>CAWUFW010004481.1:0-1200000 GCA_963921515.1 Calotriton arnoldi | reverse complement strand
AGTGGCATACCAACCTGGACATGGACCATTGACACACAGCACTCAGTGAACAAAAGGCCCCCGTGACAGAGCACACATACACCTGCACAACTACAGCTACATCAGCCGTCGTACATGGACACTCACCGTCAAGTGAAGTAGCGGGCGATGAGCTGCTGACGCACATTCACAGCTTCATCCTCTCCACTGTCCTCTTCACTAGAGCTGTCCTGGTCTGCAGGCTGGGGCCCTGGTTGATCTCCGTCATCCACAATTAGGGGGATCTGCTTGCGAATAGCCAGATTGTGCAGCATGCAGCAAGCCACTACTATCTGGCACACCTTCTGTGGGGAGTACGCCAGTGCGCCCCGGTGCGGTCCAGGCATCTGAACCTGGACTTGAGGAGGCCAAAGGTCCGCTCAACCACACATCTGGTCCTCCCATGTGCCTCATTGTAGCGGACATCAGCTGGGCTCCCAGGACGTCGTAATGGGCTGAGCAGCCAGGGCCCATTCGGGTAAGCAGAGTCACCTGGGTGTGAGGGACACAGAGAACCGTTGCAATTCCAACTGGACACAAGACAGCATCGCACAGCCAGCACGCTACACTACTCCACATACTCACCAACAATCCAGCCACGGTCCGGTTGCAGATTGGTCATCAGACGTGGTAGGATGCTGTTGCGCATGAGGTGCGCGTCATGGGCCGATCCTGGGAATTTCGCACACACGTGTGAAATCACCATGTCCGCAAGGCACACCACTTGCACATTCAGGAGTGCGTGTGCTTCCGGTTGCGGTAGAGGTGCTCAGTGGCCTGTGGTGCAACAAGGCCAACATGGGTGCAATCTATTGCACCAACGACGTGGGGGATCCGTCCAAGGGCATAGAAAGCACCCTTCACTGCCGCCAATTCACGAGCCCTGGGGAATCGGATGTATCTGTTCCTGTACAGCATCATGGCTGACAGTACATCCCTGAGCACCATGCTGAACATGGGTTGGGACATCCCATCTCCACTGCCCACTGTGAGTTGGAATGACCCAGTGGCGAAGAAATGCAGTGCAGCCATCACCTTAGCCGTGGGGGTGAATGCTGTTGGATACACCCTGCGAGGACGGAGGTGGGGTTCCAACAAGGCACATAGACGATTCAGGGTGGGTCGGTCCAGACGATATTTGCGGATGACCTCCACATCCACCATGTCTGACAGCAATTGGTAGGGGCGATGAATGTTTGGTCTCCGCCTAGGAAATATGGAAGTGGACACATGTCAAAGCAACACGCCACATGGCATATTCACATACACAAAACATAAATGACTGAGCAGGCAATTGAATAACAGAACAGCTGACAAGTAGGGACAGCACAGCCACAATACACTTACACAGGTCCCCTACCAATAGCAATGGGCAGTGACACACCCCATTGCTATGAGCATGCACATGGGGATCTAGGCCTCAATCACTTGTAAGGCATGCTGATGGTAACAGACTGCATATTCGGCAAGCGGCAACACCACGGCAACATGACTAGCTGCTGTGCATCACACTGCTTCCGAGGCTGGGTGTGTAGGGCACACACCAACAACGCTATGGACACAGGCTGAGCAGCCAAAACAAGTGGGACCTGTGGCACGAGGGGATATGAGACAGTCATTGATGTCACTACTGCACCCTATGTACAGCACTGTACGGATCACACCTCCAGAAACATTGACAGGTGTACACATTGACAGCCCCATGCCAACACGGCTGTGTGCTTGCAATTACACATCACAAGTGACACGTAACATTGCACGTGCCAAGTGGCAGATGTACATAGTGAAAGATGGCATGTGTGTGCATATGCATATCCCATGCTCCCATGCCAATGTGTACATGATGATGTGCTAACAGACATGTGGAGGCTGAGCACTGGCCGTCCCTTCCTATGCACACAGCATGTTGTGGCCCTGTCCATTGTGGACCTGCACCCACACGCAAATCATGGCCACACCTGCAGATGCATTGCGCACATTATACTGTGTGGTGCACATGGCATCAGCGGACTGTACCCGCCATGGGCCAGGCCCTTACGGCCAACTCCAATGACCCTCGCGGTTGCACCCTGCATGTTCCACTATGGAGGTAGGCGTCCAGGGCCAGCTGGGAGCAGGCCAACGTCTGCAATTGAAGCTGCCAGACATGGTACACGAATTGCAGCAGCTTGTACCCACTGAAACTGCCCCAGGGGGTTATATGTGTGTGTGAGTGGGACAGGCATAACCACAGCTACCTGGAACTGCAGCCTGGCACCCCTCGACAACACCTGCTGCTGCCACCACTCCACCTACACGTGGATGACGCTGAGGACATGTCCAGGTCCACTCACCAGCGAGGAGCTGGAGATCCTGGATTCCGAGCTCCACGCACACTGCACATGGCTATTCCTTGCGAAAGTTGTGTGTGAGAGACAACTGCAGTGTGTGTGGGAGTGCATGTGGGGGACACACATGTCGTTGATCCGCAGCACTATGAGTCAGAGCCTGTGGTGTTCAAACATGCACTGCTCACCATGCTGATTGCAGGTGGCATGGGTATGTGAGCTCTCGGGCGCTTTGACCTGTCTGTCCCTCCCGAGTGGTGGTACATGGCAACTTCATGTCAGACATCCAGTGACACAGACAATTGGCAATGCAGGTCTCAGTGCACTTGTTGGTCGTGTGAATGACTGCACAATGCCAGTAGGTGACGACACAGACTGCCTAGTGGGTTACATGTGTCTCCTGTTCAGGACCCTCCGGATGAGCGCTAACTCAGTCCTGTCGATTGGACACACCATGCCTCGTGATAGGGATGTGTGTGTGAGATAGTGGCACTGAATGTGACCTCCGTTGCGGGGTGGGCCATGCACAGGGCGAGTACGTTGATGGTTGCACAGTGTTGGTCACAGTGGGTACACCCACACAGATGTGTTGCCTTGTGATCTTTTTCTAGGTCCGCCTGACAATGGACAGTAGATGTGGGCAGACTACACATTGCTCGAAGTGCTGTCTATATGCATGTGCCTTCACACCAGGCACAGCTGCCCCTGCACATGTGACCCCTGCTGCACTCAGTGCTGGGTCTGTTGAGCTGATGCACCATATGTGCGTGGGGCAGACAGCTTTGCTCACTTCCGTCATTGCCCATGACATCACTTTGCCGCAGGTGACATGGATCATGGAGGGCCCACATGTATGCGTGGGTGGACTACACAAGACTGTCCAATGGTTGTCACCCCCAGTCAGTGCTTCGAATGGGTAGAATGTGGTGCTGGTACTCATTTTAATGTGTCGAGTGGGCGGGGCTAGGTGCGGGGCTACATGCAAGACATGGGAAGTTCATCGGCTTATCTACTAGTTGCAATACACACGAGACACGTCTTTTTCCGACCACATCAGGGTCATTCCTTAAACTGGCTGAAAATCAAACAGTCATCTTTTGCACTGTCCTCATGGCCTCCCCTCACTCACCCCAATATGCGTTTGCACCTGAGCAGCTAGTGCATGCACAAGCAGCTCCAAGCTCGCCCCAGAGAGGCCAAGGAGTGTATGTGTGGGTCCAGTTGAACAAGTGGTCTGTCTCACGGTATAATAAGTGGCGGGACGCCGTCCACCTGCGTGGTGCCCCGACTCGAGACACGGGCAACATTGACAATGCATGACAGGCTCCGCAGTCCGGATACACCACCTGCAACACACAGAGGCTGTAGCTGCCCTAGCGGCCCAGGCCGCGTCCAACTGGAGCTCATGGACCCACACATTCACTCTTTGGCCTCTCTGGGGCGAGCTTGGAGCTGCTTGTGCACGCGCTGGCTTCTCTGTTGCAATGGCATGTAACGTGTGTGGGTGTATTGGCAATGGGTGGGATGGTGCGAGCCACCTTCCGTGACGTCACTCCTGCTTGTGATGTGTGCGTCCCCCACTACTTCCATTTGACTTGTGCCATACTACACATTGAGGATGTGTTGCCTGCGTGATGTGACCAGGAGGAGCGCGCCATGACCTCTCACCCACCATGCTCCACTGCCATCCCGTGCCCTGGATTGCCTGTGCAAGTGGACAATGTTGGGGATACACCAGGTCGACAGGGGATGTGAGTGCCTTGGCAAGGGCCTGGCGGACGCACAGCAGTATCCAGCATGTCCACGGAGGGTGGGCTGACATCTACACTTGATGCAGCATTGATCGTGTGCCCGCCTGTTGTGCACACATGAGTTCACATTCATCCCCAGACAGGTGGTCTTTACAAATTCCCAGGAGAGCGGCAATGTACTGTTCCTGAATCCTCCCAACACAGCGTGTTTCAACATTGCATGTGCGCACCTACCCGTCACACCCACCCACCTGAGCCATGCATAACTCCCGCTTCACATGACACATGTGTGTCTTCCACAGTTGTGATACTCATTTGCGTTGACATCCAATGACAGTGGACTACATGGTCATCTCACGACTGCCGTGTACTTCACACACTCTCATCCTCTCTCATTCGTACTTGTGAAATGAATCAGCAGAGACACATTTTTGCTTCAAGCCATGTATTGGGACTTATGTCCTCTGTGATGCAGTTTAGTGGACACTACTGGCAGCGAAATGCATGTGGAGGATATACTCAGCATGTGTACACATAGCATAGGGTGTAGGGGTACATGTGATTAGTTGTTGACTGTGGGATGTGGGCTTCAGAGTTACAACTGCTTAGCCGTTGCTGTGCTAATGTACATTTGCTAATTACTGTGGTGCTGCTGACTTTGACACAGACAGTATACATTTAGCCTACCAGTCCGCTTGTCATCATGGGCACAGTGCATCTCAGTTCCATGTTACAGGTTTGCTGCTATAGTTACTCATACACACGTGCGTGGAGGTGACATCAGGGCATGGGCTTACGTGCATGCAACGGCGTCCCACTTGTTGTTGCGATGTGGTGGCTACTGGACATGTCACAGTCACTGGGCTCATGTTGTTGGTGGATGCACTTGTTGTCCATGCAAAGGTCCTGGCACGGACGTTCAGAGGGAGGTGAGGTGACAGCTCTCACATACTACAGCAGGACGATTACTGTCCACTGACCGGTGCATATGTTCATGGGCGCAGGATCCATATTATGGCATGGTTGTACGTGCAGTTCTGTCCATGTGGTTGCCATACACAAATCCCATGCCTCTGCCTCCCCCTGTTCATGCAGAGTTACTGGATGTGATGAGGAACAGAGTGCATGTCCCGAAAATATCAGATGTCATGGCAGTGTAGTTGATGGTGTGGTGTCAGTTGCAGGTTGTATGGTATAGTTGTTGTACTGGTAACTGCCTAGTCCGTGCGGAAGCCAAGCATGGGTACGGTGTGGGACATGATTGTTCAATTGGGGGTATAGCGTCGGGGGCCGACGAATTGACAGGTTGTCAGGTATGCGATACCTTCCAGCAGGGCTTCCATGGCATTGGTGGTAAACATGGATGCCATCCAATGTAGCGGATGGTGGCTGTCAAGGTGTTGGTCGTAAGTTGTCCCTTGTAGGAGCATGATGGGACATGATGGATGACATTCGATGTAACTGTGATCCATAATCCGTCGTGTGGAGGCACAGTGGTCCCATTGCAGTGTGGGTCCGATAGCAGCCACATACGCCATGCCCCCATAGGCTGAACAGACCCTGTCGTGGACGTCCAGGGGTTGAATAGTTGTAGCAGGTCCGCCCTTGGACATGCCGGGTTGGAGAGACATATATCCACAGGATAGTGGAAGGGACACCTCCGACAGTAGAAGACGGGGATGACGCAGCTGAACAATGCGATGCGGTAAGTTAGTCGGTAACTTACGTTCAGCAAGGCCAGATTTTCACATCCCAATATCTGTATCAGGTTATGTTTGTACAGCTTCATCTGTCCGGCGTAGTTGGGTAGGTGTGGTGCAAGTGCCATTTTGCTGCAGGGCGATGTGATGGCGTGCTCCGGCTGTCTGTGCAGTCTGCAGGGTGCAACCTCCGACGTTGCTGGGAATTCTGTAATGGTCGTAGGGAGGCAGGACTTGTGTTATGTTGGCTTGTGCGGAGGACACGGGCCCTCATCCCACATGCTTCTCTGAATGGTCAAGGTCAGTGGTGTCTGACTCCTTCCAGATAACTTGCATGCGAACCACATGGGGAGTGTTATCATTTCTTTTTTCCGTTCTGAATGTTCTTTGGTGTTATGCGCTATCTGCCCTGTGGCCGCTTCCCTCTGCATGCCTGTGTTGTTGTTTTTTTGGGACATTGACTGTTTTCTCCGGCTTGTTTAGTCGGGATGTGGTTTCAGAATGGGAATGGAAGGTCATTCAGTGCTGTCTCCTCTCCCGTGTGTGGGCGGCAGGCTGCGTTTCCACTGTACGTTGGGCCTTGTGTGTGGGTGTTATAATTGGAAACACCTGTTGTCGGTCCCCGGGATCTTTAATGTTACGTATTGCATGTCTTGGTATTGGCTGCAGGGTGGTATCGGTGTTTCTGTGTGGTACTGGTGTGCCTTTTGCCGACGGGGTCCATATTCTGCTCGGTGATGTTGCCGCCGCTGTGTGCTTCGCCGTGTTTTGCACACAGGGGTGTGTCCTAATTTGGCGTGACATCACTGACATGTTCGGGTCACTTGTGTGTCGTCAGGTTGGCAACAGTGAATTGCCGGTTGGGGACATGACTGTGGCAGGGCTGTCACGTGACATGTGCGTTCTGGGTGGGGCTGGTGTGTGTGGTGTTTGGTTGTGACCCTGTGTAATTTGTGTGCGGCGCATACATGGCGCTGCCGTTGGCCTCTGTGTTGTGCGCATGTGTGGGTGCAGTGGTGGATGTGTCGTGTCCACGCAGGGGTGTCGGGGGGGGCCATATACAGTTTTCCCACCTTTGCAGTGTGTGCGGTGTTTGCGTGCCCTTGTTGTGTGTCTGCCTACCTGCGTCGACGCGGTGCGTTGACTCCTAGGTTCTGCATCAGGTAGAGCATGGGGAGGGCCTGCAGTGCTGGATTCATGCTCGGGGGGTCCGCCTCTTTGCTATCCGTACTGTGCGTTCGGGTTTCCGCCTTGCTTTCACGTGCGGTGTCTCTTAGCCGGGGGTACTGTTTGGTTGTGGCATCGTAATTTGTACGCCGGGCGGTACGTGATTTCGTCGGGCGTTGTGTCTCCATTGGGCCGCGCCGCTACGTGAACGGGCGCACTTTGATGGCGGACGGCGTCGCTGGCTTACGGGCGGTGTTTGGCTGTCTTTTCACATCCTAATTGGGCGGACATGTGGGCTGCGGCGGGCGGACGGTAACTGGTGGTTTTTGCATCCGCCAGCACGGCGGTGGTGCTTCCGCCCGCCATCCTAATGGGCCTTTTAGTATGTATATATTATATATTATATGTATATGTTTAATGTATCTTCAAACTATATATATTACTTATAATTTTTAAGCATTTTAAAATATTTTTAACTATGTTTCTTTTAATTATATGTATTATTTACTTTACTTTACAATATTTTTTTAACTTAAATTAAAAACGATATTTTTGACAACGATATTTTTGACATTGATATTTTTTTCGATATTTTTGTACTTACCTTAATGTAGATAGGATGTCGATATTCTTGTCTTCGATATTTTTGCTGCGATATTTTTGTAGGTCGATATTGTGACCTTCGATATTTAGTCAGTGATTCATATTTGCCCTATCCCGATATCTGTTTATAGTGGGACTAATAAGAAGCAAAGTGGGGCTAAAGCTGTGATGTCCCAAGGACCAACGCACCTATGACTGTGAAAGTATCCTGAACTGTATAAAACATCCAGTCCTCTCCTTAAGTTTTTATTTAATTTAAAAAAAGAAGCTATTGGGGTGATAATAATGGAATGTTTAGTGATTGGTTTAAATTGTTTTATTTGAAATTGATGACTATTTTATTGAGAACACTTTTATATGCTGTTTGATGTATTTTAGATTGTATTGTGAATGATTGTATTACTATGAAACTTTTATGGCCTTTGGCCGAAATAAAGTATTTACTCGACTATATAACAAATAACATTTATGACCATTAAAAATAACCAAACATGTGTTAAATATAATATTAAACAAAATATACCATTAAATAAATATATACAACATTTTCCAAATTAACCTATAACTGCCAAAATAATTAAACAGATGCTACACAAACCAATAAAATAAAAACATAGACAACAAAAACCAATGAAAGCTTCATCTGATTAAAACAACACTATAAAAGAAGCCAATTAATTAACCTAAAATTACCACACAACCTGCAAAGATTGGAGAAGGATGAAACTCTGCCAGATTTAAGGCCAAACAAAGAACATTCAAAAGAGCAACATCAAACAACTCAAATACAAATTAAGTACCATACCTAACAAATTCACATATTCTCAGTAACTAAACTTAAAATAATTAAAACATGTAAAAGAATAAATAAATACATTTCCTTTTTTTAATTTACAGACTAAACAAACTGGTTTACAAACCTTACCAAGATCAACACTGCAAAGAAATAAACTCTGCAGCATTCTACCAATAAAAGGTTAGAAATAAAAGAAAATCGATTAAACATATAAACTGTAGTAAGTATAACAATGAATAATTTTTAACCCTTAGCTAAATCAAATGATAAACAAAACTAACAAAATAAAAATAACTAATGAACATTTACACCTCTTTTCTTCCTACTACAGGCTGCAACAATTCCAATAAAAAAAAACTACACTAAAGAAACCAACTTAATCTACCAAAAATAGTAAAAATTGTTCTAAATATACTTGAAAATAAAACCAACTAATCACCAACTAACCTGAAAAAATTAAAACGTATTACATTTCCAACATAATAATAATTATAATTGTTTTACTCAACAGATAACAAAAACAACATTAAAGCAAAAGAAAACAACAAATAACTTCAAAAAAAAATTGAAAACTACAAAAACAGCATATATGTAAGTATTATTAAAAAAGTAATTTAACTGTAAAAAATGTTATATTGCATTCATTAATCATTTTTATATATATATATTCACAGTATAACTAAGAATATGACTGAAGGGGCTAAATTCATTTCTTCACAAAAAGGGAAACTCCTGCTCTGTTACATGGGTTACACTTATACCCAAGAAAGTAGATCAACTAATCACATACATTGGAAATGCACAATACTATTCTAATTCCTGCTATGGGAGGGCAACAACCAGTTAAATTACAGTTCTAAATGTTAAAGAACATAACCACTCTCCCAATGTTACTGAAATTGAAGTAAGAGTTATTTTAGAAAACATCAAAGAGGCAAGCACTAGCTCCCAACAACCATGCACTCAAATATTAAAAGATGTCCTAATCTTTGTCCCAGGGCATGTAACTGGCCAGTTACCTTCCATCCCATCACTAAAACGCCTAATAACCAAAAGCAAAAAATCTACCACCCAAATGCCACCAGCCCCAAAAACATTTTCAGCTGTAGAAATAGTGCCTGAATACACAACACACAAAGAGGAACAATTCCTTCTTCATGACAATAAAAGTCACGAAAAAGAATTATCCTCTTTGCCACCCCTACTAATATCCAAAAACGAAAACAATGCAAAACCTGGATGATGGATGGACATTCAAAATATCTCCCAAGCCATTCTACCAATTATACACTATCCATGGAGAATACCAAGAAACAAACATCCCTTTCATATATGCACTACTACCCAATAAACGTTCTACAACCTACATAGAAATCCTAACAGAAATAAAACAACAGACAGAAAGTAACATTGACTTCAAACAAGCAATGATACAAGCATTTCTAAAATTTTACCCATATACAGCAATACAAGGGTGCTACTACCACTTCAATCAGAGTATATGGAGGCATCTAAAAAAATCTACCCTAAGCGTAGAATATGCAACAAACAGTAACTTTGCATTTCAAATTAATAAATGTATAGCCCTAGCCTACATTCCCATAACTGAAGTGGCAAACTATTACACTGCTGAGAAAGGGAACCCCCTCTAAGGAATAATAAGGTCTGGGAGAAAGATGGAAAAACACAAAAACCAAGCTAACAATAAACCTCCCACTTGTCCTCTATTGCTTTAACCAAGGGCAATAGCTGCTCCAAAAGGGCTATTACAAAAAAAGAATATATCTAGAACATGTTATGTTTCTAATCAACCTTCTTTTATTTCAGGTGTTTGCTTATTTATTTTATTTTATCAACATATAAAAAACACTGAATTTTCTAAAAACAGTCATTTTTCAACAACATATATTTGTTCTGTATATATTATTTTTCTTTTTTAACACATATCTTAAAACGTACTAGAATATTATGCAAAGACATATAATGACCAATAGTAAACCCCTATCCACATAGTGACAATACAAAAAATAACTCAAGAATACCTTACATACACTCACAACCACATCATTCATACTAACAATCGACCCACATACACATACACAGTCCGGTCAGAAGGAAAAGATGTTTCTCGGTCTTCTTGACCCTGTCATGGGCTGAGCGCATACAACGTGGTCGACGCGCGTTTCGGTGGTAAAAATCTTATGCAGACCACCTTCTTCAGGACCTTCTCGTTTCAAACAAAAATCATCTAATCGTAAGGGTACACAAGGAGTCTTTATAAGGGGTGTGGCTGACTATGCAGTCACTCACGTGGGTTCACCAGCTTGCCATATGTATTGTTCTTTTGTAACTACACCTCAAACAAGACCTAAATGGACTCTCATTAGAGGATAATTTATCCTCATAATGTGGTGGCTCTCCACAGATGAGGGAACACACGTCCAATGTAGCAATACTGAAGGCAACTATATCAATAATTGCTTAAAGGTGCCTTATCGCTTTGGTTTCTTTTACTTTCTGAGCGTCATCTCAATAGGGTCGGCAATGAAGTCTGCAAAGGTCTTATTAATAAATCCCTCAGCAAGGCTTGTGGCGGAGGGTCAGATTATACCTCTCATCATATCACTTGGATTGCTTCTCCTAACACGCCGCCCTCTCAGACCGCAACTCTGCCAGCAAGCTTGCCCTCCGTGGTTAAAGCAATAGAGGTCAAGTGGGAGGTTTCTTGTTAGCGTGGCAAACTATTACAGCCTATTGATAGTAAGTGCCTTCTACCAATTAAATGAAACAAAACTAAGGGCCTCAGTACAATGGCGGTGGGACCGCCACCGTCAGCCCGTCTGTGGTGGTCCCACCGCCATCGGACCCTCCATTACCGACCGCCGCATTATGATGGTGGGCGGATGCTTGGCGGTCGGAGAGACCTACCGCCACGGATCCAGGGCTCCGGCGGACGGAGTGAAATGCCTACAATGGTGGTGGTGCCTACTCAGGCACCGCCGTAGGTATTACAATGTCAGTTTCCACCGGCCCTTTCATGGCAGTTTGCCCACCATGAAAAGGCAGACAGGAAGGTACATTGGAGGCCCTTAGCAGGACCCCCTTCCCCCCTGTCCCTCCGACATGGGCCCTATCCCTGCACCATGTGACAGGCACTGCATGGTGCCTGCCACATAGTGCAGGGATATGTACAGAGTGTATCTTTTGTACTGCGGTGTGTGCTGCAGTCCGCAGCACATGCTGCAATACAAAAGATATACATTGTGACAGCCTTGAAGGCGGTTGCATCATGATAGCGGTTGCGGGACCGCTGACAGCTATTCCGAAGGGATGACGGTCGGATGTAAGTCCGACCGCCATCCTAATCAGGCCCTAACTCCCTTACTAGACCATTTCGAAGACACATGGGTATGGAGACTACACAGATCAGGATACAGAAGGCAACCCAAATTCCACATTCCATGGTGGAATGTGTACAACAGTACTCTAGCCCAACAAGCTAAAATTAACAATGCAGTGGAAGGATGGCATAATGCCTTCCAAGCCACATTCGGAAGAACACAACCAAGTCTACACAAGCTACTAGAATCTATAAAAAAAGAACAAAGCTACCAAGAACTGAGACTAGACCAATCTGTAACTAAAATTGGTCCTAAACTAAGTAAACAAACCAAAACAATGTACGAACACCCACAATACAAAATTAGATTATACCCAAACACCGAAGGACTAGAATACCTAGACACAATTGCAAAATCTATACTCTCAAAATAATAGCTATCCAAACACCACCTACTACAATAATCCAAAAACACCAACCAAAAACTATTATTTCGTTTTAAATTTAATAAACATTATTATGTCATATTTTCTTAAATATTCAAACAATAACATATGACATAATAAAATTATTACAATTAAAAAATCAAACAGCAAAATAAATCACAAAAATAAACATTTCCTACCCACATTAAAATAAACAAAAATAACTTACAGTTTTGTTGCAGTAGATCGTCCTAAAACAAGTACATTTCCCAAACAAAGCCGATCCAAATCCAAATGCATGTAAAAATAAATCGCCCAAAAAAATGAAAAAATACAACTGTCAAAAAAGGGATCCAACGACACAATCCTCTCTTTAATCAAACCTTCAAAACCTCCCAAATATTTTTTTTTTAAATGCTCCAAGAAAACCAAAAACCAAAAAATAAAAGAAAATGTATGTAAAATTAATAGTTTCAATGAAACTATATATTTCCTTTAAAAAAAAAAAACCACATCTTCACCTCCACCGAAAATCTGGAAAGGAAACCTGTAACACAACACCCTCCCACAAAAACACATAAATGCCACATACATTACATACAACAATCAATAAATCATAACACAGAAACAAAAACATCTAACTAACAATCTAATACACTAACCTACACTTCCAAAGCACGACAAAAACACCAAACACTACACTACCCAAACTACATCACATTACAAAACAAAACTATAATTAACACAGTACTTACTTTACATGCCCATCTACTAACTCCCACCTACCCTAAAATTATCTTAAAACAAATTTAAAGCAAACTTACTATAACCGAAGTATGCTGCTCCCAACCGCGAGCTTCCCTCTGCAAAAGTTACCAAACAACGAAATAGATAGAATACAAAACAAAGGAAGTAAAAAAAAAATGGCCGCTTAATTGAACTGGAAAAAAGACTATAAAAAACGATAGTGAAAATTAGAAAATAGTCCCAAAAAACTATGAAATATTTTACCAAAAATACAAAACTGTTGTAAAAAATATAAAATATCTTACAAAGCCAAAATAAAATTGTAAAATATATATTAAAAATTATAATACCATTCAAACTAATATTTAATATACATTATATATTAATTTGTAAGCTACAATTAATAAAATGTTAAAAACATCACAAATATATTATAAAAATATACATGATGTACAAATGAATAACCAATGACAAATTGTACTGAAATGTTGATTGTTTAAAAAAAAAAAAAATTCTACTTACTTTAAAAATGCTTAAAAAATTAATAATAGTATTAAAAACACTTATTTAATAGACTTAAAAAATGAAAAGTAATTACTGTTTAAAAATATGTTAGATTATAAAATACCTACTAAATATTGTTATAATTTCAATAAAATTATTTAATATGTATTTAAAAATTGAAAATGCATATGTATTACAAATGTATCTATTTTTTTCAAAAATTATGTAACTAAAAAAATGTACAAATATATGTACTTGTAATAATGACAAAAGAAACATGATTTTATATCTGTTAAATATAAACAGCTTACAAAACATTAAAAAAGAACAAATATATTGGAAATATGTGACTGTGTTTGAAAATCAAAAGAAAACACTGAAAATTGTACAGAAAAATTAACATGTACAAATGTATATTAATTTTATTACTACTATTCTTTGTAATAAAACTTGAAAACACATTTGTTTCTCTTAGAAATGTACAATGAAATGTAAATAAAACTACCAATAATAGAAATGTACACATTGGAGGCGATTACGATGTCCGGCAGACACCGTCGCAGTCAGCGGTCCGGCCCGCCTTATTTCCCTATGGGAGCATGCATTACAGCCATAAACTGGCCGTAATACGTGCTCCCATAGGGAAATGGTAGGTGTTACTCATCCCTGCACCCCGTGGCAGGCACAAGGTGCAGGGATCAACAGTGGGGCACCATAGGTGCACCCTCTGTGCCCAACCGGAGGCCGCACACATAAGGGGGCCCTGCAGGGGGCCCCCAAATACGCTTTCCACCATGGTTTCCATGTCGGACAGGCCAGCATGGAAACCATGCCGGAAACCGTGCATCGTAATTCCGAGGGCGGAAAAGGCCTGCCCTTTGGAATAATGAGCCTTGAGCCCGTCGGAAGCCAGCCAGAATGATCAGCTGGTTTCATTTCCGGCTGATACATAATCAGCTGGTCGGAATTGAAACTGACAATGGGGGTTGGAAAGTCGGAGGCTTTCTGACCTCCATCGTAATAGGCCCCATTATGTTCCATTCTTCCCCCAAAAAATTGGTTTAATAAAAAAAATTGAAAAAAATAAAAAAAAGTATGTCTCTTTATTTTGTATGACAAACTATTATAAAATACACCCTTAAAAAGGTACTCAGAATATCCCAGATCATATTGCATGGCTACAAAAACTCTGGCTAATACTCGCTATGGAACGCATGTCCCTAGTGGCAGATCACAAGGGAGAGACATATGCCGAATTGTGGGCCCCCTACCATCAGATCCTTTCAATCAATAAATCAATCATGTCACTTATAAAGCGCACTACATACCCGCGAGGATCTCAAGGCGCTGGGGGAAGAGGGGGGTGGTGCTGCTACTGATCGAAGAGCCAGGTCTTGAGGAGTCTTCTGAAGGCCAGTAGGTCTTGGGTCTGTCGGAGGTTGGTGGGGAGGGTGTTCCAGGTCTTGGCGGCGAGGTGGGAGAAGGATCTGCCGCCGGCGGTCATTTTCCGGATGCGGGGGACTGTGGCGAGGGCGAGGCTGGTCGAGCGGAGCTGGCGGGTGGGGGTGTAGAAGCTGAGTCGTCTGTTGATGTAGGCTGGTCCGGAGTTGTGGAGTGCTTTGTGTGCGTGGGTGAGGAGCTTGAAGGTTATCCTCTTGTTGACAGGGAGCCAGTGCAGGTCTCTCAGGTGGGGTGTGATGTGGCTGCGTCGGGGGATGTCGAGGATAAGACGTGCAGAGGCGTTCTGGATGCGTTGCAGCCGTCTCAGGAGCTTAGCCGTTGTTCCTGCGTAGAGGGCGTTTCCGTAGTCCAGCCTGCTGGTGACGAGGGCCTGGGTGACTGTTTTTCTTGTTTCGGTGGGAATCCATTTGAAGATCCTGCGGAGCATTCGGAGGATGTTGAAGCAGGATGAGGAAACGGCGTTGACCTGCTTAGTCATGGAGAGGGTGGGGTCGAGGATGACCCCTAGGTTGCGTACGTGGTCGGTGGGTGGCGGGGCTGTTCCCAGTGATGTTGGCCACCAGGAGTCGTCCCAGGCTGAAGGGTTGGAACCAAGGATGAGGACCTCCGTCTTGTCCGAGTTCAGCTTCAGGCGGCTGGTCCTCATCCATTCGGCGACGGCCTTCATTCCTTCGTGGAGGTGGGCTTTGGCGGTGTGAGGGTCTTTCGTGAGGGAGAGGATCAGCTGGGTGTCGTCGGCGTAGGAGATGATGTTGAGGTTGTGCTGTCGGGCGACGTGGGCGAGGGGTGCCATGTAGATGTTGAACAGCGTTGGGCTGAGGGAGGAGCCTTGAGGTACGCCGCAGATGATCTTGGTGGCCTTGGATCGGAAGGGGGCAAGGCGGACGCTTTGTGTTCTGCCGGAAAGGAAGGATGTGGTCCAGTCCAGGGCCTTCTCTTGGATCCCGGCGTCGTGAAGGCGTGTTCGTAGTGTGTGGTGGCAGACCGTGTCGAAGGCGGCTGATAGGTCCAGGAGGATGAGGGCTGCTGTTTCTCCGTTGTCTAGCAGGGTCCTGATGTCATCGGTGGCGGCGATGAGGGCGGTTTCGGTGCTGTGGTTGCTGCGGAAGCCGGACTGGGAAGGGTCCAGGATGTTGTTCTCCTCGAGGTAGCGGGTCAGTTGTCTGTTGACGATTTTCTCGGTGACCTTCGCGGGGAACGGGAGCAGAGAGATGGGTCGGAAGTTCTCTCTGGAAGTATGTTCTTCTAAGGAAGTATGTGAGATTACATGCCCCAAATACTTGCACATACTGCGATTACTCCCAGAAGATGGGACAAAACCTACACCAACCCCATAGATGAAACTGCGCAATACCACATATTCCAACTGGTCGCCGCGCTATTTATGGCTTAAGTAGGGTAATGACTGGTGCAGGGGTTGGGTGGGGGGAGGGAGGAGGGGTTTGAGTTTTAAATCCTTTTTCTTTGAGATAATACTGTTTTGTTTTCGTATAAAATGATCCAAACATCGCGGCCAGCCTCCGGGTTGTAGGCGCAAACCTGTGTAGAAACTCACTTCTTGTCATACGCTGCCGGCCATTGGTTGTAGGCATATAGCAGTGTTAATATTACCTTGGATCGCTCTAATAAAAAGAATGGTTCCATAAAAATAAATAGAATTAAAAAATAATAAATACACAAATAATTGGATAATTAAATTTAACCATAGACAGATAAAAAACATTTTTTAATAAATATTAAAACTTAAAACAGTACTACACACATAAACTTATTAAAGTACTAACCGAAACAGAATAGTAACCCCTAAAAACCTTACTATTCCAACTGCAATCTAACTAAATTCAGGGAAAGTGCTGGACACTAAACCACAAAAAAGTACTATTCATACTCCAAACTAACTAAATTCAGGGATAGTGCTGGTCACTAAATCACAAAAAAGTACTACTCCTACTCCAAGCTAACTAAGCGCCTGATTACGATGGCAGTCGGACTTTTGTCCGACAGGCACCGTGGCGGAATCAGGACCGCCCGACTAGAAGTCGGTGGTCTCGCTGCCCGCATTACGATGCGACCACCTTCACAGTGGTCGCAATATGTATACTTTGCATTGCGGCATGTGCTGCAGGCTGCAGCACTTGCCGCAGTACAAAATAAACACATTTTAATCATCCCTGCACTATGTGGCAGGCACCATGCGGTGCCTGCCGCATGGTGCAATGATGTTTAGGGGGGCACAATAGGCCCCCCAGGGCCTATAAAGGAGGGCCGGGGGCCCAGCTAGGGCCCCCCAAAGTCACTGTCTGTCTGCCTTTCCCTGAATTTAGGGTCTGATTACTATGGCGGTAGGACTGCCACCGTCAGGCAGTCGGTGGCAGTCCCACTGTCTTCCAGCCAATTCGATCCAACTGCTGCATAAGGCCAATGGGCTGGGTGGCAGTGGGACCACCACCGGCGGCATGACAGTGGCGGTCCTACTGCCATCGTAATCAGGCCCAAAATTCAGGGAAAGTGCTGGACACTAAAAAGTGCTGGACAGTAAAACAAAGAAAATTGCTGTTGCTGTTCCTACTCCAAATTAACTAAATTTAGGGGAAGTGCTGGACACTAAAACAAAAATAAATACTATTCCTACTTCAAACTAACTAAATTCAGGGAAAGTGCTGGGCACTAAAAACTGCTGGACACTAAAACAAAGACAATTGCTATTCCTACTCCAAACTAACTAAATTCAGGGAAAGTGCTGGACACTAAAACAAAGAAAATACTATTCCAACTCCAAACTAACTAAATTCAGGGAAAGTGCAGAACACTAATACAAAATAAATAACAACTCCTACCAAACTAAAATCAGGATCAATACTAAACAATTATTATATATTCACCCTCCGCTCCATGGTTTTCGGAAACACTTAGGGCAAAAAAACAAGAATGTAGGCGACAGGAAAGACGCTGGAGAAATGACTACAATGCCAGCGAACTCTCCACCTACAAGTCTCTACTGGCCGAATATAAAAACCTGATAATGTTAGAAAAATGCTCCCATTTCACTAAACAAATTGAAGAGGCAAAGAACTCCACCAGAGAGCTCTTTCAAGTGGTCTCAAAACTATCAGGTCCCCTGGAAACAAATTTAATTGAGCCATCACAAAAACTTTGTGACTCTCTAGCACAACACTTTTTGAAGAAAGTTGAGCTAATTTATGACACATTTGACACTAACACTCACCCAGACAATCACATCTCTACCAATGTTGGCTCTTCTGATGCGTTAAGCTTCTCCAAATTTGATCCAGTCACTAATGAGAAGATCACCACTCTTATTCAGCAGGCCAAATCAGGCTCCCCCCATGACCCTCTTCCCCCTAACATTTTTAATCAAGCTCCCGAGATGCTGGCTCCCTGCATTACCGATATTATTAATGGCATGTTCTCGCAGGGTTTTTTCCCTACTATATGGAAAAAAGCATCCATATTGCCACTACTAAAAAAAAACAACCTCGATCCCACTGAACCTAATAACTACAGGCCAATCTCCCTTCTTCCTCTACCTGCTAAACTAGAGGAGAAAGTCATGAATGAACAGCTAACCTACTATTTACAAAACCACAACTATCTAGATGAAACACAGTTTGGATTTAGAGCAGAACATAGTACGGAATCAGCCTTAATCAAAGCCACAGATGAAATCAGAGCAACTCTGGACACAGGGGGAGCTGCTGCTCTGATTTTGCTCGATCTATCGGCAGCTTTCGATACTGTCGACCACAATTTTCTGCTAAATTGTCTAAATTCCATCGGCGTTTCTGACAAAGCACTTACACTGTTCTCATCTTTTCTGTCAGGTAGAATACAATCAGTAGCCCTGGGCAGCTACGAGTCTCCTCCTTTCGCCCTCCCGTGCGGAGTCCCTCAGGGCTCATCCTTGAGCCCCACACTCTTTAACATTTATGTATCAGAACTGGCAAAACTCATAAGATCTTTCGGACTGGCGCTGACATCTTATGCAGATGATAACAAATTGTACTGTCAGTATCAAAAAATACTACATCACCAATGCAAAACTTTAAGGATTGCATGTTGGCGGTCAGCTCCTGGATGAACTCTCATTGTCTGAGATTGAACTCTGACAAAACAGAAGTAATCACGTTCGGCAACATTCTGCCAAACTGGTCACAGAACTGGTGGCCGGACGAACTTGGAACAGCACCCATCCCAGCTAACAAGGCAAAGAACCTTGGTGTGATTATTGATAACAAACTGAATTTCAAAGCACAGGTTAATGCCATCTCCTCATCAAGTTTTTTTTTGCTAAGAGCAATCAAATAAATACTACCTTTTATCCCCACGGATAGCAGGAAAACAGTGATTTCTTCTCTGATTCTTGCAAAGCTGGATTACTGTAATGGTCTTTATCTTGGCATGCCTGAAAAACAACTCAATAAGTTGCAAATGATCCAAAATGCGGCCGTGAGGCTTTTGCTGGGAATCCCTAAGCACTTATCAGTTCGAAACCAGCTGCATAAGCTACACTGGCTCCCAGTCAGGAACCGCATCATCTTTAAGGCCCTCTGCATCACATATAAAGCACTTCATGATACTGGCCCCATGTTCCTGAGACGCCTACTTTACTGGTATGTCCCAAAAAGGCATCTGCGCTCTGAAGGAGCTAAATTGCTAACAATTCCGAGAGTCTTCAAATCCAGCTGGGGTGGCATTAGCTTCAGGGCAAATGCCCCCAAACTCTGGAATGCACTCCCTTTCTCCATCAGAACACTTCCAACTCTATTTGCCTTCAGGAAGGCCTTGAAAACCTGGCTATTCAAGAAATAAAGACCCACGTCTTACAGGAACTTGCTTACTCTACCTTTCAGCGCCAAGACACGTCCGGGTATTCGCGCCCTTAATAAATATATTAACATAACATAACATAACATATTAATATCAAACATATCAAATAAAAACAAAATATAACAAAAAATATACAATAAATAATTAATCCTCAAACATATAACTATTTCATAATATATTCTAAATACAATTTCAAAAATTCCTATAAAATATAATAATAATAAAGCATGTACCATATTTCTGAAATATGATAAAAACATTTAAAAACATTTAGAAATATTGTTTTAAAAATCAATTTTTTTATCAATTTTGCAATAATTTAAAATACATTTTAAAATGTGTTTTTAAAATGAAAATTTTGAAATTAATTAAAATTAAACACCAAAATCAAAAATAAATTACAAAAACACCACGTACAACTACCAAACATGTATAAACTTTACAACTAATAATTAATTTTTTAAATTATTAAAAAATTAACTTTAAAAAAAATGTTTTAATAAACATTACCAAAAAAAGAATTATAAATATGACTCTAAACCCATCAAAAAACAATAATCAATAACTAAAAATCATATATAAAAAAAGTATTACTAAAAAAATATTACAAAGAATTTATTATTAAATAATAACATATTGTATATATTACTACCCACCCTTATCCCCTATAACCCCAACATCCCGCTACTAAAATTCACAACTTTCTAAACATAATATATAGAAAACTAACACTACAAAACACTATAAATAACATAAGCTAAAAAAAATAATAAATAGCACTTAAAAAAAAATCGAAATTTTGTACAACTATATTTTTAACATCAATATTTTAAACATTGATATTAAATTCTGAACCAATTTTTGACATCAATATTACTTACCAAGATTTTGGGGCTGATTAGGATGGCAGGCGGACTTTCGGCCACCCGCCACCCTATCGGAAACGGGACCCCCTGACAGGCTGTCGGCGATTCCGACATAGGAATTACAATGCGACCGCCACCACGGCGGTCACAATGCCTATATTTTGCATTGCGGAGGGTGCTGCTGGCTGCAGCACACACTGCAATGCAAAAATGGGACGCATTACATATCCCTACACTACGTGCAGGCACCATGCGGTGCGTGCCATATGGTGCAGGGATATGTAGGCACAACCCACAGCTCAGGGCAAGGGTAGAAGAGGGGCCCGCTACGGGTCCCCAAAGTCCCTTTCCACCTGCCTTTTCATAGCAGGTTACCAAACCTGAAAAGGCAGGCGGAAAGGGACATCATAATCACTACGTAGGTGCCTGGTAGGCACCGCCACCATTGTAGGAATATAAGATTCCCCTCCGACGCACCGGCGGCCTCAAGGAGCCGGTCGTATGCCTGGTGGTTGGTCTTTCTGACCGCCATACATCTGCCCGCCATCGTAATGTGGCGGGCGGTGATACAGTCACCGATGGCGGTGGGACGGCCACTGACAAGCTCGATATTAATGTCACTCGATATTTCCAACTCGATATTCTGTCTCTCCACCTCATAGCCTATCACACTGAGGAAGAACCTGAGTGAAAAAAAGCAGAGGTCGGTCTTCCTACACATCCTAAAGAGAGAGCACATCACTTCCTTTCAAATTATACAATAGTTAGTGATTGTCTTACAGGTCAAATTCTTAGTTATGTCAATTATATTTAGAATATACCATAGAGAAAATTCAGAATTCCATCAAGATAGGATAGCCAAATGCTTCCCTACTTGCTCTTGCATAACAGGTTTTCCACTCAGAGTGAATTTCAAAATGTGAAACCAGTAAACATGGAATAGATACCATCTTCCCTAGCTGTCCAAATTCTGTGATCCTAGCCAAATTCTTTATTTCAAAGCCTCCTTTTACTTTATCTTCAAATAAGAAAGCACTTTTTAATACTTGAGTTCAGGATGTGCACTGTACAAGCACCTCTTACCATTGATTTAATAGATTATAATGTTGCTCCACCTACAATAAGAATCTAGGCCACTTTTTGGGTTTGCATGACTACTTTAGGGTTTACATGAAGAGCCTGGGGACTACTCACTGTTAGAAATTGGGTTACTAGTTGACTGGGTTAGAAGCCCTGGTCAAACAATAATCACAATCCTAGTCAGGGTAAAGCACAAGCAAACCCTAAATTATCCTGTGCTCACCCTTTGGTAGCTTGGCACAGGCTTAACTTAGAGGCAATATGTGAAATAGTTTGTGCAACACTTCTAACAGTACATAAGTGAAAACACTGCACACAAAGATTCCACACCAGATATGAGTAATAGTGCTTAATTTATTAAATGAAACAAGATAAGTAGAACTTGAGTTATGCACTTTTAAAGATTAAACAAAAGTTCAGGCTGAACGAGATGGAGCGCAGGCCGACTACAGGGACCCGGTTAGGCCTGCTGATCCAAAGTATCACAAATCATGGTTGCGGAGCATTTGCATCGAAGATCTGCATCAAAGATGTATCGCGCAGCAGAGGCACTGCATCGGTTCCGAGATGTGACAAGGCTGCGGAGCAAAGTCCTGATGTGAGAGTGTTGAACATCCTGTCAATGGTACTTGCGATGCGAAGGCCGGTGTCGAGGATACGGGGTGTAGCTGAGATGATGTGCCAGTTCCGATGAGTGGTGAAGCTGCGATGCGGAGGATCTGCGGTGGCAACAAAGGATGCAAGGAGTTTGCACCGGGAAAAGCATTGCGCAGTGTCGATTCCGAATGTGAAGTATTGGTCCCAAGATGCGGGATGTAGTGCCGATGTGAGTCTCTTGCGACAGGTTCAATCCACACAACAGCGGCAATGCATCATTTCTGCTCAAAGATGCACCGCTCAGCCAAGGAGATGCATCGGTTTTGGTCAGGGATGCATCACTCAGCAGAGGATGCATCCGTTCTGCTGGAGAAACACCTTAAGCTCACTTTCAAGGGTCCAGGACTGGGGTGGCACCACTTGGCAGCGTAAACTCACAGATGGCAGAGTCTAGGTGCAGAAGCTGGATAGTTGGAAGTGTTTTATGTCCCTGAGACTTCAGATGAGGAGGTCAGTCAGCTAGCCCTTGGAGTTACTCTGGGTTCAAGTGATGCAGGTCTAGTCCCCTCACCCTGGCAAAAGGGCAGCAGGCAGCAGGTCAGCACAGCAGGGCAGGAGTTCAGCAAAACAGCAGTCCAGGAGAGTGGCAGTCCTTTCAGCAGCACAGCAGTCCTTCTTCCTGGAAGAGTCTCTACAAGTTTAGCAGTGTACTGAAGGGGTGGTGTTTGAGGGGGAGACTTCAAAGACATGCCTTTGAAGTGCATAGAGGTCCTCCCTTCCTGCTCTGGCTCCGGACTCACTACAGGGGCAGGTATGCAACACTTTGGGGCCGATTCCGATTCGGGCCGGAAATCTCTCTGACCGAGCCGGATCCGGAGAGATTTCCGACCAAATCGGACCCGTGCAGCCCGACCGAACGAGTACGATGCATCCGTATGCTATCGTACTCGAGTCGATCGGACTCCCAGTGAAGTCAATGGGAGCCGGTCGTACAACGCGTACGCGGGCTCCCATTGCCTCAATGGGTGCGAGGCGAACAGGGCGCCCCCTACAGCGGGTATGCGGCGAGCGACTCGCGCCGTACATGCACAGGTAGGGGGACCCATGGGTCCCCCTGTGTGCGACTCGCGCGGCTACATGTGCAGGGGGTCCGACACGGACCCCGAGTACGGCTCCGACTGCTCTTTTGAGCCGGACGGCGCGTGTCGGTCGGACTGCTCGCGGCGCGCATCGTACTTACCCGGCCGGGGAACGTCTCCATTGCGCGGTGCGAGTCGTGTCCGAGCGAGTCGGTCGGTGCAGTTCGACCCGGGAACGAGTCGGTGGGTGCGGTTGGGATGCCCGAATGAGTCGGTCGGCGATTTCGCATCGTACTCGCTCGGCCGGACGCGCGTACGAATCGGTCGGGAAATAGGGCTCCGAATCGGATCCGGTTAAGCCGAATCCGATTCGGAGCCCTACCGGCCGAGATCGGAATCGGCCCCTTTGTGCGAGGAAAGGACATAGCCTATTCATGTGTAATGGAGAGGCTGGACCCAGCTCCTCCCTCCCATCCTTCCAGGATGGCCCATCAAGTCACACCTAAGCTCACATTTTGTGTGGCTGTCAAGGGGTACTACACAAAGCCCAGCTGTCACCCACCCCAGACATGTGATTAGAGACAGGAAGCAGGCACCAAATGGCTAAGGTACGAAGATGTCAACTTTCTAAAAGTGGCATTCTCAGGGTTGCAATTCAAAATCTGACTTCACCATAAGTTTGCATTTAAAATTGTGATTCCAGAGACACCAAACTTGAATCAGTTATATCTTCTCGTTAGGAAATTACTCTTATAAAATGTAATAAGGTAATCCCAATGGTATCCTATAGGGGATATAAGCCTTGTAGTAGTGA
This sequence comes from Calotriton arnoldi, assembly GCA_963921515.1. Lineage (NCBI taxonomy): Eukaryota > Metazoa > Chordata > Amphibia > Caudata > Salamandridae > Calotriton > Calotriton arnoldi. Next base: position 1,175,877 of record CAWUFW010004481.1, on the reverse strand, counting down.
AAAATGCCTTTGAGAGTTTTTCACTACTAGGACATGTACAACTTAAAAAAAAGCATGTCCTGTCTTTTAAATAAACTGCAGCCTGCCCTCTGGGTCATCCAGGGCCTACCTTAGGGGTGACTTATTTATATATCTGTATAAAAAGGGAAGGTTTGGGCCTGACAAAAGGTCTTAATTGCCAGGGTGACATGGTAGTGCAAACTGCACATACAGGCTCTGCAATGGCTGGCCTGAGACATGGTTAAAGGACTACTTAAGTGGGTGGCACAATTAAGGCTGCAGGCCAACTAGTAGCATTTCATTTACAGGCACTGGGCCCACGTAGTGCACTTTAGTAGGGACTTATAAGTAAATTGAATATGCCACTTGGATATGAGCCAATGTTACCATGTTTTAAGGAGAGAGCACAAGCACTTTAGCGCTGATTAGCAGTGGTAAAGTGCACAGAGTCCTAAAGCCAACAAAAACAATGTCAGAAAAAGTAGAGGAGGAAGGCAAAACGATTGGGAATTACCCTGCAGAGAGGGCTATTTTCCAATGCTCACAAACTGCATTGTGGTGTACTACAGTAACACTACAAACATACTACAAAATGCTATTCACAAACTGTACTTCTAAAGTACTAATGTTTTTTTAGTAGGACCTTTGAAGTGCTGTTTGTGAATAGCATTTTGTAGTATGTTTGTACTAATATTCTAGTACTACAACATGCAGTTTGTGAATAGCCCACAGGCCCTTCAATTTGGTGGAGACATGTGAGATACACGTTTGGAATAAATTTATACTCAGGTTTTGTAAATAGCCAAAACGTAGTAAACATACTCAGAAGAGTAAATTACTCAAAAGTGTAAGTTGCCTTTGTGAATCAGGAACATATAGTGACTGGTTTACCAAAAACATATTAAATATGCACCCATAGAAGTACTCCTTAAATGAGTGCAAATGTACTACTTATTGTAATTAACAAACATTGACAGTTGTGGGCTTGATTTCCACATACTGCTGGCAATCAAACACTCAAAAGTTCTCTTGGGGTAGCATTCCAAACCATCATTTTTCATCCACTGTGCCACTTTAGGGAGAGGCCCGCCTAATGCAAATTAGTACTGACCCTGTTCCTCATGGAACAGTCCTTCTAAATCTTGGTCATCACACCATTCTACCCTGCAGCCCACTGTGTTTTTATTTGGGAAACTTAATATTCATATCCTTCAAATCTCACTGACTAAGCTAAACCCCTGTAGAAACTGTACCAAAATATGCTCCTTCTTCAATGCTATGATTTGCTATCAAAATGACTGGATGCTAAATTTTACCATATGTTCCTCAATCCCTCATGCTAGCACCAGAGAGGTAATCCACAATCTACAGCAAATAGTCATGGGGAAGAGATAGAGCATAAGGAGAACGAAAGCAAGAATGCACAGTCTTCCAAGAACTCACAAACACTTTCAAAGTTAACACGGATGAACATTGTCAGGGTCTGGAGTTCTATACGCCCCCCTTAATCATTACTGGAACCCGGAGACCACCAATGAATAATGTTTGGAATCAGTGGACCCTCATTAAGTCATTACTGCAAGCAGGGACCACAGGATAACCATTTTTGCTGATACAAACGGCAAAGCAACAAACAAAAAATACAGAAACAAGCATTCATCAAGCAAATATACAAACAATTAAATATTTTATTTAATTCACAAACAAATAAAAAAAGCAAAATTTTAATGGGAAGGTTGGGGATTTTTTAAATTTGATCGAGGCTACTCATCTACCGTACTATATTCTGACTTGCACTGCTTTCACAATTCAATCTGAGGATACTAGCTTAATTTTTAGCCACCAGTTTCAAATTCCTTGACATTTACAGAACATTTTACAATTTTCAGTTTTTAATTTTGCTTCTTTATTTATATACACTTTATTAATCTGCTATTAATGTAAAATTTTCGAAGCAGTTGCGGAACGCCTGCGCAGGGTTGGGCGGTGAGCTCTGCTATGCCGGCGGAGTTCACAGAGTTTTGCCGACTTCGAACTCCACGTAGAGCGTGGAGTTTCTAAAAACTCTGCGAAGTGGAGCGGAGTTTTTCCTCTTGTGCGTCTCCCCAAATTTAAGTTGGCAAGTGCGAGCAAGGAAAACCATATGCTAGACCACCTCCAAGTGAGATTTCTCAACGCGGGTGGTTGTGGCAGATTGCTACTGCTTGCGTTGAGAAATCTGCCGCTCGTGTTGAGGAATCTGCTGCTTATTTTACAGCGTGGGACAAACTCCTGGGGCTAAAAATCAGTGCCAGCAACGCAATTTACTACTCTCCGCTGCTTGCAGAAATCCGTAGAGCGCGGCAGAGTTTTTTCTGCACTTCGCAGAGTTCCGCGTAGCAGAACTCCGCGAACTCCTCCCAGGCCTACCCCTGGGCAAGCTTCACAGAGCCCTGGGATCTCTGAACAACAGGTTAAAAGCCACAGTAAAAAAATGTTTTATTATTAACCAATTCAATGTTCCATTGTGGTGGATGCACTGAAGGCACAACAGGTTGCGAAGCAGACGTCATTTTGTTGACCCTGCTCAGAAAACATTTTTGTTTCACTGCATGAAGCTCTCAAAGCAGCTTGTGTCATCAAAACAAAAATCTATGGCCCTTTGGAACACATCTGGACCTGTGAAAGTCAGAAGAAGGACTGCACCTGCTGTTGATCCGATGGAGAGAAACAATAAGGGGTGGACCTGCTCCCACCCAGGAATGTAAAGTAGATTCCAAGTGTCAATTGGCAGGACAGTGACACAAAAGCTGCAAGATGCAACCTTCCTAAAGAGCCCATCGGAAATGATCCAACTCTACCTGCACTGGACCCTGCTGGTGGCTTCCCCTAGAGTGAGCTCTGACCCTCAACTGGGCTCCCTAAGGTCCTGGCTCTCTTGGATAAGTGACAGAACATACTCCTCTTGCCTCACCTTGAAAGCTGGAAGTTAGAAACAATTTCAAGGATTTTTGCTTGGAGAACCAACAGAAGACTTGGAATAACCTGCCAAGTCAACCTGATAAAGGTGAGTTGCCGCTAGGCCAAAGATCCAGGTTGCGTCTACTCAGAGCTTTTCTGCAGCAGCAAATACATTTCAGTGTTAAGTTGCAGAGAAGGTGTCTGGTCCCATGGAGCCATGTTCGGCCACAGCTTGCAGACTTGCCCTGCTGGAGGAATCCGAGCTCCAAAAACGTGATGAAGCCCAAAGGTAGAGATCTTCTGGCAAAGGCGCAAAGAGTATGCGGCTGGGACCTTCTTTGGATGCAAATTTTGAATTTCTCTCACTTGGGGTTTTCCTGCCAAAAGTCAGCAGCTTCACTGGGATTTCATCCGGTGGCTATCCGGCCCCATGGAACCCATCTTAGCTATAGAGTGCTGCATTGCCTCCTGGGATTTTCGACTTCCATTTCAGAGACAAAATCAGAAGTTAAAACATCATAATGGCCTTAACTTTTGCCTTTGACCTGGTCTAGCATGACCAATTAGTTGCCCTTGGTTGGTGCTTTGTGCTTTCTGGCTTTAATACAGCGGGCCCGATTACGATGTCGGACGGACCTGAGTCCGTCCGACATCGTTTGGGAACTGGGATCGAACGACCTCCTCTTGTCGGTCCCAACCCAGCAATTAGGATGCGACCAAACACTGTTCGGTCACACTCCTATTCCTTACAATGGGAGCATGCATTCTGACCAGAATGCATGCTCTCATTGTAAAGAGCTGAGGTGCAGTTCTTCCCTGCACCCAGTGGCAGGCACCTCAAGGTGCCTGCCACGGGGTGCAGGGATCAACAGGGGGACCCTCCTGGGGGTCCTCAAAGTCGGATTCTGCCATCGTAATCCCTCATGCGGAAAGAGCCGACCGAGGGATTACTGGAGGCTTTCCAAATGGCATCGGAGGCCTTTGGGAAATCTGGTTTGGATTCCTTTCGACCGACCCCATCAAAATGGGTTGGTCAGAAAGGAATCTGAACAGCCGATTACGATGTAGTAAACGGCTCCGACTGAGGGTCAGAGCCGTTTCCTACAACATCGTAATTGGGCCCTTAATGCAAACTTTAAAAGTTCATATCACCGACTCCACTTATTGGATTATTGTTGTTTTGTTGTCTATTTGTTCATGATAATCTTTCCTATATTTATAAATTGAAGTGGGATTTTTATTGTGTTGTGTTTTTACTATTAACTGTTTTGGTACAGATAAATGCTTTACACATTTCTCCTTAATTATGCCTGTATGCTCTGTACTATAGCTACCTAGGGTTAAGCTCAGATTTAAATTACTGACACGTAAATGACCCTGATATGGAATTGGCACATTAATCCTGGGTAAGGATTCATATCCTCCGCAATTAATAATTTACATTCTCAAAGAGTACATTTCTAAAAAAAGAAAAAGGAAGCAATTCTGCAAGATATAATTTAAAACAATTACCAATAACGTCTTTACCCCCAGACTACATAAAAAAATTAAATCTGAAAAACAAATAATTTGTTTTCGGTATTTTTCAAGTATTCCCTTGGCAACACTCAAAGATATGTTTTCTAATTTAGCCTAATATATATCACAATGGTCTACTGTATTCTCCATCATTCTCAAATAGATCTTAATAATGAATACCTTGACTACCTGCTTTGCCAGTGATTTACCAAATTAGATGATACAGGCATGCAAGCTTTCTCATAAAGTATCATGTGTAAACAGTTCAAAAGCTGCAACTTCCTTTGCAAATTGTACAGCAATGAGGTGATACAGAGTTCTTGGTATTTCTCAGTCTTAAAGGCTACCTGCCAGTGTCTATATAACGTGGTCAGTGCCTCATCACAAATGACACACAAATCCAATTTTGTGTGCCAATTTATATTTAGTCCAATTGGAATTTCGTGTTTCACAGTTATTGTTGTATATATGAAAAGTTTCCTTATACATTGCACTATGTAAAACCTGATGTAATTGTAAAAGAGAAAAAATGCTTGAAGAAAGGCAAAACCTTCACAAATCAAGTATACAAACTCTAAATGTGCCTCATTCTGAGAATGCAAACTTGGAATTGACTATAATTCTGGACTGCATTAATAAAGAGCAGCTGAGTATTCTATATGCTTGGAGGTGGGGGTGGAGCAGTAAAGAATAAATCTTCCAGCTGCCTATGCCTTATTTTTAATGACAACCTGCCCTTCAACTGCATTCTAGACAGTACACATATACCCTACACCTTGAATAAAACAACCAGATAAAAAAGTGCTCCTAATCTCGTGCAGGATAGAAAAAAGCAATTTAACAGTTTGTTGCTTGATTAATGTTATTGGCTGTGTGTATGGGCAGCTAAACAAAATCCTAATCTTGGGAATGGAGAACAAGGGGCTGCCATATTTAGGGCAGATCCTCCAATAACCACCACTATTTTCACTTGCAGGTCTGAAATGTAGACCATGGCAGTCCCAGACAGAAAAAATGCAATCATGTCCCGTTTTTCGGGATTCTAGCTAAATATTGATTCCAGAATATTGTTGTTACCAGAACATCATGGATATAATATTGAGGACCAATATGTCCCCAAGGAATGTAAATATGGATAAGTATAGCACTACTTTAATTATTACATAACTCCATATCTATGTGGCATATATATATATATATATATATATACATATATATATATTATATATTCACGGAAAAAAACAAAGGTTAGAGGGACGTTCTAGTTAGTCTGAGATTTCACTCATACAAAACCAGAGAAATTCAGCTGTTATAGTTAGCTGAGGTAACTATAACTCACACCCCCGAAATGCACTGCTTATGACCTCACATATTACATCACTTATGACATAGTCAGTGACATCACTGATGACATCACTGATGACATCTCATATGACATCACTGATGACATCAGTGATGACATCATCCAGTGACTGTGAGTGTTTTTTTAAAGTTATGAGTGTTAAATATATATATGAAGGTGTATTGGTGAATCAGTGGGTTTATGAGTGACTGTATGGATGACTCAGTGGGTGCGTGACTCACTGTGTAAGTGAGTGATTAGGTGTCTCAGTGAATGTATGGGTGAGTGACTGGTTGTGTGAATGTATGTATCTGTCTGTCAGTTAATGTCTAAATGGGTGTATGAGTGTGTTAGTGGGTACGTGAATGGCTATATGGGTGATTGATTGGTTGTCTGACTACGTCTGTGGTTGTCTGGGTGTCTGTGTTTGTGGGTGAGGAGGTCCGTGACTGCCTGTATGGATCAGTGATGGGTAAGTCAGTGGCTGTATGGGGTTCTGTTGTGTGTGTGAAAAGTTGTATGAGTGAGTGAGTATCTGTAATGGCTGTGTCAGTGATTGAGTGCATGTGTCAGTATGGGTGAGTAACTGAGTATATGAAAGCCAGTATACGTGAGTGACGGGGTATATGAGTGACTGTATGTGTGAGTGAGTGAGTGAATATTAGAGTGGCTATATAGATGAGTGCATGCTTTTTTCAGCGACTGTATAGCTGAGTGAGTATGTGTTCCTATTTGTATGAGTAAGTAAGTGGGTGGGTGTGTAACTGCTTGGGTGAGTAAGTGGCTGTATGGTTGACTGTATGGATGAGTGCCTAGGTGTGTGAGTAGTTCTATGGGTGACTCACTCAGTGTGTCAGCGCCTGTATGCCTGTATGAGTGGCTATGTCAATGGCTGTATTAGTGAGTGAGTGGGTCTATGAGTGGCAGTATGGGTGAGAAAGTGGATGTGTGTATAGATCAATAAATCAGTGAGTGGGTGTGTAAGTACTGGTATGGCTTTGTGAATGGTTGTGTGGGAGCAGCAGTGGGTGTGGAAAAGATTCTACAGTGGTGTGAGTGAGTGCGTCAGAGATGCTGTGAATGATGTCATCACTGATGTCATTTGAGATGTCATCAGTGATGTCATCAGTGATGTCACTGACCATGTCATGAGTGATGTAATATGTGAGGTCATAAGCAGTGCATTCCAGGGGCTAACTATAATGGCTGAATTTCTCTGGTTTTGTACGACTGAAATGTCAGACTAACTATAACGTCCCTCTAACCTTTGTTTTTTTCCATAAATTTCTAAGGTTTTTAAAATGCTAATTTGTAACTATGACGTCCTTGAAACCTGTGTATTTTTCAGTGAATTTCTAAGGTTTCTTAAATGCTAATTTCTAACTATAACGTCCCTAAAACCTGTGGTTTTCTCAGTGAATGTCTATGGTTTTTTAAATGCTAATTTCTAACTATAACATCCCTGAAACCTGTGGTTTTTTCAGTGAATTTCTAAGGTTTTTTAACTAGCAGTCACGTTTGCAGAGTGGTGGAGAAAGGGGGCTGGGCCTTCACCCAGCGCTCAGAAATTCTCTGCGTAGGACTTACAGGAGGTACCAGGAGGTCTTCTTGGCCCCAAGATCCCTCAGGAGTAAAGTAGACTTCATTCCCCAAACAGTAAAGCGCCAGGAGGCACGTTTGCAGAGTAGTGGAGAAAGGGGGGCGTGGCCTCCAAAAACCTCTTAGCAATCCCACTGTGTGGGACTTACTGGAGGTATCATGAGGGGTAGTTGGCCCCCAAGGACGTCCTTGGTGCCCAACTACCCCTCCTATTACCTCCACTAAGTCCCACACATCAGGATTGCTGAGCTCTGATACCCGGCCATGCCTCCTTTGTCCACCACTGCAAATGTGCCTCCTGGCATGCTCTTGGTTGGGGCATGAAGTCCCCTTCGCTGCTGGGGGTCCTTAGGGGCCAACTTGCCAACCCGTTATCTCCAGTAAGCCCCACACAGTGGGATTGCTGAGAGGTGGTTGCAGACCACGCCCCCTTTCTCCACCACTCTGCAAATGCACCCCCTGGCATGCTCTTGGTTGGGGGATGAAGTCCCCTTGCCTCTTTAGGGTCCCTGGGGGTCAACTAGCCCTCCTATTACCTACAGTAAGAATCACACAGCTGGATTGCTGAGAGGTCGTCAGAGGCCACGCACCCATTTTACACCACTCTACAAACACACCTCCTGGTTTACTGCTGCTTGGAGAGTGAAGTTCACTTTAGTCCTAAGGTCCTCAGGATACAAGGGGACCTCATCACCCCACCAGCAGTGTGCCAAGAGGTGCGTTTGCAGAATGGTGTAAAAAGGGGCATGGCCTCCGACCACCTCTCAGCAACACAACTGTGTGGGGCTTACTGGAGGTACCTGGTGGGCTAGTTGGCCCCTAAGGACCCTCTGCAGCGACGGGGACTTCAACCCCCAACCAAGAGCGCACCAGGATGCACGTATGCAGAGTAGTGGAGAAAGGGGGCAGGGCCTCCGGCAAGTTGCTGGTTCATATATTTTTTTTAATTTAGAAAAGAGGGCTGTGTGGCCCCCTTCCCTTGGTGCTTTTGGGCCCCGGAGACCCTATCCCCGGGTCATTACCTATTGTTTTATTTGTATTTAATTAAAAAGGGAGGGGGGTGCGCAGACCCCTTCCTGAGGCCTATTTTGGCCCTGGGGACCCCAACTCCCGGGGCTTGGCCTCCCGTTGGGGTTTGTGGGGGAGCCCCAAGGCCTCCGCAGTCTCTGCCGGCTCTCCACCTCCTGCAGGAGCCGGCATTGCTTTTGGACAGAGGGAGCTGCTAACATGCAGCTCCCTCTGCCCAAAAGCAATTCTGCTTCGCTTCATAGAAGCGTGAGCATTTTAAATGCTCTTGCTTCCATGAAGCGAAGCAGTGTTTGCTATGGCATGGCATAGCAGACTGCAATGTACCGGGGTGGGCACCCCACTTTCCCTGGGGCTGGGGGGGCCCGCATGGCCCCCTGCACTTAATGAATATAGCCCCGGGGAGGTGGCAGTCCCCGGGGCTGCGTGGGGGGCAAGAGCCCCCCACACATTTTTTTTTTTAAAAGCCCTGGGTAGTTATCAGTTCCTGGGTCTGTGGGGGGCCCGCGTGCCCCCCGCATTTTATGAACTTAGCCCCGGGGAGGTGGCAGGCCCCAGGGCTGCAGGGGCCTTGTGGGCCACAGCATCATTATTTGTAATTGCCCCCGGGACCTGGCCCACCCGGGGGCTTAAAAAAACAAAGCGCGAGAGACAGTGCTTCATTTTTTTTAAACATTTTCGGCGGGATTCATGGACCCAACGCGACTCCCACCGAAAGTAGGCCTAGGGGGTCAGGGTGTTTCTACCCTGTCCCCATTTCTTGATTTTTAACCTTTTTTCAACTTTTTTCTTCTGACTCTGTTCAACTGAGTCACAAGATGGCTGCCAGCACTTCCTGGTTTGAAGTGTTGGCAGCCAATCAGTTCACAAGCTCCAGATATATGGATATCTGAGAAATGTTTAGATTTCTCAGGAACTACTCAACGGATTTACACCATTTAACAAAAAGAGTGCTTTCTGAACTAAGAGCAACCTATTTGCCAAATTTGGTGTAATTCCGTTCTGCAGTTTGGGCTGTAGCCGTGTCTAGTTTCCTATGGAAATTAACATGGAGAAAACGCGTTTTGGGACCCCCTTTTTTCTCGGCCCCTGCTTGAGGAATCACCGCAAAACTTTCAACACAGGAGCTGACCTGACCGCCCCATTAGTTCTGAAAATTTTGCGAAGATTCGTCAAACTGCGCCAAAGATATTGGCAAAAGAAAAACGCTTTTTGAATAGAAACAAGGTCCTAACTATAACTACCTACTGGTGACCGCCAGTAGGTAATATATTTATATATATATATATATATATATCTCTTCAAGGTATGTATGTGTGGAGGTAAGAATGGTAAATCTATAATTATATGTGCGTTCTTTGCAAAATTATGGTCTACAATATTTTGGTCATGATATTTTTGTGACACTATGTTCCTCTAGTTGATAAAGCCCCACTTCTGGGTTTTATTTTCAGAAGAAAAAATTGCTTATGGGCCTGCCATGGCCCAATGGTATGACAAAAGTACTACCACTGTAATAGAACCATATTTCTCTGGATCTTTGACTCCACTAGGCTTCTTGAAGATCTGCACAAGTCTCTCATAATAAGCATTTACTGATTCTCGCAGCTCTTGTGAAGTCCTAAAGATCTTTGACCAATTAAAGTCTTTCTCAGGTACATTCTTTTTCAAATGTTGTATCATCTCTTTGTATTTTTCAGCTACCTCATCAGAAAGGGCATTATTAGGCACAAGCATAGCTGGTTCTTCAGTCAGCCAAGCAAAGGCAACCTTACACTCAGATCATAAATCACTAAGACCTACAGTTTAAAACAGTGGATTCAGATTAGTCCACAGCATGTTCAAAACGGTAGTCAACCTATGAACATCTTTTTAAAAAAAATTTTTTATTAAATAAACTTTTTTATCCTCATATGACCTCCGTAGCTTGAGCAACTTCTCGATCTGATCCACCCCTGCTGCTCTTTGCTTAGGTGTTCAGTCTCAGCTGATGTTCTTGCAAGAACCACCCGCACAACACACCATGAGCTGACCAAGATATAATCATTGGACGCTGTGTAGCAGACTAATCAGAGCCTAAAGAGTCTAACAGGTTCCAGAATAACCCCAATTCAGTTCTTTCTCTATAAACATTAACCTTCTGGTCTAAGTCTCTAAAGTATCTCACAGAGTTCCACCAGGCTCTCCAAATGGGGGAGCCGCCTGGCACCATAACTTACAAATCTCCCTCCTAGCCAGAAGGATCAAATAAAACACCAGTTTATTCTGTATCCCCAAAAGACCTAACACCCCATCGGGCGTCAATATAGTGCCAAACATAATAAGAGAAGGGCTTACCTCCACCTCCGTACCCAGGACGTCCCACAGAGTCTTACCCACATTGCCCCAATACTCCTGGATCAAAGGGCAGGAAGTGAACACATGGATGTCATCCGCCTTCTGGGCACCACATCTCATGCATTTTGCTTCTCCATTGCCCTTAATTTTGGAAAGTTTGAATGGGGACCAGTATAACCTGTGGAGCGTATAAAAGTGGTTTCTCCTTAGTGCAGAAGATTTAACCAGTGGGTAAAGTGTGTATAAAGATACTTGCCATAGATTTTTCAGCTCTTCACTCGGCAAGCACTTCTCCCAGACCTGATATGGATGTTCCAGTTTCCTGTCGGCTGCTGCAAGGAGATGATTGTACCACTGTGCTACTTCCTTCTTTTTTGGGTTCAGATCTTGTAACTCGTCTTCCATGGGATTGGTCTCTAGAGGGGTCCAGTGTTAACTCTTACACCATGACGAAATTTGGTAGTACTTAAACCTAGAGAGTGCACCACTGGTAAGATTCCTCAAAAAATCCCCGGGAAAACATTTGCTGCCATCCACAATGTCCTTCCAGTGCACAACTCTGGCGTCTTTCAGTGGCTGAACTAGAGCGTCTAAAAGGCACTCTGGTGTTCCTGGAGAATCCCACACTGGTGCCCATTCACTGTAATAGGACAACCCCAAACAGACCTGGCAATCCGACCACAACTTAGCCGCCGCATAAAGAATCTTGAGCCAGACTTTTTTAAAGAATTTGGGAGCACCAAACTTATACATAAAGCCTTCCTCAGCCAAGTCTAGCAGCATAGCTTTAAACATACTGCCGATAAGCGAGCTATCTGGCCTAAGAAGCAGCATTCTACAAATAGTTAATTGATACGCCCAACAGTACAGCTGAAGGTCTGGTAAGCTCATACCACCGTGTGCGAGTTTTCGCCTTAGTTTCTTCCAGGATAACCTAATCCCTTTGCCTGCCCAGATAAAAGAAGAAATCTTACCCTGTATTTTAAGTAATCCACCCTTATCAAATTCCAGAGGGATATTATTAAAGAGGTAGGCAAACTTAGGCAAAACACACATTTTGATCAGGTTAACCCGCCCGAAATGAGATAGCGGGATATTCTGCCATCTTTTCAATAGTAGATCCACCTCCTTAGAGACTCTCTCTAGGTTTATTTTGGGGATGTCCCTAAGATCCTGAGTTATTGTTACTCCAAGGTATCTTAACTCCTTGGAGAGCCTCACCCTTTGGGCTGCAATGTCCTACAAACATCCTTGTGCCACTTTTCAGGTTCCTCGCTCAACTTTGGAAAATTCATCGAAAAGACATAAAGCTCATCTCTCAACCAGAAGACATGCATGTAGTTCCCTCCATATACTTTTCTTGATGGAGAATCTGTAACTGTCCCTATTTCTGAATCACTAGTCAATCCTTTCAGCCTTCTACCCTGTTTCCAATTTCTTTCTTTTTCTTACTTGCAGTCCCTCTCTTTCACCTTTCTCTGTAGTTCTTTAAGTAGCTTCTCTTTCTTGTTTTTTCAGATAAATCTTTAATGTGTCCCTAATGTAATTAAACTCAATTCCTTCATTCCATCATTGACTAAATCCATTTTGTAATTTCTCCTCACATTTTTCATTTCGCTGATATCGACCTCCCTCTCATCAGCCAATTCTTCCAGCTTGTCATATGCCTTATTTGCACATCTAGCTGCTTCTTTGATCAAATATCACATTTCATCAACATTGTAAAACTATAGTCTGTTCAGATCAATTGTCCCCTGTAAAATATCCCCAAATTAAATTTTTAAAAGACCACCATTAATAATTCTCGCTGTAGAAATCTTTTCAACAACAGCCGTATTGACAAACGGATCAATCTGAATAAGTGAAATAGTTGTGGTGTCTCTACTAGTACTCAGCAGTGTTGTCATTGCAATTTCAGGTGGGGTTCTCGCTGTTGTGCTCACAGCCACAGATGTAGTTGGTCCCTGTGCTTGGACACCAACATTCTCTCCAACTGCACCTATATCTGGTACTATAGCAGGACTATGTCCCTGTCTCTGTACTCCATCGGTATAAGGAGGTCTGGAATTCAAAAGATCATTTAACAAGTTATCCTCATCATCTGGATATTGATTTTATTTTTCTCTCTTTCGCTCATTAGTTTAATCTCGACTATTGCTTGAAAAACTCTCACTCCCTCCATCATGTCCTCCTTCCAACATCTTTCCTTTCGATCCTACTATCTCTCAAGTCTTTGTTTAAAGGAACCCTTCACCTGTTTAATATTTTCTTTCTCTCCTTCACTGTAGCCATGCAATCTCATTTGTTCAATGCCTCAACTGTGTAGTTAACGGCATTCTGTCATTGATAGCTTGTCTCAGATAATCTTGCTTTCTAATCTTAAAGGTACCATCAAAGAAAACTGAGTCATGCATGCCATTCACAAATCCAGGTACAAGTATAAAACCCAATGTCCGCCATCATTTTGTATGCAGGTGTTCCCTCAACAGGTAAGTTCTGACCCTCAGTAGAAGGTACAATATACACTTTAGACTTTTTCAACACAGCATCCATAGTCTTTGCTCATAAATGATCTAAAATCACAAAAAATGAACTAGCGAACAACAGCCACTCCCAGCATGGCTATGCCAAAGGTCAACCAAGGAAAGCCCGGATTTGTGGTGAGGTCTCACGAATCCAAGCGTGGCTTTCCAGCTGACTAACAAATCCCACTGTGACATCTCCATGAATGCGGAAAACCAATAGCAAAGCCTTTTGTTCAATGAACTTACACTAAATAAACAAACAAAACCTTGTCGGCTTAATGTAAATAGAAAGGAAATCAGCAAGTTATACTAAGACACATGAATGATAGAAAACAACAGTAGCACCTGCTCAGCACTGGTTAAACCCAATTCATACATTTTTAGACCCCAGTCCAAGACACTCTACCATGGCGAATGAACTTACTCCATTGCACTTAGTAGTAAAAGACACCAATCTAGAACAGGCATCCAACTCTTTAAAAGAAAGCTTGTAAATTTAACAAACCCTTTCTGTCTGTATGCATGCCTCACAAAACCCATTACCTTATGTAGAGACGTGAACCACAGTATCTCAAGATATTGGATTTCAACAAACCCAATAACCCACCAAACCAATATTAAAGAAAGATCATTTCAACACAAAAATCACAAATAAGAATAGTACATCAGAACAACAGTAATCAAACCACCAATTGAACCTAAAATCAACATTGCATAACCAAACACCTCACACATAACATAACAATTCATCTCTCAGCATGAAACTTCAAACCTTAATAACACATTGTTGACACACCAATAAAACTCTCATTCTTCAAAATCATTCCTCCCTGTTCATATCTACAATCCAAATCATTCAAGAACACCACTTCAAGTCAGGTTTTTCTGCAAAATACTCCAAATGCTATCAAACCTGTGGGAGCAAATGGATACCTCAAAATTAAGACACCCCTAAATTTACCTCAATCAGATTTCCCACATTTCACTGTATCCAAGACAATTTTAACCACAGTTTCATGAGGCAGTGTCCCCTCGTTATAGACCCCCCCCCCCCCGTACATCAAAAAACAGATAATTCATTAGGTAACAGGAATTAGAAAGTGAACTTAATAACTAGATCAACAGAATGTTTAAGCGTTTTCTTACAGAATTCATAAATAAGTACAGAGTCGGTGCATTTAAGTCACTCAAATGCTGAGTTATACAGAGTATGTAAACATTATTAATTATTCTAAGTCCCAAATGGGCAGCAAAATCGGGAAAGAATCAGACAGCATCCTTGGTAGAAGAGGAAAAGCTTCTGGCTCACCCCCAAAATCGAAAGTTTTTAAACATTATTTGCACATATGAAATAACAAAAAAACACAGTCTTACTGTAGTGTAAGCAAAGGTATCATTTCATCAGCAAACATGAAAAATAAATGTCACATTGCCTTAACGCTCAAGCACTTACCCACTACATGAATAGTTATTCAGCACCTACCATGCTAATGTCATCTGGAGATTCTGGATCATAACTAGACACATTAACAATAACACTTTATGTGAATGAATAGACCACAGTGAATCAATGGAAAAACCTTGTGAATGTTGCAAATAATAGCTGAACTGGGAAGGTTCATGGAAAGCAGAAAACAATAACAATGGAAATAAACTTTTTCGATTCAGCTTAACTGTGTGCTGCAAAATTTATGAGGAAAGAGGTTGGTCAGGGGGAAAGAGCAGGATTAGTGACAGAGATGACTTCCATCTTGAAAAAGATGTCGTTTGGCCTATTTAATATAAACCATAAAAACGTGTTTCTACACATCATAGAAAACTCGTAACAAAAGCAATTGCACTGCATCAGTATATCCATATAAAAATCAAGCGTGATAGTGCATTTTGGTATTGTTAATAATGCACTAAAACCTGAATCCATAAAAATCTCAAATCTTGAGAAGCCAATCGTAGCTTCCTCTGATATCACACTAGTATTTTACTGCAAATGGAATGCAAAATTCAGCTTTCAAAATTTCAATCTAATACGTGATTTGTTCTTAGCAGAGTTGCTAAATCCATACTTACCCTAATAGTAGAATATATGTTACATTTAAGCCGGCTTAAAAATGGCTTTGGCACAAAGGATATTTTATTGCACTCGTATTTAATTTTATACTGTGCATACCTCGCTGGCTGTTCTGTGGACCACAGGTTGTTTAACAGATGCCGAGCCCAGACAGGCTCAGAAAAGGACGGGCTCAGAAAAGGACGCCTGTTAAGCGTTATCACATGCCATTTATTCCTGTGACTCTTTAACAGATTTCAACAGTTCAATTCTTGGAAATGAACGTAAGGGGAATACTATTTTCAGCCTGCAATGGGCGGTAAGATTGATGTAAGTAGAAGCGCACTGCGTATTCCTCGAGGATATGTATTCGGGAGCATAATAATATCATTTTTGAAACTGTAGTTTATGACGTTCAGATTTTAATTGGAGACTTAAAATGTGACGATAACACACATATTAAAAACGAGCGTGGAAGAAAGCAAAGCATTCTTTCAAAGTATATCCGAACCAGTATACTTTCTATCGTAGAAATGAGAGTCTTTTGACTCTTTATGAAAGTGCAGGTTTTTTAGTCCCTAGAAATTAACAAATTATTCTCTGTTCATTACCCAAGGACTCGTTGCAGCGCAAGGAGAGGAGTTTCCACAGAGTCACGTTGTGTGTGTAAGTGTGTCCCATTGAAACACATACGTTAGGAGCTGCCAGGTCCGTTTGTGAGAACAAGTACAAGAGCTGGTCAAAAGATGTAAAAAACGGACCCATACAATAAACCGACTATACCCCACGGGGTTATTTATGAGAGCCTTGCGTCAACGGTACAGGCGTGATGCAGGGCTCTGAATCAGATTTATGAAGCCATTGTAGTGTAGCTCCTATTTCCCTAATAGGCTCTGCGCATTGGAATAATATCCCCTATAGGTTTGACATAGGACTAAGGTCAGTATGTCCCTATCGAGTATATTAAACTTAATTACTTGTGCCAGCTAGCTCAGAGGCCACTAGAAACTGAAGGGAGTAGTTTCTGGCAGCCGCAAAACATGACAACTTTGTTTCCCTTTAGAATCAGAATGTGTTCCAGAGTCGTGGAAACAATAGATAACCGTTTCACTCAGCTCAGTTGTGCATGCTTAGTTTTCCTCAAAGTTACACAGAAAGAATAGACGGGCGTTTCAATAAAAGATTTATTGAACAGTCTTGTTTCTCGTGTAAGTTATATGTGCTGTTATGATCACAAGACAGTATGCAAGATAAATAATGTACAGCGTAAGCAGTAGAAATAAATAGTACTGCGATAGCATTATCTTTAGCAGATATTCATTTACATAAATAACACAGACTAAAAAATGCGAGTACTCATACGATGTGTTTCTAAACTAGTTCTACCCCAATGTACCTAACCTAACCTGGGTGTAGGGAGAGATATGAAGTAAGTGAAGTATTCCTTACTATGGTATACTAAGAGTATGTTACGCCTTAGTATGCCTAGTATGCCTAGTATGCCTAGTATGCCAAGTATGCCAAGTATGCCAAGTATGCCAAGAGTCCCTCTAGGATCTAGTCAGCTCCATACCTTAAGAATGAGAGAGGTGGGAATCTCTTGCCAGACTCGAACTCCAACACCCCGCAAGGGAAGTCAGATCACTGGAAGCTGGACTCTCTGCGTGCAGGGATGACAGCGTCTTCTCAGTGCGTCAGGCCGGGAAACGGGCTCCTCTGAAGTCGAGGTCTCCTCTAGTTTACAAGGGCTAGGAAAGGTATATTTATACCTGAGAGGTACCTCAGAATGTTAGCATTGACGTGAATCGGACAGCGGAAGACGTCATGATTGAACCCCTAAGGTATAATGATTCATGCATAATAAATGAGTCCTTGAAGAAATCAATAGTCCTGTGCTAGGGAAACTCCCGAAGCCTAAGGTTCTGTTCTTCAAGAACTCGTTGTGACGTTAGGGTGGACGGATGTCGGAGACCATGCCTGTATTTGGAGTGCACGGTTTAATACCTAAATAAGGACTGGGATTTTATGCCTATATAAGGGTAGGTCGAATTGTGCCTATATAAGGACATGATACAGTAAAGCCTGTGTATGGACACCCTAAGAGGAATACAACACCATGCAAAGCCACTCTGCATGGCTTTGAGTGGCTGCATCTTGGAATGCGTCAAAACCCATGAGAGTTGTGTGGAAACACCCACTGCAACGTCTATGGAAGGCCTCCCTTGTGCAGCGTAAGGCAACGCAGCGATTTGCATTGCATTGACTTTCTCAAGATTTGTGAGGCCACCTAAAGCCACGCAATGTGGCTTTGCATGGCTTCATAAATCTGACTCGGAGCCTTGCTTTGCGTGGTGTGTGGTGCGTGGCTTTATGTGGTGCAAGCATGACAGAAAGGCACTCGTAAATATTCCCCTGAAAGTCCCTCTCTCACAAATGTCAAAATAGTCTCTTTCAATGAATACCACTGAAGTTGTTATTTATTTTGCGTTCACTTGTATTCCTTAAATATTTTGGGGCCGATTCCGATCTCGGCCGGTAGGGCTCCGAATCGGATTCGGCTTTACCGGATCCGATTCGGAGCCCTGTTTCCCGACCGAACCGTACGCGGGTCCGGCCGAGCGAGTACGATGCGAAATCGCCGACCGACTCGTCCGGGCATCCCGACCGCTCCGACCGACTCGCTCCCGGCTCGAACCGCTCCGACCGACTCGCTCGGACTCGACTCGCACCGCGCAATGGAGACGTTTTCCGGCCGGGTAAGTACGATGCGCGCCGCGAGCAGTCCGACCGAGCCGCGCACTCCGGCTCGTAAGAGCTGTCGGAGCCGTACTTTGGGGGTCCGTGTCGACCCCCTGTACTGCGTAGCCGCGCGAGTCGCACACAGGGGGGACCCATGGGTCCCCCTACCTGTGCGTGTACGGCACGAATCGCTTCGCCGCGTACCCGCTGTAGGGGCGCCCTTGTCCGACTCGCACCCATTGAGTCAATGGGAGCCCGCGTACGCGTTGTACGACCGGCTCCCATTGACTTCAATGGGAGTCCGACCCGACTCGAGTCCGATAACATACGGACGCATCGTACTCGTTCGGTCGGACTGCACGGGTCCCGGTCGGTCGGAAATCTCTCCGGGTCCGGCTCGGTCGGAGAAATTTCCGGCCCGAATCGGAATCGACCCCTTTGTGTTTAAGTAGATTTTTTTTCTCTCGTAATACCTTATATTCTTTGTCGAGTGAAATATGATTTTGTCACATCAATTGTCTTTTTCCTTCTTTAACACCATGTCCACTATTCCAGTTTTTAGCAGTTGTGGTTTCTACCTCTTCACAAATAACTGGCTGCAAACAGACAGATGAGTAGGTGTTCCTGAGTCCTGAAGTGTGATATTCTGCACTGAGATGAGCTAGCTAACACCATACTCTCAACGTCCTTCTCACGATAACAAATAGAAAGCTTCATCCGACGAATGCCTTGGTTCAAAGATGTTACATCATGAATGAAGGCGTAGTATGTCTTTAAACACAATCCACACCCAAGGTGACATGACCGAATAATGGAAAATTTTGGAATGCTTCTTATAATGATTGTTGGTGGCTCCATATGAGTTAAAGGAGACTGATTTTTGTTTTTTCATTACATCGCTTTTTTAATGTATTTGAATCTCTCCCTTATATGTGTAGAGGATGATGTATGGTATAGCGATTTGGCAACAGTAGTATCAATTGGTAGAAACTTTAATGGAGTACATATTTCACCAAAATAAACCATATTAGTACTTGTTAGACCTGGCATCCTTGGCGTGGGTCTCCCTTCCATTTTTTCGTAATGCCTCCACTGTTGCCGATATGTTTTTGCTGGACTAGATGCTCATGGGCACTTTGCCGCTGCTAATCAGTGCCAAGGTGCAAGTGCTCCCTATCGTTAATTGCTATAGGTATTAGTGACTCCATGATTGGATGATTGGTTTACTTGTCAGTCCCTAGTACAGTGCACTCAGTGTGCCCAGGGCTTGTAAATCCAATGCCGCTGGTGGGCTTGCAGCACTGGTTGTGCCACCCACAGAAGCGGCTCGTAAAATGTGTCTCAGGCCTGCCATCGCAGAGCCTGTGTGCAGCCTAAGGCTGCCATGTCGACTTGGTAAGTACACCCACTTACCAGTCCCTAAACTTTCCCTTTACTGCATGTTGGTCACCCCTAAAGTAGGCCCTAGGGCAGGGTGCATTGTAAATATAAGGTAGGACATGCCCTGGTGTGTGTGGCATGTCCTAATAGTGAATTACAGCCATTTTCGTTTTTCACTATTGCAAGGCTACCTGCTCCCCATAGGCCAGAATGGGCGGACTGACTATTACACCTTATAGTCAGAACTGACCCAGGAACATGGTAGAAAAACGAATTTAGTATGCCTGAACTCAGGATGATAAAATACATCTTTTAGTGAAGTTGGTTTTGACATTCTGTGTTTGAAAATACCACTTTTAGAAAGTGGGTATTTTCTTGCCTAACTATCCAAGCCTGCCTCTGCTAGGTTGTGTATTCCTTGTCTGGAGATTGAGTGACAGGGGCTGGGGGTGGCTACAGGAGACAGGGTGAGTCAGCGCAGGGCTGAATAGAAAGATCTGCATCCAGAGTGGAGGGAGGAGCTGCACCTGGGTCTGAATAGGGCTGTGCCTGCCTTCCACAATGCTGGCTCCACCTCCTGCCGGGCGGCTGAGCACTGCTGCCCCACATTCTGAAAGGAAAGAAGGAGTCAGAAAAACAAAGTGCTCCAGAACTGACCAGAACTGGTTTTGGACTAGGCAGAGGCCTCTCTGCCTCCAGAGAACAAAGAGAATCAGGGTATAAGAGGGGCACCCAGACCCCAGGAAGATTAGATCACTTTTGGGAACAAGAAGAAACCTTTGCTGAGGAGCGGAACCAAGAAGAAACTGAGGAGAGACTATCCCTAAGCCTGAAGTGCTGCTTGGGGGATTGGCCTGCAGTGGTTTGCCTGACTGCCAAAGAAAGGAGAAAGGAACTTTTGCTTTGCTGTGACTTTCATCAACTTGTGAAGGATCTCCAAGGGCTTGGAAGAGAGCTTGCCCCCTGACCAAAGTCCCAGGACCATTGGACTTCACCCCTTTGTGAATTGCTGCTGGAAACTCTGTTTCAGTGGCTGCAGAGGTAGGGAGCTGTGACTGACTCTCACGACCGACTCGGTGTCCTGTAAGCACCGCATCGAAGCACCGTCTCGCCCTGCAACGCCACGGCCCTGGTCTCACCGACTCCGTCAACGAGCCGCTGCCTGCACCGCATCGAGGGACAACGCGTCCTGCAACGCTTCGCTACGCCCGAATCGAACTGGTCCGACCGACACGGTCACTGCTGCTGAGTTCGAGTCCTGTGACCGCACCGGAGTTGGGCACCGCTCGCACGCTTTGCGACGCACCGCCCGACTCGCACCGCTGTCCGGACTGATCGACGCCAGCTCCTGAATCCGGCTCCGTCGCCGCACCGCAACCTGCCAGCACCGCATCGAAGCACCGTCTCGCCCTGCAACGCACGGCCCTGGTCTCACCGACTCCGTCTCGACGAGCGTCAACGAGCCGCTGCCTGCACCGCATCGAGGGACAACGCGTCCTGCAACGCTTCCATTTTTGCATCGCGACCGCGACGAACAGCCATCCGGCTCGCACGCCCGTGCCTGCCGCTTCAAGTAAAGGTACTGTGACCGAGTCTGTCTACGCTGTGTTGGCCCGTCTCGACGCGGTCAGCTGGATTTGTTAGACTCTGTTTGTTCTCGACATCGCCGTAGCCAGAGGAGGCTACCGACTCGCACAGAACCTTGAATTAAGCCTTTTTGATCAGAACTAAGCATTCTTAACAGTATTGTGGATTATTTTTGTCGTTTATGGTCTTGTGATAAATCTATATAAAGTATACCTATTTTTATAAATATATAACCTGTGTGGTGTCCATTCGTAGTGTTGTCACTTGATTACTGTATGTGTTCCCAAATGCTTTACACACTGCCTCTGAACTAAGCCTGTCTGCTCGTGCCAAGCTACCAAGAGGGTGAGCAGGGGTTATTTCAGGAGTGTACCTACTTTCCCTGACTAGACTCAAGGGTCCCTATTTGGACAAAGGTACCTACCTCTGCCAACTAGAGACCCCCAAATCTAACATTGGTGGTCAGCGGTGAGGATTCTGGACTTGCATTTGTGACTCATGTACAGTGATTGGTGAACACTACTTAGTGAGTGCAGACCAAAACGCAACCACATACTTTTATAGCATTTTTCTGGGATTTCCTATTTTTGCAAAT
Organism: Calotriton arnoldi; assembly: GCA_963921515.1. Lineage (NCBI taxonomy): Eukaryota > Metazoa > Chordata > Amphibia > Caudata > Salamandridae > Calotriton > Calotriton arnoldi. The sequence continues at coordinate 1,154,242 of CAWUFW010004481.1, read as the reverse complement.
GCCAAGTTCAGTCACTATGGAGAAACCAGCATCAGTAGCCTCTGTTGAGTGTGATTGGGAAGAAGAGAGGCTAGACTGCTACACCCTTAAGCAGCTCAGGCAATTCTGCAAAAAGTTTAAAGTGTCCATGACCGGGCTCTCCAGGAAGGAGGACCTCCAGAAGGCGCTTAGGGCCTGGGTCGAATCAAGGAGTGCCCCTGTGGAGGGGCTGAGAATGCAGAAGGGCAGCTGGAGGGGCTATTGGGTCTAGGGGCTAGAAGACCACCTTCCCCAGTAGGTAGCAGTGTTTCTGCCAGAGGACTGTCTCCAGAGGAGTTGGAGGACAGGAAAGAGAGTAGGATGCACGAAATGGAGCTGACCAAGCTCAAGCTGAATGGGCAGTTAGAATTCCAAATGCAAACTAGGAAATTGGCCCTAGAGGAAAAGAAAATGCAGTTTGAACATGAGAAAGTTTTGAGGGAGTTGGAATTGAAGGCCAAGAGCTTAGAGATTACTCCCTCTGGTGGCAGTGTACCGCCTGTGCCTGTTGAAGCTAGGGTGTATATTCCAAAAGATGTGGTTAAGGAATTTTTAAAAATGATGACATTGGGCAGTGGTTCAAAGCCTATGAGGTAGCCATGTCTTCCCACCGGGTCCCTGAGAAGGATTGGGGAGCGGGGTTGTGGGGATGGTTCCTCAGTGAAGGGCGGGATACCTTGTTGGATTTGCCCTCTGAAGTCTATAATTCGTACAGCCACATGAAGGATGCCTTAATGACTAGGTATGGTTTGACCCCTGAGCTTTATAGGCAAAGGTTCAGGAACTGTAGTAAGATTGAAAGCAGTACCTGGGTTGAATATGTGACCTTCTTTTGCAGAGCCTTGGATGGTTGGGTAAAGGGTAGCAAAGCGACTGATTTTCAGGCGCTCTTTGATTTGATTGCCTGGGAGCACTTGTCCGGTAATTGTTTTCCTGAGCTACGCCAGCACCTGATTGATAGTAAGCTGACTAACCCTAGGCAGCTTGCTGAGGAGGCGGACCGCTGGGTGAGTACCCGGGTCCACAAGGGTCACGTGGGAGACTCCGCCAAGGGTGGGCAGGGTCCCCAGCAGAAGAGTGGGGGGACAAGGGTAAACAGAAGGAGTTCCATAAAGGGCCCCAAAGTAAACCCCAAGGGAACCAAGGAAAGGTTCCCAGCCTCCCCCTGAGAAGAAGCCAGTGGCCCTGACAGGTCCCCCTGTTCACCAGGGACCACTGGTATGTTACAAGTGTGGCGCCCCTGGCCACAAGGCAAACGATCCTCGTTGCCCTTTGTATGGAAAACCAGCACCCACCAGTGCAGTCCCCCGGCAGTTGGCTAGTGTAGCTCTGGGGGAGGAGTTGGGTGCCCAAGGTGGGGGGGATCCCACAGTGTTTTCCCTTGCCTCATTAGGAGACTCTGAGATGGTCCCTAGGATCCCGCTGCCTGAGAACACTAAGAAATACAGGCAGTGGGTGACCATCAATGGCCATAGGGTGGAGGCTCTGAGGGACACAGGAGCCAGTGTGACAGCTGTCAAGTGTCACCTGGTGTCTAAAGAGCAGGTTATCCCTGATGCATTCTATCCGGTTGTTGCCGCTGACAACACAGAGAGTCACTGCAAGGTGGCTCAGGTTCCCTTTGAGTGGGGGGTCTCGGGTACTCTTCAAGTAGCTGTGAGGCCAGCCATGCCTGTTGACTGTTTGTTAGGGAACGATTTGGAGAGCTCACCTTGGGCTAAGGTGGAGCGGAGTGCGCATTTAGAAATGTTGGGCTTGCCTGATTGGGCATGTGTGACCACCCGGTCAATGGCAGCTAAAGGTGTTCAAGAGGACCTGGAGCCTGAGAGGGAGGCCCAGGTGCCTGCCGGAGAGAGAGGAGGCAGGGGCGCGGGAAACCGGCCCCCGAAGTTCCCACGGTCCAGGAGGAGGCAGACCCTGAGGGGGATGCCCTGGAGCCTACAGGGGAACAGGTAGCTGAACTGGGGGACCTACCTGAGCTGACCCATTGGCAGCAAGAAGGAGGACCCTCCAGGGAAGAGTTCTGCGAGGAGCAGAACGCATGCCCCTCTCTCGTGGGTCTGAGGCAACAGGCCACAGACCAGGCAGCAGGTGATCAGTCTGGATCACATTGGGTTTACTGGGAGAATGGTCTCCTGTATTCAGAGCCTAAGGTTGCTGAGCCTGGGTCAGCCCGTGTGCTGGTGGTACCCCAGCGCTTCAGAGCCTTCCTACTGGGGTTGGCTCATGATGTACCGTTAGCGGGACATCTGGGGCAGGACAAGACCTTTGACAGGCTTGTTACCCATTTCTATTGGCCCCAGATGCGCAGGAGTGCTGCCACTCACTGCAGGGCATGCCAGACTTGCCAGGCAAGTGGAAAGAGTGGGAGGAAGCACAAGGCTCCTCTCCAGCCATTCCTGTGGTCAGCACCCCCTTTGAGCGGGTGCGTATTGACATTGTGGGGCCACTGGACCCCAAGACAGCCATGGGCAACAGGTTTATCCTGGTCTTGGTGGATCATGCCACCCGGTACCCTGAAGCCATCCCTCTGAGGACAGTGACGGCCCCGTGGTGGGACGGGCACTGATGGGAATTTTCTCACGTGTGGGATTCCCTCAAGAGGTGGTGTCTGACAGAGGTACCAACTTCGTGTCCAAGTACATGAAGTCCCTGTGGCAGGAGTGCGGTGTAACTTACAAGGTCACCACTCCTTACCACCCTCAAGGAAATGGGCTGGTTGAGAGATTCAACCGGACCCTCAAGGGCATGATTATGGGTCTGGAAGAACCCATGAGGCGTAAATGGGACGTCCTCTTACCATGCCTGTTGTTTGCATACCGGGAGGTGCCACAGAAGTCTCTAGGGTTCAGTCCCTTTGAGCTCCTCTATGGACACCCGGTGCGAGGACCTCTGAGTTTGGTCAAGGAAGGCTGGGAGCAATCTCCCAGGAAACCTCCCCAGGATGTATACAGTTACATGCTGGCCTTCAGGAACCAGACTAGGCGTTTCAGAGAACTTGCTGAGGCAAATCTGGAAGCCAGCCAGGAGGAGATGAAGCGGTGAGTACGACCAGAATGCCACTCTGGTAGAGCTTCAGCCTGGTCAGAAAGTGTGGGTCATGGCCCCTGTGGAGCCCTGTGCGCTCCAGGACAGGTGGACCGGCCCTTCTACGGTGGTGGAGCGCAAGAGTCCAGTTACCTATTTGGTGGACTTGCAGTCTCCCAGGAACCCCTTGCGGGTCCTGCATGTGAACCGCCTGAAGCCCCACTTGGAGAGGTCCCAAGTGGGCATGCTCTTAGCTACAGATGATGGAATGGAGGAGGAGACCGAGCCTCTTCCTGACCTCCTGTCAGCCCGAGAGCAAGATGGATCAGTGGAGGGAGTAAACCTCTCTACCTCCCTGACACCTGAGCAGCAGGGTGACTGTCGCCAACTGTTGGGACAGTTCCCTGACCTGTTCTCCCTGGTTCCCAGTGTCACTCATTGGTGCGTCCATGATGTGGACACTGGGGACAGGCTTCCTGTGAAGCACAAGGCTTACAGGGTGACTGACAGGGTCAGAGCCTGCATCAAGGAGGAGGTCTCCAAGATGTTTGCGCTAGGGGTAATTGAGTCCTCTAACAGCCCTTTGGCCAGCCCAGTGGTCTTGGTTCCAAAGGCTGCCGCGCCTGGTGCCACACCAGAACTCCGGTTCTGTGTGGACTACAGGGGACTCAATTCCGTCACCAGGACTGACGCCCACCCCATCCCCAGAGCTGATGAGCTCATAGATCGGTTAGGGGCTGCGCGGTACCTCAGCACGTTTGACTTAACGTCTGGGTACTGGCAGATCGCCTTGACTGATGGGGCAAAGAGAGGTCAGCATTCTCCACACCAGATGGGCACTACCAGTTCCGGGTGATGCCCTTTGGGATGAAGAATGCCCCAGCCACCTTTCAGAGGTTGGTCAACCAGGTGTTGGTTGGACTGGAGGATTTCAGTGCCGCCTACCTGGATGACATCGCAGTGTTCAGTTCCAGTTGGGAAGAACATCTGCGTCACCTCTGGGAAGTGTTGATGGCGCTGCGGAGGGCAGGCCTCACAATCAAAGGCGAGTAAGTGCCAGATTGGGCAGGGTTCTGTGGTGTACTTGGGACACCAGGTTGGGAGCGGCCAGGTGGCGCCCCTCCAACCGAAAATTGATACCATTCTGGCTTAGGAGCCCCCAAGACCCAGACAGAGGTGAGAGCCTTCCTAGGACTCACCGGGTATTACCGGAGATTCGTCAAGGGGTATGGCAGCATTGTTGCCCCCTTGACAGAGCTGACTTCAAGAAGCAGCCCAGGAAAGTGATTTGGACTGACGCCTGTCAAAAAGCTTTTGACACCTTGAAGACTGCCATGTGCCCGGCGCCTGTGCTCCAGGCACCCAACTTCTCCAATGAGTTCATCATTCAGACAGATGCTTCAAAGCATGGTGTAGGGGCTGTTCTATCACAGGTCATTGAGGAGGGCCTAGACCAACCTGTAGCCTTCCTCAGTAGGAGGTTACTTCCCCGGGAACAGAGATGGAGTGCTATCGAGCGCGAGGCATTTGCTGTGGTCTGGGCACTGAAGAAGCTGAGACCATACCTGTTTGGGACTCACTTCCGGGTTCAGACAGACCACAGGCCCCTCAGATGGTTGATGCAGATGAGGGGTGAGAATCCAAAGCTGTTGAGGTGGTCCATTTCCCTACAGGGGATGGACTTTACGGTGGAACACCGCCCTGGTACAGAACACGCCAATGCTGATGGACTGTCCAGATTTTTCCGCCTTAGCGATGAGAACTCCCTAGGGGTAGGATAGTTCTCCCACATTTCAGCTGGAGGGGACACGTGTTAGACCTGGCATCCTTGGCGTGGGTCTCCCTTCCATTTTTTCGTAATGCCTCCACTGTTGCCGATATGTTTTTGCTGGACTAGATGCTCATGGGCACTTTGCCGCTGCTAATCAGTGCCAAGGTGCAAGTGCTGCCTATCGTTAATTGCTATAGGTATTAGTGACTCCATGATTGGATGATTGGTTTACTTGTCAGTCCCTAGTACAGTGCACTCAGTGTGCCCAGGGCTTGTAAATCCAATGCCGCTGGTGGGCTTGCAGCACTGGTTGTGCCACCCACAGAAGCGGCTCGTAAAATGTGTCTCAGGCCTGCCATCGCAGAGCCTGTGTGCAGCCTAGGGCTGCCATGTCGACTTGGTAAGTACACCCACTTACCAGTCCCTAAACCTTCCCTTTACTGCATGTTGGTCACCCCTAAAGTAGGCCCTAGGGCAGGGTGCATTGTAAGTATAAGGTAGGACATGCCCTGGTGTGTGTGGCATGTCCTAATAGTGAATTACAGCCATTTTCGTTTTCACTATTGCAAGGCTACCTGCTCCCCATAGGCCAGAATGGGCAGACTGACTATTACACCTTATAGTCAGAACTGACCCAGGGAACATGGTAGAAAAACGAATTTAGTATGCCTGAACTCAGGATGATAAAATACATCTTTTAGTGAAGTTGGTTTTGACATTCTGTGTTTGAAAATACCACTTTTAGAAAGTGGGTATTTTCTTGCCTAACTATCCAAGCCTGCCTCTGCTAGGTTGTGTATTCCTTGTCTGGAGATTGAGTGACAGGGGCTGGGGGTGGCTACAGGAGACAGGGTGAGTCAGCGCAGGGCTGAATAGAAAGATCTGCATCCAGAGTGGAGGGAGGAGCTGCACCTGGGTCTGAATAGGGCTGTGCCTGCCTTCCACAATGCTGGCTCCACCTCCTGCCGGGCGGCTGAGCACTCTGCCCCACATTCTGAAAGGAAAGAAGGAGTCAGAAAAACAAAGTGCTCCAGAACTGACCAGAACTGGTTTTGGACTAGGCAGAGGCCTCTCTGCCTCCAGAGAACAAAGAGAATCAGGGTATAAGAGGGGCACCCAGACCCCAGGAAGATTAGATCACTTTTGGGAACAAGAAGAAACCTTTGCTGAGGAGCGGAACCAAGAAGAAACTGAGGAGAGACTATCCCTAAGCCTGAAGTGCTGCTTGGGGATTGGCCTGCAGTGGTTTGCCTGACTGCCAAAGAAAGGAGAAAGGAACTTTTGCTTTGCTGTGACTTTCATCAACTTGTGAAGGATCTCCAAGGGCTTGGAAGAGAGCTTGCCCCCTGACCGAAGTCCCAGGACCATTGGACTTCACCCCTTTGTGAATTGCTGCTGGAAACTCTGTTTCAGTGGCTGCAGAGGTAGGGAGCTGTGACCGACTCTCACGACCGACTCGGTGTCCTGTAAGCACCGCATCGGAGCACCGTCTCGCCCTGCAACGCACGGCCCTGGTCTCACCGACTCCGTCAACGAGCCGCTGCCTGCACCGCATCGAGGGACAACTGCGTCCTGCAAGCGCTTCGCTACGCCGAATCGAACTGGTCCAACCGACACGGTCACTGCTGCTGAGTTCGAGTCCTGTGACCGCACCGGAGTTGGGCACCGCTCGCACGCTTTGCGACGCACCGCCCGACTCGCACCGCTGTCCGGACTGATCGACGCCAGCTCCTGAATCCGGCTCCGTCGCTGCACCGCAACCTGCCAGCACCGCATCGAAGCACCGTCTCGCCCTCCAAGCGCACGGCCCTGGTCTCACCGACTCCGTCTCGACGAGCGTCAACGAGCCGCTGCCTGCACCGCATCGAGGGACAACGCGTCCTGCAACGCTTCCATTTTTGCATCGCGACCGCGACGAACAGCCATCCGGCTCGCACGCCCGTGCCTGCCGCTTCAAGTAAAGGTACTGTGACCGAGTCTGTCTACGCTGTGTTGGCCCGTCTCGACGCGGTCAGCTGGATTTGTTAAACTCTGTTTGTTCTCGACATCGCCGTAGCCAGAGGAGGCTACCGACTCGCACAGAACCTTGAATTAAGCCTTTTTGATCAGAACTAAGCATTCTTAACAGTATTGTGGATTATTTTTGTCGTTTATGGTCTTGTGATAAATCTATATAAAGTATACCTATTTTTATAAATATATAACCTGTGTGGTGTCCATTCGTAGTGTTGTCACTTGATTACTGTATGTGTTCCCAAATGCTTTACACACTGCCTCTGAACTAAGCCTGTCTGCTCGTGCCAAGCTACCAAGAGGGTGAGCAGGGGTTATTTCGGGAGTGTACCTACTTTCCCTGACTAGACTCAAGGGTCCCTATTTGGACAAAGGTACCTACCTCTGCCAACTAGAGACCCCCAAATCTAACAGTACTCAAAATTAATATAGGCAATAATTAAAAGGAATTTTCAGACTAAATTACAACGAGGGTCTTTGCCTACAATTTAAAAAATCGTTCCATTGTTTTTGTGTGGTGGAGACATATGAGCACAGCAATATTTGCTTGCATACCTGCCTAATCACAACAACAAAAAAGTGGTGAGTGGAATGGTTAAATTAATCTTAGCCGCTAGCAAGTATTCAGCCTACTATCCAGAACATCTTTTTGTGTCAACTGTGCCACTGGGGAGACCATCCATGTGCAGTACAGATATGGTCCTTGTTCAAAAGGAACATTCCAGTCAGAACTGTCCACTCAGGTCCTGTCTAGACAGAAACCCAAGCAAATTCAGACTTTTTTTTGGTCTACTTAAGCCATCGTCAGTAAAGTTTAACTTGAGTTCTGTGGTATAGTGAACACAGGGCAAACATCTGGGCATATCTTTTATATTAAGGATGCCTAAAGCATAAAAAAAAGTAAGGTGATGGAATGAATGCTCAAATTAATCTCAGCTACTTGAGATTACTCAGGCCATATCTGAGTCCATTGTTTCTCACCCAGTATGTCACACTAGAAACATCCATATGCCCTACAGTTGCGGTCCTTCTCCAATAGGAGCATGCAGTCTGACACTATTTTCTTTTATGCAATATATTGCAGTTTATTCTTTAAAAGTTCATATCTCAAGTTCTACTGATTGGATTTTTGCCGTTTTGGTCTTGTTTTACTCAGATATATCTTCTCTATTTGTCTAACCTGATGTGGGGTCTTTTGTGGTGTTTCCACCCTGTTACTGTACTTTACGTGTTGCACAAATACCTTGCACAATGCCTCTTAAGTTAAGCCTGACTGCTATGTGCCCAGCTACCAGAGAATCAGCACAGGTCAATTTAGGCTGTGACTCTGACTTACCCTGACTAGCAATGGGGTCCCTAATTGGACAGGGTGCAAACCTCTGCCAACTAGAGACCAATTTTCTAACATTGATGATCAGTAGTGAGGATAGGACATGTGTTTGGGCAGAACCTTACAGTAATGTGGTGTACACTACTTTCCACATCTAGACCAATTTGATTCAATTGTCTCTGATCCCCTGTTGGCATTTTTTTCCTGTTCTCTTTAAATTGGCATTTTTAATTTTTCCATTTCGCCAGAATGTCATTTTTGCTTTTTGGCCAAGTTGGGGAAATACACAGTGCAACAACTCAAGGATTTTTGCAAGGGGTTTAAGGTTTATACCAAGGGCTTCACCAAGAAGGTGGAGCTATAAAAAGTGCTGAGGTGCTGGTTGGAATCTAGGGATGCAGCACATGAGACCCAAGAGGGTGATGATGAGAAAATAGAGGATGATGATGAGCATGACCAGGATTCAGTGGAGAATCTGGGACTGCCTGTGGGACAGGGGACAGCCAGCCTACAAGGAGAGATGCCCCCCCCCCCCAGGGCAGAAAGTAGTGTGTCCTCTTAAGGCCTGTCCCCAGAGGAGCAAGAGTACAGGAGGGAAGAGAGGAAATTCAAGTTACAACTTGCCAAACTAAATCTTGAGGCAGAGCAAAAGAAACAGGCCTTAGAGAAGAAAAGGCTAGCCATGGAGATGAGGGAAAGCCAGAAGAAATTGGCCATAGAGGAAAAGAAAATGATGTTGGCTCAGGAGCGGAGCCTGAGGGAGTTGGACATCAAAGCCAAGAGGGCTGAGTCCAGCCAAGATGGTGGCAGCAATTCTGCAGTGCCCTCTGACAGGAGAGCCCACATACCCAAGGGTCGGTTGTCTGACATTATAGTAAGATATGACACAGACAGATGGTTTGAGGCTTACGAAATTGCCCTACAGATGCACAAGGTCCCTGAAGGAGATTGGGGAGCAAGTCTGTGGAGGGATATCCCTAGTGAGGGGCAGAACACTCTACTGACCCTAGAAGAGAGTGACAGATTGTGGTATCTACCCATGAAGGTGGCCCTAATCAGGAAGTTTGGTCTGACCCCATAGAAGTACAGACAGAAAGTCAGGGACAGTCAGAAGCTATCCCAATAGACCTGGGTGGATTGTGTAGATTCCTTTTGCAATAGCTAAGTCGACCAGGGTTCCCTTTCCCCTACTGAGAGAAATGGTTCCCTGACTGTACATCTCCAGGCAAGGCTACCATGAAGTGTTATGAGCATCAGCAAGAAGGACACTACAAAGAGGATTTCAAGTGCACAAGCGGGCACAGTCCCCCAAAGGTGGGCAGTCACTGGGGTTGGCTAGTGCAGCGCTTGAGGAGGAGATTCCCCCATATAGTTTTGGGGGTAGTGTAGAGTCGACCCTAGTGTCCCTGGGTGATGGAGAGATGGTACAGAAAACTCACATGCCTGACAATACCAAGAATTACAGTCAGTGGGTATCCATCAATCGGCAGAGGGTGAAGGCTCTGAGAGACACAGGAGCCAGCATGACCACCATCAGGTATCATCTGGTATCTTCAGAGCAGGTAGTCCCAAATGTGTTCCACCAAGTTGTTGCTGCTGACAACCGTGAGAACCACTACCCATGCCTGTGGATTGTCTGCTGGGCAACGACCTGGAGCATATCATCTGTATGGAGGTGGAGCTCAGGTCACACTTGGAGATGATAGGGTTGCCTGAGTGGGTGTGCCTGACCATACAGACCATTACAGCCTGACATGATGCTCAAGAGGACCTGGAGCCTGGAAGAAGGGCCCAGGTACCTGCCAAAAAGAGGAAGGGCAAGGAGTGCAGGAAACCCACCCCTGTGCCTTTTTGTGGTGTTTTCACTGTGTTACTTTAATTAAATTGTTGCAAAAATACTTTGCACATTGCCTTCTAAGTTAAACCTGACTGCTGTGCACCAAGCTACCAGAGTGTGAGCACAGGTCAATTTAGGTTGTGTTTCTGACTAAGCCTGGGTGGAGTTCGCGTAGTGGCGGTACGCTGAACTCCGTGAAGTTGCTAAAAAAGTCCACAGCACTACGCGGCGTTCCACGAGCGGGCTGAGTTGCTTGTCCCGTCCGTTCGCATGATGTTTTCCGCCGTACGTCAACGCGGATTGCGTGTTCCGGTGGAAATATCGCGCAAACTGCACCACGCAGTCGCACATGGGCGTGGCCATCTTGTTTCTTACTCTGTTTATGGTGCTGGGGCCTGCTTTTTCATCCTTCCTTAATCTCTGTAATCCTTGGCCTTTAAAACTTTTTTCCCATCTTTTTATTTATTATCTTACCTTTTGTCTTTCTAAGTGTGTATTTGTGTTTTTTTTCTACTTTACCGTGTGTTTTTGGTGATTTTTGTATTTTATTTTTTAGCTTTCCTACTTCCTTATTACTACCCAGTCCTTCCTTCTTTTTCCCCATTTCTTTATTTTCTCTCTTTCCCCCCAGTCCCATGGCAGATAAGGGCGCACCAAGGCACGGCCGCCTTCCTTGCGGAAGGCGGCGCCAGGCAGGGGTGCAGCCCTGTGCCCTGTTTTCCGAGGTGGAGGTGACAGCGCTGGTTTTTTACATCCAGCGCCACCTCCCGTCCACCCTGGCAGCAGACGGCAGGCCTGGGTCCAGGTATGGGATGCGGGAGCGCCAGCAGCGCTGGGTGAGGGTGAAACCGGGCAGTTTACCGCTGCTCTGGTGTCCGGCGCACCCATCAGCAGTTGGCACACCGCTGGTCTGACATCCTGGACCAAGAGCAGGACCTGCTGGACCTGCTAGGAGTTGAAGTTGCGGGGCTAGGTGACTAATTATTAAAATTATTAATTTTTATTATTACTTGTGTGTTCTATGCTATAGCTAATTTTTTTCCCCAAATAATAGCAAGCATGCTGCTTACATGCAGGGAAGTTACGTTTTCAAACATTATGTAATAATCCGTTATTCTAGACAGGTGCTTAGCTTACTTGGCACTACCCATCTAACCTAGTTCTTGAATCGTACTTGTTGCCACTTGCTTGGGCTGCTGTGATTAGTGATGATTATGTAAAACGTTCTGTAATTAGTTATTTGTAATTTCGTAACCGCATGGTGCATGCCAATGCCACATGGACAGTGCAGGGATGTTTGTGAACAACAACATCCATTTTTCAATGGAAGCTTGTGCTGCAGGCCTTTTTCGCCTGCCATGCAAGCTTCCATTGACAAATGGAGGTTTACGACCTCCCTATGGCCTATGGGCGATCGCATCGATTCGTAGTAGACTAGTGCGGTCGTTGTGACTAAGCCCGGGAGTAAAATCCGCTCCGCTCGCGGAGTTTGACGATTTTTGGCAACCGAAAACTCCGCGCTCCGCAATGGAGTTGAGGTTTTTTTGTGTTTGCGTGCTTGAAATGCATTTTCGCATGCGCAGCAGTGACTTACGGGGATGCCTGCGTTCGCCAACGAGATTTCCCATCCGTTCGCGAGCACCACGAGATTTGGTAGCCGGCCGCACGGTCCCGCAAGAGTCTGTGATCGCGAACCCGTCAGTCGGGCGCGCCATCGGACTCCCGGCAGAAGTTTTGTGAAGATCGCTATCCCGAACATGCAGAATTTTGCAATCTGGAGAAGAATCTCTCTCGAGCAGCATCAAAACCTTCTCGAAATGATGATTTGGATTAAAAAAACGCCTCAGATTGACATTTGGCTGTACTTTTTTTGTGCAAGGAGTCCTTTTTCTTTTTAAATTTTTTTTTTTAAGAGGAAGGAAGTGCCCCAGAGTCTCCAACTTCCTGTTGCTGTCCAGCAGGCTCCTCCCAGTGCTTTGTCCAACTCCTGTTCACTTTTCATTTGGATTTGGAGCTGGAAGGATCACTCTTTGTGTCTGCTGCATCATATATCATTGGATTTGAGGACTTTTGGATTTGAGATTTCACAAGTAAGTTGGAAAATTGATGTTGTTTGTTTGATTGGGGCATTGCACCTACATTTTTTTGTACTTTTCATCATTTTTTAAAAATGTATTGTGGTGGGTGGCCTGTAGTTTCAGTAGGGGCCTAGTTGTTTCTTTGTACGTAATTTTTCTACTAGTTTTCTTTTATAAAGGAAACATGTTGCAAAGTTACGCTACATTTTCTCCAACTTTTGAATTCTTAATCAATTTGCAATATTTATTTAATTCACTAGCCCAGTAGTCTGCCAATAGGTCTGTTGAATTTAAACATCATTTAGGGCATGGATGGCATTGGATTGAAATGCAAAATGTGTTTTTTGGTATTTCACTTTTTTATGTGTTAAATACATGCCTTTGTTGGATGTGTGTGGTTTTACTTGCAAACCTTTTTTTGCCCTTTGGATTTTCATTTTTGGCATTGTTGCATGAAAGCTGTGTTGTTTAGCATGCCTCCTTCCTTTGTCTGGCCAGTGTGTGAGTGTGTTTGTAATAGTGGGCCAGCATTTGCCTTGGCTGACCCTCCCCGTGTGGCATGGGGCCATTTTGTAAAGTCTGTGTCCATATAGGCCTGCTTGAGTTCATTGTTTTCCAGGCCTCCTGCTTGTTGTTGTTGTGAGTGACCATGTGGCTGGTGGCCATTTTGTGGTGGTGGTAGTGCTTTTGCCATAGACCTGCATGTCGTCTTTCCTTTGTTCCTCTTGGCTTATTGCCTCTTGTTGTGGCCTGCCTGGCCATGTGGCTAGCAGTTATTTTGTGAAGGCATCCAGTGTGCTTTTGCCATAGGCCTGCATTATCTGTCTCCCCTTTCTTGTTGTTGTGGCCTGCCTGGCCATGTGGCTGGCGGCCATTTTGTGAAGGCAGCCAGTGTGCTTTTGCCATAGGCCTGCATTGTCTGTCTTCCCTTTCTTGTTTTTGTGGCCTGGCCATGTGGCTGGTGGCCATTTTGTGAAGGGGCAGCCAGTGTGCTTCTGCATTAGGCCTGCAAGCCTTCTTTGTGGTGGCCATGCCTTTTTGCTGGTTGTTGTTTTGCATGCAATATTTTCTTCTTTTATCCAGCAAAAAATGTAGCACAGTTCACTATATTTTCTAATAAATTTGCAATATTATTGATTTGAATTGATTGATTCGCTATGTGGCCTATTCTGCCAATGGGTTTTCCAACCAATAGGTCCAGAGCTACTCATGGGTGCATGAAACAACTGTTTCTGTGGCATCTGTTGAATTTAAACATCATTTAGGGCATGGATGGCATTGGATTGAAATGCAAAATGTGTTGTTTTGGGGTTTTCACTTTTTTCATGTGTGTTAAATAAATGCCTTTTTTGGATGTGTGTGGTTGTTGTGTAACTTGCAAACCTTTTTTAGCCCGGTGGATTTTCGTTTTTGGCATTGTTGTGTTAAAGCTGTGTTGTTTAGCATGCCTCCTTTGTCTGGCCAGTGTGTGAGTGATTTTGTAATAGTGCGTGGGCCAGCATTTGCCTTGGCGGAGCCTCCCAATGTGGCCAGGGGCCATTTTGTAAAGTCTGTGTCCATATAGGCCTGCTTGAGTTCATTGTTTTCCAGGCCTCCTGCTTGTGGTTGTTGTGAGTGACCATGTGGCTGGTGGCCATTTTTGGTGGTAGTTAGTGTGCTTTTGCCATAGGCCTGCATGTCTTTCCTTTGTTCCTCTTGGCTTATTGCTTCCATCCATTGTCAGCTGCAGCTCCCCTAATGCTGCATCCCATGTGATGCACAATGCCAAACCGGGTCCGTTACATTTGTATTTTTGTTCTTCTTCTTTCCTATCCTTCCTGAGCGTACTGTACACTACAGTACACCAACCATGAAAGCCCTTGTTGTTGTCAAAGTCTCACAAATGGCTACACTGTATTGTTATGTTTTTTTAATAACTGAGGTAATAAATTTAATAATATTAATAACACTAACAAGTGTAACCACACACTAAGTTAAATATATTATACTTGTTTGTTTCTACTAGTAGTAATTGAACCACAACAATGGATGCCACGCTTTACTGATGTTCTTCTTGCTTCTTTGCTTTTAGATGCACAAAAGAGGAGGAGACAACATCACCCATTGTACTGCTAGACAAAAGTCCTGCTGCGCACAACGTCATGTGACGTGTAACCACAGACATCTCTTCAACTTGTGCCACTGCGTGGTGCTGACATCTTCAAGATGGTCCCAAAGAAAGGTACCAGGTCCAGTACCAAGAAAGTTGCCAGTGAGAAGAAGGCACTGCCACTTACCAAGACCGGTATGTCACCCAAGGCCTTTTTTGGGAAACCAACAATTGTGCCTGCAGCAGTGGTGTCCGGGGAGCAAGCTGGGAGCAGCACCCCCACATCAGTGGACCCACCCCACCAACCTAGGCCCAAGCCCATGTCTGTCGCAGAGGCAGCCAGTCTAATCACGACAACGCCGACGAGCAGTGATGTTGAAATTGACTTATCGTTATCGCAAAGTAGTACCCAATCAATGCAGGGAACTGAGATTAGTGGGCAACAACAGCCGCAACCACCCCCAATAGTAGGTGTTCCTCCCAAAGTAGGGGCAGTTCAGGAGATCGAGCTTCCTGCAGAGGAAGAAGAAGAAGAGCGAGCCACTCTTTCAGAAGATCCATTGTCTTCCAGATCCCCAGCAAGGAAAAGGAGGGTTATCCATCAACTTCTTCTGAAAGCCCCCCTTCAGATGATCTAGACGCCACTTGGATCCCACTACCTCAGTCTGAGAGTGAGAAACGCCAAGAGACAAGGCTAGGGAAAAGGAAGGTTCCAGAAAGCCTTAGAGTTATGGAGGTAGATGTAGAAGAGGAGGATGATGATGAGCCAGTCATCATGGACATTAGTCCCACCCCAGTGGAGACCGACATTACCCCATCCCAAATTGCTGTGAGGGATGTGGCACGGATACCACCAACACAGATCATACCACCAACACCCCCTCTAGCTTCCATATTTCGCCGGCAGCCATGTACATCTACCACAAGTACCACCACTGTAGAAGTAGGTACTGCAGAGTGTCAAACTTCATGCCCACCTACCAGTTCATCCGGCTTTGCAAGTGGCACCAGCAGTAGTGCCAGGAAGTTGACCTCCCCAGGTTGGGACTTCTTTTCGGTTAGCAAGAAAGAGGTGAACATTCCTATATGATCCATTTGTGGACAAGATGTTAGTCGGGGTAAGCTTATTACAAGCTATGGTACCGGAGGCCAAACAACCCATCTGAAAAAACACCACTTGATCCAGTGGGAGGCGCACCTTAGCGGCCAAAAAACTGCACCCATTCCTCTTGGTGGGAATCAAGAAGTAGAAAATACGATCGCGGTGGAAGGTGAACGAGAGGGAGACATTTTCTCTGGTACAAAAAGTAGCCCTGTCCCCAGCAGTGCAGTGGTACCGCCCACATCCTCATCAGCAATATCTCAGTGGCACAAGAGTAAGATCCAGGCTGAGACACCAAGGGGTCCCAGGCAAGAGAGTTCTGCAACAAAAAAATGTGCGGTGTTTAGTCTAACAACATCTGGCGTCAAGAAGTCACCTGCATCAGTGGCACCTGAAAAGAAAAAAATCCAGCCTACCATTCTCAGCATGTTTAGGTCGGAGGGGCAGTAGGAACGCAACCACCCAATGGTACGTTTGTACAATGGAAAGCTGGCTAAAATGTTAGAGCTGGACCTCCTCCCTTTTTCTTTTGTGGAAGGGGTGGGTTTTCTTGAATTTGTGACAGCAATCTGCCCAAAATGGAAGGTTCCCAGCCGGTCCTATTTCGCCAGAGTTGATATTCCAGCACTACATCATGACGTGCTGGAATTTTTTGGACAAGCTTTGCAGCAGAGTGCTGTTTACACTATCCACCTGACAACAGACATGTGGACCAGTTGCCAAGCCACTGATTACATGTGCATCACTGCACACTGGATCTCTTTTTTGGGTGTTAGAGAAAAGATATCTGCAGCAGGTGTTGTTGACACTGCTGAGATTTTTAATGCCACTCGGAAACATGCAACTGTAGCCATGTTCGCCATGGAGAAATCTCATACTGCTGCAAACATTTTGGAAGACTTTGACAGCAAGGTCTTTGAATGGATGCGACCAAGAGGGCTTAACATTGGTTTTGTTGCAACGGACACTGGCAGTAATATCGTTAAGGCCATGGCCGATGGTGGCTATTTCAGGGTCCTGTGTTTGGCGCACTGCATTAACATCATTGTTCAAGAGTTTCTGAAAAAAGAAGAGCGAGTCAGCAATTACTGACCACCTGCAGAAGAATCTGCACACATTTCAGCCATTCTTTTAAAGCCCGAAAGCAGCTGAGGATCATTTAACGTAAGCATAGAATGCCAGTTAAAGCACTCATCCAGGAGGTGCCAACACGTTGGAACTCAACTTATTACATGCTTGAACGTCTGTTTGTGCAGTACAGATCAATCAATGAATATGTCATGCAATGAGGGGATGCTACTGTGAAAGGCATGATCATTGAGATGGACCAATGGGGCCTAGTTAAATGCCTGACAGAGATGCTACTTCCTTTCGAGCTCTTCACACGTGAAGTCAGCAAGGAGGACTGTACTATGGGCCAAGCTATCCCATTGTTGCACATGCTACAGGAACAGCTGAAGGGGGTGTCTGCAATGTACGCAGCTATGGAGGAAAAAAAGAAGCATATGAGTTGGTGGAGAGCTTAACCCTTCGCTTAACTGAAAATACAAGGGTGCAAATAGGCATTGTGTCATCCAACCATTACATTTCTGCCACAATTCTGGATCCATGGTACAAAGCAGTACTGAGCACATTGATTCCTTTTTTAGAAGGGGATGTTGCCAAGTACAAAACTTGGATAGCTGTGGAAGCCAGTTGCTTAGAACAAGAGCGGCTAGGAATTAGAGGCCTGCTACTCCAGGCCACAACAAGTTCTGCGGTGCAGCCGGCGTCAAGTTCAACTTCAGAGCCTGAGGGCAGTGCAGTTGGCTCACAACAGTCAAAACCACCAACAACACCAAGTCCAAGAACAACATCAACAACAACAAGAACAGGAGCATCAGCCCCACCAAAATCGGCACAGGAATTGTTTCTACAGCAAGAGCTTGTTAGGTCCAGTGCTGAGGCAAAGGCAAAAAAGGCGAGCAAAGCGGAGCACCCCTGAGCATTGAGCGGATGGTCCAGGCCTATCTGGATGACCAAACAGAGGTCTACATTGATCAAAACCCATTGCTGTATTGGTTTGGGAAAAGGGGCCAATGGCCAGCAGGCTGGCGATAAACTATCTGGCTTGCCCTGTCGCAAGAGTCTCTTCTGAGCATGTTTTCAGTGCTGCTGGTGCCGTTCTGACAGTGAGAAGGACCAGTCTCTTGCCCCAAAACGTGGAGAGGTTAACCATGATCAAAATAAATCAACACTTTATACCACCAGATTACACCATACCTGAAGTAGCACAGCAGGAAGATGATAACGGCGACTTAGGTCATGGAAGTAGTGTGTTAGATGACCTACTTTTGGGTGAACCACCAGAGTTTGAGGACGAGCTCTACTTCCCTGACAACTATGCTTTAGACTTGTTACTTTCTTTCCTGCTTAATTACTTTTATTACTTGTGTGTGCCTCTGTCTTTCTGGTTCGAATCACAACAAATACATCGCCACCGTCTTACTCTTTTATTGCCGGATTGGAGTTGCAACTGTGTGCAGTCAGTGAAGAAGTAAGTCCAGTCCTCCGAGTCCTGCTCCAGTCCACTCCTGACTCGCCCTAAATCCATTTCCCTCAAGCCAGACATTGGATGGAGAATAGTACAAGAAATGTGTGTCTGCCTCGGTAAGTCCCTCCAAAAAACCTGACTATAGCTATCCTCCTTTCCGAGCCGAGAGGAACTGTTCCTTAAGAACAGGTAAATGATGGCATGCAATCATTGGACGCTGACTCTGAGTGATTGTTGTTTGTGTTGTTGTTGTGCTTGAAGTCTACTAGTATAATCTACACACAAAAAAGTGACCCAAATCAATGTTTCCCTTCTTGTTGTTTAATAACAAAATTGTACTACTGCAGGCTGATCCATTGCATTTTTGATTCTGGAATCTGGACTCACTCGGTACACTACAGAGTTGGACACCATGATGACCATACTATACTCGCAGTCAGTCAGTAGGATCGGAGATGATTGATGGAATAACTCGGGGCCTTTCATGAAGTGGCCTAAATGGTAAACAAGTCAACAACAACCACAGCAGACCTACATGTCTGTGTAGTGGTGGAGGCGAGTGTAGTGGTATGACTGACAGCGGTGCATTGATTTAGTTACTTAATTTGGAAAATGCTATGTTGATGTTTATGTGTGCACTGCTCAGTGCTGTCTGGCTCAAAATCTAAGCTAAGTGGAGGTTGGGTAGGCGCCGCGGGCCTGCCTCTGTCTTGTTGTTGTTGTAGGTTAATGCTGGAAACAGAGTAGACATGATTTAGCCATGCCGCCTCTGAAAGTGTTCTTGTTGCACTCCTCCTTAATTTATGCATTATAACTTTACTTTTCTCCTTGATTTTTCAATATCCCTTTTGTTTTTCCACCTACACGCTGGCCTTTACCCTGTGCTATACTGGGAAAAACAACTCACACTTACCTACCAATCCGCATCCGCCAGGCAGGCAGTGGCATCCAAGATTGACGGACGGAGCGTCCATGGAAAGAACGACCAAGAGGAATGCCGAGATGCAACTCCCAATTTGACCATAACATAGTAACTTATAGTATCATCATCTTTTATTTAATTTGATTCATTTTTTCTCTTCAATCATTACGACTGTGTGTGTTGTTGTTTATTATGTTTGCTTATATATTTGACCCCCACAGCTATTTTTTTATTTTGTTTGCGAACTTTAAAAGGAAGCCCGGTATAACAGAACATAAAATTTATGTAATTTGGGTCTCTCTGGGGGCAGACAGGCAAGGCAATTGCATAAGAATAATAATTAATAATATACTGCTGCCCTGTACTACTAGTCTACTACTACTCATCATCAACCATCAAGTCATCATCATGCATGCATTTCCTTTTTCTCCCTTAACAGATTTATGATGGTCCTCTGCCAAGATTGTGTGTTGTCCATGTGTAGTGTTTGTCTTTGTCAAACCGTTCCCTCAAATACCCCTTCCCAACCATTCATCAAACCCTAACCCTCTTCCCCCGGGCTGTGTGATTTTTATTGAGGTATGACTAAATTAAATTTACACCAATAATTGATCACACACTTGCTGGGGCGGATGTGGTGAAAGCAACACTAACTCAAGGCAGGGCGAGGATCTTGTTCTGCTTGCCCACCCATGCTCAATTATTTGCAAGTCAATTCTTTTTCCAGAGGAACATAATGCATCATAATTAATTGCCGGCTTCGATTCATCATCCTTCCAGCACTAAAGGTTACGCTTGTCCACTTCATAGGTCGAGTCAACTACAGTTTGTAACTTGTACTAGGCTATCCCCGCCACCATTATGTTTTATTTTACTTTAGCATTGCTTATCATCATCATGGTTTCTTGTTTGACAGTCTTCTTATGTACTGTACTTCTACTACTCCTTCCTAAGTCTACCTCAGGCGACTGACTGTCTCATTTTCTTTTTTTGCAAATGCTACTGCCAGTGTCTACTACTACTACCACCACCACCATGGCATCTTGGGAAACCAAACCATCATCACCATGTAGCCATCACTTTGCCTAAGTATAAATAAACATCAATCACAGGTAAGAGAAGAAGTTTGGGGGAGGCATAATTAATAATATGGAAATCAATTCTTCACACACCCACACACTTCCGAGTCCAGTTGCAGTCTGCATAGACAAGAAGGAGAGAGTGACAGTACTAGTAGGACAAGTCACTCACAAGTGAGGGTACCGCATCTATCTGTTCGTGTGTTACACTATCGGCAGATTATTTCAATCAAAAACTGGCTGCGGCCCTGCAGCAGCAAAGGGACCGTGTGAAGTAAAAGAGTAACCCCCCCACAAAACATTCACATCGCATGTAAACTTTAAGTATAAATAATTTATTCCCCTACCAAAATAAACTAATGGAAAAAGCCCACAACACCTGACCCACCCCTCTCCCTAACCACAACCAATGTCCAAAGATAAAGAAAGAGTCCAATGTCTGCTCCATTGTCCATAAATAATAAATATAAACTCCAACTTTTCCCCAACGCCCAATTCCCACCCACCAAAAAAAAGATTAAAAAAGGGGCAAGGCGACGGAGTTCTAGCGGCGGGCTCGCCAGTTACTCTCCAGGACCTTTATCCGCTCCCCTAGGCGTGCCATCCGGAGGAGCATGCGGCGCTTGAATGCTTTACAGTTGCATTCACAGGGGGGCCAGCAGTGTTCAATGAAGCGCTGGGGCCGGCTGCCAGACCGGATGCGCCGTACCAGTAGGGGGGCCTGGTTGGGGCCCGGGGCATTGGAGGTGGCTGCAGCTGCTGCTGCCTCCTCCTCCTCCTCCAGAGCCACCAGCCGCCGATATTCAGTGCAGATGGCCTCCAGCTTCCGGCTACGGGCCATGGCTGCTAACTCTTTCCTGTTTGGTAACGCTTGTGCTTTTGGTTGGGAAGGAGTAGCTATATCAAGAAAGAAAAAAGACAATTGTAACCAATACTCTTAGCAAAACAGTAACACAAAATTAATTAATTCTACACATAGTGGCACAGAAGCACTAGCAAGCACAGTACATAACATTTGTGGTATACTATCCTCCCTCTTCCTCGGCCTCTAACATTTGTGGGAGTTTCAGGCATTACTACTACAAGGCACTATGGAATAGACAAGTCTTCTTCTCTCTCTCCTGTTTAGCTAAATTAACCTGTTTGTAGGCATGCCAGCTCAGTCAGCTTGTGCCCTAGACAAACATACTCGTGTCGCAGACTCACGTTATTTTTATTTACTACTGTCTGCAGGTGGGGAAGCTGTAATCAACAACTACACAATTATCTTATTTTTCTATTATGGCCATACTCTGTTACATCAATGGCAACTGCTCAATTTCACTTTCACCCTGACTACTACAACAAAGCAGATGATATCTGATCCAAATGATCATTGATTATATATGGGACGACATGAAGTACTTTTGATTGATTGTGTAACCATGCAGCCGATAGGCCACCCATGGCAGGCTGACACAGTCGAAAATGACATAGGTAGGGAATGGGCCTCGGAATCGGAGGGAGGCGCTTGATAACATGCATACACAATATATATGCTGTGCTTGCAAACTACTGTGAGTCAAGGGAGTATTCTGAAATACAACCTTGAATCAAAAACCTTGAAAAAAACATTCCTGTTGTTTCTCTTCCCAGAGATTTTTCCATTTATCAATCATTGCATTGCTCTTCTAGCATTATATTTTTTTGATTCTAATCTTGTTCTATTCTCCTTGGCTTTGCTACTCTGGTGCAGTTTATTTTTCTTTTATATTCTCTTCAATCCAGTGACAGTCTCCACCTATTCTATGATGATTGAACACCATCCAGGCATTAATCCATTCAAAGTAAACATGTCTATCATTCTTCTTAATCTCTCAACAAACCTTAGTTTCACCAACAACATACATTTGTTATTTTTTTTAAACCACCACCCATGCGTCCTTCCTTGCTTGCCTTTGAGTTTGACCCATGAAACCCCCCAGAGGATTCTTCCTATCACCAATACAGTTTCACCCACCCAGGCAGGCATCTTTTCTTTCACCTTCAACCCATCCTTCACCCACCCATGCATCCGATTCCTATCAGCCACCTATGCATCCCACGCATCCTTCTCTGCCAGTCATATATTACATGTCGCCCGTCCTTCCTCCTTCCATCCTCTTTCCCTTTTCGCTCAACCCATCCATCAAGGTCATCTGACTCTTAGTCTTCCTCATAAAACTTTCCCAGTTGAGTTGAAGTCAGATAGAAGAGGCCATTAGTTACTTAACTCCCGTTGCTAATGCTATTGCTAATGCTAAGTAAAGGGTGTCTTCTTCAACTGTTGTTCACAACAACTTAGGGGTCGATTCCGATTCGGGCCGGAAAAAGCACCGACCGACTCGGAGCCGGAAATTATACCGACCGACACGTACCTGTGGCGCCCGACACGCCAAGTACGATGCAAAGCGTGCAAAATCCGACCGACACGTACAGAACCCAAGCCGAATGACCGAGCCGCACGGAAAACAGCAATCCGGCCGGAAAAACACGCGAATCGAACCGACCGACACGCACCCGGAACAAGTCCGACCGAAACGTACACGCAAACTCCAAACCACAAAGTACGATGCAAGGTGCGAAAACCACGACCGAGTCGGACGGAGGACAAGCTGCACGACCGACACGCAAACAAAACCGAGCCGAAGCAACACAAAACACCGCGACCGACGCGTACGCAGCATAGAAAACTGCACAAATACAGCGTGAATGAAACGGAGAACACCGTACGAGACAAATGCAGGGTCCGACTCGGTCACAACAACGTTTCCAACATGCACAGACAGTACAAAGGAAAAATCACACAAAAAAGGCCAAACAAGCAATTACAAAGCCAATAAATACTGGGGGGTGGGGACAGAGAACAAAGACACACCCACAACTCCACCCATATAAAGGACACAAATCACAACCATGATCCTTTGCAAATGCTATTCCACTGCCAGCACCCAAGAGACAGCAACCACACACCCACAGCTCATCCCTCACACAAGCCACACACCATCAGCACACCAACAAATACCTACCTCACATACACCCAGCAAAACACACACTCACACACCCTCACCTGCACACCAACACACACATCACTCACCATCACCACCCATCACCATGCCCCCAAGAAGAATCACAAGTTCCTAAATTGTGAATTGGAAGTCCTGGTAGACGAGATCCTCAGGGTAGAGCCACAGCTGTTTGGCGCACTGGTCCAACAGACCCCCATCTCCCAGAAAACCAAGATGTGGGAGAGGATCATCAACAGGGTGAACGCACAATCACCATGCCTGCGCACAAAGACCGACATCCAGAACAGGTGGTATGACGTGCGCAGGAGGGTCCGGGAGCTGCTCAAGAAAGACTACCTCCTGAGCCAATACACCAGCAGTGGCCCTCCTGCCAAGCCAGTATACCTCAGGCCCTGGGAGGAGAAGGTGCGGGCCATCCTTCCGCCAGTGAGCGTATATGGACTAGAGAACATCCCAGAGCCTGGTGAGTACACAACAAATGTACACAATATTCTGCCACAAAACACACACACATCACTGTCAAGGGAGAGTCAAACCATGCACTCATAGCAATTACACAGCAACCAGAACAGAATCATCCCAAAATGTGTATGTCAGTCAGATAAACACAACACATGCCATCAAAAAGTTACATCCAACCGTGCCATCACATGTACAAACACAACTACAACTACAGCTAGGCAGTGGCACAAATAGAACTAACAAACACATCCAGACATGTAGCCACCACAACAACACCAACACACAGTGAAGACCACTGAAAGGAAGGAATTCTGTGTATGCTGGCCAAGTCAGTGTAGCCAATAGCATCATGGGAGTCGCAGTCACACATATTGCCCCCCCACAACTGTCCCATCAACACCACCATGAACCATGCGCACATCACAGGGAGTGGAGAAGGACTCACAAGATGGCTGACACTGGCAACTGCTGTGGGGAGCACAATGCCCTGCTGGGAACTGTGCACCAACAAACAGCAGGACACCACTGACTGACATCCTGAGAGACAACTTCCACTCCCTGCAATGCAAGCACGTTCCATGGTGGGATATCTGGCTGGCTGGGTGGGAAGGAGATCTTGCAGCACTGACCATAGTCACAAGCACCTCCCCTCACACACCCCCTCAACACAAACTCCACAGAACCCACCTGGTAGAATGCAATGCCTCCCATCCTAACTCAAGATCCCACAAAGAACCACCACCCTGGGTTATGTTGTGTGAAGCACAGGGACACTCTTGGGACTTTTAGCCAAACAACTGCCAGGACAACACTCCCAGCCATCCTGTCAGCACAGCCAGCCCACCCCACAGGGAAGCAGAGTCAAAAGGAAGGAAGCATGGGCATGCTGGGAAGGGGGTGGAGGCAATAGCATGATGGGAGTCGTAGTCACAGCTCTACATCCCCACCACATGGCCCAGCAAGCTCACACTCACGCATGCACATCCCACAGAGAGTGGAAAGGTCCATCAAAGATGTCTGACACTGTTGCTGTGTCGTGGGGAGCACAAGGGCATGCTGGGAACTGCACACCAACCAACAGCAGGACACCACTGTCAGCCATCTTGCCATTGCCCTCACACCCACACACACTGAACTCCCCACAAAAGCAAGTAAGTATGGGAATGCTGGCAAGTGGGGTGGAGGCAATAGCATGATGGGAGTGGCAGTCACAGATATTGGTCACCCTCACAACTGGCCCATCAACACCACCCTGAACCATGCTCACATCACAGGGAGTGGAGAAGGACTCACAAGATGGCTGACACTGGCTACTGCTGTGGGGAGCACAAGGCCCTGCTGGGAACTGTGCACCAACAAACAGCAGGACACCACTGACTGACATCCTGAGAGACAACTTCCACTCCCTGCAATGCAAGCACGTTCCATGGTGGGATATCTGGCTGGCTGGGTGGGAAGGAGGACTTGCAGCACTGACCATAGTCACAAGCACCTCCCCTCACACACCCCCTCAACACAAACTCCACAGAACCCACCTGGTAGAATGCAATGCCTCCCATCCTAACTCAAGATCCCACAAAGAACCACCACCCTGGGTTATGTTGTGTGAAGCACAGGGACACTCTTGGGACTTTTAGCCAAACAACTGCCAGGACAACACTCCCAGCCATCCTGTCAGCACAGCCAGCCCACCCCACAGGGAAGCAGAGTCAAAGGAAGGAAGCATGGGCATGCTGGGAAGAGGGGTGGAGGCAATAGCATGATGGGAGTCGTAGACACAGCTCTCACATCCCCCACCACATGGCCCAGCAAGCTCACACTCACGCATGCACATCCCACAGAGAGTGGAAAGGCCCATCAAAGATGTCTGACACTGTTGCTGTGTCGTGGGGAGCACAAGGGCATGCTGGGAACTGCACACCAACCAACAGCAGGACACCACTGTCAGCCATCTTGCCATTGCTCTCACACCCACACATACTGAACTCCCCACAAAAGCAAGTAAGTATGGGAATGCTGGCAAGTGGGGTGGAGGCAATAGCATGATGGGAGTGGCAGTCACAGATATTGGTCACCCTCACAACTGGCCCATCAACACCACCCTGAACCATGCTCACATCACAGGGAGTGGAGAAGGACTCACAAGATGGCTGACACTGGCTACTGCTGTGGGGAGCACAAGGGCATGCTGGGAACTGCACACCAACCAACAGCAGGACACCACTGTCAGCCATCTTGCCATTGCCCTCACACCCACACACACTGAACTCCCCACAAAAGCAAGTAAGTATGGGAATGCTGGCAAGTGGGGTGGAGGCAATAGCATGATGGGAGTGGCAGTCACAGATATTGGTCACCCTCACAACTGGCCCATCAACACCACCCTGAACCATGCTCACATCACAGGGAGTGGAGAAGGACTCACAAGATGGCTGACACTGGCTACTGCTGTGGGGAGCACAAGGCCCTGCTGGGAACTGTGCACCAACAAACAGCAGGACACCACTGACTGACATCCTGAGAGACAACTTCCACTCCCTGCAATGCAAGCACGTTCCATGGTGGGATATCTGGCTGGCTGGGTGGGAAGGAGGACTTGCAGCACTGACCATAGTCACAAGCACCTCCCCTCACACACACCCTCAACACAAACTCCACAGAACCCACCTGGTAGAATGTAATGCCTCCCATCCTAACTCAAGATCCCACAAAGAACCACCACCCTGGGTTATGTTGTGTGAAGCACAGGGACACTCTTGGGACTTTTAGCCAAACAACTGCCAGGACAACACTCCCAGCCATCCTGTCAGCACAGCCAGCCCACCCCACAGGGAAGCAGAGTCAAAAGGAAGGAAGCATGGGCATGCTGGGAAGGGGGTGGAGGCAATAGCATGATGGGAGTCGTAGTCACAGCTCTACATCCCCCACCACATGGCCCAGCAAGCTCACACTCATGCATGCACATCCCACAGAGAGTGGAAAGGCCCATCAAAGATGTCTGACACTGTTGATGTGTCGTGGGGAGCACAAGGGCATGCTGGGAACTGCACACCAACCAACAGCAGGACACCACTGTCAGCCATCTTGCCATTGCCCTCACACCCACACACACTGAACTCCCCACAAAAGCAAGTAAGTATGGGAATGCTGGCAAGTGGGGTGGAGGCAATAGCATGATGGGAGTGGCAGTCACAGATATTGGTCACCCTCACAACTGGCCCATCAACACCACCCTGAACCATGCTCACGTCACAGGGAGTGGATAAGGACTCACAAAATGGCTGACACTGGCTACTGCTGTGGGGAGCACAAGGCCCTGCTGGCAACTGTGCACCAACAAACAGCAGGACACCACTGACTGACATCCTGAGAGACAACTTCCACTCCCTGCAATGCAAGCACAGTCCATGGTGGGATAACTGACTGGCTGGGTGGGTGGGAAGGAGGGCCAGCTGTCAACCAAATACAACCAATGCAGACCATGTGCACACCCCAACAAATACATAGAAATGCCCAAATAATGCAGGACAATGTGCCACACCAAAATCAACCCCTGACTGTGACGACTTAGGACAATGCAATGTACAGGCCCGCACCCAGAGGCACAGTCACAACTGTCAGGTGTGTCAACCATTGATGCCTGCAGAAACATAACATACATTGTGTGTGTCTCCCAAAAACAGGTGATGATGGGGACACAGCAGCAGACGCTGAGGAGTCCCAGTCCCAGGCTCAAGAGGATGCAGAGCTCACTGGTGTCGTACAGCCTCTGCCCTCCTCGGATGAAGAAGACCAACCTGGCACATCCGGTGCAAGTCTACATGCAGCACCAGCAGGACCACCAGCTGCAGCACCAGCAGGACCACCAGCTGCACCCCCTGCACCCACCCCTCCAACGACTGTCACCACAAATACCATCCCTGCCGACATGGACAGAACAAGGAGCAACACCAGCACAGGGACCCTGGACCAACCTGGGGCCATGGACACCACCACCACCACCAACCCCCAAGGTGGACCAGGGTCATCTGTGCATGCCACTGCACGCACTGCACATGTCAGCAGGGGTGGTGGGAGGGGTGGGAGACAGAAGGTCGCTGCTTGCAGAGGTTGCTGGTGTGCATGATGACCCACAACTGGTACGCATAGCTGATGCGTACCAGTCCAGCACCGGAGACCTCAGCCAGGTAGTGGGGCTCCTCAGAGACATGAAGCAGCAGCAGGCTGCCCATCATGCCCGCTTGGACTCTCACATGTCCCACGTGGAGTCACACATGTCCCGCGTGGACTCACACATGTCCGCGTGGAGTCCAAGTGGGATGCACTGCATGAGATGACGGCGGTGCACAGGGACATTTTACAATGCCTCCACCAGATGAACAGCAACCAGTCCACTCCTCCCTGTGTGCCAACAACATCTGGTGCTGCCCAAACTGCAACTGCCACAGGGAGGGAGGATGACTCTGGCGGAGAGTCCCCTGCACCGCAGCAGCCTGTACTTGAGGGCCCCCCAAGAAGAGGGGTCGTCCGAAGAGGGGCAAGTGAGAGGCCGATGGCCAAGCGCAACTCCCAGGAAGCCTGAACCTGTTCTGGATGTTCACCTTTGTGCACAGACTGTTCACCCTGTTGACGGCAACACTACTCCCACACATTGCATGGGGAGTACAAGTTGGACCAATGTCTCAGACAACTGTGGCCCCGATACTGGGGATTTTGTCTACCAGGACTTTCAATTCACCTAGGAACTTCTGATTGCAAGATTTATGTACAGCACTACCCATCCTATGCACTATTCACACAAATGTATCACAATAAACACACTAATACACCATACTTGCCTCTGTTGTGATTCCAACGTGGGTGCTGTTATGGGGATGATGAACTGCAAAATTACACTGTGTATGCGAACTGCAACAGCAAGTACAACACAGGCATGTGAGTAAAGGCAACGTGACACATATGAGTGAGACACACCACCAGGGCTACACAACACATACACACCTAGGCCATCTGACTCATTGCCTACACTGATGTTGCCAGGGAAGACGGTGCAATGCACAGACACCACACCCATTCCCAGTTGTAGTCAAGTAGCCCACAGGTGCAGTAAGCAAATGGCAGTCAAATGTGTGACCACAGACAACGCACATCACAAAGTGAAGCACAGGTTTATTACACAGTTGCAACATGTCGTAACCACTACAGATGCAAGGTAATCCCACCTGGCAGCGGGCACACAGTCAACAACTGTAGAAGGAAGGAAGTCCATGGGTGTGGCGCACATCACCTGTAGGGACACAACAGCTACCACCCTGGAAGTGCAATCACGTCGTCGGTGGACACAGTTGACCAAAAGAATCTGAAAGTACCCTGTGAAGGACAGAAATGACACACAGTCAAAAGCAATGGAGAACAGGACAGAACAGCAAAACTCATGCACAATACATGTTACAAGATACCCACCCAGAACCAAGTTAGCATGTCAACACTGTTGGGGAGTACAGCCCACCTGTAAGCACACATCGCAACACACATCCAGTCAAGTAGCCCATGGACACACTCCAACAGCACCAGAGCACCACCTACACATATCATGCCAACTCACATCATTGACATGACACCTCAGGATACTCACATTCAGCTAAAGAAGTTGGTGATGAGCTGTGTGCGGACATCACCGTCATCATCATCATCGTCACTGGCATCGTGGTCCAGGCTAGGATCCTCCACAGGTGGCGGATGTTGGTCATTGTCATCCTGAATGAGAGGCAACTCCTTCCGCACTGCCAGGTTGTGGAGCATGCAGCAGACGATGATAATCTTGCACACTTTCGCAGGGGCATATGGGAGGGACCCGCCGGTCTTGTCCAGGCAGCGGAAGCGGCTCTTCAGGAGACCAAATGTCCACTCAATCACTCTCCTGGTCCGACCATGTGCCTCATTGTAGCGCATCTGGGCTGGTGTCACAGGGTTCCTGAGGGGTGTCAGCAACCACGGCATGTTGGGGTATCCGAGTCACCTACGGACAGACAAGTGCACATTAGCTGACTTGGAAAAGTGGGCGGAATACTACAGATCAGATCACACACAATGGCACAAAGTCAGTACACACCGACAAGCCAGGCACGCTGGTTCTGCATCTGTGCCATCATCCTGGGGATGCGACTACTCCTCATCACAAAGGCATCGTGTGCTGAACCAGGGAAACGGGCACACACGTGTGTGATGGTCATATCTGCAAGACACACCACCAGTGCATTGACCGAGTGGTAGTGCTTGCGGTTCCTGTAGGCCTGCTCCTGGGCCTGTGGTGGTACCAAAGCCACATGTGTCCCATCAATGGAGCCAATGACATGCGGCATCCTCCCCAGGGCATAAAAGTCACTCTTCACGTCAGTGAGTCGTACGCAGTCTAGGGAAATAGATGTACCGGTTCAGGAATAGCAACATTGCCGCCAAAACATCGCGGAGCACACGGCTCAACATGGTCTGTGACATCCCACCAGCAGTCGCCAAAGTATGTTGGAAGGTACCGGTGGCAAAGAAGTGTAGGGCTGCCATCACCTTCACCTTGGGGGTCAGCGCTGTAGGATACGGCCGGCCAGGCTGCAAATGTGGGGCCAACTGCACTGCCAAATCCTCAATCAGCTGCCTGGTGAAGCGGTACCGTCGGATGCTGTCCCGTTCCACCATCGTTGCCAGGTCTGGGAATGGTCGATGGACAGCAGGAGCCCTGCAGTGCAGAGGAGAAGTAAGCAAGATTGTCAGTCAGCCCACATATGCGGCATTGAACACACTCAATATCCCAACATACATCATTATGAGGCACAACTACATGAAGTGTGCAGTTCCGTAAGGACATGTATGGTACATACATGGCCAACATCTGTCATCACGGTCCAACAAGTGGCATCAATTAGTCCCAGGTTGGCCCATTGGATATCATGAGGCCGTGTCACAGTTCCCATCTCCTGCTGCCGTGTCACAATCACCCCCCACAGTGACATGTGAGGACAGATGTGCCCCAGGCATCACAGCTCAACGACAGGTACATTCCCAGGGACCCTGTATTGCCACATGGACACTGGCATTACATGGAGTTTCATGTATACACCACAGCAAAACAACCATGACCCCCACAGGTAGTGGTCTCACTTGCCACGGCAGGACAGACATGGACGTCTGTGACACACACACGCACAACATCAAAGTCCATGCACACACAACGTGGATGTGGAGACTGTCTCCCATTGTGCACATGAAATCAGAGACATTGTAAACACTACATGCACACAGACTGTGGAGGACCATCACTATTGTGCCACTGGGACACCCTGGGTCAAACATACCGTCCCACATGGGACTCACGGGGTATGTGACATGACATACACATACACCACCGTGAAATGTGACCATGGCACATGCACAGATATGAACAGTTGCACATCACAGTGGTCATGTACACGTAACACCCAGGATCCTGTCCCCATGAACACGTGCACAGCCTGGGGGTGGCTGCCCCCAGGTGACACCCACAGGACAACATGTACACCAACATACACACAATAGGAAATGCAGCCTTACATGCCTTATCATACAGTTTGGACAGTTTGTCGTGTTGTAGGTGTGCCCCTCACTCCCTGGGAGCTATCTGTGGCTGGCATATGTCCATCTGAGACAGGCATGGTGACATATGCCAGTCACTTGTACAGGGATGCGTTGAACAGCAATGGACCGATCGGTGCCCCGGCCGGCCCATTGCATTCAAAGTGTGCGGGTACAGCGTTGTACCCCTGTACGCGTTGTACTGCAATGGACCGATCGGTGCCCCGGCCGGCCCATTGCATTCAATGTGTGCGGGTGCAGCGTTGTACCCCTGTACGCGTTGATCAGCAATGGACCGATCGGTGCCCCTGGCCGGCCCATTGCATTCAATGTGTGCGGGTACGCGTTGTACCCTGTAGCGCGTTGTACTGCAATGGACCGATCGGTGCCCCCGGCCGGCCCATTGCATTCAATGTGTGCGGTGCACGCGTTGTACCCCTGTACGCGTTGATCAGCAATGGACCGATCGGTGCCCCGGCCGGCCCATTGCATTCAGTGTGTGCGGGTACGCGTTGTACCCCTGTACGTGTTGTACTGCAATAGACCGATCGGTGCCCCGGCCGGCCCATTGCATTCAATGTGTGCGAGTACGCGTTGTACCCCTATGCAGCGTTGATCAGCAATGGACCGATCGGTGCCCCGGCCGGCCCATTGCATTCAATGTGTGCGGGTACGCGTTGTACCCCTGTACGCGTTGATCAGCAATGGACCGATCGGTGCCCCGGCCGGCCCATTGCATTCAATGTGTGCGGGTGCGCGTTGTACCCCTGTACGCGTTGTACAGCAATGGACCGATCGGTGCGCACCCATTGACAATGGCCTTGCCAGGCAACGGACGCGTTTTCGAATTTTGAACGAGTCGGTTGCTGGAAATTCAGTTGGTCACCCACAACAATGTTGCAAATTCATGTATGTCATGAAGTTGAAGATTTGAAGGATGCTGTGGGCGTGTATTGGTGCTGCTATTCCATGTATTGGCCAGATTCAGAAGATGCAAACGACTTGGAACTATCACTTTGGACACAAGGGACAGTATCTGCCTCTCCAGCACATATATATTGCTGGCTGTTCCCCTGAGCGCTCACTTGCCTGCACTACATGCTCCAGGACGACATCTGCCACTGCACTGCTGCTGTCTCTGCCCCTCTGGACCCTGCAATGGCACGTACTGTGGAGAGAGCCCCAGCCTTCAGCCTTGAGGAGAACCAGGCCCTGCTGGACAGCCTACTTCCACAGTACAGCAAGCTGTATGGGACACCAGGGGAGCAGGTGAGTGTTCTGTGCACTTCCTTTCTGAATGTGCATTTTGTCTGACTAGCAAGGCTGAAAGTCTGCACGCCACTGGCTAGCAGGCTCACTGAGTAGTTGTCACCCCCATAGTGTGTAGTGACATGCACTGGACAGGTATGGTGCAGTGACAGTGCATTTGAACAAGGTTTTACTTCCCATGCAATGATACCATGTAGTGACGTCTGGCAAACTGTCCATGGGCAGCTTTGCACTGCCTGTGTACATCATGTGCCCCTGTGATTGAGACATGTATATACAACTGTGTCATGCACGGATATGTTGCATGTGTAGTAATGGCCTTTTCACTTTGTCATCCTGACAGGTTAATGCCCATCGGAAGCAGGAGATCTGGAAGGACATCGTCCGGGCTGTCCGGTCCGTGGGGGTCTACAAGCGCCGGATCCGCAACTGCCAGAAGAGGTGGCAGGACCTTCGGGGCTGGACCCGGAGGATTGCACGGGTCCAGCTGAAGCTGTCGCCTCCTCGCAGGAGGGGCGGAACACGGACCCTGACCCCCACATGCTCCAGATCCTGGCGGTGGTGTTTCCAGACCTGGATGGGCAGCTGAAGGCCAGACAGCAGCAAGGAGGGGTGAGTCAAAGACTGCACTGTGAACTCTGTATTACATGCTTTGTGCCCTCCTCTGGCCTGGTTCAACTGCCACAGTGCAGCAGTCATGTTGTCCAGGAGCCATGTCCCTCTATTGTGCACTGCCCACTCCTCATCTGATACCCAGGTGTGGCCCTTACATTCAGGGAATTGTGTCACTTTGGACTGTGTCCTTGCAGTTTGCTTCACTAAAGGTGGGGGACAGCATCTGTTTCCCTAACTCTGTTGTGGGCATCATGGGTGGGTCCATTGTTCACACAACGCCTGTGTTCGGACATGTAATCTGCGTGTTGCTTTGATATGCAGTCCACTTGCTGAGCTGAGCCACCACATGTGCCTGGGGTATGTGGCACACGCCCATGCAGCGGGTGGGAACAATGTTTGGGCCCCAGGAGTGTGCAGATTACGTGTGTCACACATACAAAGCCAGCTATCCACTGTCCAGGGCTCATCCCTCATTCATGTGGGGCAGGACAGTCATGCCTACTCCAGGCCATGCAATGCACTCTGTACTCCCACTCCTGTGTATCAGCTGACACATTGTGCACAGTGATTTGACCCCTCAGGTGTCTGCCTCTGTGTCAGTGTGCTGTGGATTAGTTGCCAGGACTGCTGGGGTGTTTCTTGGTAGGGGCTCAGCATGCCACTGGAGATGTGACCATAGGAGACGATACTTGTGTGTCACATAGGTGTTTGATCAGCTGCCCATGCAGACTGGGGTATGCGAATGTGAAGTTCAGGCAGCTGTTCCCCATTCACAGCAGATTGTGAGGGGCTCAGGTTCAGAGGGTAGTGTCACAGGTCTCCCATATGTCCAATCGGTATGACCTGGACAGATGAGGGTTAAGATGATGTGTTGTGTGGGGGATGTACATGTGCACTTGTGCAGCTCCAGGACTTGCATTCCCCATGACCTACTATTGTGACACAGTGCAGAGTGTTGTTGTCTGGCTGCCAAGTCATACATCACTGAGACAGTGATGTATGACTTAGCAGTCATGCCTCCGCCATGGCATGTGTCTACTTATTGGTGATCCTGCAGGGGAGTGACATGTGCTACATGCACACCATTGTGACGATGGCTATCAGGACATGGGTGCATCATGGTGTCTGTCGCTGGTATGCATCACATGCATTTCCTATTTGACTCTGGGCATCCCTTTCATCCGGAAACCTGTACTGACTCAGTGGCAAGAGTTGTGATGTGTGCATGTCCACATGCTACTCCGTGTCCTCTGCACTGTCCAACTACTGTGTAGTTGGTGCATGTGTCCACACTGGGGTGTTGCAATCCAACAGACACCAGACAGATGGGTGCAAGGCCATGTGGGATGTGAGTGCCATGGTTGGCATCAGACTGACAATTGGCTTCTCCTGTTCAGTTAGGGCACTTTTAGCAATGTACAACTAATGATGCCAGGGCTTGCTCTGTAATGTGGTGTGTGCGTGTGGTGCAGGTGACTGATGTCTGTCTGTTTCCCCATTGTTTGCAGATACATCCACGGCCACGGAAGGGGACAGCTCCACGGACCAGGAGGAGCCGGAGAGCCAGACTGGGTCAGCAGCCGAGGAGTGGTCGGAGGGACCCAGTGGCACAGAGGGCGAGGGAGCCACACCGAGGAGTCCTCAGCACCATCCACCTCAGCTGAGGACCAGAGCAACTCGGAGGATGACTCCCTTATGGAGGCGGGTGTCAGCAGCCACCACACCCCAGCTAGTGTTGCTGTCCCCGCCACCACCAGCACCACCACCGCCCTCCCATCGGCTCCCATTCCCCAGGTCCGTGGAGGCTCCCATGTTCGGGAGCGTGTCTCCTTTGGGCCAGGCACCGCACCCCTGCCCCTGTGTCCCCTGCTGCCCTGAGTGAGGAGTCTGTGTACCTCCTTCGCCAGCTCCATGTAGGGCAGACAGCCATGCTGAGTGTCCTCCATGCGCACACCGCTCTGTTGACTCAGCTGGTGTCGTTCATGGAGGGCATCTCATCGGGCATGTCTGACCTACAGAGGGGCAATAGGTCCATGGACTCCTCCCTGACGGCAGCAGTGTCCCTCCTCAGACAGTCCCTCACCCCTCCTGCCTCTGCTCCATCCACACTCCACAGCACCTTACCCGTCCCAAGCACACACACACCGGCACAGGCACACACCAGCACACACACGTCCAGCACACAGACACACACGCCACAAACAAAACGCACACGCACGCACAGTCAGGGGACTGAAACCAGACTCACAGGGGATGGGGCCCTGGAACACACACACGCATCCACGAGCACTGTGCAGTCCTCAGTTGCCTCTCCCTCCAAAGCCCCCTTCCTTGCCTCACCTGCAACCCCAAAGACCCAGCGGCTCTTCCTCAGTGACCTCGGCCTCTTCCCCTCCGATCCAGCTGCTCCAGCATCCAGGGGGAAGAGCAAGCCCACCCACACGGAGCAGAGTGCCCCTCGCCCCCGGACACCCTCCCCCAGGCGCAGACAGACTGAGGCCCCCACCCGCAAGTCCCCCCGGAGTCGTAAGAGCAAGACCCCGCCGCCGCCCTGCAGCTCAGGCACCAGGTCTCCTTCCTCCATCCCTCAGGCCCCCACTCCACAGGTGCCCCCACCACACCCTGCCCCAGGTTCCCCCACCCACAGATATACCATCCCCAAGAGGATCCGGCCTTCTCCCCCTGCCACTTGCTCTCCCGGCACCACACCCCCGCTGCGCTTGTCTGTGCCACTGATGTGGTGAGGGTGTCCTCCCCCTCTGTCCAGCCCACCTTGCCTGTTCCCCATTCTCCTCCCCTGGTGGTAGGCACTGCAGTGGAGTCCACTACCACCCTGTCTGACTTGGGCACTGCAGTGGCGGACCTGTCCACTCCATCTGCAGGGTCCACTGCAGTCGTGCCGGCACCCACTACATCTGAGTCATGCCCCCAGTTGTGCCGGCACACACCATGTCAGACACCTCCACTGCAGTTGTCAGTGGCTCTCCAGCACCCACCACCCCTTCCCTGCTTCCTCCTGGTGAGCCCTGATCCTGTCCCTGCGGTGCCTGGCCTGCCCCCGGTTGCCCCTCCTAGTGGATTGTCCCTGGTTTTGTGCAGGCATGCGTAGGGTGACATCTGCCACTGTCACCAAGTTTGGACTTTGACAATGGACTGGCCATTGGCCTTTGTGTTTTTCCTGGACTTTGTTTTCATTCCACACATATGCTGAATAAAGCAACTTTCTGTTCTCTAGTGCTTATGCTTCTGATGTACATGTTGTTGATGATGCTAACCATGCCCTTGCTGCAGTGATGGTGATATTTGGTCTCATGATAATGAAGTGTTACTGTGCAGGAACCCATGTGGTCCAGGGGAATGTGTCCTATCCTGTGGTGTATCCATGTCATCCATATCAGCATCTGAGGGTGTCATGTGTTCAGTATTTGGCAATGGGATTTCCTACTTAGATTAGCTATTTCACATCTGTGGCTTCCACCCCTGCACATCTGTTGTGCCTGCCATTGTTCAATTTGTCTACTTCCCTGACCGTGTGGCCATCTCCACTGGACATGCAGGTTTGGGCATCAATGGGGAAGGACTCATCCGTGTAGTCAGTGCAACATTGCTATACAAGGGTGTTGGATCTGTGCTGATGATTCCGTTGGCACTTCCATGACCAGGCTGATGTGACGGGAGCCCTCATTTGGTGCTAATTGTTGATTGTGTGACCAAGTGCTCAGCTGACATGATGGGGCCCTACTGAGGCAACATATGGCACAGCTTTCCTCACACAGGAGTGGAGTCCCCTCATGGCAGTGTGTACTCCTGTGACATTGCCTGCGCACAAGGTGTGTGTTGTATGTGCATGTCTGTGTGTTCACTTCCGTTTAGCTGTGCATGCTGTGTTCCCTAGTGTTGTACCTGTTTGTGATGCTTGCTGAGTTGACCTATGTTCCCCCAGAGTCTTCTCCCTGGGTTCCCTGTGATGTGGGTGCATGGCACATTACTGGTCATCAGGGTGTCACCCATAGGTGTGTTTGCTGTCAGGGCTGAGTTTGTGTGCAGACGCAGATGGGTCACAGTCAGGTTTCCCCTTGGCACTTGTTGTTTGCCCCTGTCATGTGATTTCCAGTTTGTGTTATCTTTCAGTGATTGTGACACGTTGTGTGTGTGACTGCTGGCACTCCTCAGGGTCCGGGCTGCAATGTTGGTTGTTGTCTATGTGTGTTCTTTGTGGGTGACCTTGGCTTCTTCATTGGTGTGTGACTGTGGCTGGGATCCCATTGGTTGGTGTGGTATTGCCGTCATGTCCATGTACAGCGTAGTGTGCAGTGTGTCAGACATTCAGGAGTCTTGTTGAGTGGCCATGTGTGATGTGTTTCTGCACCTTGGTTCCCACCCACCACCCTGGAATAGTCATGGGTGCATGTGCAATGTCACCAGTGCATGTGTGCTTCACTGCTGCACATTGTTGGAGGTCGAGGGTGTGGTGTTGAGTGTGTGCAGATGAGAGTTGTTGCCCGGCTAGGCCCCTGCCTCCATGTTGGCCTTGGCTTACTGGCCATGCTGATTGATTTGTGCTTGTGTAGGTGTGATGGTAGTTTGTTGCTCAGGACACATGACTGTGGTTCACAGTGTGAACCACATTTAGCTTTGTCATCACAGTGGGATTGTAATGCAGCCCAGGGTCACCACATTGTGGGGGCCCTGGGGGTGGTGCTGTGGTGTGTCTGTGTCTTGCTGTGTCAGTTGCTGTTCCTACGTGCCTGTGTGACATGTGTGATTTGTGCTCCCTCTCATCTGACAATGCCTGCTTGCCCACATAGGGGATTTGGATCCATGAGTTACCTTTGTGTGGCACTGTATGCACATCTGTATGGTTGGTATTCAGGTCTCCTCATGTGTTGTGTGGTTGCCTGGGGACACTGGCACCCCCCTCACCTGTTGTGTATGATGTGCAGTGTGGGTCTGCCTGTTTGTGTTTGTGCATCTGCACCACTGCATTGGCATATCTTGGGTGTGCCATTGGCTGTATGTAGTTTGGTGGGTTTCCCCTGCTGTCCCTGGGACTCCTAGGTCATCGGTCAGCACAATGATCATGGTTTGTGTGTCCCATTGCTGCCATGGTATGGTATCTGTTCACCTCACATCTGCAGTCTCCACAGGGTATCTGCATTTGTGTGCCCATTGGTGCGAATATGTGGGTCTGCATTCTGATGGTCACTTCTGTCATTGTGTCATTGATGAATGTTGACAGTGTCAGCCCCCATGGGTGTTGTTTGTCTGCACATGGCCAAAGGTATGTCTTATTTGCACTGCAGTATTTGGTTCACCCAATTTATGTTGCAATGGGACACATACACTACTTTGCCACTGATGTGTTTTTTGTTCTGTGACCAGGAATCATCCATGCAGTTTGGCAGTTGCAGCTCTTTCTTTGTCAACACTTACCTTTTGGTCACTGTGATGATGGGGGTTTAGACCCCATTGCCACAATGTTCAAAAGGTGCTTCAGCTATGGACCCCACACTTACCTTTTGGTCACTGTGATGACGGGGGTTTGGACCCCATTGCCACACTGTTCAAAATGTGCTTCAGCTATGGACCCCACACTTACATTTTGGTCACTGTGATGATGGGGGTTTGGACCCCATTGCCACACTGTTCAAAATGTGCTTCAGCTATGGACCCCACACTTACCTTTTGGTCACTGTGTTGATGGGGGTTTAGACCCCATTGCCACAATGTTCAAAAGGTGCTTCAGCTATGGACCCCACACTTACCTTTTGGTCACTGTGATGATGGGGTTTGGACCCCATTGCCACACTGTTCAAAATGTGCTTCAGCTATGGACCCCACACTTACCTTTTGGTCACTGTGATGATGGGGGTTTAGACCCCATTGCCACAATGTTCAAAAGGTGCTTCAGCTATGGACCCCACACTTACCTTTTGGTCACTGTGATGATGGGGTTTGGACCCCATTGCCACACTGTTCAAAATGTGCTTCAGCTATGGACCCCACACTTACCTTTTGGTCACTGTGATGACGGGGGTTTAGACCCCATTGCCACAATGTTCAAAAGGTGCTTCAGCTATGGACCCCACACTTACATTTTGGTCACTGTGATGATGGGGGTTTAGACCCCATTGCCACAATGTTCAAAAGGTGCTTCAGCTATGGACCCCACACTTACCTTTTGGTCACAGTGATGATGGGGGTTTAGACTCCATTGCCACAATGTTCAAAAGGTGCTTCAGCTATGGACTCCACACTTACATTTTGGTCACTGTGATGATGGGGGTTTGGACCCCATTGCCACAATGGTCATGGCCTGCTTGCATTGGGGGGGCCACACACATATATGTGTGGCACATGTGCTAGGGGGTCACATTGTATGTTCAAAGTCATGTTCGGTGTTGTAGGCATTTGGCACAGTCTACACACGCTTGTCATGGTGTTGGGGGATGTCTTTTCTTGCATTCCCTAGGTTGTGGTGTGCTGGTTGTGTCATGCATTGTCCATCCTATGAGTGGGGGTGGTAGTGGTGGTAGGCATCCAGCCCCCCTGGCTAAGGGTGGTAGTAGTGGTAGGCATCCAGCCCCCCTGGGTGAGGGTGGTAGTAGTGGTAGGCATCCAGCCCCCCGGCTAAGGGTGGTAGTAGTGGTAGGCATCCAGCCCCCTGGGTGAGGGTGGTAGTAGTGGTAGGCATCCAGCCCCCTGGCTAAGGGTGGTGGTAGGCATCCAGCCCCCCTGGCTAAGGGTGGTAGTAGTGGTAGGCATCCAGCCCCCCTGGGTGAGGGTGGTAGTAGTGGTAGGCATCCAGCCCCCTGGCTAAGGGTGGTAGTAGTGGTAGGCATCCAGC
Source organism: Calotriton arnoldi (assembly GCA_963921515.1). Taxonomy (NCBI): domain Eukaryota; kingdom Metazoa; phylum Chordata; class Amphibia; order Caudata; family Salamandridae; genus Calotriton; species Calotriton arnoldi. Next base: position 1,114,598 of record CAWUFW010004481.1, on the reverse strand, counting down.
GCCCCCTGGGTGAGGGTGGTAGTAGTGGTAGGCATCCAGCCCCCTGGCTAAGGGTGGTGGTGAGGCATCCAGCCCCCCTGGCTAAGGGTGGTAGTAGTGGTAGGCATCCAGCCCCCTGGCTAAGGGTGGTAGTAGTGGTAGGCATCCAGCCCCCTGGGTAAGGGTGGTAGTAGTGGTAGGCATCCAGCCCCCTGGCTAAGGGTGGTAGTAGTGGTAGGCATCCAGCCCCCTGGGTGAGGGTGGTAGTAGTGGTAGGCATCCAGCCCCCCTGGCTAAGGGTGGTAGTAGTGGTAGGTATCCAGCCCCCTGGCTAAGGGTGGTAGTAGTGGTAGGCATCCAGCCCCCCTGGGTAGGGGTGGTGGTGCGCATTCAGGCCCCTGTGTGCATATGTGGCATTGGTGATGGGCATCCCGCCCCTATGGTGCTGCTGTTGCTGGTGTAAGTATATTCTGCATCCCTCTGTGTGTGTGTGTGATGTGTCGTGTACGTGTTGTATGTGTTTTGTGGTTGGTGTCTGACTTACCTTCTGCGCCGTACGCGTCCGTGCCTGTTCCGGTAGTAAATGTAGAATATTGGTATGATCGGGACGAAGGGATTCATGGTTGATTCGTGTCGTTCGTCCTTCTCGTTGCTTCGCGTCGTCCTCGTCGCTTCGCCTCGTCCTCGTCGCTGGCGTGTTCGTCTCGTAGCCGTGGATTGTGTTGTGGCGCGAATCGGAGCTTATGTGCGCCTCTCCCGGATGCTTTGACGTGCCGTGCGTAGCGGCGGGTTCGGCGCGTACGGGAAGCGCATCGTACTTGTTCGGCCGGACGGAGCTGCATTTTCCCTTCCGTGCGACTCGATTCTGCGTTTCCGGATTCGCCTCGGTCGGAGAACAGGACCTGGATTGGGTGAGTACGGCTCGGCCGGATTCTTTGCTGTTGTGCGCATCGTACTTACTCGTTCGGTGTGCTGTACGGATCGGTCGGGAAACAGGCATTCGCATGGCTTTTTTCCCGACCGAATGGTATTGGGTGCGCCTCCGACCGAGATCGGAATCGGCCCCTTAGTCTCTCTCAACAGTACAGTGTACACCCTTGCAGCGAGTGTGTAACTATTGTCAATAAGTAAGGAATATAAGTATAACTTACCACCGCCCGCCACTGCTGCTGGCTCACCCACCCCTGCGGCAGCTGCCGCATCCGCTGCTCCCTCCTGGCTGGCGTCGCCTGACCCACCGCTGGCCCCGGCACTGGTGGTCGGTACGCCTAGAAAAAACATTACACATTTTTAGATGCCATATACGCCTCCCTCTATTTATTCTTTTTCACTAGCAAGATTGAAAATAGTTAATACAATACATACATACACCACATACATCACTAGTACTACAAATCAGGTACTAGAGTAGAGTAGACAATAGTATCAAAAATAGTAAAATATCTGGTTGGGCATTTTGTTGGTGGCAGTTGTCGAAAAGCCTCTCAAGATTAGGAAGAGGAGACAACCCAAAGGACTGGACTCAGTGGCTAGAGCTATTGGTGAATCTGAGTTTTAAAACTTTTTAAAATTAAAGAGTGGCCAACTGGGCAAGCTACAGACAGACTAATAGTAGTAGTACAGAGTCAGAGGCAGTTAGAGGCAGGGATAACAAGAACTTAGAAACAGATAGATCGAAGAAGATTTGGTAAAAAATAGAATTAGGAAACGGAAATAATTGTTCTGAAAAAATAAGGTTCAGTAAAAGTTAGGGAAATATAATTATTAATATTAACAACAGGAGGACATACTGGGGCCAGCAGCAGAGCCCTCAGTAGAGGAGCGGTCCTAGCCCTGGGAGGCATCTCTAGCTCCCGCCTCAGACCCCGTCGTCTTCTTGCCCCTGGGTGCTGATCATGTAAGATATAATAAAGAGACAAACATTGATGATTGGTGTGAAACAAATAAAATATTTTTAAAAACGCTCCAAAAAATTTTTGGACAGGAAACAACAATTGCAATAAAATGGACCTATCTAAACTGATCGACTAGTAGTATCGCAGACTGTCTAGTTATTGTTTATTAATCCAGTGTTCCATTCTGATTCCAGAATCCTAAACCTAAGTACCACCTAGCCCGCCTATTCCAAAGACATTGTAAATGAATTGCCAAAAATATATTTGCTTCTTCTAAGTTTCAATCTCATTCGAAATCATCAATGAATCAACCCCCTTTGACTGGCCAAATGTTCACTAAGTCTACATTTCCATTTATTTTAGTCCTTAAAAATGCATAGATGGACGCATGCATATTGCATACACCAAATTGTTGGTTGGTTGCTGCTGATGTACTGATGAGTTGCTATATTACTCAAGTGAGCGCAAAGTTGCAAACAAGTAAGATTAGTAGCGCCGAGCACCTGTCTAGTGTCTAAAAGAATAACAATCACATAATATAAGATTTTTAAATGTAACTTACCTGCATGTAAGCAGCAACATTCTTGCTATTTGGGAAAAAATTAATATTCGCAATAACACAGAACAGAACACACAATACTACTATAATTAGCTACTCACCAAGCCCCACAACCTCAACACCTAGCAGGTCCAGCTCCCGGTCCAAGATGTCTGACCACCCGTGAGTCCGCTGGTTATGGGTGCGCCGGACCCCAGAGCTGCGAAACACAGCTCAGCGCACCCTCGCCCACTGGCGGTGACGCTCCTGGGTAGCATAGCCGGGCCTGCCACCTGCTGCCAAGGTTAAAGGGAGGTGGCGCGGTACAAAAAAAACAAGGGCAGCCACCTCCACCTCAGAGAAAAGGCCCGGGCTGCACCCGTTCCGGGAGCTGTCTGCCGCAAGGAAGGCGGCTCTTGGTTGCAGGCGCAGCAGTAGCCTTGGCCTTCCCCTTCTTACTACTAGAGGTAGTAGTAGCCTTAGCCATGGTTCTGGGTGGGCGGGGGGCGGAAAAGAAAATGTAGGAGTAAAAAATAAAGTCAGGAGAAGAAGTAGGAAAGTAAAAAAGCAACTAATATAAAACAGTAGACAAAACGCAGTAAAAGTAGAAATAAAACGCAAAATATACACTTAGGAAGAGAGAGGGATAGATAATAAATAAAAAAGATCAGAAAAACAGTGTAAAAAACAAAGGATTGAAAAGATTAGAGAGGGATGAAAAACAGGCCCCAGAACCATGCAAAGAGTAGGAACACAAGATGGCCGTGCCCATTGGTGACCGCGTGGTGAAGTTTGCGCGATATTTCCCCCTGAACACGCAATCCGCATTGCCGAACGTCAAAAACATCTCGGGAGCTTGCGCGAGCATACGTGAACATGCGGAACAAGCAACTCTGCATGCTCGCGTAACTCCGCGTAGCGTTGCAGAGTTTTTTTGCCGCTTTGCGTAGGCTCGCGTAACGCGGCTACGTGAACTCCGCCCGGGGTTAGTCGTGACCGTGGCGCCGACCTAAGGTCGGGCGGTTCCAGAACCGCAATGGCGTCCGCCCGACATCATTGTAATCATTATAATAAGGCCCTTAGTGATTAGTGCATTGGCCCATCAAAGGGGGTTGAATTGAGATTGCAAATGAGATTTGAGAAGAAGCAAACATCATGATTTGTTGCAATTTATTATTAGTAATTTCAAAATGCAGTTTACTAAATTTGAAATAGGAATGGAGGGGGTAGGTAGGTTTTGGAAATTTTGAATAGGATAGAAGGGTCCGCGATATAGTACCACTAGTTGATCTGATTTAGAAAAGTTCAATGTTATTACGATTGCCTTTGCCTGTCAAATATATTTTGGGGAGATAATATTTATTACCACTAATCTTTTTTTGTCTTTATGTTTTACATCAGCATCCAGGGGCAAGAAGAGGGCTGATGCGGGTGAGGGTCCGGGAGCTGGAGCTGGAGGTGCCTCCCAGAGTTACTCGGCCGATGGCTCTGCTGGCCCCATGACGTCCTCCTGGTGTTAACATTAACATATTTATTCCCCTAATTTTTCTGCTCCTTTTTGAATAATGTGACGTCTACCTGTTTATATATTATTTTTCCAAATCCTCTTCAATGTATCCATTTCTAAATTCTTGTTATCCCTGCATTATCCTATTTACTTATTTTCTATATTTCAAGTTTCTCTACTTTACGTCAAACTGTCTCTAGTCACTAGTCTGTCTGTAGCTTCCTTTTTTCTGCTTTTTCAGTCAGCTTTCCCTCTACCCTTTTGTGGACTGCCTTGGTGGTACTCTAAGACTCAGAGAACCCATTGGCCACATAGTACTACTACTACTACTCCTCTGCCGTGCAGATTGTATGCCCATTGCCCAAGTAAGGTATTCTAAGCATGTACTAGATGAGAAGGCTTAATCACTAAAACAAGAGAGTGGCAATAGTCACGTTGGACACCCCAAAGTTGTGTCTTCTTATTAGCTAGGCCTAGTATTATTAGCAGCAGTTGGTGAACTGATGACTGTGCACCATGTCTGGGAGGAAGTACAAGGAGGACAGCCCCATTGCATTTGCCAACCAAGGCATATGCTATTTTTTCTCAAAACATCAGATTCATCAATCAATAGCTCCAGCCACTCCTTAACAGTTTGTCTCTTGTCTTGACTTCAGGCTTTTTAAAACAATTTCAACAACAGAATGCCCATCCTGATATTTGTTATAGAATATACTGTCTGTAATGTATCTAAATTGTAGTGAATGATGTGTATGGTGTTTTTTTATTTTGCTATAAAACAATTAATAGGGGGAGGTGTATCTGGCATCTAAGAAATGTGTAATCTTTTTTTTCTAGCCGCACCGACCACCAGTGCCGGGGCCAGCACAGACGGCGCCAGCCAGTCTGCAGATGTGGCAGCAGAAGGGGTGAGCCAGCGGCAGTGGCGGGCGGTGGTAAGTCATATTGCTTGTTTATTATTGACAATTAATTATAATTATAAGCTCACTGTAAAGGTGTAGTCTTGTTGACTTGTGAACAACAGGTGAACACAGCAGGAGTTGAAGTTGAGCTGAGTAACTAATGGCCGCTCCTATATTCAACTCAGCAGAAAACGTTTCATGAACAAGACCTTTAACTATGTGTAGTTAGAAAAGGGAAAGATGGCAGGAGAAAGGTTGGATGAAATGTATTATATATGACTGAAAGCGAAGGATGCGTGGGTGAACGCGCCAAATGCATAAATAGTACTATAGGTGACTGATAGCTAGGATGCATGGGTGGGTGAAGGATGGATGAAAGATTGGTAATGGTATACGGGTAGGAAGCTTGCCTGGGTGGATGAAAGTGTATGTGTGAAAGGATGGCTGCCTGGGTGGGTGATTGGAATCCTGTGGTGGTTTCCTTTGATTGAAATAAACTTAAGGACCCATGGGTGGGTAAATGTCAAATGACAAATGTATGTTGCTGAAAGGTTTGTACTTGAGATCATGAGACTAGAGTGAGACAGAGAGCCATGTTTGGAACTTCGGATGTATGGCTATATCGATAGATGGGTAGTTTCAATAGTGAAGAGTGGATTGAGAGAATGTAAAAAAACTTAAATGGTGGTGAGTAGCAATGCCAAGGGCGAAGAATAAAAAATAAAATACTCGAAGAACAATGCAATGATGAATGTAAAAATCCTTGGGAAGGAGAATAAGGAACTATGGTGCTCATCTGTAGTGGTGTTCGTCTCAACTTTACTTGCCTGGAATGGTTTTTTGGAGATTTTTTTTATTCAAATGGTTGAGGAGGTGGTATTTCAGACTCCTCCCTGGACTCACAGAAGTTTTTAAGTGAACATTATGTACCCTACCTACCCACCCATTATCATTCATCAATCACCTCCCTCCATACCCATGGCATACATTTATATGTGTTTTGCTAAGAGCATTGTTTACAATTTGACTTTTTTCTTTCTTGATATGTAGCTACTCCTGCTGCTCCACCGACCAGGCAGGAGATTGCAGCCCGGACCCGGTGGCAGAAAATGGAGGCCATAACGGCTGAGTACCAGCGGCTGGTGGCCGAGGAGGATGAGGCAGAAGCTGCTGCAGAAGCCCCGGGCCCCAGCCAGGCCCCAACAACCACCCCACCACCACACCGTCGCCGCGGTCCAATGGGTGCCCGCCGACGCCGCCACCATTCCACCAGCACTGCTGCTCTCCCTTATTTCCGCCACTATGAGCACCGCATCATGCGAAGGCTGGTGGATATTGAAGCCAGGCAGGAACGGGTGGAGAGGCATCCCAGAAGCTCCTAACCCACCGCTAGTGCTCTCTTCAGCCCCTTTTTCATTCTGTTTTTGGGTGGGTGGGTGGGGGGAGTTGGGGGATTGTTGGGTTTTTCCTTATTTATGGACATTTCTTGGACACTACTTGGACATTGGTTGGGGTTAAGGAGAGGGGTGGGCCAGTTGTGTGTTTGGAATTTTGTTCAGGGAATAATAAACTTTTCATACTTTTACATTTTATGATTATGAATGATTTTAAAAAATGTGGTGGGATTATTTATTGTTTTACTTCTCAGTGCTGCCTTTGCCACAGCCAGTTTTAAAAGTCTGCTTATAGTGTAAACAAAATAGTGATGCAGTACCCTCCCTTGTCCTGCTACTCTCTCCTCCTTGTCACTTCAGTCTACTCTGCTACTACTATATAATATTATTAACCCCTAAGGACTCGGAGGGTGTGGGGGGTGAACTACCATGGTATAGAATGATTGTCGTTTAACAATGACCAATCAACCACAGTTCACTTCTCTTACCTGATTAGATGAAACGAGGGCTCCATGGGTTCCCAAGGTGCCATCATGGTGGTGGTAGTAGTAGCAGCATGCATTGCTAGCGTTTCTTTTGATATTGAAGGCAAACTCATCAGAACTGAAGGGAGGTTCCACTCCTTCCTAGGCAAACTAGAACTGTAGGATAAGGATTTGGAGAGTGGGGACTATTCATCGAAAGGGAAGTTAACAAACTGAAATAAAAAAAACTAGATTCATGCCGTTATTATATGCAAGCTTGATGACAGTCACCAGAGACTAGAGTACTAGAACAGACTCAGTCTCAGACACAAGAAGAGAGTATGATAAGCAATGAAAAATTGAATTAATCAGAACAATGTTGAGCTACTACAAACTGTATGTAGTGGACAATCTTAACCGGCTTAGACGCAAATTAATACAGTGCCTGAATGATGATGCTGGCAATGAGATGTTCCTCTGAAAAAAAATATCATACACTGTGCTGGGTGGGGTGGATATAGTATAATATATACTGCCAGTGTGGGCTATATGAGCTTAGTTAAGAATAAGATCCTCCTCACCCTGCACTGGGGCTTTCACCACATCGGCCCCACCAAGTGTGTGATCAATTAATGGTGTAAACATTGTTAAGTCACATCTCAATAAATCACACAGCCTGGGGGAAGAGGGCTAGGGGTTTGATAAATGGTTGGGAAGAGGGATTGTGGGAAAGGTTTGACAAAGACAAACACTACACATGGACACAACACAATCTTGGCAGCCGACCATCATAAATCTGATAAGGGAGAAAAAGGAAATGCATGCATGATGATGACTTGATGAGTAGTACTAGACTAGTAGTACAGGGCAGCAGTATATAATTAATTTTCATTATGCAATTGCCTTGCCTGTCTGCCCCCAGAGAGACCCAAGTTACATACATTTTATGTTCTATTGTACCGGGCTTCCTTTTAAAGCTAGCAAAGAAAATTAAAAAATATCTGTAGGAGTCAAATATAAGCAAACATAATAAACAACAACACACACAGTCGTAATGATTGAAAAGAAAAAATTAATCAAATGAAAAGATGATACTATAACTATGTTATGGTCAAATTGGGAGTTGCATCTCGGCAGTCGGCATTCCTCCTGGTCCTTCCTTTCCGTCCGTCAATCTTCTTGGGTGCCTGTCGGCGGATGCGGATTGGTAAGGTAAGTGTGAGTTGTTTTTCCCAGTATAGCAGAGGGAAAAGGCCGGCCTGTAAGTGTAGATGGAAAAACAAAAGGGATATTGAAACATTAAGGAGAAAAGTAAAGTTAAACTGCATAAATTAAGGAGGAGTGCAACAAGAACACTTTCAGTGGCGACATGGCTAAATCATGTCTACTCTGTTTCCAGCATTAACCTACAACAACAACAGGAGCAGGCCCGCGGCGCCCACCCAACCTCCACTTAGTTTAGATTTTTTTGAGCCAGACAGCACTGGGCACACATACACATCAACATAGCATTTTCCAAATTAAGTAACTAAATCAATGCACCGCTGTCAGTCATGCCACTACACTCGCCTCCACCACTACACAGACATATAGGTCTGGTGTTGTTGTTGTTGACTTGTTTACCTTTTAGGCCACTTCATGAAACGCCCCAAGTTATTCCATCAATCATCTCCAATCCTACTGACTGACTGCGAGTATGGTATGGTCATCATGGTGTCCAATTCTATAGTGTAACGAGTGAGTACAGAATCAAAAATGCAATGGATCGGCCTGCAGTAGTACAATTTTGTTATTGAACAACAAGAAGGGAAACATTGGCTTGAGTCACTTTTTTGTGTGTAGATTAAATACTAGTAGACATCATGCACAACAACAACACCAACACCAATCGCTCAGAGTAAGCGTCCGATGCATGCCATCATTTACCTGTTCTTACGGGGCAGTCCCTCTAGGCTCAGAAAGGAGGATAGCTATAGTCAGGTTCTTTGGAGGGACTCGACGAGGCAGGCACACATTTCACATTTTTTGTACTATTCTCCATCCAATGTCTGGCTTGAGGGAAATGGATTTAGGGCGAGTGGACTTACTTCTTCACTGACTGCACACAGTTGCAACTCCAATCCGGCAATAAAAGAGTAAGACGGTGGTGATGGATTTGTTATGATTCGAACCAGAAAGACAGTGACACACACAAATAATAAAAGTAAATAATATTCCTTAGCTGTATCTTTTTGGGGGGCTTTTTTGGGGGTGTCAAAGCAAGAAAGAAATTAATACGTCGAAAGCCTAGTTGTTCTCAGGGAAGTAGAGCTCGCCTCAAACTCTGGTGGTTCACCCAGAAGTAGGTCATCTAACACACTACTTCCATGACCTAAGACGCCGTCATCATCATATTCCTGCTGTGCTACTTCCGGTATGGTGTAATCCGGTGGTGTAAAGTGCTGATTCATTTTGATCATGGTTAACCTCTCCACGTTTTGGGGCAAGAGACTGGTCCTTCTCACTGTCAGAACGGCACCAGCAGCGCTGAAAACATGCTCAGAAGAGAAACTTGCGACATAGTAGCCAGATAGTTTATCGCCAGACTGCTGAGCACTGGCCATTGGCGCCTTTTCCATACCAATACAGCAATGGGTTTTGATCAATGTAGACCTCTGTTGGGTCATCCAGATAGGCCTGGACCATCCGCTCAATGCTCAGGGGTGCTACGCTTCACTCGGTCTCTTTTGCCTTAGCCTTAGCACTGGACCTAACAAGCCCTTGCTGTAGAAACCATTCCTGTGCCGATTTTGGTGGGGCTGATGCTCCTGTTCTTGTTGATGTTGTTCCTGGTGTTGTTGGTGGTTTTGGCTGCTGAGAGCCAACCGCACTGCCCTCAGGCTCTGAAGTTGAACTTGACACCGGCTGCACTGCAGTACTTGTTGTGGCCTGGAGTAGCGGGCCTGTAATTTCCAGCCGTTCTTTTTCTAAGCGACTGGCTTCCACAGCTATCCAGGTTTTGTCGTTGGCAACATCCCCTTCTGAAATAGGAATCAATGTGTTCAGTACTGCTTTGTACCGTGGATCCAGAATTGTGGCACAAATGTAATGGTTGCATGACACAATGCCTCTTTGCACCCTTGTATTTTCAGATAAGCTAAGGGTTAAACACTCCACCAACTCATATGTTTCTTTTTTTTTCTCCACACCTGCGTACATTGCAGTCACCCCCTTCAGCTGTTCCTGTAGCATTTGCAACAATGGGATAGCTTGGCCCATAGTACAGTCCTCCTTGCTGACTTCACGTGTGAAGAGCTCGAAAGGAAGTAGCATCTCTCTCAGGCATTTAACTAGGCCCCATTGGTCCAACTCAATGATCATGCCTTTTACAGTAGCATCCCCTCTTTGCATGACATATTCATTGATTGGTCTGTACTGCTCAAACAGACGTTCAAGCATGTAATAAGTTGAGTTCCAACGTGTTGGCACCTCTTGGATGAGTGCTTTAACTGGCATTCTATGCTCACGTTGAATGATCCTCAGCTGCTTCTGGGCTTTAAAAGAATAGCTGAAATGTGTGCAGATTCTTCTGCAGGTGGTCAGTAAGTTGCTGACTCAGGCTTCTTTTTTCAGAAGGTCTTGAACAATGATGTTAATGCAGTGCGCCGAACACAGGACCCTGAAATAGCCACCATCGGCCATGGCCTTAACGATATTACTGCCATTGTCCGTTGCAACAAAACCAATGTTAAGCCCTCTTGGTCGCAGCCATTCAAAGACCTTGCTGTCAAAGTCTTCCAAAATGTTTGCAGCAGTATGAGATTTCTCCATGGCAAACATGGCTACAGTTGCATGTTTCCGAGTGGCAATAAAAATCTCAGCAGTGTCAACAACACCTGCTGCAGATATCTTTTCTCTAACACCCAAAAAAGAGATCCAGTGTGCAGTGATGCACATGTAATCAGTGGCTTGGCAACTGGTCCACATGTCTGTTGTCAGGTGGATAGTGTGAACAGCACTCTGCTGAAAAGCTTGTCGAAGCAATTCCAGCACGTCGTGATGTAGTGCTGGAACAGCAAATCTGGCGAAATAGGACCAGCTGGGAACCTTCCATTTTGGGCAGATGGCTATTACAAATTCAAAAAAACCGACCCCTTCCACAAAAGAAAAAGGGAGGAGGTCCACCGCTAACACTTTAGCCAGCTCCGCGTTGTACAAATGTGCTGTTGGGTGGTTGCGTACGTACTGCCCCTCCGACCTAAACATGCTGAGAATGGTAGCCTGGATTTTTTTCTTTTCTGGTGCCACTGACGCAGGTGACGTCTTGAAGCCAGATGTTGTTGGGCTCAACGCATGTTTTTTCGTTGCTGTACTCTCTTGCCTGGGACCCCTTGGTGTCTCAGCCTGACTCTTACTCTTGTGCCACTGCGATACTGCTGATGAGGATGTGGGCGGTACCACTGCTCTGCTGGGGACAGGCCTACTTTGTGTACCAGAGAAAATGTCTACCTCTTTTTCACCTTCCACCGTGATCGGATCTTCTACTTCTTCATCCCCACCAACAACAATGGGTGCAGTTTTTCGGCCTCTAAGGTGCGCCTCCCACTGGATTAAGTGGTGTTTTTTCAGATGGGTTGTTTGGCCTCCGATACCAAAGTTTGTACCAAGCTTACCCCGACTAACACCTTGTCCACAAATGGAGCATATAGCAATGTTCACCTCCTTCCTGCTAACCGAACAGAAGTCCCAAACTGGGGAGGTCAACTTTCTGGCGCTGCTGGTGCCACTTTCAAGGCCGGATGAACTGGCAGGTGTGTGTGACGTTTGACTCTCTGCAGTACCTACATCTACCGAGGTGGTTGTGGTGGATGTAGGTCGCTGCCGGGCCTTTGCAAATATGGAAGCTGGAGGTGGTGTTGGTGGTATCTGTGTTGGTGGTATCCGTGCCACAACCCGCACAGCAATTTGGGATGGGGTAATGTCGGTCTCCACTGGGGCGGGACTAATTTCCATGATGACTGGCTCATCATCATCATCCTTCTCTTCTACATCTACCTCCATAACTCCAAGGCCTTCTGGAACCTTCCTTTTCCCTAGCCTTGTCTCGTGGCATGTCTCACTCTCAGACCGAGGTGGTAGCTTCCAAGTGGCGTCTAGATCATCAGAAGGGGGGCTTGCAGAAGAAGTCAATGGACTAACCCTCCTTTTCCTTGCTGGGGATCTGGAAGACAACGGATCTTCTGAAAGAGTGACTTGCTCTTCTTCCTCGATTTCCTGAACTGCCCCTACTTTGGTAGGAATAACTACTATTGGGGCGGTGGTTGCGGCTGTTGTTGCCCACTTATCTGAGTTTCCTGCGTTGATTGGTTACTACTTTGCAATAAGTCAATTTCAACATCACTGATCGCCTGCGTTGGACTCGTGATTAGACTGGCTGCCTCTGCGACACACATAGGCCTGGGCCTAGGTTGGTGGGGTGGGTCTGTTGATGCAGGGTACTGCTCCCAGCTTGCTACCTGGAAACCGCTGCTGCAGGCACAATTTGTTTACCAAAAAAGATCTTGGGTGCCAAACCGGTCTTGGTAAGTGGCAGTGCCTTCTTTTCACTGGCAACTTTATTTGTACTGGACCTGGTACCTTTCTTTGGGGCCATCTTGAAGATGTCAGCAGCACGCAGTGGCACAAGTTGATGAGATGTCTGTGGTCACACGTCACATGACGTCGTGCGCAGCAGGACTTCTGTCTGGCAGTACAATAGGTGATGTTGTCTCCTCCTCTTTTGTGCACCTAAAAGCAAAGAAGCAAGAAGAACATCAGTTAAACATGGCATCCATTCCTTGTTGTGGTTCAATTACTACTAGTACAAACAAACAAATTGTATAACTTAGTGTGTGTTCACACTTGTTAGTGTTATTGATAATATTATTAAGTTTATTACCTCAGTTATTTAAAAAAATAACACTACAGTATAGCCATTTGTGAGACTTTGACAACAACAAGGGCTTTCATAGTGTACTGTACACTCAGGAAGGATAGGAAAGAAGAAGAACAACAACAAAAATACAAATGTAACGGAACCGGTTAGGCATTGTGCATCACGTGGGATGCAGCATTTAGGGAGCTGCAGCTGACAATGGATGGAAGCATTGAGCCAAGAGGAACAAAGGAAAGACATGCAGGCCTATGGCAAAAGCATAAAGCACACTAACTACTACCACCATAAAATGGCCACCAGCCACATGGTCACTCACAACAATCAGGAGGCATGGAAAACAATTAACTCAAGCTGGCCTATATTATGGACATAGACTTTACAAAATGGCCCCTGGCCACATGGGGAGGCTCAGCCAAGGCAAATATTGGCCCACTATTACAAACACACGCACAAACTGGCCAGACAAAGGAGGCATGCTAAGCAACACAGCTTTAATGCAACAATGCCAAAACAAAAAGCCACAGGGCTAAAAAAGGTTTGCAAGTTACACAACAACCACACACATCCAACAAAGGCATTTATTTAACACACACCAAAAAATGAATTACCAAAAAAACACATTTTGCAATTCAATCCAATGCCATCCATGCCCTAAATGATGTTTAAATTCAACAGAAACCACAGAAACAGTTGCTTCATACACCCATGAGTAGCTCTGGGCCTATTGGTTGGAAAACCTATTGGCAGACTAGGCCACATAGTGAATCAATTCAAATCAATAATATTGCAAATTTATTAGAAAATGTAGTGAACTGTGCTGCATTTTTTGCTGGGTAAAAGTGGAAACAAATTGCATGCAAAACAACAACAAGGCATGGCCACCACAAAGAAGGCTTGCAGGCCTAATGCAGAAGCACACTGGCTGCCTTCACAAAATGCCCGCCAGCCACAGACCCAGGCCACCACAACAACAAGAAAGAGAAGACAGACAATGCAGGCCTATGGCAAAAGCACACTGGCTGCCTTCACAAAATGGCCGCCAGCCACATTGCCAGGCCACCAGAACAACAAGAAAGGGAAGACAGACAATGCAGGCCTATGGCAAAAGAACACTGGCTGCCTTCACAAAATGGCCGCCAGCCACATGGTCACTCACAACAAGCAGGAGGCCTAAAACACAATGAACTCAAGCAGGCCTATATGGACACAGACTTTAAAAAATGGCCCCTGGCCACACGGGGAGACTCAGCCAAGACAAATGCTTGCTGGCCCACTATTACAAACACACTCACACACTGGCCAGACAAAGAAGGCATGCTAAACAACACAGCTTTAATGCAACAATGCCAAAGCGTAAAGCCACAGGGCTAAAAAAGGTTTGCAAGTTACACAACAACCACACACATCCAACAAAGTCCTTTATTTAACACACACGAAAAAAAGTGAAATACCAAAAACAAACACATTTTGTATTTCAATCCAATGCCATCCATGCCCTAAATGATGTTTAAATTCAACAGACACAATAGTTGTTGCATGCACCCATGAGTAGCTCTGGGCCTACTGGCCGAAAGGCCTATTGGTAGACTACTGGGCTAGTGAATTAAATAAATATTGCAAATTGATTTCAAAAGTTGGAGAAAATGTATAGAACTGTGCAACATGTTTCCTTTATAAAAGAAGAAAAATTACTTACAAAGAAGAAACAACTAGGCCCCTACTGAAACTACAGGCTACCCACCACAATAAATTTCTAAAAAACGATGAAAAGTGCAAAAAAATGTAGGTACAATGCCCCAATCAAACAAACAACACTAATATTCCAACTTACTTGTGAAATCTCAAATTCAAAAGTCCTCAAATCCAATGATATATGATGCAGCAGCCACAAAGAGTGATCCTTCCAGCTCCAAATCCAAATGAAAAGTGAAAAGGAGATGGACAAAGCACTGGGAGAAGCCTGCTGGACAGGAACAGGAAGTTGGAGACTCTGGGCCACTTCCTTTCTCTTAAAATGTTTTTTTTTTAAAAAAGGACTCCTTGCACAAAAAAGTACAGCCGAATGTAAATCTGAGGAGGTTTTTTAATCCAAATCATCATTTCGAGAATGTTTTGATGCTGCTCTAAAGAGAAACTTTGCCAGATTACAGATTCTGCGTGTTCGGGATCGCGTTCTTCACAAAACTTCTGCCGGAAGCCCGATGGTGCACCCCAATGACGTGTTCACTATTGCACACTCTCCGGGACTGTGCGGCCGGCTACCAAATCTCGTGGCACTCGCGAACGGATAGGAAATCTCGTTGGCGATTGCAGGCACCTGGTAAGTCGCTCCCGCGAAAATGCATTTTGGTAGCGCGAACACAAAAAAACTCTGATCTGTTGCGAAGTGCAGAGTTTTCCGGCAACTCTGCATTCTACACGGAACGTGGAGTTGCCAAAACTCTGCAAACTCCGCGAGCGGAGTGGAGTTTTACGCCCAGGGTTATTTCTGACATACACTGACTAGGATTGTGGTCCATACTCTGCCAACTTGAGACCCAATTTCTAGCATTGTCCAAGAAGAATATCAGGTTGAAGAATATTTATGAGAAATGTTTTGCTGGATTGATGCGTTTAAGGAGGTGGTGGGGTATGTTTATGTCGAAAATCTCTATGATAAATAATGGTAAAGGTACTTTGGAGTGGTGCATCTGCATCACATGGTACCACACATACAAAGTAAAATCAGTGGCAGATGAACCTTAGGATGGACCATCCTCAGCAAGTACATTTAAGTGTTAACTGCTTCACCAGCCACTGAACTGATGACAGACATGTCCTATTTTTGTTCAGAGCACACCTGTCCATTACAGAGCCCAGAGTGCCTGTTTTGCCAAAGCATTCCACTTATTTTGATCCCTGGTGAGAGCTGGAGGTGGGGAAAATCTGACAGTGAAAAACAGGGAGGAGGAGGGCAGGGTGAGAAAAATATAATTCTGTGCACACCATCAAACTGCTGCTAAATCAGAATGATACCCCAGCTGTAGGAGCTATAGTACAGAAAGGCAAATCACGAGGATGGTGGAAACATGCTGTAACCTCTGAGAATCTCACTCTGGCACAGATCAGATGTGATTCCATCTGCATGCTGCCTTCCTGGTAACAGTGCTGGGAGGGCAATGATGAGAGGACAGGCTGGGTAGCTCTGAGTGATAATGAATTTACTGGACTACTCCTGTTGCTCTGTGTATATGAACCATGTAACAACATCTCCAGCATTGCTGCATCTGGGCCTATAGCTGTGAGGGTGCAGTTGTCCCACACTTTCTTATGGATAATATGGGCTTGAGTCAGGGCATTTGCTGGGAAATCATGCCTCCTCAACTTCCCTACCATGGTGTGTGTATATAACTAGATTTTTGTTTATTATACTGAACCACTGTATCTCTCTCCAGTCCGTGTGGCATCATGTTCATATGGAAGCTGTCATAGATGGGGCATTCTACCTTTAAACCAATGAGGTTTGTTGAATGGCCTGGCTTATAGGTCATCCAGCCCCTCAATACATTTTCTTTGTCACTCTTTACAATAAAGAAAACCCAAATAATATAAAAATCCAAAAAATGCGATAGACACTTCAAACAAGGAATGGCTGACCCAAGCAAACAAATGACTGAAGACAGCTGGCCCAAAGCTTATATATCTGAGGGACTCACTAGGGAAAGGCATTACATCAAAGTCTCTGAGCAATATGCAAATATTGAACATGTTTTTTTTTGGTAAATTTATTTATTGCATTTTAGAACATTTGCACAACGTTGCACAACATACAGCGATTATACCATCGCGGCTGGTTGAATTATAGCAAGTGCATATTAACAGTCAAAACAAAAAAACCCCGCCCTCCTTCCCCTCCCAACGAGGCAAGACATCCCCTTATCATTTTTGAAGTAGTTGCGGCACACAACAGCATCTAGGGCCAGAGAATAAGAACACAAGTGCGCACAAATGCACGATACCGAAAGGCAAAAATCTTAGGGCAGGCCCACGTCACGTGTAGAAATCCAGCGTCCGGGTCAGCGCATCTGTCACATTCAGTATTCTCCCTCAGCCCATATTGCGCTAGCCTGTGGGGGGTGTAATACACTCTATTAAGATATTTAAAATTAATCAGT
This sequence comes from Calotriton arnoldi, assembly GCA_963921515.1. Taxonomy (NCBI): domain Eukaryota; kingdom Metazoa; phylum Chordata; class Amphibia; order Caudata; family Salamandridae; genus Calotriton; species Calotriton arnoldi. The sequence goes on along the minus strand of CAWUFW010004481.1, from coordinate 1,097,851 downwards.
TGGTGCCTACCGTTCAGTGACACCCGTTTCGTAGCCTCACAACAATACACCCAGCAACTGTCGTCCATAACTGTATCCAGGTCACCTTGCCACTCAATCCTGGCTCTTTGGGTGTGAGGTTTCCGAGGCTCAAAGGCCAAGGAATATAGAACTGTGATAAGTTTCGCCGGTGTTTTAGCTTTAATAATATAAGAGAGAGCCAAGAACTCCATTGGTTCCTGCATGTCCTCCACCAGCAGCTGACGCCATGCATGTCGAACTCTAATATATTGGAACTTATCCAATGGCGAGAAGCCTTGCAAGCCCGCCGTGCAGTCCTTCCAATCACGCAGTTCCCCATCCTGGTAAAAATCACCCACCGTACGAATGCCTATGTGTGCCATGGCTTTGAGGACTGCCCGCTCTCCGCACGTTGGGAGCCAACTGCACCAGTCCAGAGGCATGAGCAGGGAGTACATGAGTGCTCCCGATTGTAAATCTAGTAGTCTGCCCCATGCGTGTGTTGTGGAATTCAGTGAATCAATAATCCTGTGCCTGCAGACTGGAGGAGAAAAGAGAATCAGTGGAAGCGTCAAAGGGCCTGCTGCGCTCCGCTCCAGGAACAAATCTGGCAGATCGCGTGGGCCATGCAGCCAGCTATACGCATGCGAAGCCTGTGCAACCCTATTGTAAAGTTCTAAGTCCAGTGCCCCCAAGCCACCCGCTGCATAGGGAAGTGTCAGTGTGTCCCATTTGACCCTTGGCTGTTTCCCGGCCCAGCCCAGTCTAATCAATAATTTGCAAAGAACCCCAAAGAGAGAGCATGGGAGAGTGATCGGGATATTCAGAAATAAGAAGAGGAACCTAGGCAAGATAACCATCTTCATTAAGGAAAGGCGGCCTATCAATGATAGAGGTAATTTGATCCACCTGTTGATGCCATCCTCTAGTTTAGAAATAGCATTCCCATAATTCTCTGCTATCACAACCGCTGAGTCAACGTGTTTTTGAACCCCTAGGTAACGGATTGGGTCTGTGGTCCACTGCATGGGGAAGTCTAATGCATCTGGGGCAGTTACTGAGGTTAGAGGAAACACCAGCTATTTGGACCAATTGATAAGTAGTCCTGACATACTCCTGAATTGAACCACCGCCGCCAGGACTGGATTGAGGTTCTGCCCTGGGTCCCGAACATATAACAGGGTATCGTCTGTGTAGGCAGATATTATTAACCGATATCCCAGGAACCCCAGTCCCCTGTGTGAGTGATATTCCTGCAATGCGCAAGCAAGGTGCTCAGCAACCAGGGCATATAGAAGAGGGGACAATGGGCAGCCCTGCCTAGTCCCTCTGGTTATGCGTATAGGAGCCGTGACTTTCCTGCCAAGCCGGACCCGTGAAGTGGGTTGTTCATATAAGGCCATCACCAACTGAAGGAAGACATCTCCTACCCCAATTCTCTGCAAGACACACTTCATGAAGGCCCAATCGACAGTATCAAAAGCCTTCTCGGCATCTACAAATACTGCTTTGATTCCCGGGTCTAGCCTCTGAATGGTGCCGAATACGGTATGTAAGTTAGAAGTAAGGCTGCGCCCTGGGATAAACCCTCACTGTTCTGGGCAAACCACTATTGGAAGCAGTGGGGCCAGTTGATTTGCTAGAATTTTGGCGTATATCTTGGTGTCTACATTTATAAGAGACAATGGTCTGTACGAGGAGCAGGCCTCAGCAGGCTTCCCTGGTTTCAGAGGCATAATGATCAACGCTTCTCTCATGGTAGGAGGCATAATGCCTGTTTGAGCCATTTGTTCTTACAGAGTCATGAGGTGTGTAACCAACAGGTTTTGAAAGGTCTTATAGAAGGAGACAGTAAGCCCGTCCATACCGATAGCACTTCCGAGTCTCATGGAATTGATAGCCGCCTTAACCTCTCCTGGTGTAAGGGGGGACATGAGAAATTCTCTGTGCCTGTTCGATAACCAGGTCATTTGGATGTGTTCCAAATAATCACATATAGCATCAACATCCGGGGTGGTCAGTGAGGTGTATAATTGCAAGTAAATCTATGAAATCAATTTGTTATGTCTTGACTGCAGTGCAAGGCTGACCACCATCATTGAGTATTTCGGAAATAATGTCCACTTCGCGCTTTGGGCACATCAGTGCTGCTAACATGGCCCCTGGACGGTCTCCTTCTCCATAAACCCTGGGCGTGGCATACTTGCCCAGATGTTTAACCTCCCTGTCAGCTGTGTCCTGGAACTCCTCTAAGAGGCCTTAATGTCGCCCAACACATTAATGTCCCTTTTCTCCTGAAACTTTTGTTCTAACAATGAAATATCCTGCTCTAGTTTGGTCAGACCGATCCTTAGTGATCTGAGCACCCCCGAATGTTTAGCCATGACCATACCCCGGATATACACTTTAAAGGCCTCCCAGATGGTAGAGAAGCTATCAACTGACCCCATATTTGCCTCAAAGTATGTCTCTATGTCAGTGGAGATTTCTGTCACAAATACAGGATTGAGAAAGGAGTAGGGCGGAAACCTCCAAAGGAAAGCAGGGGCCTTCCTTGCTGGGCAGTGTAAATCTAGTTGCAGAGGGGAATGGTCGGAGAGAGTGCGTGGGTGAAGAAAGCATTTCGTGATTTGGCCCATCAGGACCTTGGACCCTAGCCAGTAGTTGATTCTCGTGTGAGTGTCATGCAGTGCAGAGTAGTGAGCAAAGCCAGCAATATTGGGGGAGAGGTGCCTCCAGACCTCCATCAGTTCTAAGCCCTCCATGAGACCTAGGATCGCGCCAGCCACCGCCGAACGGCGACGCAGTGCACCCTTTGAGCGATCCTTATTAGGATCCAAAATACAATTGAAGTCTCTGCCCACTACTATTGAGGAGCTCCTGTAGTGGAGCAGACTACTACCCAAGCCATGATAAAATTGTGGGTCGTCATAATGAGGCCCATATATGTTTACAAGCGTGACGTCAAGGCATTCTTTCTGGCACCGCACAATAACATACCTGCCGTTAGGGTCAATTTCAAGTGCCTGCATGGTAATCCCCGATGTCGGGCTCACCCAAGTCAAGACCCCCCTAGCATGCAACATCAATCCTGCTGCAGAAACCATACCCTTAAACATTTTGTGTGCCAACATGCTGCTATGTGGGGACAAGTGAGACTCCTGTAGCAGCGTGGCATCTATTTGATGCCATTTCATGTACACAATAACTGTCCTGATCTTCCTATGATCATTAAGCCCCCTAATATTCCATGTTAGGAGATGTACAGTGCCACCCATAGTCAATGGAAGTGAAAGCGACACTGCGCATCATAGCCCTTCCTGCAATACGCTCAGCATAATTGGCCCCAACAAACATGTATGCATCTAGAAGTCCTCTGCTATTCCAGTGGATGTCTCGCCTTCCCCCCACTGACCCCCCACCCACGCTATGCAGACCCCAACCATGCATAAACAAAGCCCCCTCCCGTGCCCCCCCTAAAGCAACCTGTAAAACCCACTAGAACCCAGACCAATTAAACCTTAGTGGCCTAAAATAAACACTCCCCTTTGGAGCACACTGCGGGGCAGATGTCGCCCGGCCCCAAACCATAAAGTGTGCCAACCGGCAATGTTATCAATCTTTATCAACAAAACCACAAAGGGAGTGAAGAGGTAGAAACAAGAGGTGGATTTGTCCTACTCAAAAACGTCTTAAAGTAAACAAATGGAATCCACCCCACATAGAATGCAGATAAAGGTATCTTTCCAGACCCTGCATTGTGTATCTCTCCTATTGTTCGGGGAGGCACACAGCTTTGTTAAAATAACCCTCACCCACCAAAAGGACCCTTGGTGGCATGCTTCATCATCAGGTTCTTCCCGCCCCGCTGCGGGACGGGGCGTGCTACGACCTACGAAGACGCGGGAGCACTAATTGGTGAACACTATGTGAAAAATGCAAAGATGTGAGAGTGGAAGGGTCAGACGTGCAATAGTGATGTAGTTAAAAATACCTGGCTATGTGGAAAAATAAATGTTCCTTCTAGCTGGTATTATTAAAAATGGGGAAACAGAGGTTCTATGCTACAATGGGCTAACACCTCATTTGTCGACATGTTTCGAAGTCATCCCCTTGACTTCTCCTCAGGACCTAAACAGATCCCTATGCCACTCTAATATTTAAAAAACTGAAAAGTGGTCTGTTACTAGGAGAACAGCGTGCACATAAATTGACATGCACTCAATACTATACCCTAATCGGTATGCTTCTTTAAATTGGTATCATTAGTACCCTACTAGTGCCCAATGAGCCTTTTCACGGGAGGGGAGGAGTGCCTATAGTCACACAGTCGTCAAGGTCACTCACTCGCCACAGGATACCGCCTCCCCGCGGCTCCGCTGCACGGGGAGTCGCGTCCACAAAGCTGTGTGCTTCCCCGAACAATAGGAGAGATACACAACGCAGGGTCTGGAAAGATACCTTTATCAATCTTTATCATTCAGTCAATATTGTGTGTTCTCATCGATGAAGTCCAGCAGCTCGCACCCACCCAGCCCATGCACATCAGGATCTTAGGGGCTGAGGGAGAGAGTAGGGCCCCCCCAAACGGAAGCCCAAGGCAAGTAGTTCATCCCTCCAAAAATATGTAACCCTGGGGACCGCCATCCCACTGCATGAATCCCACACTGGACTAGTGTCTGTGTTGATAGATTGTCACTTAAAGTTTCTGGGTTGATATAGTGGGCTGCCGCTTGTGAAGCAACCACTCGCCAGGTCCGTCCCCGGCCAGAGCAGATTGCCTACAAACCATCTCGGATCCGCCGTTTGGAATTTTGCCGACTAGAGAGTCTCATCTTCACTGCCAGGTGACATTTTGGGAGCCATTCGTGTTCCTTCGCTTGAGATACTGCAGCACTTGGGAGGGACCAGCGAAGATGTGTGTTTTGCCATCCGCCGTGACACGCAGCTTTGCCGGATACAGCATGTTGTATTCTAAATGCAGTTCGCATAGTTTCTTCTTAGCCGGTGCAAACAATCTACGCGATTCCTGGACCTGAGATGTAAAGTCCTGGTATAGGGACACCACCGTCCCCTCATATCGCAATTCTTGTAGTTCTCTGGATTTTCAGAGGGCGCTATCGCGGTCCCTGTAGTTGAGAAGTCTCGCTATTATGGTTAGGGGTGGGCCGAATTTGCGTGGTTGCGCTACGCAAAGCTCCGCGAAACGGTAAAAAATCTCCGCGACCACACAAAAGTTCCGCGAACACGCGGAATCGCTTGTTCCGCCCGTTCGCGATGCTTTTTTCCTGTTCGCAAATGCTGTTTTCATGCTCGGGGAGAAATATCTTGCAAACACGCATTTTGAAAGCGCAAACAAGCAAAAAATTCCGCGAAGACGCGGATCGCGGAATGTTTGCCAATTCCGCATTCTCCGCGGAACGCGAAATTACCCAAATTCCGCAAATTCCATGAGCGGAACGGAATTTACTGCCCAGGCCTAATTATGAGGTGCGGTGGCACCCCCAGGACTGACCTGGGCGCCAGTGACCGGTGTGCTCTTTCCACCACGAGCATCGCAGAGAAACAATCCGCTCCCAGAAGCTTGGTGAGGAGATGCTCTACAAATAGCTCCATATTGGGAATGTTCATGGACTCAGCAATACCTACAATCTGCAAGTTATTCCGCCGGGAGCGGGCTTCCAAGTCGCCCGCCCTGGCCTGAACCACCTGGAGCTGCTTCTCCATGGCTGCCTGAGTTCTAGAGGCAGTATTTAGGGTATCTTCCACCTCTGATACACGCTGTTTGACGCAGTCAAGCCTTCCCGCTTGCTTGTCTAATCTTTCTGATATCCTGTTCATTCTGAATGAGAGGGCATCTATCTTACCATCTATCTTGTTTAGACTGCGTTGTATAGTAGTGAGCAGTTGCTTGATATCAGTGTCAGAGGCGGCATCGAAGGCTTCAGAGCCCGATTCTGAAGGGTTCTTATCGTGTTCCTGCTGCCTTTGAGATTTCCTGGGCTCAAATGGTAGCTTCGATTGCGATTTGTCAGATTTCCCCATTTTATAAGAACGCCACCAGTGCCTCAAGCCACTGAAGACAGCACCCAAGCGTAGGGCAGGATCACGATGGCCACAACACCAGTACAATGTAAAGGACCCTCAAGTATATCCGACTCAACACAGTCCCTACTCGGCAGTTGGACTGCCGGATGCGCAGCGCCCGGGGACACACGTCTCAACAAGCAAATACTGAGCATCACTCCTCCAGCACAGCAAATGTCATCAGCACACCTGAGACGGCCCCCGCGCCAGACACAATGGTGGGGCCTTCTATGCGTGGGGGTCGCCCTTGGCCTTCCAGTCGCCAAGTACTGCTCTGTCCCACCACTCCAGCGTTCCCCCAGGCTCTGTATCCAGATCCCGAGTGCGGTGTGCGAAGAGGGGAGAGGGGCCGAGGCTGCGGACGAACCAACCTTCAACTGCACGGTCATCTTCAGCAGGGGGCTGACACACTTCAACAGCAGCAGGAGCCTCCCCGGTACCTCGTCCATTCCCTCGGTCGCGCACTGGTCTGATCACTGGGCTGCAGAAGTGCCCCCCTGGCACCCACAGCAGCAATCTGTAAAGCGCCGCAGAACAGCTTGCGCCGCCGCCCCAGAGGCCCCAGCATGACTGCATGACTTCCCAAGCAGCCGGCCAGTCTGGGACTGGGGCCCGAGCCCAGGCTGCAGCGCCCCCTCTAGTTGGAGCCCTGTGTCTCAAATAGGCACCACAGCCATGAGAAATGCCAGACACCAGGGGGATCCACGATGGTTACAGCGGGAGCGCGCCCCAATCCAGGAGTCACCGCACCAGCGGGGGCAGCGCAGTCAGCCACCACAGTGCCAGCCACGTCGGAGTCCCAGCTGCCGCCAGCATGAAAAGTCACGCGCCAGCCCAGGTGGTCAACTCCACCAGCCCTGCGTCGAGTTGCCGCACCTCAGCAAGCTATCGAGCGGGGGGGTCCACAGTGTTCCACAATGGCGGTCTGGGACAGGCAGGCCTCCGACTCCGGGCTCCGGGCTCCGTGCCCCTGGTCCACGGCCGAGGCTCCGCACGCTGACACACAAGATGGTAGGCCAGCCAGGCTGCACCCAGGCCCGAAACAGTCTCCGATCGCAGCTAAGCGCTGCAGAGCACCAGGGAACCAGACGCTACCCGAGTCGAATCCTCTTCCTTCCGGGACCTGGGGCTGCAAACTGGCGGTGAGGGCTCCCGCTATTTATGAGGATATTGAAGGATAATGAGCAGGTTACGGCGGAGCTGCACAAGAACACGGCCATCTTGAAGCTAGGCAAGCTACGCCCCCAATATTGAACATGTTTCAAAGAGTTCTCAAGAATTTTTACTGGAACCTGAGTAACTTTTGTGAAAACAATGGAGCACTTTTAATTGGATATAAAGTGGGTTTTATTGATAAACATCTGTGTCATTGTTGAACTTGGTCCTTTTTGCAGGGCCTTCCGCAAACTTTTTGCCTTCACCCTCCTGGTTTCTGGAACCGTTTTTGTTGGCTTTTAGGACTCTGTGCTCTTTACCACTGCTAACCAGTGTTAAAGTGCTTGTGGCTCTCTCCTTTAAACATGGTAGAATTGGCTTATATCCAATTGGCCTATTTAATTTACTTGTAAGTCCCTAGTAAAGTAGTACTACATGTACCCAGGGCCTGTAAATCAAATGCCACTAGTGGGCCTTCAGAACTCATTGTGCCAGCAACTTAAGTAGGCCTTTAGACCTGTCTCAGGCCTGCTATTGAAGCCTGTGTGTGCAGTTTTAAACTTTTTAACCTACATTTTTGACCTGGCAAAATAACCCTTTTACCATGCCCAGACCTTCCATTTTAATACATGTAAGTCACCCCTAGGGTAGGCTCTGAACACTGAACAGCCCAGAGGGCAGGGTTCAGTGTATTTAAAAAATTGGACATATACTTTACGTTTTACTTGTCCTCCTGTTGAAAAAACTCTTACATTATTTTTTTACAAGTGCAAGGCTTACCTCTTCCATATGATAACAATCTAGTTGCCTTAGTACATTTAAGAAGCTGTAACTTCCAATTGAGAATGCCACTTTTATAATGTTAAATATGATTGCATAAATGGTAGCATGCACTCCCAATGGCGTTGCGCCATGAGGAATGGTGAATCTCCTAATGTTTGAAGTGAAAGCCTGGATAGGCACATGTCAAAATTTGGATGCAATCTGGAGTTTGAAAGCAGTTGTAGCATGATAGAGTATGGTTTATCATGTCAGAAATAAATATGGAGTACTACTGGAAGAAATTGTCGGATCTTCATTTTCCGTGAATGTTTCTCACTTTACCGCAGTGCATCCTGATTTGGAACTAGGTGATGTTTCAAAATGTTTGAGGATTACTTTTATAATGTTAACATTTTCTTGTCCTAGCCATTTGGTGCCTGCAGCCTGATCCTCGGTCACATGACTAGGTGTAGCTGGCAGCTGGTCTTGTGTAATAATGTTTAGGATGATAGAGGACACTGTAGAGAGGTTCCCCATGAATTTAATTCCTAAGTCCAGAGCTGGTGCAGCTCTGTGCTCATTCTGTACCTGTCTAAGTACATCAGAGACTAATGTCGATAAAGGAAGGTGTACCATGCATACCATTGCAAATGTATAAAAGATGCTTCTCCAGGTGTTGCACCCACCACGGGTGGCACCATTCCAAGAGGGAGACACACAGTCAGTATCCTAAGTTTGTCTTAGGGGGTAGTTTATGGATATACTGCTTCCAGCTGATTAGTCTTATGGACAATCCAGAAAGCCATTTCATCATACTTCGTGGGTGCTTTTCCCATGATAACGTTAATAGTGTGTACTTGTGCAGGTGTGGCAGGTTCCGCTGTGACAGCAGGTCTGAAGCTTAAAGTAAGTTGTACAAACTGTATTCTGCGACTGTGTAATTTAACACCCCTACCACTCTGAATGTGTTAGGTTATAGGGGTGACAAACAGGAGTATAGCCAGCCAAAATTGGCCATGTTGCCCCTTCATTGCTCAGGGCTCCTAAATGGACATCTCTGTGCTTATGTGGCAATTGACCAGCAAACCAGTTCTGGCGTTCCTGGTAAGGGAAAGGGATTTCCAAATCTTGGTAAGCTCTATAGTGGGCCAGTGGATCTACCGCTGTATAGGCACTGAACTGCTCTGAGTCAGCATCGATATGCTTGAACTCCACCAATGAGTAAAATGTTTCAAAGGCATACGCTGCATGTGCAGCTATTACAAAAGTAACGGCACCCCCTTCCTCATTGGAGCCACAATGATCTTTGAGATACTGAGTGACTGCTTCCCTGCAATTGGGCTCTTTCACAGTAGGTGCTGCCATAATAAATGGATTCAATCAAAAGCTGGAATCAAAGAATTAGAAAACCCACAAAATGGGAATAACCTTTTATGAGTCAAGCTTGACAAACCTACGAAAATAGGTGCTCCCTTATCCTCAGTAGGACGTAACTATAGTCTATGATTACTACAGACTTCTATGTAAGGACGTAATAATGATTCACATGTGTGTGAATAGTGAAAAAAACTGCTCAAGGAGTAGCCATAAGAAACAGGTTCCACATTGGGAACCAACTCTTGCGTGAACTATGACTTTGGCATAGTACTAAAAGGTATGCTTTCCCACTCACAGGTAACCTGGGTGAATTTGGTTCAATGCACCAACAGTGAATGTGAAAGACAGCTTATTGTAGCCCTGCTGAACACAACTCGATGTGTTTTTGAAATAGAGTTATTGCATTTGGGTTGCTAACAATCACTATAAAGGGAGCAGTGATACTGTGATAATGGTAACAACGCTATTTTATTGTTCACAATATGACATACACTTCACTAAGAAGAATGAACATTTTTAAGTTAAATTATTTATAACTACAGGAACAATCTGTTTCTCAGTATGTCCAAAACAATTACACAGAATATTATAAAAACAATAACAATGCACGGTATAAATAACAAGAATGAAATGAAGATTTCCAGCATTGTTAAAATGTCACCTCGAACCTTACCTAATATCTACTTCTCTGTGCCACAATAAGAGAGCATGGAAGGTGAGCAACTTGGAATCTAGAGTTTCTTAGGGAGAAGAGAAGCACCGCTTATCTTGTTGACAGCAAAGGCTGTCTTTATCAGTGGAGGCTTAAAGACCATGTTTCGTGTAAAGAGCACACTTATGCTGTGGTAGCGGTCTTCCTCCAGGACTTGTTTTTATCGGCTTCAGGCGTGATGTAGCATCTGTGAAGTGCGAAGTGTGCTGGCAGTAAGTGAGATCGTCTGGTAGAATCTCGTGCGATAATCTTGGTGAAGGACTCTCCTCACAAGTGGTCAAGTGGCAATCCTTATATGCAAAAACTTGTCAGAAGTTGGAATTTCTGACATAAGTTTAGGAATGTCTGACATAGATTATGTGCATCAAGGTGTGCGTCCCAAACATTTCCTATGAACATATAAGGTAAAAGTACATCAATTCAGATGACTACTCTATTCTGGCTATATGTTTGTAATTGTTCTCATTTACCCTTGACATGGTGAAAAGTAGAAACTTGTGCCCAGACTAATGTCACATCAGGTGTTATATCTATGTCATTAGTTGAATGACTTGACACTAACAGTTCTAAGAAAGATAAGGTCAGATGGCATCTGCGTCAAAGGGCTGACATGGCAATGATTCTGCATAAATCAGGAAAGATGGTGACTTACATTCTCTAAGATTGAGAAGATCGTGACCTCCATTATCAAAGATGGAGTCAGGGCCTACATAAAATGGATTTGGACCTTAGGGGCTTTTTTGTCAAAACCTCTAGTAGCTTCCTTCCCTTCAAAGGGGCCGATTACGATGTCATTCGGAGACTCTCCAAACCGAATCGGTTTCGGAATCATGTCCGACAGACTCGGGTTCTGTGAGTCCGACCGAGCGATTATGATGCCTCTGAACATCGTTCGGGCGGACTCGCATTGACTTCAATGGAAGCCTGTGTTCCAAACGAGAACACAGGCTCCCATTGAAAGAAGGGGTGGTTGGGAAAACCATGCACCCTGTGATGGGCACCCCATGGTGCCTGCCATACTGTGCATGGTTTAACAGGGGGGTCACCCGGGTACCCCCACGGACTCCAACCGGAGACCTCAGGGTAAAGGGGGGCCTGCTACGGACCCCAGAGTCAGATTTTGACAGCTGTTTCGTGTCGTGCAGACCGAATCAGAACGGCTGTTCAAATCGGTCATCGTAATCGCTTCTTCGGAAACCGTGTCCATAGAGCTGTACGAATCGGCTCCGAAACACTCGGGCTGTCAGAATGTCATTCGGAACCAATTCGGACAGCTCGAGCGGTTTCCTTGCATTGGTCATCCGGAAAGGTGTCCGATTCGGTCGGATTTGCCGAATCTGAATCCTGTTCGGAGCCTTTCCGGACAGCATTGTAATCGACCCCAAAGTGGGCACCAGGTATAAATGCTGGACCCTTTGACCAAACTCTTCATTTCACTTCTAGACCAGTTAACTCTGCCATTAAGAAGGGCTACTGTGCTGCTGAATGGCTGCCACTTTGCTGGACTGCTGCTCAGAAGGACTGCTGTCCTCCTGTGCTGACCTGCTGCCGGCTGCCCTCTTGCCGGGGTGAGAAGGACTGGACCTGCATCTGTTGAACCCAGAGCCTCAGAATGATTCCAAGCGCTAGTTGGCTGGCCTCTTGATTAAAGCCTCAGGGGCAGAAGGCTCCAACAACCTTGAACCCAGCACCTGGACTCTGCCATCTGTGAATCCTACCTTGCCAGGTGGTGCCACACCAGTCTTGGACCCTTGGAAGTGGGTCTCAAAGTGTCTCGCCAGCCCATCTGTGGTTTCAGCAGAACCGATGCATCTCCTCACCTGTGAGCCGCAACCAAAAGCAGGACCGAGGCTTCGCCTTTGCTGCATGGATATCCCCAACGTAAGGACTTCACATCGGCGCCCGTAGCCTTCCAGGGACAGCTGCTGCACAATGCATCCCTGATGCAGGTCTTTGCATCACAACCCCTTTGTCAATGACATCCTCGATGACGATGCAAGTCTCTGCATTGCAAGCCCCTCAGCTTCCTTGGAATCAGGTGGTGTGCGACGCATTTCAATGAAGGACTTTGCATCTCAAGCTCCTCGTCAATAGCATCCTCAACTATGGCGCAGAACTTTGCATTGTTGTTTTGCAGCTCCTGGATGCATTTTTGACGCGGGACTCTGCATCCATGATTTAAAGTACTCTCAGCAGGCCTAACTCCATCCCTGTAGCAGACCTGCCCTCCACTGCAGTTGGCCTAAACTTGTGACTTTGTCCCAATTGAGTGCAACCAGATTTCCACCATTAGCGTTTTGTGGTTTGTGGCGCCATTTTCCCTACAATGTTTAGGACTGCTTATCTCCAGTTCTGCTGATTCGATTTTTGGTGTTTTGGTATTGATTAATTTATTAAAATGTATTTTAATTTTCTAAATTGGTGTGGAATTTTTCTTGTGTTGTGTTTTCACGTTAATACTATTTGAAGTGTTGCACAAATACTTAACAAATTGCCTCTAAGTTAAGCCTGACTACTCTGTGCCAAGTTTCCAGAGGGTTGACAGAGATTAATTTGTGGCTTTCTTGGGCCTCATCTTGATGAGGATTGTGGTTCCTGCTTGAGTAGGGTTTCACCCCCACAACCAGTAACCAAATTTCTTACATTGGTGATCAGCGGTGAGGATTTGGAATTGTGTTTGTGCTGCACCATACAGTGATTTTCTGTTACACTGAAAGTTGAGGTAAATAATATAAAACCAATTTGAGTTTTACATTTCTCCTTGATAAGTCTTTTTTTTGCTTTTTCTAAATTCCCTGTCATTTTACTTGACTGTTGTGCCTGAAACCACACGTGCAAGGATGGAGTTTGAACTGGCCAACACGAAGGCCTAAAATGTAGCCCAGTGCAAGGAGAATGGACTTCCAGCCAAGACAACCACCAGGAAAGTGGAGCTCCAAAAGGTGCTGAGGGCCTGGGCGGAAGTCCACCAGTCATTGGTTACAGCCACAAAAGGGGATAATGAGGTGGAAAGTCAAGGAGAGGACCCTCCTGAGATGCAGCCCCCAGCTGAGGAGGGTGACTTGTCCCTGAGTTAGAATTCCCCGCCAGAGCAGGGAGCAGTGTGTCTTCTCAAGGTCTGTCCCCAGAGGAGCTGTCGGACAGGAAGGCCGAAAGGGAGTTTAGGCTGCAGATGGCCCAGTTACAATGAAAACACGGAGGAAAAGAAACTGGCCATAGAGGAAAAAAAACTGCCCATGAAAATAATTTCTTTGAAGAGGTTGGCCCATGAGTGGACACGGTTTTCGGGTCCATATCTGGATCCCACGAGGTATCCAGCAGCAGGACTAGCTGATGACATAGCGTTTCCTCTCGGAGGTTTATCATCTTCTGATTAGAGCGCCTTTCATTCCACATCCCCTTAGACAAGGACACACAGCTCGTCCTCTTTTGAACATTACAGACTACTAGGACCATCACACATAATGAATTCCATTAACAAACTTCCCCACCATTTTGCAACAGAAGCATCGGTTTAACAATCAAACCATATATTGGATCCTTCTTTACCCTAGCAAAGGAAATCCCGTACATATTGACGGCCATATAAAGAGGAAAAGCCTCTATATTTAATGTGATCAGCACTACTTGGTCAGCACTACTTGAGAAAATATTTGTGGAAGTGGCATTCCTGAAGAAGGCAGTTCGCTGCCGAAACGCGCGTAGAAAGACGAATAATTGCCACATCTCTCATTGGTGCATCTGTCATTTTAATGTATAAAAACTACATCTTGTTACCATTCTTGGAACATTGTTACAAAAAGATTTTTTGCAATTATCAAATATCAAATACATAGATCGTTCTGAAGAACACAATTATGTTTGTGATATGAATGTATGGTCAAATGGATGAATGCAGTATGTGTGTGGATTGAAATGGTGATTTCTCTGTTATAAAAATGAATATACTGAACAATCACGAATGATAATATTTAATAAAATATATATTTTTGTATTTTTCTATTTTTGAGTAATGGTCTCTTCTCTTATAATTAATGAGATCATGTATATTTAAACATGTGTTGAAGTTGCCCTAGGAACTTTACAGTATGGCCCATGAGTGGAGCCTTAAAGAGCTGGACTTGAAGACCAAACAGGCAGGCTCCAGCAGTGCTGGTGGCATATACTTACAGTGCCCCCTGGAGACAAGAGGGTCCACAATCCTAAAGGTCTTTGTTGTTGTGGAGGGATGAAATTGACAAGTGGTTTGAAGCTTATGATGTAGCTTTGTACATGCATAGGATTCATGAGGAGGATTAAGGGGCTAGCCTCTAGAAGCATATCCCTAGTGAGGGGATGGATGCCCTACCAGCCCTAGAAAAGAGGGACAGGATGAGCTATCCCCCCCATGAAAGAAACCCTTGTCAGGAATTATGGCCTCACCCCAGGGAAGTATAGGCCAAAGGTTTAGGGTCAGCCAGAAGATGGCCCATCCGTCCTGGGTGGATTTAGTAGAATGCTTTTGCAAGGCACTAGATGGTTGGGTGAAGGGCAGTGATATGAAGTATTACTAGGGGCTGTGTCACTTGATTTCAGGAGAGCACATGTTTAGTCTTTGTTTTTCAGATCTGCACCAACACCTGATTGTTAGCAAGCTCACTGGTCCCAAGGAGCTTGCTAAGGAGGTGGACCACTGGCTCAACACCAGGATCCAGATGAAGGTACCTGAGAGTAATCCCAGAAGGGTGGTTCAGGATTCCCCCAGCAGAGTGAGGGGAGGTCCAGGAAGACAGGCAAGTATCAGAATAAGGGGTGGGGTGAAAGAGTTCTAATGCCTCTTCTGAGAAACAGGGAGGCCTAGGGTGCCTCATTTCCAACCCCCCTGCTTTCATTGTTCTCAGCTAGGACACAAGTGGGGCACTGTGTCCATCCTAAGAAACCACACACTGATGGGACATCTACAGAGGAGGCAAATGTGGCCTTAGGGATAAGTAGTGCCCCATTGTATGCTGATGGGTTCCTAAGCATCAATCAGCATCTCAAGTTCTAACCCAAATCCACTGGCTACCTGTTGCTAAACTCATTGACTTCAAAGCTCTTTGTAGTGCCTTTAAAGCCCTGCATGGGATAGGTCAAGACTATCTAAAGAGGAAGTTTATTTGGTATACTCCCTCTAAGACTCTGCGATCTTCAGCTCTATCTAACCATCCCAAGATTCAAAAGAGGCCATTGGAGTGGTAGAAGTTTTGTCTGTGATACAGCTAAATGGTGGAATGCCTTCCAATACAGTTAAAGAACTGCACTAGTCTTTTATTATTCAGGAAAATAATTAAAATGTGGCTTTTTAATCTTTCGTTTTCAGGGTCTTTATCTCTATCTTTTGTTGTCTGGTAGCACCTAGATGCCTTCAAGCTTTAGCCTGCTCTACAAATCTTATTTTCATTCCATTTCATTTCAGGGGCAGATGATAGAAAATTTGTTGTGATGTACTTAGGCAGATCTAGCTAGGCTAGGGCTGCAGTCCTTTTTGATGTCTACATGTTCATCCCTGGAGAGGGGTGGGGAGGTACCTCAAAGGAGGGTCATAGTTAGTCCTCAGATGCCAATAGACTGCATTCTGAGTAATGAGTTGCCCCCAGTGTCAGGAGAGCTGGGAGGGGCAACCACACAGGGCACTCTGACAGTTCAGTTTTCTGGGGGTACCATTCCCATGGCGAGGGTACGGGAACCCAGATGGAGGGGCAAGAGGTGGAAGCAGTCCACAGTGGGAGGACCAGTGGATTGGGGGTTGCCAGCTCAGAGAACAGAGCACCCCAAGACTGACCCTGGTGAGGCCACTACTGAACTGGGAGTGCTCCCTGTGCTGTCACAGAGATAGAGGGTTAGAGACCTGCACCATGCAGACCCCTGCAGAACACAGACAGTGTATGTCACCCTTGAGGGGGGTGATGGTTCATCCCTGGAAGTCCTGACTTACCAGGCACATGTTCATCCTCAGGGTACAGACCCTGGACTGAGTAGGCAGTTTAGTGGCCACCACCCTTGGACTGGTGGGAAGGAGAGTTAAAGTAGGGTGCATAACCCCTGGGGGTGTAGAGAACCCTGGATAACCTGGGCCAGATGTCAGCAGCCTCTGTTAGTTACTGTCCTTCTGGGCAGAATTTTCCTTGGGTTAAGGACAGAAGTCTCATCTAAGGGGCGGAGTGGGCCACATTTCTTTGTTGGCCATTGTGCTACAGTCTACCTACTGGGATGCATCTGTGAGCAAGTTAAGGTTAAGTTCTGCACAAATGGGGTTCATATACGAGGAGAAGGGTTCCCCCTGGGTCAGTTCAATGGCTCAGGAAATTGTAGACAGAGGGATCCAACTGAGTTTAGAGAGGCATAGGAGGGTCCTTTTCCATGTTCTATCGCCTAAGCAGGGAAGCCCATCAAGTTATTGATTAGTCTATCCTGGATTTTGGCTGGAGGAGGCTTGTGTTGGCTTCACTCTTTCTGCAGGATCATCCCCAAACATTTTGCTTTCACCCTCCAGGTTTCTGAACCACTTTGTGTTGGCTTTTAAGACTCTGCACACTTTACCTATGCTAACCAGTGCTAAAGTGCATGTGCTCACTCCTTTCAACATGGTAGAATTAGCTTATATCCTAATGGTTTATTTAATTTTACTGTAACTCCCTAGTAAAGTGGTACTACATGTACCCAGGGCCTGAAAATTAAATGCTACTAGTGGGTCTGCAGAACTCATCGTGCCACCCACTTAAGTAGGCGTTTAACCCTGTCTCAGGCCTGCATTTGCAGCCTGTGTGTGCAGTTTTAAAGTGCCATTTGGACCTGGCAAAATAGACCTTTGGCCAGGCCCAAACCTTCCTTTTTAAAACATATAAATCACCTCAAGGGTAGGCCCTGATTAGCACAGAGGGCAAGGTGCAGTGTACTTAAAAAGTTGTACATGTACTTTTAAGTTTTGCATGTCCTAGTTGTGACAAAACGCTTAAATGTGTTTTTCACTACTGATAGGCCTACCTCTACCATAGGATACCATTGGAGTTACCTTTTTACATTTAATAAGCTGTAACTTCCAATTGGGAACAGGTTAACAGGTTGGTTGTGGTGTCTAAATAATTGTAACTAAAAGCCCTTTTATAATGATAAAGTCAGATTTTTAATCAGAATCCCGAAAATGCCACTTTAAGAAAGCTAAAAGAACAAATGATGGACGGAATGCTGAACAATGCAAACATTCACCCCCAGTCACAAGGATCTGGGTTTAATCTAATGTTTGCTCACCACGCCACTCCAGTTTGGACCCAGCCACATGCAAATCAGTCTTGACCCTGATCGTCTTAGGAACAGTCCAGCCCGAACTGCCAAGCCAGGTCCTCCCTGGACCGGAAACAAGCATCCTGGGACTGGTTTCGCGGAATCACCCCTCATCAGCCAGGCTAGCTTGAATTCAGTGGTGCAGTGAGCACAGGGCCCACGTCTGGGCATGCCTTTCCCACTTAGGGCGAAAAAAGAAAAAGAAAAAATGATGGACGGAATGCTGAACAATGCAAACATTTACCCCCAGTCAAAAGAATCTGGGTTTAATCCATTGTTTTTGTGCTCACCACGCCACCCCAGTTTGGACCCGGCCATATGCAAATCAGTCCTGACCCTGCTTCTCATGGGAACAGTCCAACCCAAACTGCCAAGCCAGGTCCCCCCTGGACCGAAAACAAGTATCCTGGGACCGGTTTCAGGGTATCACCCCTCATCAGACAGGCTAGCTTGAATCCAGTGGCGCAGTGAGCATGACCCCCATCTGGGCATTCCCTTCCCACTTCGTGCAACAAAAGTACACACTACCCGACCATCACATTCCCTTACTCATCATAACGGCAAAAAGAGAAGACCTCTCATGGGGGATTGCAGAGCCGGCCCCACAAGGAGCAAAGCCCTATGATGAAGCATGACACCGATTTGGGTGTGTGAGGGCTCGATCTTCCGATAAGGAAGATTTTCCTGGTCACAGGACATTCCAACCAGCCCCCCTTTACTCTTTTCAATAGGAACAGCTACCCTCCTTTTGTGTGCATTCCGAAAAGGTCATCAAGTACCAGACAAGGATACTTCTTGTGCTTCATCTTTGGTTTCAAGCTAATTCTGAAGTCAGTGGGATAACCAGTAAGATTAAAAAATGACATACTAGCAAACAATGGGTGACCCTAAACCAACATGTAAAATGTTTCCACGTCATTTACTCTAACATGATGTATCTTATGTGACATGTGGAATCAACATTCTCCCACAGTGATAAGTGTGTTGAATACAATACAGTTGAGGACATCTTTGTAGATAAGGAGGTCTTTCTTAAGTATTAACTCCACACACTACTAACTAGTTCAGCCCAGTCATCGTCTGGGTTTGGCAACTCACTCCAGGTAGTCATAAGAGATAATTCTGGACAGTAGAGACTGCAAACTACCGCTCCTTTAAAGAAACTAATTTTATCAATATACATTCAGAAATAATGTCCAGGTAGTGTGTCAGCTGGTGTCAGCTGGTGTGAGATGAAACTAGGTTACATGCACAGACGATTGAAAGATCTGTGTAAACGGCACTGCTCAAGTATGTATCTCATCACATAATGCATTAAGATTAGGTAAATAATAGCCTAACTCATAAAAGGCACACAAATAAACAAGGTACAACAAATTTAGTTATAAATGTGAGTTTTATCAGGAAAAGTGTCAGATTGACTGAAAGGAAGAAGTTGTGAAGTTGAATTAGCATACACCCAAAGCTGTCCCTATAACTTGGTACAGACAGATATCTGTCTTTTGTGGCAGCAGATATGGGGCACCAAATATTTCTACTCTCTTTTTTCCATTTCCTCTTTGATTTTCTCTTTCTTTCTTTTCCTCTTTTTCATGTTCATTCCTACTTTCTTCCTCTCCTCCTTTTGTCTTGCCCCTTCCTTCCTTTATTATCTTCCCTTGCCCTCCTTCTTTTCTTTTTTCTTTTCCCTCCTTTCTTTTTGTTACTTCTTTCTTTTTTCTCTCCACCTTACTTCTCTCCTCCATCCATTGACTTCCCATTTCATTATTTCTCATAGCCTATTTTTGGTCTTCCTTTATATCTTTCTTTCCTTCTCTCTTCCTATCTTTGTGTCCTTCTTTCTTTGTTTCTTTCTTTCTCACAATCCAGCTCTCATCAATGAGTTGAAATTTAATTCTGCATGTTCCAATCCACAGGAATTGCGGTTGAATGGTGGCAAGGCTCATTAAGCATGACATCTATGTGAGGCCCAAAAATTGAGACCCATTAAATTGAGTAAATGTAACACCTGTAATTTATAGTGCTTAGAACAGTGGAATTGTGGAATGAAACACTACATATAAACAAGTTATTGTTATTAATATTCTTACAATTGTTTAGGAGTGCTTATCTTCTAATGACGATCTCTTCTTGAATTTTTATTTTTTGATCATTGCTTGACAGGGTGAATGTAAAGAGATTGCATGTACCCTGAAACACTACATATCATCGAATAGTCCTAGTTAAGAATTTATTGTATATGTTAAAAGTATCTTTCTGGCTTACTTCTGTGGCGTGTGTGCGTGTGTGTATGTGTGTGTGCTGTTAAGCACTATGTCGGTATATAATAAGGCATTGTCGATTTGTTCAGGAAAAAAAGTAGGGCTGGTTCTGGCTGCACCCCAGTTTTAATACCTGAGCCATCCTCAGCAGGACAGCCTATCTTGTATTAAAAATTATAACTAACTTACTTCCTTACTTACTTAGGAGTGAGTTATTCAAATTTATCAGATATTAGCATCAACTAACTTATCTAGAGCTGTACTGAGAAGACTCCATAGAAGAAGTGAAAAAATTTATTCAGGAATATTAATTTAGCATTTTTCAGCTTCAATTGTAAAAAGGTATAGGCTGACTTGCTCCAGCCAGAGGATCTACTTATGATCTGCAGTTCAAACAAATATGTTAGTGCTTAGAAAATAAATTACTAAACTGACTTTCTGACTAATGAATACATAATACCAAAGTCTAGTTAATTTTTTAAAAAGTAAAATACAGTTTCTATTGATATCATAAGAAATAAACTAAGATTATACTTACATTTTTGGTTGGGAAAGCCTGACAGCCATTTTATGTATGCTTTAGCATCCGTAGAAGCCAGTCTAAAATGGATTGGAAGGACCACTGATTGTTGAGAGTCCAAAGCAAATATTTGGAGTATGACTTAGGGAGCTCAGTCAGCCCTCACATCACGACTCTCCCCAGAGGTTAGCCGATAGTGGAGTCACCAATTGGGTCATATCCTGCAGTATTTGAATCCCTGGAAGACAGACGAAGTGGAGGTGCAGATGGTGAATGTTGGGAAAGAGGAAGAGAAGGGTAGACGCAGGAACCCAAGCAGAAAACTGTAAGGTGACACAGCAAGTCTGGCAGTGATGGTTAATTATGCGGGAACAAGACTGCTAGAACTGTCAGCCTTAGGGTGGTCTTCCCCCAAACTTTTTGCCTCTTTGCCTCCAATTTTGCTGATCTGTTTTTATTGGTTCTAGATCTCTGGGCACTTTATTACTGCTAATCAGTGCTAAAGTGCATGCACTTTCTCCCTAAAATTGTTTAATAGACCTATCCACAATTGGCATATTTAATTTACTTATCAGTCCCTAGTAGAGTGCACTACATGTGCCCAGGGCCTGTAAATTAAATACAACTAGTGGGCCTGCTTCACTGATTGCCCCACCCACTTAAGTAGCTCTTTAGTATTAAATCTGTTTTTATTGCGGAACAACTGCAAAGTTACAACTGTTAGATGCCTACAACCCAGTGGGCCGGCGTGGTATAGAATAGGTTTAACAAAGCAGCGAGACAGGACCAGTCGTGGAGCAGGCCCTATTTAGTTGAGTTAGCACAGCATGTCGCCTACAACCCAAATGGGCCGGCCGTGTCTGAAAAGGGGCAGGGGTGGGAGCTGCTACGCAATGCTGGGGCCGTCAGGCGGCCAGGCTGAATATACCAAAGCTAGGCCTCGGGAAATGGACCCACTGTGGTCAATCGGCTCCAAAAGGCGCCCCATGTTAAAAACAAGAAACTGAAGGATAACCGGAACTAAAGAAACCCCACAAGAACCCCCCCCCCTCTCCTCCCCTTCTCCTCGGTGAGTTGTGGTGTAAGGAGTTATATGCGCAACTACCCATGGGACACGCTGCAAGAGAGAGGGACCGCCGCGCGCCGGGAGGACACAGTAATCGACCAGGGTAGTCTAGGGTGCGGGTGCCGTGGTATCAGGAACCAGCTTCAGGATGCGGAGATATTGTGGGCAGGTCAATTCCCGAAACTCCGCCGAGAGAATAGACAAGAAGGGCGCCCAGAGTTTGGGATAGTCCTGGTCTTTCCCCAGCGCAACCATGGAGAGCCTCTCCATCGCTAGCAGATTCCACAATTGGTGTAGCCAGTGTGAGTGGTCAGGGACTTTGTCAGTTCTCCACCTCACCAGTATTACTCTATGCGCAGCGTTCAGCGCCAGCACCATCTGGCGCCCCCCTAGCGAGTGCAGAGGGAAGGTGAGCGCATTGGGGAGGCCTAGAAGCGTGTACGTGGGAAGCCGGGGTATGGAAGTATTAAAAGCGGAGTCAATGTCGTCTAAGATATGCTCCCAATACCGGGTCAGCTTGGGGCAATGCCAAAGCAAGTGCACAAGAGACCCAGGATTTCCGCACCCCCGCCAGCAGAGGCCCGAACCCTGGGTTGCCACTTGGAGAGCCGCTCCGGGGTGAGGTACCAGTAAGTAGCAATTTTAAAGGCTGTCTCGGTGTGGGTGGCGGAGTAAGTCGTGTGGTGTGCACGATAAAAAATGTCTTCCCACTCCTTGTCCGACAATTCGCGCCCCAGCTCCCTCTCCCAGCGCCTCTGGCCGGCCGTGTGTGGTCTCGGGGCCGCAGTATTGAGAAAGGAGTAGAGTTCCGAGATAAGGTTCTTATCGTCCTTCTTAGTAAGTAACCACTTCTCAAATGGTTTCATGGGCCGATGAGCAAGAGGGCGAGTCCCAGTGCCGAAATCCAATGGATCATTTGGGAGTGGAAGTAGAAGTCAGCATCAGTTAAGTTGTAGTCTTTCTGTAGTTCCTTGAAGGGAATGAGGCCCTTGATGTCATATAAGTGGCCTATGCGCTTGCATCCTCCGCGGTCCAACGCGTGGCCGCCGCGCTGTCCGTCCCTGGTGGGAAGCGGGGTTTGAGAACAGCGGGGTCATAGGAGAAGGGAAAAAGGTCAAGTCCGCTCCCCGTGATACTCTATCCCATGCCAACATCGTAGGCCTTGGGACCGGTGAAGTAGAAGTCCCCAAGCGCGAGCCGACCTCGGCAACCAGGCGTCGCGCCAAATATGGTGGCCAGCCACCGTTTGGTCCATGAAGACCCAATATTTTTCCGTCAGAGGACGGTTCCATTCGACGAGATAGCGGATGAGGGAAGCAAGATAATATCTGGTGATATTGGGGAGCGCTTGACCTCCGAGAGTCTTAGCCCTGTAGAGCTGGGTTCGTGACAGCCGTGGGGAGACGGAGCCCCAAACAAAGCCCTCAATCGCCCGTTGTAATTGGCAGAGCGCATTGGGTGGGGGAACCAATGGAAGGGTCTGGAACAGGAAGTGCGCCCGCGGCAGGACATTCATTTTAATTGCGGATAACCTACCGAACCACGTCAGGGGCAGGCGACGCCACAGTTGGAGGTCCGCGCGAATACGGGCGAGCAAAGTTGAGTAGTTCCCTTCCGCAGTTTTTGATAAGCTCTTGTGGATGGTCAGACCCAGATAAGGAAGCCCCATGGCTACCCACTCAAAAGGGAAGCGTACCCTTAGGGCCTCCTCCGTGTGGGGGCTCACAGTGACATTGAGAATCTGGGATTTTTGCGTGTTAATTTTAAAGCCGGAAAACCGACTAAACGTCTGCAGGTCCTGCATGATGGCCGGTAGCGTGGTTAGGGGGTGAGCGACTGTGAAAACGATGTCGTCCGCATACAGACTAATGAAGTGGTGATCCCGACCGAAGGGAATTCCCTGAGCAATAGGGTTGTCCCGGAGTCGTTGGGCTAAAGGCTCCATATATAGCGCGAAAAGTAGGGGGGACAGGGGGCACCCCTGTCTCGTCCCACGCCCCACTGCGAAGTACTCAGAGAGTATACCATTGACCCGTACTGCTGCCTGTGGGGCATTGTAGATACTCGCCACCCAGCCTCGAAATCGGGGCCCCAGCCCGAAGCGCTCCAAGGCGGCAAAGAGATACAGCCAGTGGACACGGTCAAAGGCCTTTTCCGCATCAATCACCAAGAAGAGGGCCTCCTCCTTAGAGCGATGAACTTTATCGATGAGATGACAGAGGCGCTAGTATTGTCCCCGCATTGCCTCCCGGGAATAAAGCCAGACTGATCCGGATCAACCAAGCCAGGCATGTGGGGGTTTAACCGGTGCACCAGTATGCTGGAGAACAGCTTGGCATCGATGTTCAACAGGGAGATCGGTCGGTAGGAACCGCAGGATTCCGGATCCTTGCCCGGCTTGAGAATGACGGAGATAGTCGCCTGGAGCATGGAGGGGGCAAGGGATCCCGAGTCCGAAAAGGAATTAAAAAGACGAGTAAGCAGCGGGGCGAGTTCGGCACAACAAGTTTTATAAAAAAGGGCGCTGAAGCCATCTGGACCCGGGGCCTTTTGTAACTTCAGCCTGGAAATTGCTGAGATGACTTCATCTATGCGTATGGGCGAGTCCAGGTCTGCGGCCTCGGCAGCCGGCAGGGGCGTCACCGCCGCCTCGCTCAAATACGCGGAGGGCTCAGAACACAGGGAGGAGTCTGCCCTATACAGCGTATGATAGAAAGAGCGGAAGGACGAAGCTATCTGGGTGTCGTCCGTGAGAAGATGGCCGGACCCATCCCGTAATGTTCTTACTGCATGCGCTTCTTGCTGACTATGTAAACAATGTGCCAGCATGCGGCCCCCTTTGTTGGAGCCAACAAAATATTTGTGCTTTAGGCGGAGCATTGCATCCTCAGCCCGGTCAAGGTCCACCCGGCGCAGCTGGAGGCGCGCCTTCTCCAGCCGCCGCCAGATGCGATGCGCCCCGGTCCGTTTGTGTATTGCCTCCAGTTCCAAGACGGAGGCCTCAAGCTCTGCACGCTTCTCCCGTCTAGTCTTATTGTCGAACGCGGCCTTGGCGATAAGGGCACCCCGCACTACCAGTTTCAAGGCCTCCCACACCGAAGTAAGCGGAGTACCCACACCATCGTTGTTAGCGATAAAGTCCGTAATACACCGTTTGATGTCTGCGACCACCCCCGAGGAACGGAGTAAGGAGTCATGCAAACGCCAACGCAGACCGGAGGACGAGGCCGTTGTGGGAAAGCGCATTGTTAAAGAGATATGCGCATGATCAGAGAGGGACCGGGCTGCAATTGCAGAGTCCGTGACCAACGCCCATGCAGCCGAGGTGACTAGGAAGTGGTCAAGGCGGGCGTATGTTTTGTGAGCGGCAGAAAAGTAGGAGTAATCAGTCTCATTTGGGTGCAAGCAGCACCAAGCATCCCTCAGCCCCGCCTCCCGGAGCCAATCCCCACCCTTCGCCGATAGCGCACCGGTATTACTGATGCGCGAGCCAGAACGGTCAAGGCCCCCATCCTCATGAGGTTGAGGTCACCCCCTATGACAACAGCATGATCCGGGGAGTGCAACACCGCAGCGCAAGCCTCTAGCAAGAACCTCTCGGGGTACTCATTGGGAGAGTAGATGGAAGCCACTGTGCAAGAGGTATGCCCTATACGTAACTGCAACGCTAGAAGGCGTCCCTTGATTTCGGAAACCGTCCCCACTACCGACCCCTTAAAGTGTTTGGCCACCAGAATGGCCACCCCTCCCTTTTTACTATGGGCGGAGGACCAGTATTGGTGGGGGAAGTGACCATGTCGCATTCATGGGTGTCTGTTTGTAAGAGGTGTGTTTCCTGGAGAAGGCAGACATCGCCCCCTGAGTGCTCTAGTAGGGACAGAACCGCCTTCCGCTTCACTGGGTTGTTAAGGCCCCAGACATTTAGGCTGACTATTGTAAAATCCAGAGGGAAAGGTGGTATGTCAGAGCGCCAAGCGGGGATGCGTGTTGTGTATTCAGAGTAGGAAAGGACCAAGGGGCCCGTGCACACGGGCCAGCGCATGTAGCAACAGCAGGGGAGCTCACCGAGGAGAGAACCCACCCTAACCCAACAAACATGAGAAGGAAATAATAACATGACGAAAGTCTGTCAAAGGGTAACAGAGAGAACACGACCAAAGTCCGTCTCAGGAGGCGAGGTGCAGGGGATCACGGCCGCGACCGATGTCCAGCCCGAGGGAGAACAATCAGCGTCCTCTTCAACGATGGAAAAGTGTCTGAACACTGGTCTGGATCCGCCCCCGACGCCCCTCTAAAGACCATACCGTGACCACCCGGCGGCCTCTTCATGGAGTATCCGTGCGCTCTGTGGCTTTTGTGACGGAGGAGAGCACAGCTTCTTTCTCCCTGTCTTTGGTGGCCTGGTCAGGTTTCTTGATCGGGAGTGACCTGCCCACTCGCTGCCATCCAGAGGAGCGGCGTGCACGCCGCGGGGTCGACTGACCCGCGTCGTCGGAGGGGGCGGCGTGTTCAAGGCCCAGGATGGTCAGCGCCTCTTCCAGCGAACGGAGCTGCAGCAGCTTGCCCTGATGTTTGAACACCAAGCAAAAGGGGTGGCCCCAGGAGTAAGGTATGTTGTTCTCCCGAAGGTGCGAGGTCACAGGTTTGAATGCCCGTCGCTTGATGAGGGTGGAAGCCGCCAAATACTGGTAAATAGCTGGGTGGTGGCCCCGAAATAGTAGGGGCTGGGCCTCGCGTGCTTTCCGTATTATGCGCTCCTTAAGTTGGAAATCGTGGACGCACACCAGTATGTCCGGAGGGGGCACCTTGGAACCCCGGGGGAGGCCCACCCTGTGGGCCCGATCCAGTTGTATGTCTAAGCTGTCTTCCTCTCCCAGGATGTGCCAAAAGAGCGCTGCGACGTAGGCCCGGAGGTCCTCGCCCTCTTCTTTCCAAGGGACCGCCCTGATGCGCACGTTATTCCGCCTGGAGCGGTTCTCCAAATCCTCGGCTTGAGCCTGGAGGTCAAGGTCCTGCTCCCGGAGGCGCAAAACATCCTGCTGCAGGTGGTGTAGCTCTTCATCTCTACTGAGGTCGTGTTCCTCAAGGGTCGCCACCCGCTCCCCGATCTCATCCACATCGCGCCGAACCTCCTTGAGATCAGAGGCTAACTGGGATCGCAGATCCTGTATGTCTTCTTTTATGGCCGAAAAGAGTTCCACCATGAAGGCCTTGGTGGCCGGGGAGTCGTCGCCCTCCGGCGTGTCAGCATTTCTGTCCCCTTGGGACGTGGAGGCACCGCTCTGTTTCTGAAGCAGTTCTTTGAGCGATTTTTCCCTGCGCGCCCTTGCCGACGCCATGGTGCAATCTATCCCACCGCCACTTAGCAGGCCACGACCTGGGCCGCCGGGACGCCACCAGGATGCGGGCCCCTCACCACCACTCCAGGCCCCTTGCCTTTGTGTATATGAGCGCTTCACCTGCTACCGACACCAGGGCAGCGCGGGGGCCAGCCGGCCTCAAGGACCCACGGGGGCCACCAGCTCTGCACACACGGTCTCAGGGAACCACAACCAAGGGGCCCCCCTCGCAGCACCGGGCCGTCCGCCGATCTACGGACCGAGCGAGCTCCGGCGCGGCCCCTCCGCAGCGGGCCCTCAACTGGGAATGCTCCTCGCTGGGCCTCCGCTCACAGAGGCCCACCGCTTCCAGTCCGCCGAACCTCAAGGGGAGCAGCCGTCCCCACTCCCTCCAGGTCACACAGGCGTTCCAGCTAGTCACTGCACTCCCAGACTCTTCTGCACAGCCAGCCCGGTCGGGAGGGGGAGGCGACAGCCCCGTCCGCTACCAGTAAGTTCACACCGCCGCCGAGTCCCACCCGGAGCACCGCAGACAGTCTCTGCCAGGGGGGGGCCCCCACCGAGACGCCCCACCAAGACCGAGGCACCACCGCAGCCCCCAAGGTCCGGACCTCGCCCAGCAATACCGTCTGCCCGAGCCCGCCGTCCGCCGATCCGCGGACCGATCACAGCTGCACCGGGGCGCCCCCCTCAGACTCGGCCAGCTCGCTCCTCACCTCAGTCGTCTCGGTCGGTCCGGCTGGAGCCTACTCCACCGTCGTCCCAGGCTCCCCCGGACCAGCGCTGCAGTCTCCAACTGAAGAGGGGCAAAAGGGATCAGCTCCAAGGCACCACCCGGGGCGCCACATACCAGCTCCGCCACTCCCTCAGGTCTGTAGGGCCCAAAGATGGCACCCGCTGGGAATCCTCCGCTGCGGCCGCAATAACGGCCGTCAAGCTGCCGCCCCACAGCCGGATGGCGTGTGAACGCACACCACGGCAGCCCGCACAGCCCCACTCAGGCATCGGGGAAGCCGCACCGCAGCAGCCAAGGATGCCCCGGCGGGGCCGCACTCCACTCCCGGCCCGGGAGGCCGCCGTCGTTGCTCCCCGCCGTCGAGGACCGCAGATATGGATTGCGGTCAGCCAAAATCACCTCAGCAGCGCCGGGACAGTTGGCGGAGTCGCTCCGGTTCTAGTGGCCGCCGGATGGCACCGGCGATGGGTGCTAATTCAAAGCTTAATCGTGGCGGCGCCGGAGGGACAGAGATCCATGTCCGATCACGCCGCCATCTTGGCCACGCCCCCCTTAAGTAGCTCTTTAAAACATATCCAGGCCTGCCACTGCAAAGTGTGTGTGTGCAGTTTACACTGCTATGCCATTTAAAACCCCTTGCTGAGCCTCTAACTCCCCTTTTATTACATATAAGTCACCTCGCAGGTAGGCCCTGGGTAGGTCATAGGGCAGGGTGCTGTGTAATTAAAAGGAACTTTTAAGTTTTACATGTCCTGGTAGTAAAAAACTCCCAAATTAATTTTTCAATACTGTGAGACCTTAACGTTGGGGGTTTCTTGTTACATCTAATAAGTGTAATTTCCAATTGGAAGGAGGTAGAACTATCAAGTTTAGTACCTTTGAAATTATATTGATAAATCCTCTTTAATGGTCAAATTTATCATTACATTTTAAAAATGCCACTTTTAAAAAGATCAAAAGACACACAAATGATGGACAGAATGTGGTACAAATCAAACATTCACCCCCAGTCAAGAGTACTGGCTTAAATACATCATTCTTTTGCTCCCAATGCCACCAGAGTTTAGACCCAGCCATATTCAAATCAGTCCTGACCCTGCTCCTCATGGGAACAGTTCAGCCAGAGCTGCCAAGCCAGGTCCTCCCTGGACCAGAAACAAGCATCCTGGCACCAGTTTCTGGGTATTTCCCTCACCAGCCAGACTAGCTTGAATCCAGTGGCACAGTGAGCCTGGGACCTATATCTGGGCATATCCGTTGCACTTAGGGTGAGAAAGCAAAAGACACACAAATGATGGACGGAATGCGGAACAAATCAAACATTCACCCCCAGTCAAGAGATCTGGGTTATATCCATTATTCTTTTGCTCACCATGCCACCTCAGTTTAGACCCAACCATTTGGAAATCAGTCTTAACCCTGCTCCTCATGGGAACAGTCCAGCCCGATCTGTCAAGATCTCTTGACTGGGGGTGAAAGTTTGATTTCTTTCACATTCCATCCATCATTGAGAGTTTGTGCTGGTGGTCTGGCTTTTTAGTATGTACTAAGCCTAACAGGGGGTTGCAAATGGCCATTTGCCTAATTAATGTTTATAGGGAGCTGTCACGGTGTGACCCCGGAACCAGGGACGACCGAGCTAACAACTGACTGGTGGTCTGCACCCCCTGTTACCACTCCCTCTCTCCTTTCCCAACAGGATAAATGGGACCAGAGCTCCTTTAAGGAAACCGAAGCGGACGAACCCGAAATAGAGACCTGCCCCTTTAACTGGGACGAGATCCATGCAAGGACCGCCTCCGTTCTACACGTCAGCTCCCAAGCTCCAATAAGTGCTTGGAAGATCCAGGAAGAGGAGACGGAGACTTCCGGACTTGAGGAGAGAGACGCAAGAGAGACGGACGCGGAGACCAGAAACCCGAGGATCCCAACAGCAGGACGAGCATCGCTGCGACGAGACGAAGAGGGGGTGGACGACCCGAAGCTGCCAGGAGGCCAACGTTTCCACGCTGCGCCCAGCCACGCTTCAGGAGAAGCGTGGCTCTCGAAGGTACGGAAAAGGGTTGCAGGGTGGGTCGGGACACGGGGAAAGACCGGCGAGTAGAGGTGTTTCTTAGCTCATCCTATATCCTCCCGCTCCTTGGTTCCCCTACCCCTTGAGCACCCTCACCTTGTATATAGCACCGAGCACCAAAACGGGTCGTCCTTCACTCCCTTCCCCCTCATACAGCGTTACGTGATACTGATCCCTGTTCCCTTCTTCCTCCTATGCACCGGAGCGGCGCAAGCCAGAAAAGGATGGAGACCGGACAAGGGAAAACACAGACAAGAGTGAAGAAGCCCCAGGATAAGAGACATTATTTTGTGGCATAACTCTGGCTTCTGTTAGAAGGAGAAGATTCCTGTCAATAAAACCTTTTTTATCCCGACGTAGTCTCGACCTCAATCCTTCCCCACGTCCACAAGTGGTGGAGAATGCGGGCAGCTCGTCCATTGACCCTGTAATAATGGACAATCTAATACAACACCTTGTCCACGGCCAGGACAAATTTGAATGGGCCGTCGAGAGTCAAATGACGTCGGCACAAGCCGACCGCGATGTATTCAAAGACTCCATGACGTCCCAAATGGAGAACTTACAGAAACTAATGGCGGACCGTCTAGTGACGCCACCACCCACCGGGCCACACCATGGTCCCTCCGGTGTGTCCCTACAGAAGTTTATACCAGGGGAGGACCCGGATGTGTTTATGTTGAACTTTGAGAGGGTCGCCAGGGCTTGTGGTTGGCCGGCGGAAAAGTGGACCTTCTTTTTGGCACCGTTGTTAACCGGAGAGGCCCAAGCCGCTTACCAAGTGGCAAATGCGAACGGGACCCCGCCATACCCCGCCATCAAGGAAATCATTCTGGACCACCTAGGCCTCGATGAGGAGGCATTCAGGTTACGTTTCCGGAGGGAGAGGGGAGCACCCGGAGAAAACCCTAAAACCCTCTTCTTCCGGTTGAAGGCCGCAGCGGACAAGAGGCTACGACCAAACGAAAACACTAAGGAAGGTATTATGGACAAAATATACCTTGAGCAATACTTAGAGGCGTTACCCTACAATACGCAGAAATGGCTACGTCAGCACACAAATTTGACTACGGAACAGGCAGTTGACATGGCCACCACCTTCGCAAGGGCCCAACCTCGACCTGCTATGTGGGAAACTGAAAAACCACACAAAACGACAATGGTGAAGACTGAGAAGAAAACCTACCGTCCCTAAAAGGATGGACCCCGTCCCAAATCCTCAAAGCCAGACGTTCCCCCATTCAGAGGCCCACAGTGCTTTGAATGCGGGGAGTGGGGCCACCTCACCAGGGTCTGTCCAAGAAGAAAACCCTCGGAAGAACCGATGGAAGTAGGATACATCGCTCGGTCCATCTTGTACACGGCTGAGATGGGGGCCGCCTTTTACGTAAGTATGGAGGTGAATGGGAGACTCGTGAAAGCCCTTATGGACTCAGGCTGTAGACAGTCAGTGATACAGGGTTCCCTTGTATTCCCCTCCCAGCTCCTTCCCGATGCAACAGTCCATATCCGGTGTGTGCATGGGGATGTGAAACAGTACCCAGTGGCCAAGATCAGCCTTATCCACAGAAGAGGGGAACCACACACAGTAAGGGTAGGGGTGTTAGACGACTTACCTGAAGACCTCATTATAGGGACAGACAACCCGGATTTTTTAGACAAGGGAAAACACAGACAAGAGTGAATAAGCCCCAGGATAAGAGACATTATTTTGTGGCATAACTCTGGCTTCTGTTAGAAGGAGAAGATCCCTGTCAATAAAACCTTCTTTATCCCGACATAGTCTCGACCTCAATCCTTCCCCACGTCCACAGGAGCTCATTTTGTGACCTCTTGAAGATGTGCAATCAGCGATGCTTACGTTCAGTACTTATTTTCACAGCGCAAATTGCATTTCCATCTGCAAGCCGGTCTATGTGCAAATTGTACATCCCTGGTTTGTTAATGGGAATAGTACATCAGGCCCATAGTTTCTGATTGATGGAACAGGCCATGTAGGATTGATGATAAATTTCTTGCCAGCATTCTACTTAATCACCCCCATTCTGAAACATTCATGTTCTGCATATTGGTCACTACATGCTCCAGGACATTGTAAAAAGTTTATCACTACCATTTCACATCCAACAATAAGCACCACCTTGTTGTAGAATATAATGATGAGGTATTCAGGAGATTGCTCTGAGTTGTATTGTTGTAGGAGTCAGGACTTTTTGTAATGGCTGCGTTCATAGTAAGTACCCTGCTGGCAAGTTGCAAATAAATTCCTCATCAATCTTTCAGGGTGTGATTGAGGGGTCTGGTCGTATCCAGCTATACTCCTGTTCTTTCTTCGAGTTTATAGTTTCTTCAGATTACCTCTCAGTTAAGCTATACTGCTAAAACATCACATTTGGGTCTGTACTATCACCCGGGGAGCTGCATGAGAGGCACACGTGTATCAATTTAAGTGGGATACACTTGCTTGAATTTGTGTATATTAAGTAGCACAAAGATTCCATATGTTAAAATGCTGAGCAAGAGGGTGACCACACTTATTTGTGTTTGTGCCAATGCAGGTTATGTTAAACCTATTGATGTCATTGTGCCACTGTGAGATAATTGTGCATCTATGATATTAGCACATCTACAGGATAATAGGAAAACAGGTAGACATGATGGAAGGAAGATGAATACAACAAGAGAGGGACTAAGAGACAATATGAGTTTGACTGAGTAGCTAGAGTGATACAAGGTTTCCAAGAGATAGAGACACAGAATCAAGGTCTTGAACTCAGGGACATGACTTCAGGATGGATGGAAGCCAGGGCCATACACACACTATGGAAGTGGAACAAGGTCACAAGAAAGGAACAAAGAAATATATCAAGAAAGAAACATGGAAACAGGGGCACAAGATTGCTGGACAAGGAAACAGCGACAGGATATTGAGTAAAACAAGGTGCCTGAGACAGGAAAAGAAGGCGGGGGGAGTGGGAACAAAGAGACAGAAGACAGGGGGACAAGTGGGAGAACAAGTGGGAGGAAGACAGAGGAATGACGAAAATAGCACAGAAACAGTAAGGCAGGGTGGAAGGGAGACGTCTCAAATGAACGTCCAGTTGTTGTCCCAAGTTACCGATCTGCTCTGCCTTCTTGAAAATGTTCGGAAAATATTACATTTTTCAAAATAATGCAAGATATGGTTTAGTTAATCCCTATGAGTACTGTTAAGGTTGGACCTTCATTGATAGCTCAGAGCATGCAACAAACTCTGGTAGTCATTGTCCATGTTGTGCACATGAAAACTAAACCTTGACTCTACAAGTTTCACTCTTATCCAGGAACTGAACATAGCAAACTACCAAACACAATTTAATGCATTTAAACCATGTAAACCAATCGTCCTATGAAGCAGTGCTTCCAAACCAAACAACAAAAATATCATGAAAGTACTCTCGCACATTTTTGAGAAAGGATTCTTACACAGCATCATCGTTTCAGAAGCTGGAAGACAGGATGCCAG
Organism: Calotriton arnoldi; assembly: GCA_963921515.1. Classification (NCBI taxonomy): domain Eukaryota; kingdom Metazoa; phylum Chordata; class Amphibia; order Caudata; family Salamandridae; genus Calotriton; species Calotriton arnoldi. The sequence continues at coordinate 1,064,955 of CAWUFW010004481.1, read as the reverse complement.
AGGCAATTAAATGGACACATTAGTAATAATGCATGGCCTGACCAGCATTCTAAATCATTTGCAGAAATCAGTCCTACCTAGCCCCATTTTATGGGTGTGCATTTTGTTTTGCTGACAAAGTTTTGCAGAGTTCAATTTTCAACCATCACAGAGTATGACGTTTCTCAGTTCACCTTTGCATGCTAGTTTGCTTCTGGTTTCGTACAAGTCTGCCATATCAACCATGGGGCTGCCAGAGGGAAAAGCATTTGTAAATACGCTCCCCCCTCCCCCACCGCAAAGCGACCCAGACATGGAGGATGTTACTTGTGATGTCTAAAGACAAACTACCACCTTGTTATGTCATTTCTTGAAACAGACATTAACTTTAACAGTACATTATTAATAAATACATTACTTAAGTGACAGTAGGTATTGTAACAACTCAGTGGCTAACCCTCGAATTGGCAGCTGTGCCTCCTAGTGGATTCCTTGACCAGACTCTAAGCTTTGAATCATTTGCTGAATTCATCTGTTCTTTGATACCTGCTTTGAAATTGCAAACCACCTGCATATGTCAAGTTCTTGGGGCTTGTAGGCTACAGCTATCACTCGCTATCTAAAGAGATTAGAGACGCAGTTACGTTGTGCACACTATTATACATCATTTATGGAGCCTCGAGTCAAAACTAATCCGGTAAAGTCTGTATATGGCATATGCCCTTTTAAAACGTATGCACACCCACTGCATCAAAAAGTGTTTTATTTTATACTTATATTTCCTTTTCAAAATGTTGCGAAGTAAGGGAATTGATTTTGGCTGAACTTCTTAGAGAGAATACAAATTAAGCCTGGGCGTAGTTCGCGAAGTAATGCTTCGCGAAGCTACGCAAAGTGCAGTTCGCACTACGCAAGCTTCGCGTAGCACTACGCGAACTGCGTAGCGCACTGTTCGCAATGATTGCACAGTGCCGGATGCTTGTCCGCACTGTGCAATCATTGAATACGGCAACTTGCACAGTGCGAGCTGTCTTTTACTGCCGCTCGAGTAGATTTTTACTCGAGCTGCAGCTTTCTCAACGCGGACTGGTAGTTTCTCATCGCGAGCGGTCGCGAGCATACGCGACCACTCGCAATGAGAAACCTGACCTCCCCGCGTTGAGAATCTCGCCGGGAGGTTTATTTTCCACGCTCGCGATCGGCAAATTGATGTTGCTGATCGCGAACGAAGAAAAGTCTCGCCGGGATGTCATTTTGCTTGCTCGCGGTCGCCAACTTGACGTTGAGGACCGCGAGCAAGCTAAAATGACCGCGGCACTACGCTACGCTACGCTACGCGTGTTTGCACTGTGCTACGTGCAATTCGCGTTGTGCGAAGTAGCGCAAACTTCGCAAACTACGCGAGCGTAGCGTAGCACTTCGCCCAGGGTTAATACAAATACAGGTGGAGGTGCAAAAGTGAAATGCAGATAAAATTAGTAGGGTTAAAGGCAAAGAGAATGTGGAAGATGAGGAAAGGTCATTTGAAGATGTAAGGTTTGCATTCAGAAGAGATTTGTTTTTAAAATGCATTCTCTTTGCCTCGATGGGCAGAATTTTGCAACAGAGATTGCGAAGCTGTAGTGTGCAACGACACGTGACAGAAGCAATGTTGTGTTTTCCATGGCTGAAAAATATTTTTTGTGCGCATTTTTAATTCACTTTTGGCATTAAAGTCAATCAGGCAGTCAGTGAAGGCTGCTAACGCCTTCAACGTTTGGACATTTCAGGCCTGTATACACTTCCATTGTATCTTTCGAGAAATAATTAATCTCACTGGAGGCAAGCTGCTCAGCACGCTCTCTCCAAAGGGTCCATTTAAAAGTTCCTGCACCGAGACAGAAGTTTTAGAATCCCATTTGTCATAGAGGACAGTGACTGCTGCTTTCATTGATTTTTTACCTCAGGCACTTAATGCAAGTATGACCTATGAAGAGAAAAATCTGCTCCTAGCTTTTCACATCAGTGATTACAACAAACACTTTATTGCATAGTCTTTTTGCCGTTGACCTCGGTGTACACCTGGCATGGTTCACGAGTGAAGATTTGTCAGCATTATAAGCTTGCTGAGGAACTTGTCAGATCTCTAAATAAAGGCTGACGACGGGTGTACGTAGGATTCTGATAAAAATACAGCTAGATAGAGAGGGTACTATCATCACCGCTGTTTCTAGTGCATTCCTGAATTTCTAACTTTTTATGTTCTGTGATAAAATTCCTTCATTATTTTAATTTAATTACATCATGTGCCCAGCCAAAGCTTAGCAGAAGTAAAGCACTCTTACGTAACAGGACAATTGTTTTTTTTAAAATGCATAGAGACGGCACAGATAGTCTGTGTGCATTTGTAGATTCCGTGTTTGCTCGCAATACTAAATTAAAGCCGGGGCTACGGTCTTAGCTAAAGCTGACTAAATGCGTTTTGAAATGTGTTTAGTGGTAGCTGTGCATTCGCTCGGGCAGAGTTCTGGTTACAATGTCCCAAGGCTCACTGTTAGACCTGTCAGCTTTAAGGTGGTCATCCCTAAACGTTTTGCCTTATTCCCTCCTGTTTTGCTGAATTTGTTTTTGTTGGCTTTAGGACTCTGTGCACTTTATCACTGCTAACAAGTGCTAAAGTGCTTGTGTCCACTCCCTAAAACATGGTAAAATTGGCTTGCACCTAATTGGCATATTTAGTTCACATATAAGTCCCTAGTAAATTGGTATACCATATACCAAGAGCAGATAAATTAAATGTTACATGTGGGCTTGAAGCACCTATTGTGCTAACCACTTAAGTAACCCCTTAAAACATGGCTCAGGCCTGCATTGCAGCTTGTGTGCATTTTTCAACTGCCAATTTGACCCAGCAAAACAACCCCCTTCCCAGCCCTAAAACACCCTCCTTAATACATATATGTCACCCCTAATAAAGGTCCTAAACAGCCCATAGGGCAGGGTGTAATGTATTTAAAAAGTTGGATATGTACTTTTAAGTTTTACATGTCATGGTAGTGAAAAACTCACAAATTAATTTTTCAGTACTATGCAGCCTCCCTCTTCCTTATGATGAAATTGAGTTACCTTATTACCTTTAATAAGGGATAACTTTTGTTTGGGAGCAGTCAGAAATGTTGTGTTTGGTGTCTAAGGAATTGTAGCTTAAAAACCTTTTCAGTGGTAAAGTTGAATTTTAAGTCACAATTCTGAAATGCCACTTTTAGAAAGTTAGCATTTTCTTGTCCTAACCATTTGGTGCCTGCAGCCTATTTCTTGGGTCACATGATTAGGTGTAGTTGGCTGTTGGCCTTGGTGTTTTTCTCCCAGTCAGTCACACAAAATGGGAGGACTATGTGTTGGCAGGATGGGACATCCTCACAGGATGGGAGAGGCGGGGCTGTGCGCATCCCCACTTACAATTCAAAGACACTGCATCAGCCCACACACAAAGAACTTCACACTAGCCTTTTGTGCCCCAGACATCCTGGGACCAGGGCAGGGAGGAAGGAAATAATTCCAACATGTTTCTTCCACTTAAAAGCTGACAGCAGGTAGAAAATGAGGGCCCTCATACCATTCTTCAGTTCACTTATGGACCTGCAGAAGACTCTCAAAGGACTGCCCTGCTGCCTGTGGCCTCCTGTGTATTTCAGAGGACTGACCTGCTGCCCCAAGAAAGCTTGCCTGCTGCCTGAAGCCTCCTGGGCATTCATAGGACTAACCTGCTGCTTGAAACCTGCTTTTCTGCTTGAACCCAGGATCACCAGAGTGACTCCAAGGGGTAGTTAGCTGGCCTCCTGATCAGAGCCTCAGGGACAGAAAAAGCTCCAACATCTTGACCCTGCACCTGGAAAGAGCCTGAGTGAGTCCTAACACTCCAGGTGATGGCCCTTCCGCCCTAGACCCTTGAAAGTAGTGCTAGAGATGCCCAGATAGCCCAAATCCAAACCTTGAGACTTTGAAAGTTTTCAGCCAAGGTGCATCGCTGGTCAGCCTGACTTCATGGTAGCTCCCGCTGTGTTTTCTCCATGTGTTTTGCCCCCACGCGGCAAGCAAGCTTGGGGATTTTTCAAGGTTGTATGGTCCACTTTGCTAGTTAATAGGCTGGTGTCCTCCAATGTAAGTGTCATTCAGTCTTTCTCTGGCATATTGCCCGGTGGCTAAGTCAGGCCGACTATGCGTCTCCATAGTCGTCCTGCTCCGAGGAGTGTGGTACAGTTACTGTTGCAAGAGACAGGATGTGTTTCGTCCTGTTCCTTCTTAACTGGATAAAACCTATAAGTTTTAGTATGCTTTTGACTGAACATTGGGGCAGAACATATCGTCAGAACATTAAATACCACCATCACCTATGTTAAATCTCTGGTATGAGTGACAATCAGGATAGTATCTGAACTGGTGTCAAAGGAGAAGTGCAACTAATATACCAGTCCTTTTTATTTTGGCATGTTTTATGGTGATTAAGCAAAGGACCATCAGTGCATTAAATATATTTATCCAACGGTTTGTGCTCCAGCGAGAGGTTACAGCCATGCCATTGTTCTGTGTGCACCACATCATCTAAAACACAGTGACATAAGCGTGTAGCACATGGATGTTGTTTGTAGTCCTCTTATAGGATTAGGACTTAGTGGTGATTAAGGGAATAGATGTGATTGAAACTGCATACAGTGCAATTCAATATTATTTCTGGCAATAGTGAGAAGAACATTTCAATGTTGTTTGTGGACTACATCAATGGGGAGGCTCAAAAATGTAAGGCATTTCAACGGTGGAATGAAAGTATAGTATAGCTAGCCACAAGTAGAAAAACGTTAGTGATGGAAGTGTCAATTAAGTAAATATGGTGATCAGTGTATCAAGCACTGGAGAATTGTTGGCATTAGTTTTAATTAAGTGAAAAAGGAAAACTATTACAGCAGCAGCAATGGAGTAATAACGAAATACTTTGTAATTGGAAGTCCTCTTGAGACATCTCTTTTCTGGACTGATTTAAGGTACTTAAACAAGAATATTTGGGTGTACAGACACTCTCTTTGCAAAACATCAGACCAAGTAGCCTTGTTGGAAGGAGCCATATCTTTTAATGTGATTGTCCTCAGATTGACTTTTCTCCAGGTGGAGTTTCAAAAAAGGTCTCACATTCTTACTTCATTTATAAGACAGGAACATATTTGTTTGTGAGGATGCTTTTTATCTTGATATCAGCAGTAGCTGTTTCTCAGTGAGTGATGAGAAACTTGGTGACGAAGTGTTAAATTTATTTTTTTACAGAATATGTCAGTGTATGGTAATGATGTGCAGGGGCATGATGATGTTTATAAGATGATTTTGGTAAAGTTACAAGAGAGCAAACTTTCTGTGAAGGAAGTGAGGTGTAATTTCAAAGCTGGTGCTATGAATTGTTTGTGTCGTGTATTTTCTAATGAAGAGATTACAAACAAATGTAAACTGGTAAAGTTGGTGGTGTAAAGATTCATGAGTTTTGTAAGGGTTGTCAGAATATTTTGCTAAATTTGTGAAGGTCTTTTACCGAAATCACCATTTACCAAGCACAATGGTGTTTGGGACATAGTTGACAATAATAAAGAATTTGTAATTGCACTTGTGTCACAGGGTCAGGGAGGTTCCTACATTGGAACGCAGATGAAAACTAATTTATTATGCCCTTGAGGGTAATTTAGAAAAGAGAATGACAAAACTGAAAGAGAAATAATGTAGTCAAAGAAATTGAGGGTCATGTAAGGAATGTTAAAGATCTGTGTACAATCTTCAAGGAATGATCAAGGAAATATGACAAAAACAGGGTATCTTTGTCTCATGTAGTGGTACTATGGAAGCCAATGTTGAATTTAGGTTCGGGTATTGAGGCCTTTAGAGAAAATTGTAATCATAAAGAGATATTGGCTGAACTTGGTGAATTACACTGCAAAGCAGAAGACTGTAAAATGTGTAAGGAAAGTTGATACTAAGTGGTAATTGATATTTTGGATGATTATAGAGAATATACCATAGACAATTATAAGTGGTGCGTATTTTGTTTCTGAAGAGATATGTGTGTATATTCAGGACATAGGTTTTGTACACTTAAAGAAGGTACTAGAAATCTTCGACAAGTGAATGGAATGTGGTAAAGAATGACTTGTGTGCTAAAATTCTATGAAGTGATGGCAATAGATAATGATTAACCCTGGGCGGAGTGGTGCTCTGCGTAGTACCACGGAGTTAAAAAAAAAGCTCAGTGGAACTCCGCTCCGCCCCAGGCCCACAAAACAATTTTTTTAAAAACACTTACCTTCTCTTCTGCCATCTGCAGAAGAGATGGTAAGTGTTTTTTTTAAATTGCTTTGAAGGGGGCTGACTCGGGCTGAGGGGCATAATACGCTCCACCACGGAGTCTGAGTTTTGCCGCAACTTCGTGTTCCCAGCAGAGCGCGGAGTTTGTAAAACTCTGCAAACTCCGCTGGCAGGGCGGAGTACTCGGCCCGGGCTTAATAATGATTCGTCTGTAAGGTGTGCTTTTACAGATATGTTGTGTGCGCTGAAAAACACCCCTGATTCGGTAACAGGAGTTTCTCCTTTTGAGCGACTGAGAGGAAGAACAGGGAACTCAAAATGTTTGTCATATGGTTGTCTATTAAAGGGAAGTGCCACGAATTAGGAGAATGTTTTGGTACAGGAAAAGGTCCATGAGTATCATAAAAAATACAAAGCAAGATTTGATGATAGAAACTATGAGCGTTGTAAAGTGGAGCTGTAAAGATTTCCCTTAAATTTCCAAAGGTTTTCTGAAACTTTCAAACCTGTAAAATTTCTTCTAGTTAAGAGAAATATTGTGGTTTTGGAAAATGTAGAAGTGTAGGGTTTGCACATAATATGCAAAGCCAGGCCTCTTCTAATTGGTAGAGGGATGTTGAAGCAATGATTGAAGAGTGTTAGACCCTATTGGTGTGGGGCACAGGAAAGAGATGGGCTACTTGGCCACAGCCTTGGTGATTGAGTTTGCTTGCCATTGATGTCCTTGTGGTCTGTCCCACTATGGTTCTGCAAACTACATGAAGTGCACCGATTTCACACTTGACTCTCAGGATAGCAACGGTGGGCAGTGTGCGGGGCAAAGACTTAAACTCAATTGTCAAACCACAGACACATTCACTTTCCTTTTTAGTAAAAGAAAGTTCTTTTAATGACACAGCAATAAAGACTACTACATAATTAGATAGACGATGATTATAAGGTTAACCTATCCTACCACTAACTAATCTGTCAGTATCTTCTTGGGTGTTGCTCAAGCATGGCTGAGGCCCCCCTCCTCTGTCATGGATCACTACATGTATCAGCACAGGAGCCTAGACTGGCAAGTGTTCGCCTTCAGAAGTTGAGATCCCCAGACTTGTGGGTGCTTGTCTTCGGCAGTAAGACCCTCTTGGCTTGCGTAGATCTTCTGCATCAGTGATGACAGCATTTCCAAGGTTATGCCTCAGGTCAGCAGCAGCACCACCAGGTCTTCAGCTGCAGGGGTGCTGGGTACCACATTATTGATTGGCTCAAAGTTACTTTCACTCAGTTTACCACAAGAAACAGGATCTGGGAGAGCAGAAGGCCACTCACAACATAGGTCAGTCCTGGGCATGTTCCCACTTGGTAGTAAAATTCTTCTGGCTGTTCCATACACCGAAGAGAAGGCTAGGTTTCTCCTACCAGAGAGTCTCTCCTCCAGCAGGGGGGTACTCACCTACTGTCTGTGAGTAGACAGGCAGGCTTGTAAGCACTAAGCAGACCCAAAGCTTCCAGAGCATGTCCCACAAACATCAGGTGATTTTCCTTCACCCATGGGGCACAAGATGTGATACAGACACCAGCCCTGGCCTCAAAGTATCTCTTTGAGTACTCTGTGGAGTACTTTCTTCCTTGGGGAAGAAGAACCTGGAACTAGAAAACAATGAGTGTTCTGGGTCCCATATTTATACTCATTTTCCAGACAAGTCCATGCGGATCCACTGTTTAAGGGTCTGGAACTGGTCTTGGGTGGTTTTGCTTCAATGCTATTTTCTGTCGATAGTGCGGACACAGCATTTGTGCAAGGTGACTCTCACAGGATGAGGATGCTGGCTCTAAGTAGGAATATCCTAAGATAGGAACAATGAAATGTAAAGACTCTGAACTGGGATTTTATTTGACTAGATTTCGTCTCTCTTTAGGGCACTTTCTGTTAGTTTTTCAACAGCAACGCAGCTGGTCTGATAACCTTGTCATCTGTCCATGTAATAATATGATAAAACAGAGCACTTTGCATTTTGTTATGTTTTGCCCTTTGTATAGGAATGTAAGAGCTTCATTTGTGTTCCCATTGTTGAGACTACTCCGTCCATTCGCTTATATAGATGGTTTTAATTATTTGCTCTCTTTGCACTCTTCGGATATTTGTTCAGTGGTTTTAAGCTTTATTAGAGGAGCTATTTCTATCAGGAAGCGGTACGGATAGTAGTGGGTAGGAATTATATGTAACCACTAGTTTTATCATCAGATTATTTTTTGGCATATATATGTCATATTGTATGCTCTACAGGATAGTGGCTGTTAAATTGTTTTTGATGCTTTTATTGCTCTGTGAATGGATTGTGCTTTTAATTATGTAATTATTGATTCGCTTGTATTATTTATTTTTAAATAGAATAATGCTTGATTTGACTTAACTTGACTTGAACTTGACTATCATCAACCTTCCTTAAGTAACAATCTGGGACAGAAAAAAGTGCAATCATTTGACTCACCCCTGTTCCCTACCATCCACTAAATAGCAGTGCTCAGAAAATCTAATCAGCAACTCTTTTTTTAAATTCTTTTTTGTTTTTAAATTTCAGTTTTTTATTAAGTAGGTGCACATTACATTTCCCAATATTATTTGGGCAACGCAAATTAAATAGAACATCATATCAATTTCCAAGACAGTATACAGTATCATAATATTGAACTTCCCCACCCAGGACCCACCCTAACAACTCAGTACCATCCCCCTGGCATGTCGCATTCCGATCATCAACATTCAGTTGTTCCTATATTTGTCCTATTGAGTCCAGATCTTTTCCCATTTTTTGGGGCATCCCCTACTCTCATAGACCACCTTCTCAGCTTGCTGACACCAGTCTAAGTCTAGTTTCCACGCCCCAACTTTCAATTGTTCCACACCCCCCATGCTCTTGCTACATTCTGTTTTGCCACTCCAGATGCCAGTGTCAACCATATCTTTATGTATTTGGGCCAAACAATCTCTCCCGTCACAGTCAATATATGCCATCTCGAATCTACGGGAACCTGTAGACCCACTACCGCTGCCATTACTCGTGAAACCCCTTCCCAGAACCTCTGAATCTTTGGGCATGTCCAAAGAATGTGAAAAAAGGTACCCACCTCCCCACATTTCCTAGAGCACTGGCCCGATTCACATCTATACCAACTTCTGCTGTACTGTTCGGGCCATATAGAATCTGTGCAGAATCCTAAGCTAGACCAATCTAAACCTGGCATGAATAGCCATTTACCTAGGGCTCTGCAGCGCCTCCGCCCAATCATAATCCTCAAGCAGCCCCACATCCGACTCCCATGCTTCCCTTAAGGGGCCCAACGGATCCGCTAAATTATTCATAAGTTTACGGTATATAAGCGATACGGCCTTTCCCACCATCGGGTCCATCAACAATCTATCCTCCATTGGAGAGTATTCCGGGACCTGCTCTCCGACCCTTACATGGCGTTTCAGGGCATGTCTCAACTGTAGGCAGTGGAGCCTCTCCCCTTCCACTAAGTTGTATTCTGACTGAAGGTCCTCAAACGTATACATGTCACCATTTCGCCAAACATCCCCGAGTATTTCAATACCAATGAGGTTCCACTTACGGAAGCCCTCCAATCGTCTCACCTCTGCCAATTGATCACTGTCCCACAGTGGGGTCTGCTCAGTCAGTCTAGACTCCCACCCCAACATTTTCTTGGCCTCACGCCATGCCTGTACAACCGTTCATGTATGTGCCGGCAGATGTGATTGACGCCCATTCCCATATAGTGCCGCCGGATATCCCGGAGAACCAAATACTCGCTGATCCATCTGATACGCCGGCTCATCACTGGGTGCAAAAACCCAATTGTTCACACACACCAGTTGAGTCGCCAGATAATAACATCTAATGTTCGGCACTGCCAGTCCCCCATCGTACACTCCCCTCTGCAATTTTCGCAATGCTATTCGGGGGCTTCCCCCCGCCCACAGTAGAGCCCAAAATTCTGCATCAATTGTCTGAAAGACCGCCGTCGGAATCTGATATGGGGTATTCTGTAGTATGTATAGTAACAGCGGAAGGGCCATCATTTTGAATAAGACCGCCCGTAGCCTGTAACCTCCGCCAATGCATCACATCTCTACTCAATCTTTCTATCTGCGACTTCAGATTTAGATCTAAAAACCTCTCTGCCGACCTAGTGACCCATATACCCAAGTATTTGAATTCTTCCCGCTGCTGCAGGGCCCCACACACCGATGTAAGCTGCAGTTTCTGCCCCGTTAGAGTGTAGACCAGTGATTTATCCCAATTTATTTGATACCCTGAGTATTTGCCAAACGTTCTAAAAATATGAAGCAATCTATGAATCGTGTTGCGCAGTCTATATACATAGAGAAACACATCGTCCGCATACAGGGAGATGCGTTCCTCCCAATCCCCTCCGACACTAACTTCCCTGCACTACCGGGTCCTTACGTACCCAGGCCGCCAATGGCTCCAAGGCCATCGCCAATAGCATCGGAGACAGTGGGCACCGCTGGCACGTACCTCGATGCAGGGCGAATGGCCTGGATATCGCCCCGTTGACTCGAACTCTACCCATAGGATTCGAATATAGCAGTTGGACCCAGGCACAAAACCTCGGCCCGAAGCCCATCTTGACCAACACCCTAAACAGATATGCCCACTCAATACAATCAAATGCCATGCAAGCATCCAATGACACAACTGCTGCATCCTCCGTTGGATGCGCAAGTATCTCCTGCATTACTCCATATAAGCGACTGAGATTTAGCCTTGTACTCCTCATAGGCATAAATCCGGACTGAATTACCATGGAGATGATAGGCCTAAGCCTATTGGCCAGTATTTTTGCCAACACCTTGGCCTCGTAATTCAGCAGCGAGATGGGCCTATATGACCCTCAGTCTTCCGGTGCTTTACCCGGTTTGGGGATAACAACTATTAATGCTAATCTAAGGTCATCTGGTAGCTGTCCCACCTCCCGCTCTTCACAGAACATATCGAGCATAGGCTGTGCCACTGTATCCGAGACACACTTGAACATCTCAGCAGGTAGGCCATTTGGGCCCGCCGCTTTCCCAGATTGCAGTTCCCTGATAGCACTTGCTACCTTCTCCACCAATAGATCCTGGTCAATCGCCTCACTATCCTCTGCAGACAATGTCAGTAGTGCAATATCCTGAAGTAATGAGCAACTCTTAGCTAAAATTCCTCAAACATATTTTAAGATCTGCCTTCAACCTCACTCACTTCAGTGTTTGGGTCTCCATTCCCCAACTTCAGGAATGCAAGCAATACAATTCCACTCTAAGGGGGAAGCTGTATCCTTCCTCCAGCTGGTACCATGTTAAACAAGGAGCCCACTGGTCTCAGCAAATATACTCACCTTGAGCACAGTCTCATGTAATGAATGCAGCACATCAGAGCCTCCTCCCTCTCCACATCAGAGCCTCCTCCTCTCTTCTTGAATTTCACAAGAAGCTGAACACCTGGTTTTTCAATTAAAAACCTACCAAGGGTAGGCGCACACACCTACTCAGTGCCAGGATACCCTTGCAGGTGATCGTGCGCTTCAGGAATACACATAACATAACATATACACGCACACTAAGAGGCCTGATTCACAGAGATAAACTTACTCTTTTGTGTAAGTTTATGATTGTTTGCTATTCACAAAGGTAATTTACTAGTAGTATATTTACAACTGCAGAGTCTTCGCACATAAAAAATATGCCTGTCCTTTCTTTTTATGTGCGGAGTTATATGTGTGGAGTTCTCGCCCGGAATGCAGAGTCACTGAGGTGGTAAAGTTACTATTAAATCGTAGTTTGTGAAAACCCAAAAAATTTTAAACTTACCCAAAAGTGTATGTTTACCTTTGTGAATAAGGCCCTGAATGTCAGTGTAATGTTCTGGGTGCCACACTCAAGAAGAACTTTTACATAGTGAGGTCACTAGTCACACTCCTTTCTAGCACAGAAAAAGGGTCTAGTCAGGGTTATTAATTCTCAAAAATTGGTACCCTGCAACCACCACTTCAAGTCAACAACCCAGGACATGGCCAGTAGTCCCAGATCGACAAAAGAGTGCACGCCTGGTGTGCCCCTCCAGGTCCCTTTTCTGGACTTTGGCATGTTATTACCAGGGACGGCACAGGCAGCAGAACATGCTAGATGAATGTCTTATCCGGGGTGGTAAAAGTCAGAATTCCTTTTTCATACACAGTTTGGTCACTCAGGGCATGAATATACATCCCTATACCATGTTGGGATTATTCATATCCCTATACAACATTATCAACTAGAGGAGTCTACAAATAAGAGGGATGCAGCAAAAAAAAAGGAATCAAGCCACAAAAATGAAGCAAGAAAATCAGGATAAGGTAGTATACTGCTCATTTGGTGGAAGGGTTGAGATGATTTAAGTTATCAATAGATGATCTCTTGATAACATTTTCCTTCGGCTATGATTTTTAAATGATTAAGTGAAACTGAGGTAAAACTACCATCTACTTTTAGGCCTAGCTACAGAGAGCCTTAGCTATCTGGAAGATCCTCATGTGATCAATTCTTGAAAAACGTGCAATAAGAAGTAAAGAGAGAGTATTCGTTTTTGGTCAGCCCCCTTCACTCATTAGCTATCAAGTGCTTATTATAGTTTGCTATTGCTTGAATGAGCTGTCTGTTCAGGCCATGTCATTTCATGGGTAGTTACATTGTTCCAATGTAAGTTGTTTTCGGTGTTTGGTGGTTGGATGCCAAATTGTAATTTTGTTTAGGGATGGGAGTAACTGGCGTATTTCTCTCTAGCGTAATTACTCGGGATTACTAAAAAATTACTCTTAATTATGCTTAATTGTGTGAGAAGCATAATTCAGCATATAGCACTATTTTCTTGGTGAAAAAATCACTCTCGCTTCCAAAATGGGCCACATGATGCATTTTGCGCTAAGAAAATAGCACTAAATGCTACAGGACAGGAACAGCAGAGGCCAACAGTCACTCTCTCTATCTGTTTGGTGTTCATGTGCTCCTGTGGTAGGAATTTCCCCCCAAATTACTCTTAATTACTCAAGCTGGAGTAAAAGCGTAATTTCTGTACTTTTGCATCACAAACCAGAGTATAGCGTAATTACTGAAATTACTCCAATTACCATGGCATAATTAAAGTTTCACCCAGGCCTCCTTTTTTATCTAAGGCTAGTGTGTCCATTTTGAAGAATATACTTTGATGACATAATGGCATTTTAATTTCTGGATAATGCTTTAGCCTGTTATTAAGAAACAGTCTTATTCACTAATCACCCTTGCTTCTTCATTTGTTTTACTTTGCCCTCATGATAAGATAGTGTTGAATTTACAGATTTTTTATTCATGAACAATGAAGACATGCATATAGGCATTCTGAAAGATGCATTGAAAATACTACCACTTTGTCAATTGTACAGTTTTTTGTGGTGTATGCCTTTTCAGTTCCCCACTTACAATACAATTTATCTTCCATTCCTTTTCATATTACTCTTCTTTGAAGGTACAGCTTAACACTGCTGATGCTGATGCAGTCTGTTCAGAATAGTGACCCTACACCCACATTCCAAATTGTCATAGTCCAAGATGTTGCTTTATTATGGGATTTTCATTCTAGAACAGGTGGGGCAACACAGACTGAGTCATCTAAGTATTACCAACACTTTCCAAGAAACACTCACAATATATTGGTTTGAAAATGCTTGTTTGTTACTGTGCCTCCTTCTGAAATCTCCAATAAAAACATATGTCAACAATTTCATAAATCCTGATGCTATCGGCCCGCACAAATGTAATGCTTTCTATTTCTTATAACTGAGTTCACTTGCATTAATGTAATGTGCTCTAATAGGGAGGCTCTTTATGCCATTAATCCTGCTATTGAGTGATGTATTTATGAGTTCTTGTTTTCCTTCCTAATGCTATACCTTATTAATACATTAAATAGCTGTGCCATGATTGCATTTGTATGCTGTTAGGGTTTGTATTATAAACCCAATAAAATCTATTATTTACAGTGAAACCAGAATGTAAAATAATCGTATTAATGGATATTTTACAGATTTTTATTTATTTTTTATATGGGGGCATGAGGAAACAGCACAGAATATTCTCAGTATCTTTTCAACACACAATCAGTACAAACTCCAAGCTGATGACCTAAACCTAAAACAACCATGTTGGAGTCAGAGCTCCCATGAATATGAAGGTCCTAAATAATCCAATTATCACACATATAAGAGTTTTGTATAATTGGTTATGCTGTGGTCACATTAAGATCTAATTATTGCACTTCTGTTGTGAACAAATACCTGTATCATTGCTACCTTCCCATCACTGTAACACTCTCTCTGGTACATGTTGTTTAGTTCATGTGATTGTAAGATTTTCACTCATTAGCTTAGCCTCATTTATGTCATTTAGAAATCTTTTGAGTCACAGTGCAATCTTTCCAATCACAGTGCAATCTTAAATAGTCAACCCATATTACACAAAGTGCCCCGGGGACGCAACAGAAGTTTGTACTTGCTTTGCGTGCCCCCAGGGCACTTTGGTATTACAGAAGGGGCCACAGACGCTTGTGCAGCCCCTTCTGTAAAACTGAAAGCATTCCCTCACATACAGCGCCAGTGCTTTCCCAAGAGGGCGTTCCCAAATTTGCCATAATTACGCAAATGCAAATTATTCAAATTCCACTTACACCTAAAAATGGCCAAGTGCTAATATCAGACTTAGATCTGTGGAACTTCACTATGGTACCGAAATCATTTCAAAGACAGAGGGCAGCTGATTATTGCCTCACATTCCAGATCTGAGACACAAGAGTTAGGTGGTGTCATGCATGTGAGCACAGAGGCATCCTCTATGAACTGCAAGTGGTGACTCACATCCACACAGGACTATGAAAAGGTGCCACAGTTGTCCAATGAAATAAATGCAACATTTTAGAGAGCACATACCAAGAAACGACTAAGCTCATCATGGTGCTGACACTACACTTTGATTTATTTTTTTACTTTAGACACTGGGCTGTAGCTAGTTTTAAAAATGTACTCTTCTCTGATGTGTCCTTGTCTGAGAGAGGCACAGATGACATATTGAGCAGTAGCCTGGAAGATGATTCACAGTAGCTACTGGTCCTTATTGTGGGCTACAATTCCATATTATTTAGCCCATTATATTCTAGCAACTAACTTTCAGAGCTGTTCAGACTTTGTTATCTCTGAAAGTGAAAGGCCTAAAAGAGTAGGTAGTTGTGCGTGACCAATGTAGTAACAATAGCAATGGCAATATTTGTACCAGGATTACCTATTTGCCATTGAGCGCCAAAATTCCCAGAGAACTGGCCTGGCAAAAATGTATAATACTAGGGGCCCGATTTAGAGTTTGGTAGACCGGGTACTCTGTCGCACATGTGACAGAATACCCTGCCTGTCAAACCCTTGGTCCACCTGCCTCGTTGAGGGACTGGTGGAACATAGGTGTTTCGTCAGTTGGGTCTGACAGAGTAGGGGCAGTCAGAGCAAAGGCATTACACCCTCTGCCCTATTTAAGGTGAATTGTGTAATGCCTTTATACCTCTCCCTCGCCACCAGAAAAAACCAGCTGGTGTGTGATGAGTACAAAATGTCCCCACACATGGAAGAAAATATCCAGGGTGTGGGACCATTTATTTTTTTTCAAATTCAAATACAAACCCCTACATTGGAAGGTTTTTTTTTTTTAAACATAAAAATGTTTTGAAACGTTAGACAAATGGTCATCATGGTTGATGGTACCATAGGTCAAACCTTTCCTACATGAGGTGCAAGGTTTCGGCGCATCCCCAGGTTTACCTGGTGCTGTAAATCTTAGCAGCATCACATTCCATGTGTGTTGGGTGGAAACACCCACATCAACACCCATGGAATGCCTCATGCTGCAGAGTAAGGCAAGGCAGCGACTTGTGCTGCATTGCCTTACTCCATATCTACAAGGCCATAAAATGCCACGCATGGTGGATTTACATGGCCTTGTAGATATGGCTAAGCACTATGTGCCACCAGAACATCACAAAAAGTGATGTTCCAGTGGTGCACAGTGCTTGTAAATTAGCCCCTGAGTTTCTGATAATACTACATCTGTCACTGGAATTATATTCACTCTCCAGTGGCCAACACCCTGATCAATCAGGCCTGGTTGTCCACACTGATGGTGATTTTTCCCAGTCATTAACTTAAGCGGGTGTGATAAGTGGTTTGAACTCTCCTGAAGTGCAAGTGTAAACTGTAATGCACAGGTATATATATGTATATATATATATTATCTACTGGCGGTCGCCAGTAGATAGTTATAGTTAAAACCTATTATCCATAGGAAATCTGCGACATTCAATTTGAAATAACGTTGGTGCCGGTTGACGAATCTTCGCGAAAGTTTCCAACTTGTTGGGGCACTCCGGTCCGCTCCTATCCTGAAAGTCTCGGGGTGATACGTCAAGCGGGGGCCGAGAAAAAAGGGGGGTCCCAAAACGCGTTTTCCCCATTCATTTTTCCATAGGAACCTTTAGTCGCAGCTACAGCCCGAACTGCTGAATGGAATTACACCAAATTTGGCAAAGAGGTAGCCCTTGGTTCAGTGTCGTGCCTTTTGCTTAAATGGTGTAAATCTGTTCAGTAGTTCCTGAGAAAATCAAAAGTAAAGTCACATATATATCTGGGCGGAGCCTAACCACACATGTCATCGTGAGATCTGATTGGCTGTCAGCACTTCATCCTGGAATTGCTGGCAGCCATCTTGGGACCAATATAAATGATAGTACCTCATTGAAATGCATTGTAGTGAATAGAAGATTTTGAGGGTCACCAAAAGGAGAACTATAAAGGGTGATAACAGGCTTTAGTTACATTAGAATTTATTTGTTGATGGTACCATACTAATTTTAGGAATTGTGGTGTATTCTAAGGTGATTTTACCATGTGAAAAACCTTCTGCTGGGATATCATGAATCATGTTTGAGAGAACACTATTTTCTCATGCTTGTCCCATGGAGGTTTGGAAGGTGCTCCAGAAGCTAAAATGAGAGCATATTTTCTGTAAATTCACATTATCTTTCTCACTCATGTGAGAATGAAGTCTGACATTCTCAGTAAAACATGTACATCCAACAAGGGCAGAGACTGTCAGTTGATTCCTTTGTGTTCTACTGCAGCTTCCCAGAGTGTTCTAAAGAACAACTAGAGTGCTAACAGCCTTACTTATGACAAAAGTATGGCACACCTGAAGCCATCTTGATTGGAATAAACTGGTAACACTTAAAACATTTAATTTAAAAGGAACAAAATGATGGGGTTCATTTTGTCATAGAAATTATGGTTAGTGCTGTAGAAAGAAAAATTAGGACATGTTTTAAGTGTGATCTCAAATATCTTCCTGTTATATTTCAACAGGAGCAGCCTGCCAGTTGATGCCTTTGTGTTCTACTGCAGCTTCCCAGAGTGTTCTAAAGAACAACTAGAGTGCTAACAGCCTTACTTATGACAAAAGTATGGCACACTTGAAGCCATCTTGATTGGAATAAACTGGTAACACTTAAAACATTTAATTTAAAAAGGAACAAAATGATGGGGTTCATTTTGTCATAGAAATTATGGTTAGTGCTGTAGAAAGAAAAATTAGGACATATTTCAAGTGTGAACTCAAATATCTTCCTGTTATATTTCAACAGGAGCAGCCTGCCAGTTGATGCCTTTGTGTTCTACTGCAGCTTCCCAGAGTGTTCTAAAGAACAACTAGAGCGCTAACAGCCTTACTTATGACAAAAGTATGGCACACCTGAAGCCATCTTGATTGGAATAAACCGGTAACACTTAAAACATTTAATTTAAAAAGGAACAAAATGAGGGTTCTTTTGAAATAGAAATTATGGTTAGTGCTGCAGAAAGAAAAATTAGGGCATGTTTTAAGTGAGATCTCAAATCCTCTTCTATTTCATTAGAAAATTCTGACATGCAGACTAAAACAATCACTTTCAATACCTGCAGCAGACTACCAGTTAACTCCCTGGTGAGCAGTAGCTTTACTCCAGTGATCTAATGAGCAACTAGAGTGCTAACATTCTGAATTTATGGCAGATGTGAGACACATCTGAATGCCTTCTTGATGGAATCAAAGTAAAAAACTGAAAGCATTTCCTACTGAGGAGACTGCAGTAAATGAAGAAATTAGGAAACTTCATAACAAATAAGTCTTCCAAGATGGCCACCAGTGAAAAAAGAGCCCAAATGTAGCACAAATATTACCCAGATGTAGCCCACATATAGCCCAATGACAAAAGTGTGCAAAACACTTTTTATTTTTAGTTTTTTGCAGTTTTATGTAGTGCAGACTGGTCAGGTATTGGAGCATTGCATCTTAAAACATGACCCCCTACACTACAAAAACACCACTGCACTACCTTAAACCCTAAAACACTACCCCCAGCACGACCCCCTACACTACACAAGCACCACTGCACTATCCTAAACCCTAAAACACTACCCCCAGCACGACCCCCTACACTACCCAAACACCACTGCACTACCCTAAAACATGACCCCCTACACTACACAAACACCACTGCACTACCCTAAACCCTAAAACACTACCCCCAGCACGACCCCCTACACTACACAAGCACCACTGCACTACCCTAAACCCTAAAACACTACCCCCAGCACGACACCCTACACTACACAAACACCCTGCACTACCATAAACCCTAAAACACTACCCCCAGCACGACCCCCTACACTACCCAAACACCACTGCACTAACCTAAATCCTAAAACACTACCCCCAGCATGACCCCCTACACTACCAAAACACCACTGCACTACCCTAAAACATGACCCCCTACACTACACAAACACCACTGCACTACCCTAAACCCTAAAACACTACCCCCAGCACGACCCCCTACACTACACAAGGACCACTGCACTACCCTAAACTCTAAAACCCTACCCCCAGCACGACCCCCTACACTGCCCGAACACCACTGCACTGCCCTAAACCTTGAAACACCAGCCCCTGCATGACCCCCTACACTGCCCGAACACCACTGCACTGCCCTAAACCCTGAAACACCACCCCTAGCACGACCCCCTACACTGCCCGAACACCACTGCACTGCCCTAAACCCTGAAACACCACCCCCTTCACGACCCCTAACACTGCCCGAACACCACTGCACTGCCCTAAACCCTGAAATACCACCCCCAGCATGACCCCTACACTGCCCGAACACCACTGCACTGCCATAAACCCTGAAACACTACCCCCAGCAAGACCCCCTACACTGCCCGAACACCACTGCACTGCCCTAAACACTGAAACATCACCCCCAGCAAGACCCCCTACACTGCCCGAACACCACTGACCTAAACCCTGAAACACCACCCCCAGCACGACCCCTACACTGCCCGAACACCACTGCACTGCCCTAAACCTTGAAACACCGGCCCCTGCACGACCCCCTACACTGCCCGAATACCACTGCAC
This sequence comes from Calotriton arnoldi, assembly GCA_963921515.1. NCBI lineage: Eukaryota > Metazoa > Chordata > Amphibia > Caudata > Salamandridae > Calotriton > Calotriton arnoldi. The sequence continues at coordinate 1,045,106 of CAWUFW010004481.1, read as the reverse complement.
TACCCTAAACCCTGAAACATCACCCCCAGCACGACCCCCTACACTGCCTGAGCACCACTGCACTGCCCTAAACCCTGAAACACCAGCCCCAGCACAACCCCCTACACTGCCCAAAAACCACTGCACTGCCCTAAACACTGAAACACCAGCCCCAGCACGACCGCCTACACTGCCCGAACACCACTGCACTGCCCTAAACCCTGAAACACCAGCCCCAGCACGACCCCCTACAATGCCCGAACACCACTGCACTGCCCTAAACCGTGAAACACCAGCCTCAGCACGACCCCCTACACTGCCTGAACACCACTGCACTGCCCTGAACCCTAAAACACCAGCCCCAGCACAACACCCTACACTGCCCGAACACCACTGCACTGCCCTAAACCCTGAAACACCACCCCGTGCATGACCCCCTACACTGCCCGAACACCACTGCACTGCCCTAAACCCTGAAACACCACCCCCAGCGCGACCCCTACACTGCCCGAACACCACTGCACTGCCCTAAACCCTGAAACACCACCCCCTGCACAACCCCCTACACTGCACGAACACCACTGACCTGCCCTAAACCCTGAAACACTACCCCCAGCAAGACCCCTACACTGCCCGAACACCACTGCACTGCCCTAAACCCTGAAACATCAACCCCAGCAAGACCCCCTACACTGCCCGAACACCACTGCACTGCCCTAAACCCTGAAACACCACCCCCAGCGCGACCCCCTACACTGCCCGAAAACCACTGCACTGCCCTAAACCCTGAAACACCACCCCTGCACAACCCCCTACACTGCACGAACACCACTGCACCTGCCCTAAACCCTGAAACACTACCCCCAGCAAGACCCCCTACACTGCCCGAACACCACTGCACTGCCCTAAACCCTGAAACATCAACCCCAGCAAGACCCCCTACACTGCCCGAACACCACTGCCCTAAACCCTGAAACACCACCCCCAGCAAGACCCCCTACACTGCCCGAACACCACTGCACTGCCCTAAACCCTGAAACACCAGCCCCAGCATGACCCCCTACACTGCCCGAACACCACTGCACTGCCCTAAACCCTGACACACCACCCCCTGCACGACCCCCTACACTGCCCGAACACCACTGTACTGCCCTAAACCCTGAAACCCCACCCCCAGCATGACCCCCTACACTGCCAGAACACCACTGCACTGCCCTAAACCCTGAAACACCACCCCTGCACGACCCCCTACACTGCCCGAACACTACTGCACTGCCCAAAACCCTGAAACACCACCCCCAGCACGACCCCCTACACTGCACGAACACCACTGCACCACCCTAAACCCTGAAACACTACCCCCAGCAAGACCCCCTACACTGCCCGAACACCACTGCACTGCCCTAAACCCTGAAACATCACCCCCAGCAAGACCCCCTACACTGCCCGAACACCACTGCCCTAAACCCTGAAACACCACCCCCAGCAAGACCCCCTACACTGCCCGAACACCACTGCACTGCCCTAAACCCTGAAACACCACCCCCAGCAAGACCCACTACACTGCCCGAACACCAATGCACTGCCCTAAACCCTGAAACACCACCCCCAGCACGACCCCCTACACTGCCCGAACACCACTGTTCTGCCCAAAACCCTGAAACACCAGCCCCAGCATGACCCCCTACACTGCCCGAACACCACTGCACTGCCCTAAACCCTGAAACACCAGCCCCAGCACGACCCCCTACACTGCCCGAACACCACTGCACTGCCCTAAACCCTGAAACACCACCCCCAGCACGACTCCCTACACTGCCCGAACACCACTGCACTGCCCTAAACCCTGAAACACCAGCCCCAGCACAACCCCGTACACTGCCAGCACACCACTGCACTGCCCTAAACCCTTAAACACCAGCCCCAGCACAACCCCGTACACTGCCCAAACACCACTGCACTGCCCTAAACCCTGAAACACCAGCCCCAGCACGACCGCCTACACTGCCCGAAAACTACTGCACTGCCCTAAACCCTGAAACACCAACCCCAGCAAGACTACCTACACTGGCCGAACTCCACTGCACTGCCCTAAACCCTGAAACACCACCCCTGCACGACCCCCTACACTGCCCAAACACTACTGCACTGCCCTAAACCCTGAAACACCACCCCTCAGCACGACACCCTACACTGCCCGAACACCACTGCACTGCCCTAAACCCTGAAACACCACCCCAGCACGACCCCCTACACTGCCCGAACACCACTGCACTAAACCCTGAAACACCACCCCCTGCATGACCCCCTACACTGCCGGAACACCACTGCACTGCCCTAAACCCTGAAACACCACCCCCAGCATGACCCCCTACACTGCCCTAACACCACTGCACTGCCCTAAACCCTGAAACATCACCCCCAGCACAACCCCTACACTGCCTGAGCACCATTGCTCTGCCCTAAACCCTGAAACACTAGCCCCAGCACGACCCCCTACACTGCCCGAACACCACTGCACTGCCCTAAACCCTGAAACACCACCCCCAGCACGACCCCCTACACTGCCCGAACACCACTGCACTGCCCTAAACCCTGAAACACCAGCCCCAGCAAGACCCCCTACACTGCCCGAACACCACTGCATTGCCCTAGACTCTGAAACACCAGCCCCAGCCCCAGCAAGACCCCCTACACTGCCCGAACACCACTGCACTGCCCTAAACCCTGAAACATCAGCCCCAGCATGACCCCCTACACTGCCCGAACACCACTGCACTGCCCTAAACCCTGAAACACCAGCCCCAGCACGACCCCCTACACTGCCCGAACACGACTGCACTGCCCTAAACCCTGAAACACCAGCCCCAGCACGACCCCCTACACTGCCCGAACACCACTGCACTGCCCTAAACCCTGAAACACCAGCCCCAGCACCACCCCCTACAATGCCCGAACACCACTGTACTGCCCTAAACCCTGAAACACCACCCCCTGCACCGCCCCCTACACTGCCCGAACACCACTGCACTGCCCTAAACCCTGAAACACCACCCCCTGCACTGCCCCCTACACTGCCCGAACACCACTGCACTGCCCTAAACCCTGAAACACCACCCCCAGCATGACCCCTTTACTGCTCGAACACCACTGCACTGCCCCAAACCCTGAAACACCACCCCCAGCATGACCCCCTACACTGCCCGAACACCACTGCCCTAAACCCATAAACACCACCCCTGCACGACCCCCTACACTGCCCGAACACCACTGCACTGCCCTAAACCCTGAAACACCACCCCCTGCACGACCCCCTACACTGCCCGAACACCACTGCACTGCCCTAAACCGTGAAACACCACCCCCAGCACGACCCCCTACACTGCCCAAACACCACTGCACTGCCCTAAACCCTAAAACACCACACCCAGCACGACCCTCTAACCTGCCCGAACACCACTGCACTGCCCTAAACCCTAGAACACTACCCCCAGCAGGACCCCCTACACTACCCGAACACCACTGCACTACCCTAAACCCTAAAATACTCCCCCCAGCACGACCCCCTACACTACCTGAACACGACTGCACTGCCCTAAACCCTAAAACACTCCCCCCAGCACGACCCCCTACACTACCCGAACACCACTGCACTGCCCTAAACCCTGAAACACTCCCCTCAACACGACCCCCTACACTACCTAAACACCACTGCACTGCCCTAAACCCTAAAACACTACCCCCCCGCATGACCCCCTACACTACCCAAATACCAATGCACTACCCTAATCCCTAAAACACTACCCCCGCACAACCCCTACACTACCCAAAGACCACTGCACTACCCTAAACTCTAAAACAATACCCCCGCAAGACTCCCTACACTACCCAAAGACCACTGCACTACCCTAAACCCTAAAACACGACCTCCTACACTACACAAACACCACTGCACTACCCTAAACCCTAAAAAACTACCCCCAGCACGAACCCCTACACTACCCAAACACCACTGCACTACCCTAAACCATAAAACACTACCCCCAGCAGTACCCCCTATGCTACCCAAACACCACTGCACTACCCTAAACCCTAAAACACTACCCCCAGCAGTACCCCCTACACTACCCAAACACCATTGCACTACCCTAAACCCTAAAACACTACCCCCAGCAGTATCCCCTACACTACCCAAACACCACTGCACTACCCTAAACCCTAAAACCCTAAAACACTAACCCCAGCACGACCTCCTACACTACCCAAACACCACTGTACTACCCTAAACCCTAAAACACTCCCCCCAGCACGACTCCCTACACTACCCAAACACCACTGTACTACCCTAAACCCTAAATCTACCCCCAGAATGACCACCTACACTACACAAACACCACTGCACTACCCTAAACCCTAAAACACTACCCCCAGCACGACCCTCTTCACTACCTAAACACAACTGCACAATTTGTTACAGGCGTTGCAACGCAGGCCTGTGGTGCTTACTTGAAGTACCTGGTGGGCTAGTTGGGCCCCAGGGACTCTCAGGATTCAAGGTGACCTACTCCCCAACTTAAAACGCGCCACGGGGCGTGTTTGCACAGTGGTGAAGGGAGGGGGCGGGGCCTCAGGTGACATGTGCGCAAACACGCCCTGTGGTGCGTTTTAAGTTGGGGAGTTAATTCCCTTTGAATCCTGGGGGCCAACTAGCCCACCAGGTACCTTCAGTAAGCACAACAGAGTTGCGTTGCAGAGAGGTGAAAAAGGTGCGTGGCCTCGGAACGCCTCTCTGCAACTCAGCTCTGTGGTCCTAACTGTAGGTACCTGGGGGCTAGTTGGGCCCCAGGGACCCTCAGGATTCAAGGGGACTTAATCCCGCAACTTAAAACGTGCCACGGGCGCGTTTGCACACATGTCACCTCAGGCCCCCTCCCTTCACCACTGTGCAAACGCGCACTGGCTCTGGTTAGTCAGAGTCAGTTACCACCAGTACCCGTCTGAAAAAGTTGTGGGCACAGGATGATTTTGCAACAAGGCCTCTTTCTGCTCCTCTGTTGGTTCTTTCTGCACATCTTTTGCTTCTTTCTGTGCGTTTTTTCTTCTTTCTTCACATGTCCTACCTCTGTTGGCATAGTTAGAAACTAGCATTTAAAAACCTTTGAAATTCACTTAAAAATCATAGGTTTCAGGCACGTTATAATTAGAAATTAGCATTTAAAAAACCTTTGAAATTCACTGAAAAAACCATAGGTTTCAGGCACGTTATAGTTAGAAATTAGCATTTAAAAAACCTTTGAAATTCACTGAAAAAACCATAGGTTTCAGGCACGTTATAGTTTGAAATTAGCATTTAAAAAACCTTTGAAATTCACTGAAAAAACCATAGGTTTCAGACACGTTATAGTTAGAAATTAGCATTTAAAAACCTTTGAAATTCACTGAAAAACCATAGGTTTTAGGGACAGTTATAGTTAGTTGGACATTGCACTCGTACAAAACCCGTGAAATTCCCCTGTTATAGTTAGTTCAGCTAACTATAACTTGCGCCTCATAATGCACTGCTGATGACGTCACATATTACATCACTCATCACATGGTCAGTGACATCACTGATGACATCACTGATGACATCTCAAATGACATCACTGATTACATCATCCATGTGATAATTTCATGCATCTTCTCACACCCTAATATAACTTTTGATACACCCACTCTAAATTACAGACTGCCATTCTCAAAACCATAGACACTCCAACACCAAAAACTACATACCCACTCACTGATTCTTAGGTCTACACACACATCCACTCACTCACCTGTACAGTCACTCATACTTACAGTCACTCAGTACAGGACTATCATATGCACTCATACACCTATATAAACACTCACACACCGCCACTCATCCATAGAGGTACTCACACACCTAGTCAACCATGCAAAAATTAATCACACACCCATTTACTCACCTATACAGTTATACACACACCAGCTCACTTACTCATACAAATACTAGCACATTCTTACGCTCTTATACAATAACTGATACAAGCACACACGCATCCATACAGCCACTCTCACAATAACACACTCTCAGTTATAGCCATTTAAATACTCTAACACACATATATACTGCCTTTTACATATGTAGTTACTCGCGCATGTACCACTGAGATATACATTCACTCACTAACACACCCATACACACACTCACCCACCCAAGCAGTCCATCACAGATGCACTCTTGAAATCATGCACCCAGTGAATCACCCACTCACACATCTATATATAGAGTCACACACACCCCACCCACACAAACACTCAGGCAGCCATACAGATACTCAGAGAACCAATCAATAACCCATATAGACACTCATGTAGCTATTCGCAAATCCATGCATCCACTTACACACCAACAAACAGACGGATACAGACATTCACACAGTTTAGTCACTAACCCATGCATTCAGTAAGATACGTTTAATCACTCACTTGTAGAGTCAGTCACTCACGTACTAAATCATCCATTCAGACACTTATACACCCACTCATTCTTCAATACGCCTTTCCCTATATATATTAAACATATTTAAACTTTACAGAAACACACAGTCACTGGATGATGTCATCAGTGATGTCATCAGTGATGTCACTGACCATGTCATGAGTGATGTAATATGTGATGTCATCAGCAGTGCATTGCGGGGCGCGAGTTATAGTTAGCTGAACTAACTATAACAGGGAATTTCACGGGTTTTGTACGAGTGCAATGTCCAACTAACTATAACTGTCCCTAAAACCTATGGTTTTTTCAGTGAATATATATATATATATATTCACTGAAAAAACCACAGGTTTCAGGGACGTTATAGTTAGTTGGACATTTCACTCGTACCAAACCAAAGAAATTCGGCCGTTATTGTTAGTTGAGCTAAGTATAACTCGCACCCCCGCAATGCACTGCTGGTGACATCACATATTACATCACTCATGACATGGTCAGTGACATCACTGATGACATCACTGATGACATCTCAAATGATATCACTGATGACATCACTGATGACATCATCCAGTGACTGTGTGTTTCTGTAAAGTATAAATATGATTTATATATATATATAGGCCAAGGTGTATTGAAGAATGAGTGGGTGTATGACTGTCTGAATGGATGATTTAGTAGGTGCGTGACTGACTGTATAAGTGAGTGATTAAACGTGTCTTACTGAATGCATGGGTTAGTGACTAAACTGTGTGAATGTCTGTATCAGTCTGTCTGTTGGTGTGTAAGCGGTTGCATGGGTTGGTGAGTAGCTACATGAGTGTCTATATGGGTTATTGATTGCTTGTCTGAGTATCTGTATGGGTGCCTGAGTGTCTGTGTGGGTGGGTGGGGTGTGTGTGACTCACTGTATGGATGTGTGAGTGGGTGATTCACTGGGTGTATGGGTTCAAGAGTGCGTCTGTGAGGGGCTGTATGGGTGGGTGAGTGTGTGTATGGCTGTGTTGGTGAGTGAATGGATGTCTCAGTGGTACATGTGTGAGTAACTGCATATGTGAAAGGCAGTGTATGTGAGTGTTGCAGTATATAAATGACTATATGTGAGAGTGAGTGATTGTGAGAGTGGCTGTATGGATGAGTGTGTGCTTGTGTCAGTGATTGTATAAGAGAGTAAGTATGTGTTAGTATCTGTGTGAATAAGTGAGGTGGTTTGTGTATAACTGTATAGGTGAGTAAATGGGAGTGTGATTGATTCTTTGCATGACTAACTAGCTGTGTAAGTAACTCTATGGGTGAGTGGCAGTGTGTGAGTGTCTGTATAGGTGTATGTGTGCATATGATAGTGGCTGTATTGATGAGTGACTGCATGTATGAGTGACTGTATGGGTGAGTGAGTGGATGTGTGTGTAGACTTAGGAATCAGTGAGTGGGTATATAGTAACTGGTATTGGTATGACTTTGGTTTCGAGAATGGCAGTCTGTATTTTAGAGTGGGTGTATCAAAGGTTATATTAGGCTGTGAGGAGGTGCATCAGAGGATCACGTGGATGATGTCATCAGTGATGTCATCAGTGATGTCATTTGAGATGTCATCAGTGATGTCACTGACCATGTCATGAGTGATGTAATATGTGATGTCATCAGCAGTGCATTGTGGGGGCGCGAGTTATACTTAGCTCAACTAACTATAACGGCCGAATTTCTCTGGTTTTGTACGAGTGAAATGTCCAACTAACTATAACGTCCCTGAAACCTGTGGATGTTTCAGTGAATTTCTAAGGTTTTTTAAATGATAATTTCTAACTATAACGTCCCTGAAACCTATGGTTTTTTCAGTGAATTTCTAAGGTTTTTTAAATGCTAATTTCTAACTATAACGTCCCTGAAACCTATGGTTTTTTCAGTAAATTTCAAAGGTTTTTTAAATGCTATTTTCTAACTATAACGTCCCTGAAACCTATGGTTTTTTCAGTGAATATATATATATATGTATGTATATATATATATATATATATATATATATATATATATATATATATATATATATATATTATATATATATATGTGATCAAGACCCTTGCAGGGTCGAAACGCGTAATGGCTGCCTGTGCTTTTATGAGCTGTCAATAAAGCGAACATTTTCCAGCAAATTACTGTGGTCCGTGCTCCGTTCTTCGAGAGGCATCGAGATTTGAGCAGAGTGGTGCATATATATATATATATATATATATATATATATATATATATATATATATATATATATATATATATATTCCAGCTCCCCACCACACGTAGATTCGACCAGCACTCACGTTAGTTAGAACTTATTGTAGATTTATTGGCGAAAAAACTTAGAAAACAAACACGTTTCGGCAATCCTGCCTTTGTCAATGTCGGCGGCCGCCGTTGTCATGGCAATATTTAAACATGTGATACATCATAGCTTCGAAATGGACAAACAGTAAAATTACTAATACGGGTGCCATTTTGGAAAGTGTCAGGTTGTTCATGGAATTCAGTGGTATAAAAGCAATTTGCATGTATTACATCATACAAAATGTAATTGCTCTGATAATTCATTAATGCACTTCATGATATCAACATCTTATGTACATTATTTACAGTATTAACACATACCATATCCATTATCAGCAGTTAATCACCACTTGTCACATAGGTTAGACATTCTCCCGACTTCGTAGGCATACTTTCACTTTTATATTCAGGCATCTATGGTACTCTTATACGTATTACGCCCTGGATGGGCTGATCTAGCTTGATACGTGCCCATGGAGACTAAACCATACAGTGTGGATCTAGTGACATTGTCAGTCTGGTTGTGATGACCTACTCCCTGTGGTGCTGCGTTTCTCTGAAAATTTCGCCCTGGATGGGCAGATAACATCTACATAAGATGTATATCTGTGCATGTTCTTTAACACTCCCAGTCAGGGCCCGCTACGTACCTACAATCCTATCGGGATCCTAAGTGAACAGCGAGTTCCTCCCCGCTATTCAGTCCCCCTGGAGATTTGCACTGGAGATTTATAATAAACCTTGATTCAAGCCCCCTTAGTTTTTTCTCCCTGTCACCTCCTCTAACATCCCTAGGGACGTGATCCAGGCAGAAATATTGTAGCAGTGTTCTATCACTATTGTGATAGGTCGCAAAATGCCTAGCAACAGGGTAATTCGTGTCGTTGCTGGCAATGGCCCTCTGATGTTCTAGAATTCTCATCTTCACCTGATTTATTGTGCTCCCTACGTAACGTAGGTTGCACGGACAGATTAGGCAGTATAGCACAAATGGAGTACTACACGTCATAAATGTTGTTATTCTCCTCGCTGTTTTCAACCCAGGGATCTCATATGTGGTTATCCTCTTGCTTGTAGCACATGTCCTGCATTTCCCGCAGGGAAATGAGCCATGCAAGTCTGCCAGACCTTGTTGCGGTTTCACCGTGGTCAAGTGGCTCTTAACTAGATGATCCTTTATGGATCTGGATCTCCTAAAGGTTATACCTGGTTGTTCTGGTAGATCCCTCCCAATGACTGCATCTGATTTTACAATTCGCCAATTTCTGCGTATAATAACTCTCACTTCACTTGCTGCGTTAGAAAAGCGTCTGATTATCCTAAAGTTATTGGAGCTCTCTTTCTTTTCTTTTTGTCCCACACTCTGAATGAGATCAGTTCTGTTCCTTTTCTCTGCTTTGAGCTTAGCCGCCTCCAGTGTCTTGCAAGGGTAGCCCCTTACTTTGAAGCAGTTCAAACTCTGATTTGCTGCTCTTAAGTAATCTTCATGTCTCGAGCTATTCCTTTTTATCCTTAAGAGTTCCCCATAGGGGATACTCTGGATCAGATTTTGTGGGTGGCTACTAGTCCCATGCAAAACAGAATTACCTGCTGTTTTCTTCCTATATAAGGCTGTGTGTAGTTTGTTATCACTCACAGAAACAGTCAGATCCAAAAAATTTACTTTTGTGGTACTGAGCTCACATGTAAACTTCAGATTGAGGTTGTTATCATTTAGACATGAGATATATTGCTTTGCGGACTCCATTGACCCTCTCCAAATTATGAAGAGGTCGTCAATGTACCTCCTCCAACACACAATCCTGTCCACCCACTCATCCATGGTATCGGCCCAGGCCACCCGCTTCTCCCACCAGCCAACGAACAGGTTAGCATAACTGGGGGCGAAGCAGGTGCCCATCGCTGTGCCCTGTATTTGCCTATATCTCTGGTCCTGGAAAATAAAAATGTTGTTATTCAAACAAAAAGAAATAAATTCTTCCACCATGATATTATGCTCCAGGAACCTTAAAGGCCGTCCCCTTAGAAATATATATATATATATATATATATATATATATATAAATTCACTGAAAAAACCACAGGTTTCATGGACGTTATAGTTAGTTGGAGATTTTATTCGTACAAAACCAGAGAAATTCGGCCGTTATAGTTAGTTGAGCTAACTATAACTCGCGTCCCCGCAATGCACTGCTGATGACATCACATATTACATCATTCATGAAATGGTCAGTGACATCACTGATGACATCTCAAATGACATCACTGATGACATCATCCAGTGACTGTGTGCTTCTGTAAAGTTTAAATATGTTTTATATATATATATATGCCAAGGTGTATTGAAGAATGAGTGGGTGTATAAGTGTCTGAATGGATGATTTAGTAGGTGCGTGACTGACTATATAAGTGTGTGATTACACATGTCTTACTGAATGCATGGGTTAGTGAGTAAACTGTGTAAATGTCTGTATCAGTCTGTCAGTTGGTGTGTATGTGGCTGCATGGGTTGGTGAGTAGCTACATGAGTGTCTATATGGGTTATTGATTAGTTGTCTGAGTATCTGTATGGGTGCCTGAGTGTTTGTGTGGGTGGGTGTGGTGTATGTGACTCTGTGCATAGATGTGTGAGTAGGTGATTCACTGGGTGTATGGGTTCAACAGTGCATCTGTGAAGGGCTGTATGGGTGGGTGAGTGTGTGTATGGGTGTGTTGGTGAGTGAATGGATGTCTCAGTGGTACATGTGTGAGTAACTACATATGTGAAAGGCAGTATATGTGAGTGTTGGAGTATACAAATGACTATATGTGAGAGTGAGTGATTGTGAGAGTGGCTGCATGGATGAGTATATGCTTCTATCAGTGATTGTATAAGAGAGTATGTGTTAGTATCTGTATGAATAAGTGAGGTGGTGTGTGTATGACTGTATAGGTGAGTAAATGGGAGTGTGATTGATTCTTTGCATGACTGACTAGGTGTGTGAGTAACTCTATGGATGAGTGGAGGTGTGTGAGTGCCTGTATAGGTGTATGAGTGCATATGATAGTGCTGTTTTGATGAGTGACTGCATGTATGAGTGACTGTATGGGTGAATGAGTGGATGTGTGTGTAGACATATGAATCAGTGAGTGGGTATGTAGTAACTGGTATTGGTGTGTCTATGGTTTCGAAAATGGTTGTCTGTATTTTAGAGTGGGTGTATCAATGGTTATATTAGGGTGTGAGGAGGTGCATCAGATTATCACATGGATGATGTCATCAGTGATGTCATCAGTGATGTCATTTGAGATGTCATCAGTGATGTCATCAGTGATGTCACTGACCATGTCATGAATGATGTAATATGTGACGTCATCAGCAGTGCATTGCGGGGTGCGAGTTATAGTTAGCTCAACTAACTATAACGGCCGAATTTCTCTGGTTTAGTACGAGTGAAATCTCCAACTAACTATAACATCCATGAAACCTGTGGTTTTTTCATTGAATTTCCAAGGTTTTTTAAATGCTAATTTCTAACTATAACGTCCCTGAAACCTATGGTTTTTTCAGTGAATTTCAAAGGTTTTTAAATGCTAATTTCTAACTATAACGTCCCTGAAGCCTATGGTTTTTTCAGTGAATTTCAAAGGTTTTTTAAATGCTAATTTCTAACTATGCCTACAGAGGTAGGACGTGCAGAAAGAGGAAGAAAGGCGCAGAAAGAAGCAAGAGAAATGCAGAAAGAGGCAATAGAACTCCAGAAAGACGAAGAAAAGTGCAGAAAGAAGCAAGAGATATGCAGAAAGAACCAACAGAGGTGCAGAAAGAGGCCTTGTTGCAAAGTCATCCCATGCCCCCAACGTTTTGCTGACTGGTACTGGTGGTAACTGACTCTGACTAACCAGGCCCAGAGCCAGTGCTATGCTGAAAGACACTTAGAATACAGTGAAAACACCTACATACACTAGGGTACACTATGGGTTGGGGTACCCCTGTGATTGGCATGACCTCCCTGTAAGGCCCTAGTACATAATAGGGCAGGGGGATTAAAACTACCTCTAACTCAGAGGTGCAGAAAGAGGCAAAAGAAGTGCAGAAAGAAGCAACAGAGGTGCCGAAAGAGGCAAGAGAGGTGCAGAAAGAGAAAAGAGGGGTGCAGAAAGAGGCAAGAGATCTGCAGAAAAAAGCAACAGAGGTGCTGAAAGAGGCAAGTGAGGTGCAGAAAGAGGCAAGAGATCTGCAGAAAAAAGCAACAGAGGTGCTGAAAGAGGCAAGTGAGGTGCAGAAAGAAGCAAGAGAGGTGCAGAAAGAGGCAATAGAAGTGCAGAAAGAAGCAACAGAGGTGCAGAAAGAGGCAAGAGGGGTACAGAAAGAGGAGAGAGAAGTGCAGAAAGAAGCAGAAGAGGTGCTCAAAGAGGCAATAGGGATACACAAAGAGGCAAGAGCAGTGCAGAAAGAACCAACAGAAGTGCAGAAAGAAGAAACAGAGGTGCAGAAGGTGGTACGAGGGGTGCAGAAAGAGCAAGAGAAGTGCAGAAAGAGGCAACAGAGGTACAGAAAGAGGCAAGAGAGGTGCAGAAACAGGCAAGAGAACTGTAGAAAGAGGCAAGAGAGTTGCAGAAACAGGCAAGTGAGGTGCAGAAGAACGCAAGAGAACTGCAGAAAGAGGCAAAAGAATTGCAGAAACAGGCAAAAGCGGTGCAGAAAGAGGGAACAGGTGGGCAGACTGAGGCAAGAGAGGTGCAGAAAGAGAGAAGAGGGTTGCAGAAAGAGGCAATAGGGGTGCAGAAAGAAGCAACAGAGGTGCAGAAAGAATCAAGAGAAGTGCAGAAAGAACCAACAGAGGTGTAGAAAGAGGCAAGAGGGGTGCAGAAAGAGGCAAGAGCAGTGCAGAAAGAACCAACAGAGGTGCACACAGAGGCAAGAGTGGTACAGAAAGAGGCAAGAAAAGTGCATAAAGAAGCAAAAGAGGTGCAGAAATAGGCAAGAGAACTGCAGAAAAAGGCAAGAGAGGTACAGAAAGAGTCAGGAGAGGAGCACAAAAAGGCAAAAGGGGTACAGAAAGAGGCAAGAGGGGTGTAGAAAGAAACAAGAGAAGTGCAGAAAGAAACAACAGAGGTGCTTAAAGAGGCAAGAGGGGTACAGAAAGAGGCAAGAGAAGTGCAGAAAGAAGCAACAGAGGTGACGAAAGAGGCAAGAGAGGTGCACAAACAGGCAAGAAAGGTACAGAAAGGGAAAAGGGGTGCAGAAAGAGGTAAGAGGGATACAGAAATTTGCACAAGAGGTGCAGAAAGAAGCAAGAGCAGTGCAGAAAGAAGCAAGAGAAGTGCGGAAAGAAGCAAGATAGGTGGAGAAATAGGGAAGAGGGGTGCAGAAAGTGGCATGAGGGATGCAAACATTTGCAAAAAAGGTGCAGAAAGAAGCAAAAGCAGTGCAGAAAGAACAAACAGAGGTGCAAAAAGAGGCAAGAGGGGTGCAGAAATAGGTAGGAGGGGTGCACAAAGAGGCAAGAGGGGTACAGAAAGAGGTAGGAGGGTTGCAGAAAGAAGCAACAGAGGTACAGAAAGAGGCAAGAGAGGTGCAGAAATAGGCAGAAAGGTGCAGAAAGAGGGAACAGGGGTACAAAAAGAGGCAAGAGAGGTGCAGAAAGAGGGAACAGGGGTGCAGAAAGAGGCAAGAGGGGTGCAGAAACAAGCAAGTGAGGTGCAGAAAGAGGCAACAGAGGTGCAGAAACAGACAGGAAAGGTGCAGAAAGTGGGAACAGGGGTGCAGAAAGCGTCAAGAGGGATACAGAAATTTTCAAAAGAGGTGCAGAAAGAAGCAAGAGCAGTGCAGAAAGAACCGTCAGAGGTGCAGAAAGAGGCAAGAGGGGTACAGAAAGAGGCAAGAGAAGTGCAGAAAGAAGCAAAAGAGGTGCAGAAAGAGGCAAGAGAACTGCAGAAAAAGGCAAGAGAGGTGCAGAAAGAGAAAAGAGGGGTGCAGAAAGAAGCAAGTGAGGTGCAGAAAGAGGCAACAGGGGAACAGAAAGAGTCAAGAGAGATACAGAAAGTAGAAGAGATTTGCAGAAAGAGGCAAGAGAAGTGCAGAAAAAGAAAGAAATGTGCAGAAAGAAGCAACAGAAATGCAGAAAGAGGCAAGAGAGGCGCAGAAGGAAGTAAGAGTGGCTTGCACACCATTAGTACCAATTTAACACCCACATTTAGCAATAAGTTCTAGGTTTGCAAAGGGCTTTCCACCACGCTGTAACACTTGTCACTGCATTTTTGATAACGTTTGAGCTAGAAACAAGGTTTTTTTTTCCAAATCTGCAGATTAGGGAGCAGATAATGGATTATATGGCTAATGCGGAAAATGTATAATTGTGCGAAAGTCAGTGCAGCCAAACAGCCGCATAATTCCAGTGGACCTGCTCATACCTCTAACTAGGTCCACAAGTGCTCCTCAGTGATTCCTTCTTTTTTTGTCTCACTGAGTTCACAGTTGAGCTTCTATGGAAACGAGGAAGACTAAACCTGAGGTTACCACTCCAGAACAAAGACTAGCATACAACATAATTACTCTCCATAACACATAATCCCACTCTACATAATTCCTACACACTAAATACCACATACTTTCTATCCACATAATTTCACTGCACAACTTACCACATAATTCCACTACACACAACGTTCCACTTCACTCCAAAAAACATTAGTAAAAAACTTTTACATTTACAACGCCAATAGCTCTAACGATCGCAAATGCAAAACCTATTGCATTGCAAACACTTCTTTAACTAGTAGACGTGTTTGCAGAGTGGTGGAGAAAGGGTGCTGGGCCTCCGACCCGCGCTCAGGAATTCCGCTGCGTAGGACTTACAGGAGGTACCAGGAGGGCTTCTTGGCCCCCAAAGTCCCTCAGGAGTAAAGTGGACTTCATCCCCCATCCCGTAGTCTGCCAGGAGGCACGTTTGCAGAGTGGTGGAGAAAGGGGGCATGGCCTCCGAAGACGTCTTAGCAATCCTACTGTGTGGGACTTACTGGAGGTAACAAGAGGGGTACTTGGCCACCAAGGACATCCTTGGGGGCCACCTACCCCTCCTATTACCTCCAGTAAGTACCACACAGCAGGATTGCTAAGTTCTCATAACAGGCCACGCCCCCTTTGCCCACCACTCTGCAAACGCGCTCCCTGGCATGCTCTTGGGTGGGGATTGAAGTCCCCTTCACTGCTGGGGGTCCTTTAGGGGCCAACTAGCCTACCTCTTACCTCCAGTAAGCCCCACACAGTGGGATTGCTGAGCGTTGGACACAGGCCACGCCCCCTTTCTCCACCACTCTGCAAACGCACCTCCTGGCACGTTCTAAGTTGGCGGATTAAGTCCCCTTGAATACTGAGGGTCCCTGGGGGCCAACTAGCCCACCAGGTACCTCCAGTAAGCGCCACACAGCTGGATTGCAGAGATGTGGTCTGAGGCCACGCCCCCTTTTTACACCACTCTGCAAACACGCCTCCTGGCGCACTGCTGCTCGGAGGATGAAGTCCACTTGTGTCCTGAGGACCGTCACCTACCCTTAAGAGTAGATCAGGTTTTTGTCCCCCGATCCTGAAGAAACGCCACACATCCACTTGGAGTATCTTAGGCGTGAAACATGTCGACCTTTTAATCCACTCACACTTGTGATTACACACATTGAGCTGCAACAGGTTGAATTCCCCCTGCCAGCCGAGACCTTTGTAGTTCTTTTTTAACCATAGCATAGTATCCAGTCAATAAAGGTTCCCTGGAGCACTGATAGCTATTTCTATTACACATATTGCACCCACTCTACTCACCACTCTATGCCCCTCCACCCCCAAACATAGGGCCTCCTGGCATTCTAATCTAAAGACCTCTGGCAAAGAGCCCCCCTGAGGGGCCCGTTGGGCATTGCAGTGCCGGCCCAACGAGGAGCTGCCCTATGATGAAGCATGACACCTCTCGGGTGTGTGAGGGCCCTTGCTCCTTATTGGAGCTCTCCCCCCTCTGACCTTCACTTACCTGGTTCCCCTCCGTCCCCTTCTCTCTTCGCCCTCCCCATTCTGTCCCTCTCACCCCTCCTTTCTATCTCCTTTAGGAACTGCATACCACTTCTTGATCCACTTGCTATTGGGCATGTATGGTGGACCTTCCTCTTAAAAGCCCTCGTTCCTTGATTTTGTTTAATTAATTATCTTCACACATACACATTTTCACTGGAAGAAGGTTATAGGTGATTTCCTTTGAAGCTGTCGCATCCTCTGATAACTTGCCTGGTTCTCTTGTGAAAAGATCTTAAAGAGGTTACACCATGAGAGAGACAGGGGCTGTTAGGGATAGAATTAGGACATGATTTCCTTCATCATCATAGTAGACACTATTGATCTATTCCTTTGAGACCTGCACTGTTTCACTGGGATCACAGGCACAGCAGCAGCTCAGTCATATTGAGCTATAACCTATTGACCTTCACAAGGGGTCTTTTGGTTGCTACATCTAGGATAAGGGATTATAAGACCATTTTTACTGCTTCTTCTTGTTTGGCTTCCTTGAGACACCAGGTCCCTAATTATAGATTGGGTACACTATCCCTGTTTGCATCATTCTGTATCCTTAACTAGGTGCACCCAGCACAAACTGAAACAGGGCACCTGTTTACAAATAATGCTCTGGTCCCATTGCAGGCTAGGACATTGCTTCTGTTTCAAGGATGAGCAGGGTCCCCTCTGCAGATGGATGCAGTGTATGATTGCATCCACCTGCCTGTGGATTCCTTAATGGTCCCAGTGACACAGGTCGCCCTTGCCCTAGTGGTGACTTCAGAGATAATTAGTGCACCTCCTGGCAGCTTTCTTGCCCCTGCATCTACGTATGTAATACAGAACGGGTGCAATGGGATAGGATTCCTTATTTGCTTGGGGCCAAACTCCCATGCAAATGAAGGAATGTCCATTTATTATGATGCTAGCAAACATTTTGCACCAGTGTGATCCATATTATAAAAGGGGTCGCACAAGCATCTTGGACCTCTTTTGTTTTACCAAATGTAGAAATTTAGGTTTTTGATTGAGGGAGGTGAAGATCCTTCTAAATCAACAACCATAATCCCTATCAGGGTGAATCATAAAAGTCACTTAATTAACCTGTGCTTACACCTCTGGTAGCTCGGCATAAAAGCAGTCAGACTTTATTTAAACGCAATGTGTAAAGTAGTTTTGCAGTAGTCAAACTGTAATAAAGGAAAAACACAGCAGAAGAAAACTCGCACACCAATTTAGAAAAATAGAGAAAATGTTAATGAATAAAATGGAACCAAAAGGAATTAATTCCATTCAGTAAAACAAGCGTCATGAATTTTTTAAATTTTTAGGTAAAAATAGCGCCTAAAAGATCAAAACGACAACCCCGGGCATCTGGTCGCGCGAGATTGGGGAAAAGTCAAATGTTAAGGCTGAACTCAATGGAGTGCGGTTCAGCTACATGGAGTGGATTGGGCACGCTCTCGGTTTCCATTCAGACTTAGAAGAAATTTGAAGAACAATTTGCTCAGAAAGTAAAGTTCAGTGGGGCAACGCAGCCGGCGGTGACCAGGAGGAGGCATCGTTGTTGGGGAGCAGGTGGACGAAGTCGCAGTGAAGATTTCTGCTTTTGGACTTTGTCACGTTTTTGGAATTCAAAAATCATCAAGTGGAAAAACTGCAGACTACAGCTGACAAGGGCTCCATGAGGCCAGATACCCTTCCAAAGAGGTCCTGCTGAACAGGATGTGTTACTGTGGAGAAGAACGTAACTGGAGCTACAGTGAAGTCAGGCTGACCAGTGATGCACCTTCGTTGGATAGTCGAGCATGAAGGTCCCGGTCTTCTGTCAGTTCTCAGGACTCTTTCTAGTGGAAATCTTTTTAATTGCCAAGTTTCAGGTTTTGACTATTTTGGCACCTTTAGCACCACTTCCAAGGGTCCAGGACTGGATGAGCACAAGCAGTTTTGCACTGGTTAGCAGTGGTAAATTGCACAGATTCTTAAAAGACAAAAAAATGGGTTCAGAAAACAAGAGAGGTGAAGGCAAAACATTTAGGGGTGACCTTGCAGACAGGCCGAGCCCAACAGGACCCCTGTCTGGCCAAAAGCCAGGGTAGACTAACCAATACATTGATGGGCTTCCCTGCTTAAGCGATTGAATGTGGACAATGGCCCTCTCATGCATTGGCACTTAAGAATCAATATCCCTCTAAACTCAGTTTGGTCCTTCTGTCACTACACTCCTGAGCCACTGACATCCCCCATGTGTAACCCTTCTCTTTTCCTGTGGACCCCATCTGTGAAGCACCTAACCTTAACTTGCTCAGAGATGTATCCCAGTAGGTAGACAGTACCACCATGGCCAACAAGGTGATGTGGCCTGTTTCGCCCCTTGGGTCAGAATTATTTCCCAAACTTAAGGAAAACTCTGCCTATCAGGATATCAACCAAAAGAGGCCACTGACAGCTGTCAGTGTCAGGAGCCAGACCCCAGGCCCTCCACTCCCAGGTGGAGGCTCCAAGCGGGGGCCTTGGAGAAGCCTCACTTCCAGCCTTGGGGCTCACAAGGAGTTCCCTAACTGCTCTTGAGGGTTATCTGAGGTTTCTCAAAATTGGGGACAACAGCCCTTAGTGTTAGGCACCCTACTTCCACTCTCCCTCCCAGCAGTCCAGGGATGGCATCCTGAGGCTGGCCTTTCAGTCCAGGGTCTGTACCCTGAGGCTAAACAGGGGCCAGGTTTGCCAGGACTTTCAGGGGGTATGTTTTCTGCCTTCTGTTTCCCCCTCTGGGCCTCCATACCATCCATTTGAAAGTTGTACCCCCAGAAAATTGACCTTACAGGGTGCCATGGGAAGGTGCTTCTCCCAGCTCTTCTAACACCATTGGCAACTCATTTCCCAGAATGCACTCAATGGACATCTGGGGACTAACTATGACCCTTTTCTGGGTCACCTCCCCCACCCCATTCCAGAGATACCAGAAGCATGGGGCAGAAAAAGTTCTGGCCCTGGACCTGAGTTACCCTACACAACCTGACTGGTGTACTGCTCTGGGGAAACCAGCCATTCCTCTATCATGGTCTGGCTGGCCTCTGTGCCTCTCAGAGCATTGACAGTGATCCCATTCGCTGTCACCTGGCAGAAGTGATGGCTTCCACCCTCAGGATCACAGATCTACCCTCTGCATCCACCTCCCTGCTAAGGATGACTAGGGCATCTTCTATCATCTTCCCTTGGGAGCCACTTCCCCCAATACCACATTTGGCAACCCCCGTAAAGATCCCACCAGTGGATGGCCTCATAGGACAGACAGAATTTCCCTGCTTGAATCCTAACTCAGAACAATCAAAGCACTGGGGCCGGAAATGGCGTGCATTGGACCACTGCCCACCAGAACCTCCTCCTTGTTTTTCAGAAGAGGCATGCGAACACTTTGCCCTTCCTTATTTCAAGTCTCATCTGTGTCATCTTTGACCTCCATCTTGCTCTACTGGGGGAACCTGAACCACCCTTTTTGGGCCATTCCCGGGTACATTCATGGACATCTGGTGCTGACCCAGAGGTCCGCCTTCTGGGCAAGCTCCCTAGGTGAAGTGAGCTTGCTGTCAGGTCATACAGCCCACTTAACCTACTTTCTTTACTGCCCCCCACCCAGCAACTCAGCGCTTGCTGGAAAAGTCAAGAAATCCACCAAATACTGGTTTGGTAACTTCTGGCTGTCCCTGAACCTTATGCAGTATTTCTCTGAGGTGAGCCCAAACTTCGTGAATGGAATGGCCTTCATGGGAGCATACCTCATTGGATTCCCCACATCTAGTGTAAGAAGGGGGTTGGCTCTCCCCCAATCATCGTCTGAAGCCCTGTGCATCCACAGGTTTACCTCATAGGCAGAAAACCATGTGTCCATATCAAACCTCATCATACAGCTAGGCACCAGGTTTTGGGGTATGCGGATACTCATCTCTCCATGGGGCACTGAATTGCTGCCACCATTGAAGCTGGACTCTGATGTTTGTCTTCCTTTAAGGTCCACCTCCAATAGACTCACTTCATGAGCCAAGACCAGTTTCCTTTCAGCCTTGGCCTTCTTCTCCAAGGGTCTATTTATTTTCCTTGAGGGCCCTCTTTGCAGCTGCCGCTTCCTTGGCTACCTCTCTCCTGGCAGCTGCCTTCTCCATCCTAAGTTTGGGCCAGCTGCAGCCTGAACTCTCTTTCAGTCTTCCTGTCTGCAGCTCCTCAGGTGATAGGATTTGAGAGGACACACTGCTCCCTACCCGGGGAGGGCTGTGGAGAGGTTGTTCTCCTCAGGTTGCTGCAGCTCAGGGACTGTGGTCAGGCCCTCATCCTCTTCCTCCTCTAAGTCCACCGCCTCCTCATAAGGACCATCTTCTTGCTGCTCCGCTGAGATGGACTGGATCCTTTTGACCTCCTCAAAGGCTCTGAGGGCTACCAGGAGGTCCACCTTTGAGGCCGTCCTTCCCACATTTAGCCTCCTCTCTATGCAAAGCCTCTGCAGCTCTGCCTTGCTGAGGTCATCCACGTTGATCAGTTCCATCTCCATTGTAAGCCAAGAAAAGGAGGTGTGGTAAACTTAAATTTGGAAAAAGAAAAAAACAGCCAAATCAAGAACAAGGGACAATTAAAACAAAATCTAATTTGATATCAAATGATTTTCGGGATTTTTGTGTTGCAGAAAATCACTGAGTGGCACTGCATAAATAAAAGTACTGTATCCCACCACTGAGCACCACTGTAGGAACTTGGGTTTTTGATTGACGGGGGTAAAGACTCTTGTAAAGCAACAAACACAATCCCTGTTAGGGTGAACCACAAAAGCCATTAAAATAACCTGTGTTTAACCGTCTGGTAGGCTTAACTTAAAGGTGATGTTTAAAGTATTTTTGCAGCACTCAAACAGTAATAAAGTACATACACAGCACAAGAAACATACCACACCAATGTAGAAAAATACTGAGCATTTTAATTATAAAAAATGACAACAAAACAAATTAAACCCATTCAGTAGAACCAGAGTTATATATTCTTACATTTTTAGGTGGAAAATAGTGCCTAAAAGATCAAATTTACAATCCCGGGTATCTGGTCATTGAAGACCATGGCAAAGTCAAACGTTTAGGCCGACTGCGATGGAGTGCATTTCGGCTATACAAAGTGCACTGGGGGAGCAGAAGGCTCCTCTGTGCATATGCCAGTTCAAACCGGCTCAGGGGCTACCTGCCCCTGCTCTGGTGCGAAACTGGACAAAGGGAAGTGGGTGTAGCCACCCCCTCCCTTGACCCTCCCATAGGTGGGGTCGTAGAGCTAGTCCATCCCCTCTTTTCAGTATAAGAAGGGGAACCCTTGAACTTGCTAGTTAGATAACCCCTGGACGACGCTCTACAGAAGACTCCTGGCCCTTCGACGTTCCACTACCTTTGGAAGACAGAAGAATCTCCCTTGGAGTCAAGGAGTGACTCCCCTGCTTGGCAGGCACCAAAAACGACAACGACGGTCGCAAACTACGCCGCTCCCGCCGGAGTCCGAAGTCCCTGCAGCCCAAGAAGTGGATTTCCTGACTTCTCCAAGGCCATCGTGAGTCCCCAGTGAAGCTGAGGCAAGTGGACCCCACGAGTGATGAGGAACCGCGACCCCTGGGTACCGTGCACTATTGTCGAGTGCAACCCCTTTACAACGTTCCACGAACTTGTGCTTTGGACCACGTGTGGTCCCGACCTCCAGCAGGAATCCCTCCGAAGATCAGAGGCCTACACCGTCCCGAGTGACCGTGGGCCCCTGTTGAGTGATTCCACCTGAGGTGTCTTCGCGATCCCTTGCCAGCCGGTTCGTGGGTCCCCAGAAGACTTCTTAAAGAAACCAAAGGGCTCTCCTGGTTGCTCTAGGCCTGCCCTGACTTACCCTCGCTGGGTGAGTCCCTCAGACCTTGCTGGTCTGTGCCATCAACTTGTCTTCATCTCCCCAAGACTTGCTGTTGCCAAGGCTTGTTGGCTCCAATCGAGTTGCCGACACTGCAGTAAGCTGCAGACTTTGTGGGACACACAGAATCCAGCTCCTGGTTGTCGTCGACGCCTCCTGGACCTCGTGGCTGAAGAGTCAAGGCACCCGCAACCGACCTGAATCAACCGACGACGGTGGGCATCCATCTTCCTTGCCCCGAGTCACTGCCAAGTGACTTTGAACACTGTCCCCTCTGCTTTCAGGTCATCCTTCTTCAGAATCCAGGCTTTGATTCCACCGGACACTTCTTCAGCTCCCGCAAGCAGCAAGTCTTCTTTGTTCGCCATTGAAAACGACGCCGCGACCCGACACCAAAGGACACCTATGCACCCGGCTTCCCTGGGTGAGGTAACTCCAGCACTACGGTGCTCCTGTGGGTGTGGGCCCTAGAACTACTTACCCTGTAAGTGACTTGCTTGTAGGTTCTCCCGAAGTCTCCTAGAACTCTTAATTTCCAACCGCGACTTGCCCCATTGAAGTTAACGGCGATCCGCGCCTGTGTATCCACACTGCACGCGTCCCCCGTGGGTCCTTTACTTACCTGCCTTGGGTGGTTTCGTGAGGCCCCAGCACTTCTGAAGGCCCTAGGCCTTGTCTCCCTGCAAGTCGTTGTTGCTAAGTCCCTTTTTAGTATATGGTCTGGTACGCCCCTAGGGCCCCAGCCATATTTTGTGCTTAACTTATTGTGAAACGTTGATTTGTGCATATGTTTGTCTTCTAATCTCATAAAGAGATTAGTAGAGAGTTATTTAGAAATAAATACATATATATTTGATATATATACCTGTGTGGTGTCTTTTCATTTGGTGATTCAAGAGATTATATGGTAAAACAAGCTGCTTTACATTCCTTCAAGACTTAGCCTGAAGGCTGCTCTCCACAGCTACCACTAGGATAGCTTTCTTTAAAAGGTTGTCTTAAACCTATCTACCATAAGAGTCGATTTGCCCTGGTGCAAGGTGTCCACTTTAATTAGTGAACAGCATATACCAGGCCAACTTCTCACAACGTGTCATAATGTATATGTGGGTAATGTGCAATGCCCTTTTTTTACATATGCAAAAACAACAGTTGATGGACAGAATGCAGAATAATGTCATACATTCACCCCAGTACAGAGGTCTGGGCCTAAATCCATCGTTTTTTTGCTCACCATGCCATTCCAGTTTGAACCCAGCCATATGCAAATCAGTCTTGACCCTGTGCCTCATGGGAACAGTCCAGCCCAAACTGCAAGCCAAGTTCTCCCTGGACTGGAAACAAGCATCCTAGGACCGGTTTCGGGGTTTCACCCCTCTTCAGCCAGGATAGCTTGATTCCAGTGGCATGGAGAGCACGGGACCCACGTCTGGGCATACCCGTCCCACTCGGGGTGACAAATGCAAAAACAACAGTTGATGGACAGAATGCAGAACAATGTCATACATTCACCCCAGTACAGAGGTCTGGGCCTAAATCCATCGTTTTTGCTCACCATGCCATTCCAGTTTGAACCCAGCCATATGCAAATCAGTCTTGACCCTGTGCCTCATGGGAACAGTCCAGCCCGAACTGCCAAGCCAAGTTCTCCCTGGACTGGAAACAAGCATCCTAGGACCGGTTTCGGGGTTTCACCGCTCTTCAGCCAGGATAGCTTGATTCCAGTGGCATGGAGAGCACGGGACCCACGTCTGGGCATACCCGTCCCACTCGGGGTGACAAATGCAAAAACAACAGTTGATGGACAGAATGCAGAACAATGTCATACATTCACCCCAGTACAGAGATCCGGGCCTAAATCCATCGGTTTCTTGCTCACAATGCCATTCCAGTTTGAACCCAGCCATATGCAAATCAGTCTTGACCCTGTGCCTCATGGAAACAGTCCAGCCCGAACTGCCAAGCCAAGTCCTACTTGGACTTGAAACAAGCATCCAAGACCGGTTTTGGGGTTTCACCCCTCTTCAGCCAGGATAGCTTGATTCCAGTGGCATGGAGAGCACGGGACCCACGTCTGGGCATACCCGTCCCACTCGGGGTGACAAATGCAAAAACAACAGTTGATGGACAGAATGCAGAACAATATCATACATTCACCCCAGTTCAGAGATCTGGGCCTAAATCCATCGTTTTTTTGCTCACCATTCCATTCCAGTTTGAACCCAGCCATATGCAAATCAGTCTTGACCCTGTGCCTCATGGGAACAGTCCAGCCCGAACTGCCAAGCCAAGTCCTCCCTGGACTGGAAACAAGCATCCTAGGAACGGTTTCGGGGTTTCACCCCTCTTCAGCCAGGATAGCTTGATTCCAGTGGCATGGAGAGCACGGGACCCACGTCTTGGCATACCCGTCCCACTCGGGGTGACAAATGCAAAAACAACAGTTGATGGACAGAATGCAGAACAATGTCATATATTCACCCCAGTACAGAGATCTGGGCCTAAATCCATCGTTTTTTTGCTCACCATGCCATTCCAGTTTGAACCCAGCCATATTCAAATCAGTCTTGACCCTGTGCCTCATGGGAACAGTCCAGAACGAACTGCCAAGCCAAGTCCTCCCTGGACTGGAAACAAGCATCCTAGGACCGGTTTCGGGGTTTCACCCCTCTTCAGCCAGGATAGCTTGATTCCAGTGGCATGGAGAGCACGGGACCCACGTCTGGGCATACCCGTCCCACTCGGGGTGACAAATGCAAAAACAACAGTTGATGGTCAGAATGCAGAACAATGTCATACATTCACCCCAGTACAGAGATCTGGGCCTAAATCCATAGTTTTTTGCTCACCATGCCATTCCAGTTTGAACCCAGCCATATTCAAATCAGTCTTGACCCTGTGCCTCATGGGAACAGTCCAGCCCGAACTGCCAAGCCAAGTCCTCCCTGGACTGGAAACAAGCATCTTAGGACCGGTTTCGGGGTTTCACCCCTCTTCAGCCAGGATAGCTTGATTCCAGTGGCATGGAGAGCACGGGACCCACGTCTGGGCATACCCGTCCCACTCGGGGTGACAAATGCAAAAACAACAGTTGATGGACAGAATGCAGAACAATGTCATACATTCACCCCAGTACAGATATCTGGGCCTAAATCCATCGTTTTTTTGCTCACCATGCCATTCCAGTTTGAACCCAGCCATATGCAAATCAGTCTTGACCCTGTGCCTCATGGGAACAGTCCAGCCCGAACTGCCAAGCCAAGTTCTCCCTGGACTGGAAACAAGCATCCTAGGACCGGTTTCGGGGTTTCACCCTCTTCAGCCAGGATAGCTTGATTCCAGTGGCATGGAGAGCACGGGACCCACGTCTGGGCATACCCGTCCCACTCGGGGTGACAAATGCAAAAACAACAGTTGATGGACAGAATGCAGAACAATGTCATACATTCACCCCAGTACAGAGATCTGGGCCTAAATCCATCGTTTTTTGCTCACCATGCCATTCCAGTTTGAACCCAGCCATATGCAAATCAGTCTTGACCCTGTGCCTCATGGGAACAGTCCAGCCCAAACTGCCAAGCCAAGTCCTCCCTGGACTGGAAACAAGCATCCTAGGACCGGTTTCGGGTTTCACCCTCTTCAGCCAGGATAGCTTGATTCCAGTGGCATGGAGAGCACGGGACCCACGTCTGGGCATACCCGTCCCACTCGGGGTGACAAATGCAAAAACAACAGTTGATGGACAGACTGGGGGAGAATGTTTGCATTATCAGCATTCCGTCCATCATTTGTTTGCTGTAACACTTTTCGCCCTAAGTGGGATGGGTATGCCCAAACGTGGGTCCCTTGCTCACTGTGCCACTGGATTCAAGCTAGCCTGGCTGAAGAAGGGTGAAATACTCTGAAACCGGTCCCAGGATGCTTGTTTCCGGTCCAGGGAGAACCTGGCCTGGCAGTTCGTTCTGGACTGATCCCATGGGGCACAGGGTCAAGACTGATTTGCATATGGCTGCGTCCAAACTGGGGTCGCGTAGTGGGCAAAAGAACGATGGATTTAACCCAGATCTTTTGACTGGGGGAGAATGTTTGCATTGTCAGCATTCCGTCCATCATTTGTTTGCTGTAACACTTTTCGCCCTAAGTGGGATGGGTATGCCCAAACGTGGGTCCCTTGCTCACTGTGCCACTGGATTCAAGCTAGCCTGGCTGAAGAAGGGTGACATACTCTGAAACCGGTCCCAGGATGCTTGTTTCCGGTCCAGGGAGAACCTGGCCTGGCAGTTCGGTCTGGACTGTTCCCATGGGGCACAGGGTCAAGACTGATTTGCATATGGCTGGGTCCAAACTGGGGTGGCGTAGTGGGCAAAAGAACGATGGATTTAACCCAGATCTTTTGACTGGGGGAGAATGTTTGCATTGTCAGCATTCCGTCCATCATTTGCTTGCTGTAACACTTTTTTTACATATAGCATTGCACACCAACAACATACTCAAACTCTTGAATGCACATCTACATGAACCCACAACCAACACCACCCAAAAATATTTATTATGTGTCAATACAGGGGTGTTCATTTTACCACAATCATTTCTTAAATGAACACTTATGCATGACACATAACAAAATTGCATGTGAGAGCAATGTTAAAATACACGAGGTGAAAACAAATGTTAACAAACGAATCATAGTGAGAAAAGAGACATAGAAGCCTACCTTAAATTCCAGTCACAACGGGGTTGCTGAGCGTCGTGGTGAGGTAGCTGCAGCACAGGAAGAACCTGGACAATGGGGTCCAAGACGGTAATGGAAGTGGGAAACCGAAAAAAGGTACGTTTGCACCTCTTTTTCGTCCATTCCCCCAACTCAAGTTTGGAGCTTTCCACACCACAGTTGCCTCGACGGAAAGGCACATCAGAATCGGGACAGCAAGAATCTTAGCTGGACTCCCTCCGACAGCCGCTTCTGCCTCTGATGCTGTCGACGAGAGAGCAAGATTCTTGCGGAGGCGGCACAACTCCGACGGTCTTCTCTCCATAGACCCACAAACATCAAAATACAGCGGGTGGACCACCAAGTCGGCGGGACGGAAGAGCTTCGAAAAAGTGGCGGCAGCACCTGATCGGCCAAAGTATAAATCAGGCCCTAAGTATTGCATTATAAAAAAAACACAATTTGGCAAAAAAAAATTCAAATTTAAATAAAAAAGGGAGAGACAAATATCATAACAAACAATTGTCTATTTCAATTATACCAATCCATTCAATCATTATACATGATACATGAGGTAACCTAGGAATCACCATCCACTGTATCAAGAGAATAGACAGATTCAATTCATCAAATTGGTGGATTTCACAAGTTGTTGCCACTTTCTCCAGTACAAAACATATATTCTCCCACACACATAATATAAACTATATAATACCTGTAGAGGAAATGTGATACAAATATTATTATTATTATTATTGAGTGCTTGTATAGCGCATAGTTACCCAGCAGGGTTTCCCAGTGATTTGGGTATAGGTAGGCCAGTCTGGAAGAGCTATAAGAGCAGAGTCTTTAAATCTTTGCGGAAATTAAGACGAGAGGCGCAACATCTCAGGGACTCTGGAAGGGAGTTCTATAGTTTAGGGCCAAGGAAGGATCGGCCACCCATTTGGGTGAGTTCAACTCTTGGAACTACAAAAAGAGATTGATTGCTTGAGCGCAAAGTACAAGCAGGATGGTAAGAAGACACCAAGTTTTGCAAATATCGTGGTCCTGAACATGCACGTTTTTTTTTACATGTAGCAGAGAACTTTGAAATATATTCGCCTATCCACTGCAAGCCAGTGAAGTTGTCGAAGAAGCCCAGATGCTGAGGAATCTTTAGGGAGGCGAAACAAGAGCCTTGTGCCGTAATTCTGGACCACCTGCAAGCGTCTCAATGTTGCCTTGTCCGCCTCTAAGTTCAAGATGTTGCCATAATCGAGTCTGAATAATATCATGGCCTGGATGACTGAGCAGAGAAGGGAAGTATCCACAGAATCTTCTTAAGCCATTTCATGATGGCAAAGCACGTG
Organism: Calotriton arnoldi; assembly: GCA_963921515.1. Classification (NCBI taxonomy): domain Eukaryota; kingdom Metazoa; phylum Chordata; class Amphibia; order Caudata; family Salamandridae; genus Calotriton; species Calotriton arnoldi. Next base: position 1,016,307 of record CAWUFW010004481.1, on the reverse strand, counting down.
AAGGCTACTCCACTGGCGTAGCTAGGGGGGGGCGGTCCACCCCAGGCGGCACTATTTTGGGGGCGGCGGCCGCACGGCACTGGTGGCCCGTTGCGGCGGTCTTTATAATTGATTTGGGGACACTCACTGACACTACTGTCAGTCATTACAGTAGTGTCAGTGTCCCCAAATAAATTATAAAGGCCGCCGCAACAGGCCACCAGTGCTGCGCGCGCGGCCCCATTTGAAGTGCAAGCGCCCATGTTTGTAACTGCTTCCTGCAGTGCACGCATCACCACCTAGCGTAGTGGTGGTGGTGTGGTGCGTGACCGGACCGAGGTCAGAGGGGAAAGACTCCAATCAGCCAATGAGCTCTCTCAGCTCAGAGATCCAGACGACGAGCCCTCCCCTTCGTAGGGTGCAGGCAATCGAACGGAGGCGCGCAAGGGTCTGTATTGGTACAGCAGGCTTTGAATTTCTCTGTGATTATTGCCGCCCCGACGTACCGCGTTTGTTGTGGTTGCTTGTGGGTCCGTCCCAGGGCCCAGTGGAGGACCAGAGCCAACCCGAGAGGAACTTCTACAGTGCATCACAGGTATCTCCACAGTTGTTTGTTTGGAACATCTAAAGACAGGAAAGAAAGGAGAGGAGCAGACAGGTAAGTCCACCCGGCAAGCGTGTTGAAAATTATGCAAATGGCAGTTTTGCCCCTCAATACCACACATGATGGTTGGCGCCTGAAAGGATACAAGCATCCATTAACATGGGTCCCAGTATGCTATTTTCTAGTTTTCTTTACCATTAAGGCATTTTCGAGATTTACCATGATATGGATCGGTAATCCCACAAACATCCTTTTATTTATAAGACATGTCACTGTCATGAGTTTAAAATCTGAGAATTTTGGGGAAGCAACAGTGTGGAGATTTTAGTAGCAAAGCATTTATTGTGGCATTGATAATGCATTGTTGGGGAAAGCTAATACTACCTGGAATCCGAAAGCACTGATAAGGCATTAGTGGAAGAAGATCATGCGTACCTCAACACTGATAAGGCCCTTCTGTGGTAAGGCCATACTGCTGAGGTCCTGTAGCAATGAGGCGGTGCTGGTAAGGCAAGTTGGCGGGGCCTGGGATTCTCAAGGAATGAGAACACATCAGTTAAGAAGCTGGCACTGTTGATAGGCCTGGATGCTTTGGTGGATGGTGATGCTGTAACCCTGCAGGGTCGTACTTTGTTGTTGCTATAGTGGCTTGCTGCTGTGGTGGGCCACCATTGCGACTCTCAATTAATGCAGGCTGGTGCTAGGTTGGTGACAAGATAGTGAGATCTTAGAAATCTCCCTTGACTTGAATTGAACTTAGCTGTTGCACACACTCCAACTTAGATCGGCACCAAGCAGTAGGCACTAGGAGTTTGGCAGAAACTCTCTGGCTGCAATGGTGTGGGTCTGACTGTTGAGACTGGTGTGACTCTGTTCTAAGGCCAGGCTATATGTGTACCACCCCGCCCCCACCTTCCCTCAGTAGTTCATGCTGTTCTGAGTTCGTCATTGCATTATTGTACCTCAAGTCAGAGCACATCACGTTTGTGCACGTCCCCACTGCTTTAATGGGGGGACCATGATGTTTGGTCATTTAATGTCAGTTGTAGATGATGGATCCCCGAACAGTGTCATGTATGTGCATGTTTGCATTGTGCTGAGGGGATTACCCGGTAATTGTTCACGCAGCTCTCTGATGGATGTCACATGCGGTTTTTCTCAGTCCCCAGATAGATCATGCAGTCTGTGTGTTCTCCTTTGTACTGCCGGTCACCGGTGTATTCAACTGTGTAGCCTTGGACCGTGTCATGTATGTGCATGTAACTTGCATGATCGAGGTAACTATTAGCGGCGATACAACGTGTCTCTCGGACCTCTTTCAAGTGCTTGCCGTCCTTTTTCCCCAGCACCCCTCCCCCCCAGGGGCGGCAACCTGAGGGATAGCCCCGGGCGCCAGAAGCTCTAGCTACGCCTCTGGGCTACTCTGGCCACTGATGGAGCAAGGACTCACAATGAGACTTGCTCGTAAGCAATCCTCTCACAAATAGTAATTAATTTGTATTAAAACCTTGTAATGTCATTATTAATAATGTGCAAACATTACACTTATCCGAGGGACGCTTGCCTATGTGTTTTTGCTAATAAGTAATCCTTGTCTAATGCAAAATGGCCGCTAAAGCGCGGGAACTCTACTGCGCATGTGTCAACCATGTCACATGGTATGACGTCTTTCTTTGCTTGGAGGGAAACTTTTGCTTCTGCGCAGTGTATGCTAAAATGGCTGCTTAATGTTCTCACATGCTAAAGCTTTCGCATTGCTGAAATTCATAATGTGATATTCTAACGCTACTAATGCAGGATAGACATTTATAATTAAATGGGAATAGAGTAGAAGTAGGTGGTATACAGTGAAAACATTTATTTTTGATTTTAATATGTTTCTTCTTTGATTTCTATTAGTTCGTAAAGTGGGCCTGGGTTAACTGAACAGCAGCTCAAGAGCCATGGAAACTTGCGCATGCGCTCTGAAACTAACAAGACAAGCGATGAAGTCAACTTGGACGACACCCAAGGACACGACCTGTTGGTCACATCCACTGTGCATCTGAGATGTCCTAAAATTAATACATTGTATACACTTTGTATTGAAAATTGTTATGAGACGGGTGGGAAATAAAGCAAATGTATTAATTGAGAGGGGCGGTATTTTAAAACAATGGGCTTAAGAAAATTGAACTAAAATGACATGGTGTGAGGATCAACCCCCTGTCCCGTCCAATCAGATATAGTGGGCCCATAATTTTGAAACATTAATGGGAGGTACCTGGGTGTAGAAGGGTATAATAGATTAGAATTAGCTAATTAGTTAGCGAGCAGATGGAGCTCATATGCTGACACAGACGAGAGCTGATCGATTGCAGACTGAACTGCTGTCCAAAGAGGTCCTGAGGTGGGGGAGGCGGATTCCATAAGAAAGAAGACACGGAAGAATCGAGGAGGAACCGAAGTGTCAGAGAGGGGAACGACGCAGGCGTCGTTGGTAGAGAGGTCATCTATCCTGTCCTGAACCTGGTCCGGAGGTCTTGGTCTTCATCTTTTCTTGGGACCCTTTTCCAACTCCTTGGCCAAGGGGTTTGGTTTTCACACCTTTAGGTAACTATAAATGCGTAATTTAGTTTGTACTGCTGTCTCTATCTTCTCCTTTCTAAGGGACCGTCATTGATGCTTAATAGGTGACTTTATAGTGTACTTCCTCCTTGATATGCGATTAAGTATTATGTGAATTGTAAATTACTCTGCTTAAGAATTTAGATAAACATTTTAAAACTTCCTGAGTCAGTGGTTATTTCAGTTTGTTGATGAAAATTATGTTTTGTACATTCTCATTTAATCCCCAATTGTCAAAGGTCCATTGGTAAGTCATTACTCTTCAATCAGGGGAAGTAATTGGTAGCAGGGATATTGATAAACAGTACAACTGATTTCCCCAGCGGTAATTACTAGTTAGTGTGAATGAATGGGCCCAGGTGAGTATTTAGTGTATGAATGCTTGTTGCTAGTAACCCGCTGGATCAGTTTTCTGGTAGCAGAGGATGGTTAGACTTTGTTAATTGGGTAATGAGAATTTTATTTTTATGAACTAACATCCGTTTGTTTAAAAGTTTTGTTTTATGTTGTCTAGAATCCCCGGGAATTTGAATAGCGGATGGTAAGTGGAAGCCATACTGCAGTGAGGTTATCTGTCAGGCAGAAATAGTACTGAAAAGTTAAGCAGGGCTATCAGTACTTGTTAGGGACTGTGCGTGTATGAGTGACAGCAAAGGAATACGTTGGTGAAATTTTGATGTTATATCACCTAGAAAGGGTAACATTGAAGGAGTAGCAGGTATTTCCGAAGCTTACGTGAAGAGTAAACGGAAGTGTTTTGCTCGTAGTGTATGTTTAGTAAACGGAAGGGTTTTTACTAAGAAGTGAGAGAATTTATCTTTTCCAATTTAGAGAAACTGGCACGATAGCGAATGTTTTATGTTGTTACTGAATTTTAATAAGAAGCGTTGAAAGTTTGCGTACGATTTTGTAAAGGGAGGGTCAGCTGTCGGAGTACAAACTGACGTCACAAGCGCCGCGCTGGGATTGGTCGACACAGCGGGCGTGGAGCGAGCTTTTAAAGGAGGGGTCAGTAGTCAGGAGTAATACTGACGTCACAGGTGCCGCGTTGGGATTGGTTGAAACAGCGAGGGACAGAGAAGCGCAGATTGTAAAGGAGGGGTCATCAGACAAACGTCACAGAAAGCCGCGCTAGGATTGGTCCCGAGACAAATGTTAGCTGGAATTTGATTGGTTGTCAGCATAGAAGTCGAAATATTAGTGGTCAGTGGAAATTGTATGTGGAAACGCGATCCGACTTTAATAGGAACACGTCCAGACAGGAGATTCCTAGGTTTTGCAGAATATAATTCAATAAACAGATATTTACCCAAGATGTAGGGAGAAAAGAGAAAAATGTCATTTCTACAAAAGATTAAGAATTATTTTAAGAAGGATAAGCCAATCAAAACTAGGGAAGGAATTATCATTCCACCAGCAAAAACGCCCGCATCATTCATGATGATGGATCAGGGTTATCATACTTGTGTATGGTTAGAGAATTTGTTAGAATATACAAAAGATGACGGAATATTAGCTTTCCCAGAGAATGGTACTTTCAATGGGAGAATTCTTCAAAATTTAAGAATAAGAATGATTGAATTAGAACCCAGACCAAGACTAACGCAGTACGAAGCCCTAGAGGAATGGGAAACAGAGGCATTTGAATGAGATAGACCCAGAAGCAATAGGGGTTATAGGGGATTTTTCCCTAGACAACAAAATGGGTCACGAGAAAGTCAGATGAAACAGTGGAGAAGAGCGATGCTTACCGAGGGTTTGTATCCAGTATTCATGACAGATGAGTCATTAGGGAGCAAATGCAAAGAAAAGACAAAACACATGACAGGGTTTGGAGACTCTGAAAATGAATTTATGGAAGAAATATTGAAAAATCCTCCACCATACCAAGAAGGGCTGGGTGAATGTACCCCAAGTGCACCAATTTTGAGAACACCGTTAGTACCTCAAGTACTGCATAATTCACCAGTTAATAGGGTACTTCAGGATAAGGAAAGAGATGCCTTAGACAGAAATAGAACAGAATTAATACAGAAAATAACTCAGTTGAATGTACATCCTGATTCTCTGACTATACCTGTAACCATTGGTCCCGTGGTTCCTTTATATGGTGACAAAGTAAATTGTCCAAAACCTCTAGTTATGCCTACACCTGTGGATATTCATAAACATGAAGCTGTAATAATTGATGACCACATCAGCGATTGTGAATCTATGATTTCACTAATGGATTTGCCTATTCAAGACTCCGTAAATAGCACCCCAAGAAGAGTCACACCTGGTTGCTCAAAGGATGTGAATATAATAACATCTTCAGGAACTAAAAGTGCAACTGTAGTAACTCCAGAAGACTTAGAAAGATGGGCACAAGGAGTAGACAGACAGAGTTCACCCCCAAAGATCTTGGACATTTATAAATTAAAAGTCGAGTTAGAGGAAATGATAGCAGGCAATGTAGGAGTAGATCGTTTAAATACCTACAGTGAAGAACTATTGTTCGTATGTAGGAGCATAACCAGAATGTAAAAATATTCCATGAAAAATTAACAGATTTGGCCTCAGAAATGGGAATTGAAATAAGAAAGTCAAAAGTACTACAGAAACCATATCGAGCAGACTTTACTGACAAAGATTTAGAAAATATGAATTCATCTGGTAGAAAATTACAAGTGAAAGAATGAATGTCAGTATTGCAGAAATGGGGAGAACTAGATAAATGGAAAACGAGATGGACAAAGAAAAAGGAAGAGGCACGTTACAGTAGAACGACTTCTGAATATTTATTGAAGGAAACAGGGAAAGTAGATCAGTTGTACCCTGATGCGGGAGGTTCCAGGAGGAGGTTATGTTCATGTCCCATGGAGCAGGCAAGAGATTTTGTCATTTACAAATGATTTTCCAAAGTTGAGAGAAAAACCGATTGAATGGTACAAGCAGGTTGAGAGGTTTGTGAAAGTCTCAAAGGTATTGTTAAAGGACTTAGATGGTTTGTTTGACATAGTGGTACCTGCCGATTTATGGACAGATTGTAAAATTACAATCGACTGGCCGAGTGAAGAGTATCCTAGAGATGCAAAGACAGGTGCCCCATCAAATGACGTGATGAAAAAGTATCACCAGGTAATAACTTATTTGAAAGGGAAAATACCACCAAAAGAAACAGATTGGGTGAAAATAGACAGGACTACCCAAGAAGCAAGTGAATCAGTACATGCCTATTATGAACATCTATTACAGGTGTTCAAACAGTATAGTGGATTTGAGGATATTGGAGACAAAAATATGAGTCAGTTTGTCTATCGATTTGTTTATGGTCTAAAACCAGAGATTTGTCAGATGATTAAGCAGCATATGTTATGCTGGCAAGGGAAACCTATTGACGAAATTTTGAAATATGCTAAATATTGTGGAGACGACATTGAGGATAGGCACAAGAAATTACAAGAAAAGGTGATGTGGGCTCAAGTGAAAATGGCTGAGCGACAGGGAATTAATTTGGATAATCCAACAGAAAGTCAGGGAAAAGAATCTGGAACAAATGGTGACACAGGAAATGGTGGAAAAGTGAGAGGACGAATGAGTAGAGAAGAGGCTAAAAAGAAATTTCCTTGTCATGGATGCGGAAAGTTGGGACATTGGAAGAACGAATGTAAAAAGATTCAAAATAATAATGGCCCAAATCATAATTTAAATCCACAGATGCAGAATGACTCACAGCAGGGTGTAAACCCTCGGAGTCAGTTGCCACCTGCCCCTATACAGGGTAATGTAAGCAGAGCAAAGCATAGTACAGACGTCGGATATCAAGGAGGAAGTGGTAAGAATGAATATGTAACTTCACAGTTTCTTTTACAGGATGATCTTAATCCATATAGTTATCAATGACGGTGCCTAGGAGAGGGGGAGAAGGAGTGCGTACTTGGCACATCCTTGCTGGTAGATCAGTCAGGTCCATATGTTGAAGGGAAAGTAAAAGGTAATGATGTCACTTTTCTTTTGGACACTGGTGCTACCCGTTCTACTGTGAGAACAGCAGACATCCCAGACCTCCCTCTCTCTGGAGAAGCTATCCAAGTTGTAGGTGTAGCAAATCAAAAGATCAGAACACCCTTTACTGAGCCCATGGAAGTAAGAATAGGGAATTTCCGAAAAATGCACCAATTTGTGGTGTGTGATTCAAGTCCAGTAAATTTATTGGGCAGAGATTTATTGTGCAAGATGAATTGTACTATTTTTTGCACACTGGATGGTGTTGCAATACAGACCCCGGATGAAGATCATATATATACATTCATGATAGCCAAGCAAGGTAGGGAAGTAGATGAGATGTTCTCCTTGATAACCAAAGATGAGTTACCAGAAGAATTAAGAACTACAGTGAACTTTAAGGTATGGGATTTTACTGGGAAAGAAGTAGGTCTTATGGCAAATATAGACCCAGTGAAGATCACTGTAAAGGAAGGCGCAATTTTCCCAAATACCAAACAGTACAAAATGAGTGCAGAAGTAAAGGCAGGAGTTACTGAAGAAATTGGCAGAATGGTGAAACAAGGCATATTAAAAGAAGTTTTGAGTAGCCCTTGTAGTTCGCCAATCATGGGTTTGAAAAAGCCTAGTGGGAAATATAGGATCGTTCAGGATTTGCGGAAAATTAATAAGATTGTGATACCTTGTTGTCCTATAGTACCAAATCCTGCAGTAATCCTATACCAGATACCATGGGATGCAGAATGGTTTACCGTGATTGATCTGTGCCAAGCATTTTTCACAATACCATTACATCCAGATAGTCAGTATCTGTTTTCGTTTAAATTCAAACACCATGTTTATGTGTGGAATCGTGTTCCTCAAGGGTACACAGAAAGTCCCTCCATTTTTAATCAAATACTGAAAAAGTGTCTAGAAAAATTAGTACTGCCCAGGAGCTCAGTCCTGGTAGAGTACATAGACAACTTGTTGATAGCGTCAACAACTCATGATGATTGTGTTGCAGATTCAATTGCATTACTAAACCATTTGGCTGAGGAAGGACACAAAGTGTCACCTGAGAAGTTACAATTTTGTACAACAGCAGTTAAATATTTAGGACACCAAATTGAAAGAGGGAAAAGAAGAATAACGTCTGAAAGAATAAAAATAATTAAGCAAATGAAAATGCCAGAAACCCAAAGAGAAGTGAGAATGTTTCTTGGAATAGTAGGATACTGTCGACAATGGATTATAGGGTTTTCACTACTAGCAAAGCCTTTAATTCAGCTAACCAAAAAGAAAGCAAAGGATCCAGTTGAATGGGATGATGAAAGTGCAGGTGCATTTGTAAAATTAAGAAATGCTTTGTGTGAAGCACCTGCCTTGGGCATGCCTGACTATACAAAATAATTCACACTATTTTGCTATGAAAGAGAAAATTGTGCACTTTCAGTGTTAACCCAAAGACATGGACTAGACAGGCGTCCTGTAGCATATTTTTCTGCTACATTGGACCCAGTGGCTGCAGCATTGCCAGGCTGTCTAAAATCAGTTGCTGCTACTTGTATGAGCATTGAACAAAGTGAGTCAATAGTGATGGGATATCCTGTTACAGTGTTTGTCCCACATGCAGTTGTGATCCTGTTGACAAGAACTAGAACTCAGCATCTCACACCTAGTCGGATGACAAGATATGAGCGAATAATTCTAGGAGCTGAAAATGTGACCATAGCTAGGTGTACAGTTGTAAATCCTGCTACATTATTGCCAGATCCATATTGTGAAGAAGTTAAGGACAATCCAGAACATGACTGTTTACAGGTCACAGAATTGTGTACCAAACTGTGTCCTGACATTCAGGAATTGCCTCTTAAAAATGCAGATAGGGAGCTGTTTGTGGACGGCTCATGCCTAAGACATGAGGATGGAAAATTGAGTGCAGCCGATGCTGTATGTGAACTAGCTGGAATAGTCGAAGCATCCTATTTACCAGGAGTCAAATCTGCACAAGTAGCTGAATTAATTGCTTTGATCAAAGCCTCCAAAATTGGGAAAAATTTAAAAGTAACCATATTTACGGACAGTCAATATGGGTACGGGGTTGTGCATGATTTTGGCCAACTGCGGATGCAGAGGGATTTCATGACTTCTTCAGGATCCCCAATAAAAAATGGGCAGTTTGTAAAGGAATTATTGGAGGCAATACAATCACCAAAAGAATTGGCAGTGGTGAAATGTGCCGCACATCAGTCAGGAGATGACTGGGTGGTAGCCGGTAACAGATACGCAGACTTAATTGCTCAACATTGTGCCAGAAACAGATTGGCAGTAAACAGAAAAGTCGAAAGGATGGGAATCAGCTGCCAACTTATGCTATGTTGAACACCTGAAACATGGAATGATGTGAAACGATTGCAGGATGATGCTGAGGAGAGTGAAAAAGATGTTTGGATAAAAATAGGGTGCACACGAAGATCAGAGGATGATGTGTGGGTATACACAGATGGCAGACCAGTCATGCCTGATTGCCTGATTTCACAAATGGCTAGAATGTATCACGGAGACACACATGTAGGGAGAGATGCCATGATTAGACTTTTCAGACAGAGTTGGTACAATCCAAAGTTTAGGGCTGCAGCAGAGAGTCTTTGCCAGAGGTGTTTAACTTGCCAAATGAATAATCCAGGAAGGAGAACAGTAATTGGCTTAGGAAAAATTGGAAAGGCCGAGGGTCCATTTGTGAGATTACAGTTAGATTTCATTCAGTTACCACCATGTAAAGGACTGAAATATGTACTTGTCATAGTATGTCTGTTTTCAAGGTGGGTGGAAGCTTACATACTAGGAGGAATGACAGCATTACAGTCGCAAAGCTATTGCTACGAGAACTCATTCCTAGGTTCGGTTTCCCAGTGACTTTGGAATCAGATAGAGGAAGTCACTTCAATAATGATGTAATTCGAATAATCTGTGAAGCATTTAAATTTGAACAAAAATTGCACTGCGCGTATCGCCCAGAGACTTCTGGAGTGGTTGAACAAATGAATGGTACAATAAAATCAAGATTGTCAAAGATGTGTGCATCCACATCGTTAGATTGGCCAGATGCATTGCCTCTTGTCTTAATGGGACTCAGAAGCATTCCTGATAGAAATAAAGGATTGAGTCCACATGAAATATTCATGGTAAGAGCAATGAGACAAGCACATGTACCTGGAAATAAACTGCTGAACATAACTGATGATATGGTTCTAGATTATTGCAAGGCATTGGCTGACCTAGTGCGTTCTGTCTGTTACCAGGTTGGAGAAGACTCAGTTTCCAGGCAGCCTGAACAAGAGCATGATCTGAACCCCGGAGACTGGGTGGTAGTAAAGCATCACACCAGAGAAACGTGTTTATCACCCAGGTGGGGCGAACCTTGTCAGGTTATATTGGTTACAAACACAGCAGTGAAATGTGCAGAATTGCCTAATTGGATTCATGTAAGCCACACCAAAAGGGTGCCAGCTCCTGAAGGAAAGATCCTCAGTCAGTATCAATAGCTGAGGAAGCTGAAGGTTGGCCAGCTGAAGAATCCCAAGTGAAAAATTCGGGAGAGGCTGAAGAAGAACAACCGAGCACAAGTCAGGATTGGATACCAGTGGTTGAGATACCAGAAGTTTTCATCAAAACAAGAAGTCAAGCTAGACTTGAAGAAATTAGTGAGGACCAGATAGGTGTAGAAGAAGCAGCTCAGGATAGGGAGAATGAAACACTAAGAGAACCTGAGCAGGCCCAGATAGGGAAAGGAAATTTGGCTCAAACTATCAACGAAGCAACAAATTTTGAGCAGGGCCAGACAGGTCTAGAAGAATGCGGTCAGGCTGCAGAAGTACACAGTGCAATAAGCCCTGATCAGAACCAGTTAGAACAAGGAAAACATGTTCAGGGAGAAGAAAGCCAAGAAGACATCGAACAAGAAAGCCTCAAGCACGAAAACGTCAATCCTGAACAGGGTCAGTTAGTAGAAACACACACTCAAGAAACTGAAGAAAATCAACTTGTGACACACCTTGAAAGTAAAAGACTTTTTGGAAAAGACTCGGAAAGTGGAGATACAGTGCAACCTAAGAAGGTCAGAAAAGGTGATCATTGGCCTAGTGTTATTAAAAGAGTAAAATACCATATAGAAACACGAAGTGAAGATCCAGAACAAGTAAATGAAGTAACAAGCTTATCTGGACAAACAAGTGGGACTGAAAAACGAAAAAGTAAAAGATTGAAACTTGTGAACAATAAGTTTAAAGGTCCTGATTGGACTTATATAATCCTTGAAGACTACGAGAGTTCAGAGTCAAGTGAAAGTGGTGACGAAAGAACAAGTGCAGAATTGACTTTTGAAAAAGAAGTGAAACCACCTGGATAAAAATTAAATGCTTAAAACGAAAATAAAGAAGAGAAATCTTCACAGACAAAAAATGGCTGACGACAGAGTTTCTGGGAAACCGAAACGGAAATGTTGTAGCAAATGCTGTGCGATATGCATATGTAGTATGGTAGTGGTGTTTATAGTATGGTTAGTTGTGATCGTAGCAATTCCTTACCTTATGATAATAGACAAGAAGAGTAACAATGACACCAAAGGAAGGATAGAAAATTTGAAAAGTGATAGGGTAGAAATAGAAGCAGAGGATGAACCAGATTTTCATCACGAAGTAACAGATAATGATACTAGTTTAAATGTTTTTACTAAACTATTATTTCAGTACGTAGATACAATGGAAATTAGTGACTGTTATGTTTGTATGAAGTTACCTGAATCAGTAGCAGAAGGCTTAACATATCATCATTTGCCTTTAACTTATGGTATATCATGTAGTGTACTAACTAGTTTATTTTATAGAACAGGGAAACTTCAGTATTATTATTCAAATATAGATGTGATATTTTCAGAGGTTCCTATTCGAAAGAATCTGAACCCAGTGCTTAGTAGTCAAGATGCACAATTTATGGGAGAATTTTTCTTAACAATGAAGTCGATAGATATAACACATGCACATAGAAGCAATCTAACATGTTCATTACGTGAGGAAAAAAGATATTTTGGAACTTGGTCGAGAATAGAAGACAGAATTTCCAAAAGAAAGCGTCAGAGCATAAAGATAATCTTCCACCTTGGGCTGAGAAAGAGGGTATTTACACACCTGGCAGGGCTCAAGCTGCTATGGCTCTGGATTTTGAAAAAACAGGGAAAATTTGTCTTCATAGGTTAAAGACAGATTATAACATATTTTCATCGGTACCAGTGAATGTGAACATAATTTCTTAATTCTTGGAGGTTGGGGACTAAAAGGAGGAACAGATTCAGTTTTTCCTGGAATTTATTATGTATGCGGGAATAAGGCTTATTTTAGGCTTCCTGCACGGTGGTATGGAAGTTGTTATTTTGGAATAGTCTTTCCAAAGGTATCTCACGTAAAAAGAAACACTGGGAGCATTGAAAATAATAGTGAATTAACACGTAATAAAGGGCTAGTTTTTCAGAAATTGTAGGTGACATATTTGGTGCATTAATACCTTCAGTGGGAGTAATTCTGAACTCAAGGAGAATATGTAAATTGTCTACAGTGGTTGATCGTTTATCAACGGATACTGCTGGAGGATTTCTGATGATTAATGCGGAGATGGTTGCGATTAGATCTATGGTTATGCAAAATCGACTTGCTCTTGATATAATATTAGCAAAAGAGGGCAGAGTCTGTAAATTGTTGAAAACGAAACATTGTTGCACGTATATTCCTGACAAAAGTGCAGAAATTGGAACGTATATAAAGAATATAACAAAACTTGAGAATGAACTGAAACCACTGGAAGTTGATAGTGTATGGGAAAGATTGACAAATAGCATTGCGTCAATTAGTACCTGGTTTACTAATGTAGGAAAAGGACTTATAGGTCAAATATTAATACCCTTAGTAGGGATAGCAATAATAGTCTTGTCAATAATGATATGGTGCAAATATTGTAAAAAGGACAGAACATTTAGAATGACAGAAAAAGGCAAGAAACGGAAATTTGATGAAATTGAATTAGAAGATCTAAAAAGTGAAATATACAAGAAACTGAAAGGAGAGGATAAGAATAGACAATGGAAGAATGAAAGTGTGACAGAAATATGCTAGAAGTTGGCATCTGGTTGTGGGTAGTTTTTGATGGCTCAGAAACGCCATCAGAGCGGGGATTGATGGAGCAAGGACTCACAATGAGACTTGCTCGTAAGCAATCCTCTCACAAATAGTAATTAATTTGTATTAAAACCTTGTAATGCCATTATTGATAATGTGCAAACATTACACTTATCCGAGGGACGCTTGCCTATGTGTTTTTGCTAATAAGTAATAATTGTCTAATGCAAAATGGCCGCTAAAGCGCGGGAACTCTACTGCGCATTTGTCAACCATGTAACATGGTATGACGTCTTTCTTTGCTTGGAGGGAAACTTTTGCTTCTGCGCAGTGTATGCTAAAATGGCTGCTTAATGTTCTCACATGCTAAAGCTTTCGCATTGCTGAAATTCATAATGTGATATTCTAACGCTACTAATGCGGGATAGACATTTATAATTAAATGGGAATAGAGTAGAAGTAGGTGGGATACAGTGAAAACATTTATTTTTGATTTTAATATGTTTCTTCTTTGATTTCTATTAGTTCGTAAAGTGGGCCTGGGTTAACTGAACAGCAGCTCAAGAGCCATGGAAACTTGCGCATGTGCTCTGAAACTAACAAGACAAGCGATGAAGTCAACTTGGACGACACCCAAGGACACGACCTGTTGGTCACATCCACTGTGCATCTGAGATGTCCTAAAATTAATACATTGTATACACTTTGTATTGAAAATTGTTATGAGAAGGGTGGGAAATAAAGCAAATGTATTAATTGAGAGGGGCGGTATTTTAAAACAATGGAAAATTGAACTAAAATGACATGGTGTGAGGATCAACCCCCTGTCCCCGTCCAATCAGAAATAGTGGGCCCATAATTTTGAAACATTAATGGGAGGTACCTGGGTGTAGAAGGGTATAATAGATTAGAAGTAGCTAATTAGTTAGCGCGCAGATGGAGCTCATATGCTGACACAGACGAGAGCTCATTGATTGCAGACTGAACCGCTGTCCAAAGAGGTCCTGAGGTGGGGGAGGCGGATTCCATAAGAAAGAAGACACAGAAGAATCGAGGAGGAACCGAAGTGTCAGAGAGGGGAACGACACAGGCGTCGTTGGTAGAGAGGTCATCTATCCTGTCCTGAACCTGGTCCGGTCTTCATCTTTTCTTGGGACCCTTTTCCAACTCCTTGGCCAAGGGGTTTGGTTTTCACACCTTTAGGTAACTATAAATGCGTAATTTAGTTTGTACTGCTGTCTCTATCTTCTCCTTTCTAAGGGACCGTCATTGATGCTTAATAGGTGACTTTATAGTGTACTTCCTCCTTGATATGCGATTAAGTATTATGTGAATTGTAAATTACTCTGCTAAAGAATTTAGATAAACATTTTAAAACTTCCTGAGTCGGTGGTTATTTCAGTTTGTTGATGAAAATTATGTTTTGTACATTCTCATTTAATCCCCAATTGTCAAAGGTCCATTGGTAAGTCATTACTCTTCAATTAGGTGAAGTAATTGGTAGCAGGGATATTGATAAAGAGTACAACTGATTTCCCCCAGCGGTAATTACTAGTTAGTGTGAATGAATTGGCCCAGGTGAGTATTTAGTGTATGAATGCTTGTTGCTAGTAACCCGCTGGATCACCATTTGTGGCTTCATAGACAGGGTGGAATCGAGCCAGAAGCCAAGGTTTTTCACTTTATTGGTGGGATTAGGTGGCGTTCACAGCATCGCAGGCCAATGCTGAGGGCCCAAGAGCTGAGGATTCCTCCCTAGTACCATCACCTCCGTCTTGTCACCATTTAATTTCAGGGAGTTGGTATTCATCTAATTGCAGACAAGGCTGAGGCAGGAGTTACCTTCCTGTCCGGACGACAGCAAGAAAATAATCTGGGTGTTGTCTGCGTATGAGTACAAAGTTAGCCCACAACCTTCCACCAGGTTCACCAGAGGACAGACATAAATGTTGAAAAGCGTAGGGCTGAGGGCAGAGCCCTGAGGAACTCCAGAGGTAAGTGGGAGAGATTCAGACACAGTGTTCGACGAAAAGACCTGACATGTACGATCCGTCAGGAAAGAAGAGAGCCATCCCAGTGCTGTGTCTTGAATATTATAAAACTCAATTATTTTACATATAAGGCTGAAAGAAATTGTACTTATTTTTAACAAAACATCAAACTCCTGTGCATCCCATACTGCATTGGTACTGCCTCCAAACAACTATTCTCCAACGACATGCGGCGTGATGCACTCATTGTTTCTATATCAGTCAGACATAGCAACCAATAATCTTAGCACACTTATTCAGCATTTTATCTCACTTGATCATCTTGCTCCCATCCTCTGTTCTGTCATACTTTTTTCTAAAGTCCTCATTTTTCAGTCACTCCTCTATTCATAAAAGGTTAACACACTCACCAATGGATATTAATCGAGGTTCCTTAGTGGGACCTATACATAAATATTACTGCCCCAGAAGGGCTTCTTATCCTAAAATCTCAAGGCAATCAAAGGCCAGACCATCGTCCACGAACACACTCTAAAGAGAGAGAGCAACAAAATTATCATGTATATCTCTCAACACTAGGTTTAGCTTCTATATTGATCAAAGCAAACTCAATTCCTCACCGTTGCATAGATAAATCTGCGACCAGTCAATGAAGCATTATCCAGACTGGAAAGTTTCATAAGGTAAATTAATCCACCTTAAGTTTTTGGAAACCGCTACTTAGTTTATGCGAAAATTGTTAAAAGAAGCACACCTCCTGAAAAAGAATAATAATAAAAAAAAATTCCAATTGCATTATTATGAATCCCAACAATTGCCCCCATCCATATGATTGCTCTAGGCAGCCGTAAAAGCACATCCCCACTCTTTGTTCCACAATAGGATAGCGAAATAGACATCCTTGGGGTGAGGAGCCATCTGATGCATTTTTGTACTCATGCTGATGTACGCCTTTCTTATGGCAATTATTATGTTCCATCAGCAGTGTTCATATGTTATGTTCCGGCACTGAGGACAATGAGACCGCCGAACCCCTTTCTTTATTAGCCATAATCCTATTTTCTAAGCAGTGCTCATTTGTGATCATATGGCATTTAGGATAAGGGGGACCTAAACATAAATATCCCTGCTAATCTGTAGTAGAACCCCCATTCCTTCTAAGAGGTAATGTAATCACAACCACAAACTACGCAAGAGAAATATTTACCGAGCAGGCTCCCTTAAGTGTTTTCCTCATTTCGTACACAGGGTGAATCAACAACACCAACACCCATGTGTGTTGTTTATGCCCGTGGCTTCTTGACAATAAACAGCTCTAATGTTTCCAAATATTCGCTATGCTGCGTTTAATGTAAAATTATGCCCATAGCATATGGAAAGTAATAACACACAGCTCTAATGGTAGTGCTGGTGTCCTCCGGCCTTCAGATGACTCTCTTGAATGCAGCAACAGGTTTTTCTCTTTTACTGATGGTTCAGATACTGCTGAGGATCTGGAAGGGAATTCTAGTTCCCCCTTTTCTGGTAGCAAGGCACGCAGCATCTCTGATTATTTGATAGATACTGTAAAGAGGGTGAAATGCCACAGGAAATCGAAAAATTCAAAGGCAAACAGTAAATCAAATGGTGCATTATGTAAGAATACCATTGCCCCAACTCTGAAATGGGATTATTTGGCAACTCAGCAAGTCTATCCTAAATCACATAACGATTTGCTGGAAAATGTTGAGGAACCCTCGTTAAAGTTACTATGTAACTCTATTAAACAGCATCAAGAGGAAAAGAGTTCTGATGGTTGTAAGGCCAGATTAGCCAAAAAGAAACTTCAGGCTGCAGTCAGGAAAGTCTCAAAGGCTTGTAAGAGATCAAGGAGAGAATCACTCGTTTGGAAACGAATCATGCTGAAGTAAAGGAACAAACTTACTCGCAGGCTTCTCAATTCACTTATATTCAATAGAAACTAGAAGATTTGGAAAATAGAGGATAATTAACCTCCGGATCTTGGGCCTGGAGGAAGATATCGAGAGCAGTGATTATAGGCTGTTTATTGTCAAGCTTTTTAAGGGGGCTTTTCTGTGTCTGTCGTCCTAGGATTGGGACCAAGAGGTCCAGTGGGCTTATCATTTCCCCCTTACGCAGAAGCAATATCAAAGTCAAGCTCAGAGCGGAGGCTGTTAGGCTGAGGGCCTTTATCATCTATTTTGAAAACTATTTACTCAGGCAAGAGGTATTTGAGAAAGCATGCCCTGATTCTAAGAGAAGCTTTGATGGTCATATGTTTTTTGCAAGACCTGACTTTTGCCATGTTACAGTTGAATGGAGTTGGAGGTTGAGACAGCTAATTAAGCCCTGCCAGGAGAAAGGCGGGGAGGCATATTTGATGAACACAGCCTGCCTCCACGAGGGTTGGCCATTTAATTTCACAGGAATATTAATAGGTTTCAACAATCCTCATCTGACAAGTATGGCAGATGGGTGGTCGCTGAATGTCAAATTACAGGGAGCATAATCACACTCTGCTCTGTTTATGGTACAAACTCAGATGATCCTGATTTATTTTATTTTTTAAATAATGAATTGGCTTTCTGGCCGACACCAATTATAATGTGCAGGGATCTGAACATCAACTTGCCCGGTGGCTGCTTGATTCAGCTGATAATTGCTATTCAGGCCGAAAGCATAGAGTCTTTCGGGCACTCCAGCATCCACGAGATAGTTGATGTTTGGTGCAAAACTAATGCCCATGCAAATGAGGGAATCTCTTTGCCTCTGTGCCCGCACCGTATTATAGAAGCGGGCGCAGAGGCAAAGAAGCTGTCAGGAGGTGCAGTGACAATGTGCCACCTAAAAGGTGGTGTACTGTCAGTGCAGTGCACCCCCTGATGGCAGTCCTCTGGAGGAGGAAAAGGGAGTCCTCCCAGACATCCCCTTTCAGGTGGGTGCAGTCACTCACTGCACCTACTTGCAAGGGGATCTCAAATCACTCTTTAAAGTGCAGGCGGGTTGCCGCCTGCACAGAGAAACACGGAGAAGCTTTTAAACAGCTGCTCCGTATTTCTCTTAAATGTGCTGCCCTGGGGGCAGTGTGAGTTCGCGGCTGACCTGAGGGCAGCGCATTCTACACGATAGGGTGCACTTTTCCTGTTTGCACTCGGCACACCTGCTTAAAGTTGCCCCATGGTGCAAACAGGAAAAGTGTGCCCTATCTATTATAGGGCCCCAGGTGTACAATTAGCCAAATCTATGAATGTCTGAGTGCTGGCATGCCTGATGATCTGGAAAAACAGGTTGGTAAATGGCACAGGAAGCTAGACACTACTGATTGTTGTTTCTATGAATCTCTGGAGTTAGGTCATACTTTATTGTTAGCTGCAGGGTTGCAGGTGCAACATTTAAAACACTGTTTGATCTACACTATACACTGACAAAGACTGCTAAACGGGGAGGGAATGCAGGTATTGACTGCCCCCGTTGTCACAGCCAGGAAGCTGACCTGGCGCACATGTTTAGCTCTGGTTCTGCATTGGATTTACTGAAACAAGAGATAACCAGGTTCATGGAATTGGAATTATCCTTGGACATTACCATGACCCCCAATTAATCTTACTTGGCATACATAATGACATGGTCAATAGGTCAGGATGGCTCTTTGTCTTTATAGCTATGGCCATTGTCGGTATCTGCATTGCCTCAGCATGGCTTGACCCTCAATCCCTAACATTTCACCAGTGGTTAGCCCGAATATTGTCGATACACAGTCTATAAAATTATATATATTCCCGAAAAGGCAGAAAAACTAGGAAAAGGGGTGAACAGATCTGGGTCCCTTTACAAAGGTGGGTTGGGACACACTCGCTGGGGCACGGGAATGAAATAGGCCTTTTCGGTATATCCCTCTTTAGAAGCTGTTTTTAAGTGTACATGTATGAGTTCTCTTGATGCTTTTATATATATAGGAAGTAGGGCCGGTGCCCAAGCTTTACTCTTTGAACTCCTCCTGTACCCCTGAGATGTGAATGAAATATGTGGCATTATGGAATACTCCCTTTCTATCTGCTGAATCTAGATGTTGTGGGAATAGACTAGCTTATACGAATACGCTCCAACTAGTTTAGTGCTAATCTATTCTTGAAGCACTATTTGCACTTTATCCCTCAAACTAGTCCTGCTATTTGAATTGATGAATTTCTTATCAAATATTTATCTTAATATCATGCTAAATTATTGTATTAATGGATCACTGAGATGAATTGTGTCTTTTGCACTTCTGTATTCTCAATAAAAACTTTTTATATTAGGATAAAGGACTCTTGACCAAAAGATATCTATAAGTGCTCCTCCTAGTAATAAAGAATATAAATAAAGATATATGTATAATATATTGTTGGTATACAGTAAATTTATAAACATTTATTTTTTATTACTACCTGGACAAAAGGCTATTTTCTAAGTGATATGTAATGCTGTCTGCAGATACCCAATCAGAGATGATAACTTCTCAACCCACAACAAGGGGAGCTATCCAACCTCCCTCAACCTATTGCGTTGTCCTAAGTTAAGTGTCCAGTTGTAACAGATACTATTTTATTCAAATGGATTTAAGGGTTTAATCTAATCAGGAATCACTTATGTAGTGAACCAATTCCACTCTTCTTTATTATTGAGGCCCCATCATGTTGTGTTAAATTAGAACACGAACCAAAGTTCCCTTAACTTTCTTATCTCATCTATGTTTTCTCCTGTTTTTTGTCAGTTATTTTCTCCAAAATGAATGAACGTATGTCAGTGCTCACATGACCCTTTTCTAAGAAGTGTTCCACAAGTGGGGCATTAGTCTTCTTTTTCACTGACTACTATTCACAAACTCTGAGTCTTAATTCTCTACTTGTCTCACCCACATATCCCAAACCACATGGGAACATCAGAAAATATACGACATTGCTGCTATGGCAGTTGTTAAAGGAATAGGTAATAAATTTAGTTCCTTAATATTCAGTCGTTTTAGTGATAACACATTGGTCACAGATACTACAGTTGCCACACCTGTAGCCTGGGAATTTTGACATCTCCAGGGTCACCTGTGTTTTGGGATTTTCTTCTCTATAGGTTTGTACTAGAGAATTTCTCTGTTTTTTATTTTACTTAAAAGCAAACAGAGGTTTTGCTAGTTTAACTTCCTCATTGTCATTAAGAATATTCCAATTTTTGTTGATAACATTTTTAATGCAATTACTCATGCCTGAAAAATGGCTTACACAGACAATCCTCTCTGAGCTCTTATTTTTCTTGGGTTTATTAAACATGCTGTTCCTATCGTAGAACCGAGCCCTTTTAAATGAGTGATTGATTATCTTCTTTCGGTAACCTTTGTCTCAAATTTTTTTTTCAAGGTTTCCAGTGTGTTTATAAAAATCATCAATAGATGAACAGTTTCCCCGTAATTGGAGAAATTGCCCTAAGGGAATGTTATCTTTTTATTCTTTAGGATGATAACTTGAGTAGTGAAGTAAAGTATTCTTTCAGTGGGCTTAGTAAACAGCTACACCTCAAGATGTCCCAATATTTCCTTAATGGATATGTCCAAGAAGTCAACCTTCACATTGCTTACATTGGCTGTGAATTAAACATTTTCATCATCCAAGTTTAGCCATGTCAATTATTCATTAGTTGTTTGGACCTTCCCATACAAAGAAAATATCTTTGATGAATCGATGCCAGCATTTGATGTTCTCATGAAAGAGAGCCAACTCTTTCTAGATGTGCTTATTTTCAAATTCACCTACATAGAGGCAGGCTAAGCTTGGTGCACAGTTGGCTCCCATGCTGGTACCTTTGAGTTGGAGAAACAAATCGTTTTTAAAAAGAAAAAATATTTTTGAGCACCTTCAACACACATTTCACTATAAATTCCTTGTTTGCACCTTCTATATCAGAGTTGCATAGGACTTCTCTGATCACCTCTGTCGTATTTGTCTTGAGGGAATTTTTTTATAACGCCTCGATATCGAGTGTAACAAGAAATTATCTGTCTTTATTCAATTGAATCCCTTCAAGGTGCGAAATCATGTGTGACGAGTCTTTTATATATGACATCTGTTTACCGACTAAAGGATTTAAGTAACAATCTGCATATTTGCTAAGAGGTGCTAATAAAAAGCGCAAACATGAGACAATAGGTCTCAGGGGTGGACCTTTTTTAGTTTTTGTGGACTTTGGGAGATCCATGGAATGCTGGAGTGATGGGGTCATTTTGGAAATGGGTGGAGCAACGCGAGTCTATCAAGCCTAATCAGGGGAAACTCACTGAGGAATTTCTGCTCCACAAACAGGCCAGACCTAGACATAATCCAGATCCCCCAGGACAGGACATTATATATTCAATTTAGGTTTGGCACCCTTCCTGTGGGTGAGGTAACAGCCAGGGGGCACCCTAACGCTCCAATCCCAAGCAATTGCCCTGGTTGCAATGCCCCAGTGGAGTCCGTAGCCCACGTGCTGTTTGCATGTCCTGCTTATGCGCCGCCCAGGGCCAAATGGCTCAAACCGGTCTGCTGACAACTGGGCACATGGAACCATTGGGAAGCACTGCGCATACTGAAGTCGGACACCAGGCCCCTCTTTGCCTGCGCTGTGGCTACGTTTGTAAGCCACATGTGGGGCATTAGAAGGAAGGTACGCGCAAGAGCACTTCAGTAATGGCCAGGTTGACCCTTAGTCCGAGTTGTTTTCGGGCCCCAGCTACTAAATTTATGATACCCTCAACTGCATTGGACGTATTGCACAAGCACTTTACTGCAGATTGATTGTACAACCAGATTGTTAAGGGAGGGCACCAAGGTTATCAACACGTTTGCTGTGTACAAAGCTTTATTTTATACATCCAAATCGCTGTAAGATCATGCTAGCTCCCCCTGTTCATTAACACAGCTCCAAGCTTTCCTATTAACCTGTGATATCCTCTGTCAGATGCTTTTATCTTTTATTAGTTTTTTTACATTTCACATTAGTTTTTAATCAACGAATCCCTTTTTTAAATGTACAAATGATTTTATATGATTCATAACTCCTAATTGACTGTTGCCGAACGGGTATGGTATCTATCTGCCGACTCATACATGGGCTTGTTTTCAATATTAATTGTTGTGGGTAGTTAAATTGAGCACCCTATGTAACTTCTACACACTGGTCTAACATGTCTTAGCCATGCAGGCAATTTGCCGCCAAAACAACAATTTTGTGATATGAAGCCTCCGCATGCCCATTGTGAGATGCGCTGTACGAACTCTTTTTTCTCTTACATTTTTAACTCTGTTTTATCTTGTATATCTTTTGTAGCTTTTATGACTTGAACAGTTGAAATAAAGCTTAAATGATGATGATGATATTCTTCATCACAAATCCACTCCTCACTTTTTGCCTCTTGTATTAGAGCTTCAACCTCTGTTTTTAATCCTAGCAGTCTGGTATTAGGAACCCTCTGATAATGTTCTTTGGCAGACAAAAGTTTTAAAGCCCGCATTTCATAATCAGTGATGTCAAACACAACCACTCATTCCCCCTCGTCTACAGGTTTAATAGTGATGTTAAGGTCCTGCTTCAGGGAAATCATAACTTCCCTATGTTCTTTAGATAAATTATTGGTTTGGAAGCATATTTCTTCAAGAATCTTGTGTATATTGATCTCAACAACTTTTTGAAATGTATCAATGTTTTTCCCTACCTGAGCTTCAGTAGAGGTGAAGGTGGATTTGGGCCTCAAACCTGAATTATTTGTTACTTGCCTAACATTGCGGCCCTCAAAGAACCAGTTTAAGCGAATATTTCTTTAAGATCCCTTTCTATTTCAAATTTAATCAATGCTGTAGTGAGGACAAAGCTAGAGCCTTTTTCCAGGACTTCCCTCTCCGTTATGCTTAGCGTTCTGCTGGATAGGTTAATTATGGGTGCTTTACTTATCTCCAATACTTCTGGCTCCTTGTCTGTATATATTCTTGAGGAGGTTGATTCCTCATGAATTGACCCCTTCCTCTGTTTGTGTTGTTTTTCTGCCCTCGTTTTTGTCTCTGCTCTAAACAAATCCCAAACTCACTGTTGTAGAAATGTCCTCCAGAACCGTCTTGAACTGGACCTTCCTCCTCACTACAAGACCTGGATGATTCTGGAAAGGTTACATGCTTTTTGCCCCCTCTAAAATATGCAGGTTTACTTCTGGATTGTCTTTTCCATGTTTGATCTTTCCTATCCTGGTAGTAATCCTTTTGAAGATAAGGGTAGGTCAGTTCATAACTAAGGGGCATATTAGCAAGACCCACGTTAAAATTATCGCCGTTTTAGCGGCAGGAAACTGCCGCTAAAACGGCGATAATGGGCTTGCTAATATGCGTTATGGAATTCCAATAGAAGCCCAGGTTAGATGTCCTGCACATCTAACCTGGGCTTCTATTGAATTCTATAACGCATATTAGCAAGCCCATTATCGCCATTTTAGCGGCAGTTTCCTGCCGCTAAAACGGTGATAATTTTAACATGGGTCTTGCTAATATGCCCCTAAATCTATTAACATTCATTTTTATTTTTAAGGTCTTATTGATCAACTATTCTCTGTATCCATTGACCTCTTGATTTAGTTCATCCAATTTCTTTTTTGCTTCTTCTAATGCTGTGTTATCCCTAATAGTAGCTTCTAGTTCCTTAATTGCTTGTTTTTCAATAAGGACAACTCCCTGAGCTGTCTCACTAATGAGCAACATCCAGTCTCTACTACACCAGTTTGCTATTAATGTCCATGTTTCAATAAATTTTCTATTTTCAATTACGAGACTTGACTCATTCTTGACTTCCAGTCCTATAGGAATAACTCCGGACTTCACATATTCAATCAAGAAGTCAGCATGTAACTCTGTCCTAGTGATTTTTTCTTTAGGTTCATGATTTTATTCCATTTATCACTGTCATTCGGAATGAACTTTACTTCAGTTTTTACCATTCGTACTGATAATTTTGTTAAATTGGTCCTCACTGAACCTAAAGGTTTTTAGGGAATCCATCACAACCACTCACACGGAGTGTATCTCTCCAACCCGCGGGTTGTACCAGATCAGTAAAACAAGAGAGAGGGCCCCACACAACAAGGGGAAGGAGCACCGTTTTAAACAGCAAAATCAAATCTCCCTTGGGAAATCACCATGCCACATGGTCCGCATCACATGACTTCAATTAACCAATGGAGAGGTATTTAAATGGTACGATAGACAGTGGGATTATTTTTCAGAAGATGGCATATTGGTGTCCACGTGGCATGAAAGTCGAAGGTAAGCGGGTTTAGATTTTTCTTCACACGGATTGTCCCCCTTAACAATAGAGAATGAGTAAGGACGATCGGTTAGCGGTAAGTGGGCAGTGCTGGCCTTGGGAGGTGGAAAGGGTTTCTACCCCGAGACAAAGCTAACTGAACCGATCGTAGCGACCGCAGTATAGGAAGAGAGTAGGTCCATACTAAATGTGGCACAGTGAGCGCCGGGGCTGTCATTCTTAATTGGAATTATTAGAGCCATTTATTATTATTCTCTAGACGCTATTGGCACAATTTTACATTGAACACAACATAGCGAATATATGAGCCACAATTGGAAGCATTAGAGCTGTTTATTGTCAAAACACAGCGGGCATAAACGGCACATACGGTTGTTGGTGTTTACTCCCGCTATGTACGAAATGAGGGAAACACTTAAGGGTATGTAACCACAGTGCCCAGAGCGCTTCTGGGCTAAGGGAACCAGAGGCACGGGGTGCTGAGAGTCGGCAGCCTCCAACATAGAATGTACATCACACTAGAGCCGCTCCCAGTGTCGTGTTGCTAGTGCTAGTGTTTATCAGTTCGTGAGTACTGCCATCTCACAAAAAGTGAAGGACTGGTCTCACACCACCTGGTGTCATGCTTCATCATTGACCAGTCCTCGCCCTCTAAAAACTTGGTTTGATAGAGGGCGGGCATACACCTGACGACAGGAATGCACTTCTAAACTAAGTGGGGGCCCGTTTTGAAAAATAGTGAATTAAAATGCCATTATAGGTGTCAAATTAAATTTTAATAGTGCAGACATCTATATGGTGATTAAAATCCAGTGGAGACCCTCTCACCATAGTTTGGTAAGAGTGGAGCCCTTATTTTCTTATTTTTCAACTTTTAGGTCCTGATGAATGCCATGGACCCTCACGGGCCACTCGGCAGAAACATGTCGACCACATGGATATCGGTGGGGGGACAATAAATATCCCCAGTTCACCGGTCACTGGATTTTAATCACCATATAGATGTCTGCACTATTAAAATTTAATTTGCACTATTTTTCAAAACGGGCCCCCACTTTTTGTGAGATGCCAGTACTCACAAACTGATAAACACTAGCAACACGACACTGTAAACACTTAAGGGTGCCTGCTCAGTGAAAGTTTTTCTTGCACAGTTTGTGGTTGTGACCACATTAAATCTTAGAAGGAATGGGGTATATATTACAGATTAACAGCGATATTTATGTTTAGGTTCTGTTATCCTCAATGTCGTATGATTACAAACGAGCACTGCTTAGAAAATAGGATTATGGCTAATAAAGAAAGGGGTTTAGCGATCTCATTGTCCTCAGTGCCGGAACATAACATTTGAACACTGCTGATAGAACATAAGAAATGCCAGTAAGAAAGGCGTACATCGGCATGAGTACAATAATGAATCAAACAGCCTCCCTCACCTCAGGGTTGTTAAATAGATCTGTTTTGCTATCCTACTGTAAAACATAAAGTGGGAATGTGCTTTTACGGCCGCCTAGAACAATCCTACGGATGTGGGCAATTGTTGAGATTCCTAATAATGCATATGTAATTTTTTTTAATTATAATTATCATTTTGGAGACTATCTGCTTCTAACATTTATTGCATACATTGAGTGGCGGTTTCCAAAAACCTTAAGGTGGATTAATTTACCTTATGAAACTTTCCAGCCTGGATAATGCTTCATTGACTGATTGCAGATTGAAGTGACATTATCTATGCAATGGTGAGCAATTGAGTTTGCTTTAAGCAATATAGAAGCTAAACATAGTGTTACGAGATATACATGCCTATTTTGTTGCTCTCTCTCTTTAGGTGCCTTCTTGTTTGATGGTCTGGCTTTGATTGCCTCGAACTTTTAGAAAAAGAAGCCCTTTTGGGACACTAATATTTATGTATAGGTCCCACTAAGGAACTTCGATTCATATCCATTGGTAAGTGTGTTACACTTTTATGAATAGTAGAGTGACTGAAGAACGAGGACCTTAGAAAAAAGTATGACAGACCAGATAATTGGAGCAAGTAGATCGATTGAGATAAAATGCTGAATAAGTGTATTAAGATTATTGGATGCTATGTCTGACAGATATACAAGCAATTATGTTGCATTGCATTGCAGAATAGTTGTTGGAGACAGCACCACTGCAGTATGTGATGCATTGAGGTTTGATTTTTTGTTAAAAATAAGTATAATTTCTTTCAGCCTTATATTTAAAATAATTGTTATTCGAGTTTTATAATATTTGTATCACATTTCCTCTACAGGTTTTATGCAGTTTATCTTATGTGTGTGGGAGAATATATGTTTTGTCCGGAAGAAGGTGGCAATAAATTGTGAAACCCACAGATACGCGTATACATATTTGATGAACTGAATCTGCCTAATATCTTGATACAATAGATGGTGATTCCTAGGTTACATCATGTATCATTTATAATGATTGTACGGATTGATATCATTGAAATAGACAATTGTTTGCTGTCTTATTTGTCTTTCCCTCTTCTATTTAAATTTGACATTTTATTTTTGCGCCAAATTATGTTTTTTTCTAAAATGCAATACTTACACTTTTGCGTAATTTGTATGAAGTTGATATGATCACTGTATTATTGTCGATATACACATTGTAATAATTTGCAAGTGAAAACAGTGGCTATGAACACGCCATTAAAGCTTTGTGCTTCTTTATATTTTTGTGGTACTGGTTTTGCTTGGAAAGTTTATGAGGTGACATTAGCTTGTAGGGTGTTTGAAAAATTGTGTGAAGTATATGTATGTGACATGGTGATTTCCCAAGGGGAGATTTGATTTTACTGCTCAGAACAGGGGGCCAGCCAACTAGCCCTTCGAGTTACTCTGGTAGACCTGGGATCAGGCAGTAATGCAGCCTTAAGCAGCAGGGCAGTCCTCTGAGGGTACAAGGCAGGCTTTACACAGCAAGGCAGTCCTCCGGTAGCAACAGGACAGCCGTCTGATGTTCAGAGCAGGCCTCAAAGAGCAGGGCAGTCTCTGAAGGTCCCCTTCTGGGGATCTTTTGCAGGCCCAGGAGTGAACTGAAAAGTTGGTCTGAGGGTCCAGTATTTATACCTGGTGCTTCCCTTTGAAGTGGAAGAAATTTCTAGACTTCCCCCCGCATCTGGTTCTGCAAATTTCCTTCCTCCGCTGCCCATGCTCCAAAGTGTCTATGGTGACAACGTGCTGGTGTCATGTTCTTTGTAAGTGTGCTGGAGGCAGTCCTTTAAAATGTAAGTGGGGCAGGAAAGAGCTCTGCCCCTCCCAGCCTGCCAATAACTAGCATCCCTTTGTCGCACTCTCTGGGAGAAATACACAAAGGCCAACTGCCAATCATTAATTGTCCTGTGACAAAGGACACAGGCCGCAGGACCAAATGATTAGGACTAGAAAATTCCAACTTTTTCAAGTGGCATTTTCAGAACTGTGACATAAAATTCAATTTTACATTAAAGAGGATTTTAAATTAAAATTCATTGGAGACCAATCATGACTTTCCTACCTGTTCCCAATCAAACTTTAGCACTTAATAACTGTAATGAGGTAACCCAATGTTATCATACAGGAGAGGTAAGCTTCATAGTAATGAAAAACGAATTTGGGAGTTTTTCACTACCAGGACATGTAAAACGTAAAAGTACATGTCCAGCTTTTAAATACACTACACCCTGCCCTATGGGCTGCATAGGGCATATCTTAGGGGTTACTTAATAAATTAAACATGAAGATTTCAGCTTGTTAAAAGGTTTAGTTTGCCAAGTCGAATTGGCAGTTTACTACTGCACACAGGCTGCAATGGCAGCCTGAGACATGTTTTAAAGTGCTGCTTAAGTGGGTGGCACAATAAGTGCTGCAGGCCCAGTAGTAGCATTTCATTTGCAGGTCCTTGGTAGATGTAG
Source organism: Calotriton arnoldi (assembly GCA_963921515.1). Taxonomy (NCBI): domain Eukaryota; kingdom Metazoa; phylum Chordata; class Amphibia; order Caudata; family Salamandridae; genus Calotriton; species Calotriton arnoldi. The sequence goes on along the minus strand of CAWUFW010004481.1, from coordinate 987,750 downwards.
TACCACTTTACTAGGGACTTATACATAAATGTAATGTGCCAATTGGGTGTAAGCCAATTGGAACATGTTTAGAAGCACTTTAACACTAGTTAGCAATGGTAAACTCCTAAAAGCCAACAAAAACGGGTTTAGAAAACGGGAAAGGTGAAGGCAAAAAGTTTGGGGGTCACCCTGCAGAGAGGCCAAATTCAACACCAAAGTGACCTGAGGGCTCAAAAAGTTTGTGTAAATGACCATTGCTCTCCCGGGGCATCTTATTTTGAAGGCCTCAATCCAGGGCCGGACTGGCCATAGTGGGCACCAGACGTTTCCCCGGTGGGCTGGAGGGGTGGGGGTCGGTTTTCTGGCCGTGGGGTCCGGTTTTGTCACCGGGGGCCAGTTTTGCAGCAGTGCTGCAGTATCGGCCCCTGGTAACAAAATCGTGAGCGGTGCTTTTTACTAGCGCCCCCTTAAGCCCCCCACCCCCGCTCCCAGGGCTAATCAAGCAGCAATCTGCCAAGGCTGGTTGCTGTTCCCAGTCCAGCCCTGCCTCAATCCATCCTGCTCGAGGCCTGTTGGAAGTTAGGACACAACATCTGCACTCACCATAATTGAACACAGTTCTTCCAAAGGTCACAGTACTAAACAGGGAAAAGCCAAACAAAAATATTTGAGATTTGCAAAATACACAGAATATTATAGATGCAGTGCAGTCTGGTTCGTTCATGGGATCTAGCACTTTTCTGAACTATGGGAATGCTCTTGCCTCTTGCATGTTTATATTTTTCTATCATTCATGTCTTTTATATTTTCCCAAGCTTTCGGGGTTTGTATTTTCTTGTTTTTACCTTTCAAGGCAGGTATTTGACACTATACTGTCCCCTATATTATGACACATTTTAAATGTGCACAATGGAAACAATAGTCTTCAGATGAAGGACAACAAAAGGAAAAAAATACTTAACACCTAAAGGCCCAAAATGAGAGAAAAATGTAAAATAAATATGGTTAATTCATATGAGAGGTCAAGCGGGAGCAGCAAGCAATGCATCATTAAAGGATAAAGTCAACAAATGCAGCAGGCAGCAGAACTGCACATACACATTTTATCAACCATTACATGGTTGCTGAACATGTTTTTTTAAACCTGCTTCTAAAATGCTGTGCCTGTCTCAATTCACTTCAAATTTATCTCCCCCTTAAAACCAGGGGAACAATGATATACAATTCGTAGTTTACTACACCGTTGATTGAGTTATTTTCATAGGAGAGGAAGGGCAAGAAAAATGGCTCCATATCGCCTATGTTAGTTTGTGAAGTAGAAAACTTAAAATGCTACTTTTTACATTTATCTGAAGATGTTGTCTGCGGCTTGCTTTTATATTGCACAATGCAAGCATCATATAATTATAAACGTTGCCATGGAGGTGCTTGCTGCTGTAGTGGCACATCGCTACCATTTAGAGAAAAGAGCAGCGTACTTACCAGTAAATCCCATGTGGTTATCTTCATCAATTTTCCATAGTGCTTTGCATTCCATTTCGTTTTCTTTTCTTATATCTCAAGTTGCTAAAATCGTTGCATACACACTCTTTTCTTAAAATTAGTGGAAAAAACTGCAGTTGTTTGGGAATAGTAAAGATTGGGATTAGATAGATACTTCATAACGCTTCGCTTTTTTTTTTTTTATAAATGTTTAATATTGGGACAGGAATGTCCCCAGCCTGGTATAGAAGCGTGTTTGTCTGCTCTGAGTGCCCGACTTTGTGTATTTGGTGTACTGACTTTTGTTTTTGGGCCCTAGCATCATGCTAATCTAGTGTGTGTGCAGAGGTACGGATTATGCATAAGATGTAGACTTGTCCCATGACCTGGAGGCATGCACCGATTGCATTTGGAAAGAGTGGACAACTGTCCCTGTCATGGCTTTGGTACATATAGAGGTAGTGACTGCATTCCAAGTTTTAAGAATTAATAGTGTGATGAGACCTTTTGATCTGAGTCACTGAAGTGGGAGCCTACTGTCCCACACATGTAGAGTTCCGCTTCTATGCACTTGCCTAGTCCTTTGTGCTAGCATCACAAATGAATTTTAAAAGTGGTAAATTGTGTAGGATGTGTGTTCTATGCCTGGTGTTTATGAATGAAACAGAGTAATTGGAGGCCAGTGTGATCCATTTATTTTTGATATCCGTGGCCTGGCTTTGAACAAGATGGAGTTGGGAAGGATGCTTCCAGAAAGTGGAAATGTATTGCTCACATTTTTGTAGCTGTAGGGAGGAGACCTGGACAGCGAAGGGGGGGGGGGGGGGGAGAAAAGACACAGCAGCTTACAAATATACTTTTCTTATGCCTTTTGTTAGCAAGGATTGGCTGAGTAGTTTGACTGAACACTGCCATTTGGTGGATTGTAGGGGTGGGGAATGGGACTGCAGACTCTGCTGCGAAAGGTAACAAAGTCTTTTTTTATACGATTCCTACTAATCTAGTAGGATTGCATATTTAGAAAAAACAAAATGTCATAATACAGAGACTGATTCTTCCTAAATAATCAGTAAATGTTTGTCTGTTTGGCTAGCTCACATTACTGCATATAAATTCCTAAACCTAAAGAGTTATAGATGTTGTCAGGAAACAAGAACATGTCTGTCAGAATCCCAAGGAAATCAAGGAAACAGATCTAACCCTTGCGTTTGTCACAGTGAAAAGTATTCATAAAGAAAAGATACAATATTAAATTTTCAAATGTTTATTAAAAACCTCTAATCTTTGTAAATAAAACAGGAAATGTGACTGTAAAAAAGATGAGACACATTATTGTAATAAGCATTATTAGAATAGTGAAAAAAACAAATCATTGAATCGTTAATTTTCATAATGTTGCTAATGTTACTCCTATCTATTACTAGCCTCTATTCTAAAGAGAGTATATCGGGAGTACCCGTTTGCCTGGCCTGTTGGAATTACCTAACCACATACCCTGGTGCTGTATGTCAGGAAGCCAAGCTCAGTACATCCACAGATGCACCTCCAAGTGTACAGCTATCTTTCTTCTCAGGATGAAGTTCGGGGACAGCGGACTACATCTTACAATGGCGTTCCGTGATGACTCCTGCGGAAGTGCACCTCTCACCGACTTCAACACAGACGCAGTTTAATTAACAAAATAGCAAGCTAATCAAACTGTGTCAAAGGTGTAGGACAGCATTTTAATTAGACCGAAGCACAAAAGAGTTGTCTACTTGCATGCACAGAAAATAAAACACTGGCTCATGTTATGAATTTGTGCTACCCTGGAACTAAAGGTGCAGACTACAGGGCTACAATGCTTATCAGGAATAAGTGGATGCGAGGACCATTCTTACAAAAGAGAAACATGTGCAAACCACCATTAAAAAATGAGGCTAAGTTAAAACAAGAACTAAAATGGAAGCTAAATGCAAGATGCATAACACCCTTCCCTTGGTAGAAAAAGGGATGTCTCAAACAGAAGCCATCAATAATATATAAAAAATAATAAAATCATTGTGTTACATATTTAAAAAGCCTTGCGTTTCACATAAAAACTTCAACACAACAAGCAGATGCTAAAAGCTATAAAAAAAGGCCAATTAAAAACCACACAAGCTAATACAAAAATGCAAAAAAGAATTTCATTAAAAGAAAAAGCCAATCAAAGAGTCTAGGAGGCATCCAAACTGAAATGCAACATCTCCAACAAGTCAAGGACAACCAGATCCAGAATGTTGTTACGGCCCCGGATGGAACCCGCATCCGCAGAGGTAGGTTGAACACGATCCAATTGGCAAAGAGAATCATCTCCAGCCCAGTAACAGAATTCGAGGGTAGCTGTGGTAGGGGTGCAGCCTCCATAGTGGAACCAGAAGTTGATGGAGAATCCAGCATAGGCTCAGAATTAACATCTTGCAGCAAAGGGAGCAGAATCACAGGACAACACAACTTGTGGGTTCGCAAAGAATGCACAAGCCGATTCATGTCCGGAAACTGGGACAACTGCATGGCAAGGCATAAGTTAAAAGCATACTCGAAATCACCAGAGGCCGTGAAAGACAGGCTGCACTCTCTCAAACCACACAGGCTGGAAGCACAGAAACCAGTTCTAGTTCAGTTCCAACAACAATGGCTCTCCAAAAAACTGTATCATGCGTTCACAACACAGAAGGACGTGTGGTAGCTCCATTACCAACAGGTCTTGATGTGGGATTGTGGATCAACAAAAATAGAACCAAAAGAGCGACCAGAAGAAACAGCACAATTGGAATGCCTCCAAAAACACTTGAAAACAACGACTGAATAAAAGATGAAATAATTCCAAGCACAGTCGCAAATGTATCAACAAATCCAGACCCAGTCACTTTAAAAAAGTGTGCCACTCCAGCGGTGTTAGAAGCATTAAAAATGTGGTATATCAATTCACTGAAATGCTGGGGCAATTCAGTGAGCAGCAGTGATTGTATTTCAGTTGACGAGCAGTCAACTTGGAGGTCAAAAGTTTCTTGGGCAGATGTTAATGCCGCATCTTTTTGAAACAATAAGGCTTTCAGTCTGCTCAATTTATCAAAGTTTATAAAATTGGCCACAAAGTTATTTCCCCATGAGAATGTGTAGGAGGAAATAAGACATTCATACAACTAGTCACCACCTTGGAAACAGTGACTACATAAGGGACACCTGGTTTCATCCTTCAGCAGCTCTGGTCATTTAAAATCAAATAGCTGCCATTGGAAAGTAACAAAAATTCAGACTTTATCTCCGGCATGGTAAAACCCTTCAAATAACACCAAAGGTTAGCCATTGAAGCACTGCAGACACCAAAGAACTGCTATCTCTCTGCAAATGTAGGAGTGTCAGAAAGAAGTTCCACAGTCATGTAGACTAAAAAAAATATTTTTTGTCGTGCATACATTTGTACTGAAAGGGCAAAAATCTAGCTTCATTTAAAAAATGTGCGCCTATTTTCTTTGTATCTGTCCACATGAAAGTGTTTTAGACATGATGTGAAATGAAACGTTGATACTTGTGAAGAAATGAATCCGTGAATTAGCCAGGTGGCTGATGGGGTTTCAGCTACAGTAAAAGCCAATGTTTCTAACCTTTCTATATTAAGCATATGTAAGCAGATTCATTTTTTTGCCATGATTTTCTGCATGCATGTCAAATTATAAGGCGAAAACTATTTAGTTGCATTTAAATATTTTCATGGCACTCAATTTGATTCAAAAAGCAAAGTCCAACTTAAGTGTGAAATTGATCTCATCTCACTTTGACCATGTTGAAGCATAGACTTGTCATTCTGTACAGTATCAAATGCAGATGAAACAACATTATTCAATGAATAGATGTGTGTGTACAATGTGATAATCCCATTACCGACAACAGCCAATGCTTTTTCAAGATTGTCTTTATCAATTTGTCTAAACCTTTCAACAGCTTCTTGTTGACAAATTTTCCTAATTTAATTGTATGTGGCATAAATAAAATGTGTAGGACTAGGGGTCAGGGACCTAATACAAAATGTGATAATCCATATTACCAGAGAGCAGTGATAAGTGGTCTTTAACTGCAGGCAGGGTGGAATGTTCTAACCATTTTGCTACCCTATAGGTAGTAATAACACCAGAGTGTTGTGACTGAATATGCCTGGGGTCTGGCTTACTTGCTGAAAACCCCTTGGAAGAGGTTAAAAAAACAGGCATTGCAGTCGTTAGTGTCAACAGGCCATAATAACCACCAACCTGAACTAGAAAGGGATTAATTGTATGTTCCATTTTGCCCCATCTGACTGAGCTGTGTTTCTGTGAAATTAAGAAACTGTTGCTAACCATCAAATCTTGCAGCAGAGGGAATGCTTGGTGCATTTACATTTTTTAGCATTAGGCAAACATAGACATAGTCTGTTGTACTGTTTTGTTTAGAAATATAATTTGACGAGGAATCTGACAATCACAACATAAAGCATTAGCACCCTGGACCTGTTTCATGCTCCACAAATAGATTTAAGCTCACCATTGTCCTTCCAACATTCATAACTACGTATGGCTAGCTGTGAAATAAATACATTCAAATAAATCAATTTTGTTTGTGTGAGCATATTTTTCTTTTCAGGCGCAGGTGTAAGTTTATAATAATAAGAAACAGGATCTGTAGGGACATGATAAGAAAAATGAGGGAACTTTTTCAAATAGGTTTTATGACCACACGCAGGTGGTGTATAGTTAAAAACAGCATGTGGAGTACTTGCTCTGTGTAAATAGTGATGTGCATAATGATGGCAACAAAACATTTCATCATAATTTGCAGAATTCAAATACAAAACCTCATTCTCAAATAGAGTGTATGATTTTCATTCAGATAACATATTAGAAACATTCAGAACATCCTATTTATTGGAAACTGGCCCTGGGGAGAGAAAGCCACCCATAGCAACTTTAAAAACATATGAAAGTTGCAAAGTTTCAGTTGGACCAAAAAGGTCAGAGGGAACTTTATCCCAAACATTACCATCATGGACAGGAATTGCAGGAATGTTCACAAGGGACAAGTCTCTTTGGACTTTATTTGAAAAAGAATGAGGCATAAGCACTCCAGCTACAAGTTGTGGTGAAGCATGATCTGGCAAATAGTGTCCATTCAAAAGAAGAAAGAAAACTGTGATAAATCCAATCCAGTGAAAAAGAAAAAATCATGAAAGAAAAATCCAACAGTAGAACCATGGAGGAATCAGATAAGTCTGTTTCAGCCAACGGAAAAATGCACGTATACCACATATACGGGGGTATGTGAAGAGTCAGAAGAAAAATCACCAATGTCAATAAAATAACCAGAGACAGTCTGAGAAAAAAACAGAAACCTCAGTGGGCAAAGGAGAGCAGGTAGGAAACTCCAAAGGTAGTTGATAGTATATAAGGAGTGCTAAAAAAAAGGAACTATCCATCTATCTGAGAGGCATACAAAAAGTCCAAGTAAAGCACTATGCTGATGAAATCGCTAGATCTAATAATAAACTTAAGGAGTTTTTTAAAATCACACAAAAATGTATCAATCCTTCTGCTTTTTTTCAGCCCCTGAAAAACATCTCTGAACCTATGCTCTCAACTCTCAGATTTTTTTTAGACTAAGATTCTGGGCATTGTGGAGACCTTAAAGACAGCGGGCACCAATAGCAGCACTGAATCCTTTGGGTTAGTTGGCCTAAGTACATCTACTACCATTGATAGCTGTGTGACTGTTTGGTCTGGTGATCAGACCCTATCAGTCCTTTTTACATCTTCCTGTTCCTTGAACAAGTTCTCTCCTATTTTATTGGAGGATTCCAAGCGGGTTCTTAGAGCTTACAATTCTGGCTCCCCTGATGACCCTTGCCCTCCCCAAGCACTGGGTGCGGAAGCAGAGGCTATAAATCCAACTCTGAATGTGGTGCTAAATAGCTCCCTGCGCCTTGCCACTGTTCCCAGCTGCTGGAAGAATGCCAGGTAAATTACACTGCTTAAAAAACCTTCGGCAGATAGCTCCACCCTGGCCAATTACAGGGCAATTTCTTTGCTCCCGGCCTTTTCTAAGATCCTTAAGAAAATAATTAAAGCACAGCTTTCTAGCTATCTCAACACCAACCAGTTGTTGCGTCCCTCTCAATCGGGCTTTCGACCCGGTTGCAGCACTGACACTTCTCTGGTCAAGGTCTCAGATACTATTAAAGTGGCAGTAGACAATGGGAAGAAGGTGGCTTTGCTGCTTTTAGATTATTTGGCAGCGTTTGATACAGTTTGCCATCCTATCCTGATGTACTGTCTGCGGGTCATCGGGGTAGGTGCAACCACCTGGGCCTGGCTGTGTTCTTTTCTATCAAACAGATCTCAGTGGGTGTTGATGCCTCCATTTGCATCTGACTCTAAGCCCATTGAGTTTGGGATTCCCAGGGCTCTGTTTTGATTCCAACATTGTTCAATATCTATATGTCTCCTCTAGCAACCCTGATGGAATCCTTTGGAGTGCAGATCTACTCCTATGATGACAACATATAGATTATTCTCACTTGGGATGGGAACATGACTAGAGGCCAATGTAGATTTGATCTTTGTCTGTCAGCTGTGTTTCAATGGATGTGTCAGTGCAACCTTCAGTGCAACACAAGCAAGACAGAGATACTGGTCTTTGTATCTTCTCCCCCTTTGAGGGGTGGTGAGATTTGGCCAAGTTCTGCTCCATCTCCTCCGACCCGTACTATGGTAGTGAAGTTCCTCAGAATGAAGTTTTATAGTAATTTGTCCTTCAAACCACAAGTGGAGAGCACAGTAGGGACTTGTTTTGGCCTCCTGCATTTCCTAAGGAAGTTTCTGTTCCTTCTACCTGCCTTCTGTCGGAGGATGGCAGTCCATGCCCTTAAAACATCTTGGCTGGGCTATGCCAATGCTTTCTGCTGGGGCCTCCCTCTTTACCTACTCAAGAGACTCCAGTTGGTGCAGAATGCTGATGCAAAGCTCTTGCTGAATATCCTGAGGAACGTTTCTATTCATGCCCATCTCAAGGAGCTACATTGGCTGCCCATTTGGGCAAGAGTAAAATTTAAGGGAATGGTGCTTGCCTATAGAGCTTTTTATGGATTAGGTCATAAATATCTATCTAAGCACCTCTTTGACTATCTGCACCCCAGAATCCTATACTTTGCTGATGCACTGCTGGCTGTGGTGCCTAAGATAAGGAGGTAGAAATGGGGAAAATCCTCCTTTTCTGTGCCAGTTGCTGCTAGCTGGAATGCTCTCCCTCGGCACCTGTGTGCTATTAAGGATGCAGGCTCTTTTAAATGCAGCCTGAAAACCTGGCTTTTCAATGAAGCTTTTTAGTCTGTGTCCCCTCACATACACATAAACATTGTGATTAGTCGTCTACACACCTGCATCACCTGGACACTCCTTGGAATATCTGAGTGCTTTATGAGTTCCACTTTGATTTTATTTGATATAACTTCATTGCAAGGAGCAGCAATGGAAAACATTAGAAACACACACTGTGTTATCATCATTAACTGGTACAATGGAAAGTTCAGCATCTTTAGACCTCAGCTGGGGTGTAGAAAGATTTGGACTGCTTAATGCATGTAAACGTATTTCATGCAGGGTAAGGAGAGGTGTGAAGGAACTACCAAGAAAGGCCCATGGACTGGTGTGTAGGACTGGCCATATGGTGTAGGTTGATCAAATCAATTGAAACAAGTCTGTTGTATTTACAACCATCGAGCAGTGGCAAAATCACAGTTCGAGTACCTTGAACAGCAAAGACAGGCACCGGTGCATGGTACAAAGGGCCAAACTCATTTTTATCTGTAATCTTCTCTCAGACTAGATCCCCAAATTCTGGAATCCAGCCAGAAACCACTGGTTGCTCCTTCACTTCGTCAGTGGAAGAACATTTAGAATTCAAATTGGAGTGCTTATTTCAGAAGTCTTGTAATTCCTATAAGACAGCAAAATGTTCATTGATGTCAAAGGGCATCTGCAGCCACTGTGCCAGAGTTATCAAGATCTGATAACATACATCTAAACCCCAAGGAGAATCCTGTAGGGAGTCTGATCACCCAAAGACCTTCTAGGCAGATTATTTAATGATCTCTGGCCTCCATACAGGTGATGTATCCAGCTAGGACCTGAACCTAATACTCTAGCTGTTAAGGACTGCTTTAAGTCACGGTTCTTCAGTTCCACTATCGAATTTCCCTCAGGATGATAGGGGGCGGAGTAATGCACAGCAACACCAAGACTGCCCATAGTATCCCAGTAAATATTAGAGGTGTAAGTCAGTCCCTGGTTCGAGTGGAATGCTGCTACTGCATTTGAACCGGCAAAGACTTGCAAATCTTGAATAACAGTTTGAGCGTTAGCTTATTGCTGTGGTCAAACCCATAGAAATTGAAAACAAGAATCAACAGCCACTAAGATATATATAAAGTCACCATCAAAATGGAGTGGGTCACAATGATCTAAATAGACACATTGTAAGGTACTTGTTGGAAACTCAAAGCGATGTCTGAGGTGGGCATGCAGCAGTAGAAATTTTAATTTGTTGACAAATGTGACAACTAAGGACATCATTTTTTGTCTGTTGGTAAAGATACTTCCACCAGTAGCATTTCTATAGTAAAGAAACTGTAGCCGCCACCTCAGCATGGGTAGACGCAAATTCCTCATAAGCAGCTATTATTAACTTTAACCTGTGGTATTACTTGATCACCCATCCCGGGAATGCGGGCTAAGGGGAACATTTTGAGGACTCAATAGATAGGAGTATTTTGCTGAATATCCTTTAGGCAAGGGCTCGCCACTAGTCGAAGCAGTGACCACTGCCAGGATGTCAACATCAATCCTCGTTCATGAAACAGTAATCACAGCTACTAAAACTGTCTGAACAGCAACAGTGACAGCTTCATCAGCCAATTAATTCCCTTCAATTTGTATAACAACAAGATGATTCAATGTGTAAAGAACATGATCCCATGGCAAAGCATCCTTAAGTGCCGCCACCTTGCCCCAAAGCAACTTATGCTTGATAGCCTTTCCTTTACAATCAGCTAATCCATTCAAGCACCAATAATGTAAGTTATCATTAAAGGCCTGGACACAGTAACAGGATTCACACACTATAAGTGTTGGGAATTCAGGATCTGCATTCTACAGTGCCAGAACCAAAGCTTTCAATTTAGCCAGCTGAGCAGTACAGTCACCTTAAGTTTTTGTATCTGTTATTTGTGCCCAAAATACACCATTGTTCATGACACCCTTTACTGCCGCACATGCTGCTGAATATTTGTACTTAGTGCCAACCCCAGGCTGGGCTGAACCATCAGTATAGATAATACAATTAGGCCTGGGCGGAGTTCGTGGAGTTGCGCTACGTGGAACTTCACAAAGTCAAAAAAAGATTTTGCCACACTACGATTAGATCCACTAGCGGGCGAGGTTTGCTGGTGCGCCCGTTTGCATTTCAATGGGAATGTGGAGTGCGTCCTCGCATTCCAAAATGCACGCGAAGGGCACCACGCGGTTCTCAACTGCATTCTCACATTCTAAATCTCATGCAAACAGCACCACGTGGTTCGCATGGGTGTGGCCATCTTTTTTTTCGGCTCTCTGTTATGGTGCAGGGCATAAAGCTTAATCTCTCTTTAATCTCTATAATCCTCCCTCTTCAAAACTTATCTATCCCTCATTTTTATTTTTTATATTGGTGTGTGTCTTTGTGTTTGTATATTTTATGTTTTTGAGAATGTTTTTTGTTTTTTTCGTGACTTTTGGTTTATTTCCCCTTACTTCCTTTTCTTTCTTCTTCCCTTTCCATTTCTTTTTTTTGTTTTCCTGAACCCACCCAGCGCATTGGCAGAGGCAGGGAGGCTGCATTGCGGGTGTGCAGCCCCAGGTGATGTTTGGTGAGGAGGAGGTGGCAGCGCAACTTCCCTCCCTCGCTGGCCGCAGGCGGTAGGCCCGGTAGCAGATACCCCCTGCAGGGGCATCAGTGGCGCTGGAGGACGGTGCACCGGTGTGTGCAGTGCACCTGCCAGGTATGGCGAACCGCCCAGCAGCTGACGCACCACTCGGCAGACATCCTGGACCGGGAACAGTCCCTGCTTGACGTTCTAGGCATCGAGATTCCTGGGCTCGGTGAGTATTTATTATTATTTGTGTTTGTGTTGTATAGTGCTTACATTTGTTTCACAATAGCATGCTGCTCATACTTAGAGGTAAGTTATGCTTACTTTACGCTGGTTTTATTATTGTGTGATCCAGTTTCTAGTTTCTCCTAGGCAGGTGCTCAGTGCTACCTAATCGTAATCATCATTGGCACTCGCTTTGGCTGATTAATTAAGAAGCCATTGCAGACTGTTCTTCTGTCACTATAGTGAATCAGTGAATAGCGCGTTCTCTCTGTGACTTTGTTTATGTAGCTCGTACAGTTCCAAGTTATTTATTTCACAGCGATGTGTAGAATGCATCTATGCATTGCAAAAAGGGAGACTGGGTTCATCCATCAAGTGGGTTGAGAAATGGGAATAGAATCAAAGATCATTCACTGCAATGCATTAGTTTCAAATATAGTTTTTGTTAAGGAAATTTGGAATAGGGATTTCAGGATTAGTTTGGGCAACGCAACAATAGTTGATAGACTCAAGTCGAAACTAGTAGTACTATAGGTGATCTGTTTTAGAGGTGTACAATGTGGCTGCGTTTGCTTGTCATAAAAAAAATTGGGAGATTATTATCTGAATCACTAGTCTATTTTTGGTGTATCTTCTTAATTTTTTACATCACCACTCAAGGGCAAGAAGAGGGACGTTGTCGAGAGTCCAGGAGAAGCTGGTTAGCCAGAGCCGACCACCAGCGCTGCTGCAGAGGGCTCTGCTGACCCCAGTAAGTCCTATTATATATTATTATTATTTCCCTAATGTTGGGTTTTATGATTGTTGTGGATGTCTTAGGGTAGAATCCTGGGCTATTGGAAAGTCTATCGTGAAGATTCAGATTGCAGGCCCAAGTAAGCTAGTATTATAAATAAAATTCACCATGTATGTTTGTTGAGAAGGCTTTCTTTTTCCTGCTCATTCTCTAACACAGTTGAGTTCACGAGAAAGTGGCCATGATCATCATAGACCCCCCCCCCCAATGTAGTGTGCTGCTGTCTCATTCGGTTATAGTTACAGTATACCAGTAGTTTCCCATAACAGTGCAGTATGGCTGGAATAAAAATATGAGGTCCCACTCCCATTGAATTTGCCAACCAACACCATATGTCTTTCATTGACCATTATTCCACCCCTGGCTTGTCTAACTTTGTGAACCAATCAAATGCCAAGAGTGATATTTAGAAGGTACTGCAGTGCTAACTGAACTATAGTGCTGTATTGCGGTTGTATTTGGGGTGACATTTCTGGCATCTAAAATATGTATAATGTTTTATTCTAGCCACACAGAACAACAGGGATGCCGGCTCCAGTGCAGCTGCAGGAGGAGATGGGTCAGATGGAGGGGGAGAAGCGGCAGCAGGGACGGGCACTGGTAATTCACATAATTTCTTGCAATTACTATACTCACTAGTTAGTAGTAGGGCGTCGTCATCAATATATGACTGTGAAATGAACCCCCCCAGCTTTACCAGCTGCAGCAGTGGTTGAGTTATTATGGCCTCTTCTATCTGCAACTCAGCAAAAGCTCACATAATCAGCGTTGATGACTTGAAGGAAACATTAAAGAAGGGAAGGTTAAAAGAAAGGAAATGGTATATGAGTGAAAGGGTGGGTGGGTGAAAGTGTGCGTGGGTGGATAAAGGGATGGCTGGGCAAAAGGATGGTTTGAAGAAAGGGTGGCTATTAAATGGATGGACAATGGATTGGACATTTTGGTGAAAGACAGGATGAGAGAAAGTAAAGCTTAATCATGGTTTATGCAGGGTTATCATTCACAGCTATGGTTCTAAGTGGGGGTATTTTTTTATTCTTTGTTCTACTCCCTTGACTTGCTGTATTTATTAAATGAGCCAGATGTATCCCACCCATCATTCACCCTCCCCCTCCCCACCCATGGCATTTTTGCGACCTATGACCGAAGTGCTGTATGGGTCAATTTGTGACTGCAGTGTTGGTAGTGCAATGTGTGTCTGCTTCAGTTAATGCAGCATTTACAATGTTTTGAATGCATTACAAACAGATCACACAAGGTGTGTTGTTTCCCTCCACCAAACCCAGTCACCTCTTTCATAACATAACATGTGTATTTGTAAAGCACACGTTCCTCCAAGGGTATCTTGGTGCTGAATAACAGATGTTTATGTCTTAGTACTTCACTCCTTTATTTTTTCCTAAGTTCTTCTGTCCCAGCCTACCAAGCTGGAAAATGCATTCTTGGCATGTGCCACATTTCATTTTATAACTATGTGAAGTGAAGTGATTCCCAAATATATTTCTTGGTTACCCATATCAGATTTATTTTAGACTTGTTCAGATTTTTCACTTTTGAGTTGTACAGTGACTGAATAAGCCAAAGATGAGGAATTCATGATCAGTGTAGTGACCCCTCCGTTCTATATCTCTACCCTACCTGTCTAATCCCTCTACCATACCCTGCAGTAGAGTAAGTCAAGTTTCCTTTCCTTGCTTACTGACCAGTGAGTGAATTTGTTGGAAATAATATGTGGTGGTGGGTGAGGCCACTGAGTAAAGTGGGAGTCAGTGCATGATTTGATGTCAAGTTTGGCATATGGGATACACAGTGACGAATGTGCCAAATACAATCTATATAGCCCGTTCCCTTCCCTGTAGAGCAGTCCATTAGATTAATTTTCCCCTAAATCTACTTATGGCAGACAGGATAATATTAATATCCGCATTTCATATGTGAGGTGTGTCAGGATAGAAAGAGAAATGCATTTGGAGAAGAGAAGGGCCATTGGAATTAAAAATAGATAATTATCAACTACAGCTGTACCAGCTGCAGATAGTAGGAAACTACCCATAGAGCTGGACAGCAATGAGCATGGCTTTATTTTTTTTGCACAAGACACAACTTGTACTCTATATAGTGCATAATAGATACTCATTAAGAAGAGGTAATTTCTTTTTCAACTCAAAGTGTCTGTTTATAATTAATTGAAAAGCCTTTAGAAGAAAAAAATAATCAAATCACTGTTTTTTTCATTTGGTGTTAATCTGCCTTTTAATACTTTTCTGCCACACAGTAAGTGCTTTTTAATGCAAGGCATGTGTGGGTAAAACATAAAATTATCCTTTTGATTCTCCTAATTATAATCACATCAAATTCCAATGGCCCTAGGGTACCAGCAATGTACTGCTACTGTGCCACCCAGTAATTTAAATCAATTGTTTGCACAGAGCATTATTCAATATTTGTCTTCTTTGTTTTTCTCAATATAGCTGCTCCTGCTGGTCCAGCCAGACCACCCAACAGGCAGGAGACAGAGGCCCATTTGCGGCGGCAGAGGCTGGAACACATCCAGCAAGAGTATCGGCGGCTGGTGTTCATGGAAGAGGAGGAGAAGGAGGAAACAAATGCATCTTGGCTGGGCCCCAGTGCAGTCAGTCCCTCTCAGCCTCCAGCCTCCTGGCCATCCCAAAGCCAACGCAGTTGCCAGCTAACTGCTGCCACCCCCTCCCACACTAACAACAGGCCATTGCTGTGCCGCATCCTGCAGTGGCTAAACACCATCGAGGGCCGGCTCACCACAATGGAGCAGAGTCTGAACCAGCTCCAGACAGACATCCACAATGCCCTCTTCCAGCCCTTTTAAAAAAAAAATGTTTTGGTGGGAATACTTGTTTGTTGGGGCTGGGTGCAGAGGGTGGGAAGGGAGTTGGGACCGGGTTTGACTTTCTTTGGACAGTTTTAATTTTCAGACATTGGAGCTTGGGTCAGTTTTGCTTTGGGAGAGGGGTGGGCATGTTGTGTGGATGGAGAGAGTGGCTTTCTTTGTAAAAAAAAAGTACAGGGGAGACTATTTTATTTCAGCTAAATTTATGCCTGAAGTAGTTTGTTTTACTTTTACTTTGCACTGCTGCCTTCAGCTAATTTTTTACGGACCCTGTTTATGTGCTTGTAAGAGAGAGTGTAGCGCTTAGTTATAGAGCTATAGTTCTCTAACTGTCTTGCTCATTAGGGGGAATGCTGCCATGATGACCTATATTGTCTACAACATAGGTAAACGTCAACATTTGCCCAGGGGCCACAGAGTATGGTGTGTGGTGTGACCGAGGGTCGCCCTGTGGTGGTGGGGGGTCCTGGGTGGGTGAGGGATAGTGTAAGGAGGTCTAAAAAAATCTTAAGTAAACAGGCAAGCATTTATTTGATTGTTAACTAAAGTTAACTGGTGCAGGACACCACAGTAGATACTTCATTTAACCTGCAAATAAATGCTTGCCTGTTTTTTTAAACATTTTTTCTGAATATTAGTGATCAGTAAGTAAACAGCAACTCACGCTACTGTTCACCAGGGGGGGGCGCATGTAAAGGTCAAGAGGGCTGCAAGTGGCCCCAGGGCCGTACTGTGAGTATCACTGGTCTACAACAACATAGATAAACAATAGTAGCAGGTAGTTACTTACTTACTAAGTTAACTAGTTCAGTTTCAACCATACCAGTTACCTTACCTGAATATAGATGAAGCAATAACAGGGAAGGCATCACAACTTCACAAGTGAAGTCCCACTTCCAGTTCCTCCGATGCGAGCTCCAACTGTAGGATTAATCTGAATGATTGATTAGCCATTGTAGGCAACTAAATGGAAAAAAAGCCTGAGTTAGTGGGTTATATTTCATCAAAGCTTTACAAAGAATTGACACCTGAGTACTACATGATGACGCAAGTCACAACGAGAATGCCTGATAGTGCTAAATTACAAAAAATAACAATACTACTAGCTTTGGGCTAATGGGGAGCTAGTACTATTATTTGCGAAATCCTCGAGTTATAAAAAATGGACTCAAAGTCTGGAGTGGACAAACTTTGGTTAGAAGTTTACGGTTACACAACACAAGGCCTGAATAATGATGCTGAGACTGATGTTCTTCACTCTATATCTAAAATATTGATCACTTTTCATGCGCGGGTGGGTAAATGGGGCCAGTGTGGGCAATTGCTTAGAAGATCCTGCAGTAAGTTGGTGTTGATTTCACCACATCCGCTCCCACCAAGTGTGTGATCCATTGATGGTGTAAATTAAGCCACACCTCAATAAATCACACCGCCCAGGGGAAGAGGGTTAGGGGTTTGATGAATAGAGAGGAAGGGGGCTTTGGGGAAAGGTTTGACAAAGACAATCACTACACAAGGACAACATTTATCTGGGCAATGAGCAGCAGCACATCATTCGCCATTAATCTGTTGTGGAAGGAAATATAGGAATGAGTATGAAAGATTACAGATAAATGCATTGCAAACAGTCCTTCTGCCCCCGAGACCCAAGTTATCAGATATCTAAAAGTTCTGTCTTCTAGGCCAGGGAGTGAACACATCCACCCAGTTCTCCAAATATGATTGTTAAAATAAAAATGATACTGTATTGCAAAATTAGGTGGTGCATCTGCACTCTCCTCAGGAATGTCCACTCTTTGGTGGCTGTCTGGACTGGTCCGGTAGGTAAGCAGGAGTGTTGCTGAGCTCAGCTTTCACCTTTCATTCATGCAGGAGACTAGAAGAAGGCATGCAGATTGTAGGAGAGAAACTGTTTTTTGGAGTCAAGGAGAAGGACAGAAAGAAGGTAAGCTTTATGAGGAGTGTATCAGTGTATCAAGAAGACTCAGAGGCAGAGCAAAAGAAGCAAGAGGGGGACTCAGAGTTTCACTTTTGCCATAAATCCAACACAAACACACACAGCAGCATTTCACAAACGCACCTCTATCTATTCCACATAGCTGCGTACTAAGCCTCAGACTCTTGGTTTACCTTTGAACTGAAGTCGATAACGTCTTGCTTATAGCTGTTGATGAGGTATTCCCGCAGCTCGCACTCTGAGTTCTTCCATCCTCCTCCTGAGACCTGACTCCAAGTAACTGCATCCCAGACCACTCAGCATCATGACCAAGCAAGATAGACGTGTAGTGCACTGCTGTTGAAAAGCAAGTAGAGAAACAGAATTGCAGTATTTTGCATAGGTTTTTGTTTGTTAACTAAAGTGACTGTTCTGGTCTCTGAAGAACCAGAAAAAAGGAGAGGACCCTCCAATTCAATCTGGCTAAAGGTGAAAGGGCTGATCACTTCCAGGGAAAAAATTATCGCCCATCACTCGGGACCCAAACATTGCACATCAATAATCATCTCAAGAAATTTCCCGGATTACAGTTCAACACACCCTCCCTCACTGTCAGCCTCCACGTCAATCATTACTCACAGTCACTCAATAATCTGATCACTTATTAGTGCAATGGTTACCTACTCCAATCCAAGCACGGTGGTAGGTACACTATCTCTTCTTTAATGCAGGCGACAGATTGGAATTTGGCAGGCTTGTAAATCAAACAATTGGCTAGGGCAGCCATCCTAGATGATGAAAAAAACAGAAGCATCATAGGAGTGGGCCATACAGGTAATTAATTTCACTAAGTACGTTTTTGAAGGTCAATCACCTCAAAGGAAAAAATTATTGTTCATCACCCAGGCCCCATACATTGCAAATCAATCATCTCAGGCAAGTTCCCACATTTCAGTTCAACACCCTCCCTCACTGTCTGCCACCACATGAATCATTAATCATCATCATCACTCACAAAATCAGTCACTCACCGTTGCAATAGTTATAGTTACCTCTTCCAATCCAAGCATGGGTAGTTTAGATATTAGGCATTCATCTTGATGCAGGCAACACATTGGAATTTGGTATTGGCAGGCAGTCTTGTAGATCATAAACGATCTTCTGGGGCAGATCTTCTAGTGCTAAGTGATGCAAAAAGGGATATCCAACAGGCATGCGAGGGGGGAAAGCATTGTCTTTAATGTCATGAAGGAATTGTGGAGACTCTTTCAATGCACACTGGTCCAACTGCAATTCGGCAATATATATGTGACTAAAACAAGTGGGGCAGCGTAAATCTGACACAAAAATAATAATGTTCCACAAGCTATTTTTTTTTTGCGAAGATAGAACTAAGTTCAAGAGAAATAATTAAAAGGTTCTATAGGGGCACTGGCATACTTAGTCCGGGAAGTAGAGTGCGTCCTCAAACTCAGGTGGTTCAACCAGAAGTTGGTCAGCTAACACATTTGATTAAATTTCAGACCAATCACCCTCCTCCTCCTCCTGTGCTGCTGTTTCAGGAACGGTGTAATTGTGTGGTATAAAATGTTGGTTCATATTGATCAAAGTCAATCTCTCCACATTTTGAGGTGAGAGACTGGTCATTCTCACTGTAAAAACAGCACCAGCTGCACTGAACACATGCTCAGCAGACACATTGGCTATAGGACAAGCCAGATACTTTATTGACAGCCTGCTATGCTCTGGCCATTGGCACATCTTCCCATACCAATACATCAATGGATTTTGATCAACATAGACCTCTTTTGGTTCATCCAGTTAATAATGGAGCACCTGTGGATGGTCATTGATGCAGCCACTTGCTCAATCTGTTTTGCCATCACCTCTGCACTGGACTTGAGCCCTGCCAAATGAAACCAATACAATGCAGAGGTTGGGTCCAGCCTTTCTGTTGCTGTTGTTGCCAGTGTTCTGGTTGATTGTGTGGTTGGCCGCTGTGAGACTGCCCTCTCTGGAAGTTAAATGCAGCACCCCAGAACTGTGGGGTGGGATTCGAAGTTGTGGCCATTCTTCTTCCAAGTCTTCTACTTGCTCTACAATCCACCTCTTGTGTTTTGAAACATCCCCTTCAGAAAAAGGAATGAAAATGGGTAGAATTATTTTGTACTGTGGATCAAGTAGTGTGGCAGAAAACATGTTACTTGCACAACCTTTGTTCTCTCAGTACATCATCAAGGGTATTTCTATTGTAAGGCAGTATTTCATGCATGTGGACCTACTGTTTATTTTACTATTACTATTTCTGTTATGACCAATAATGCTCTTTTTTGTGGCAATATGTAAATGACTCTAGTAATCACAGTAGAGAATGAACATGTGTTTGTTTTGACTTTGTTGGTACATGTTTTGATTATTCACAGCAACAAAACATGTGCATATGCAAAAGTCTCACACGCGCTCTAATTGCATGAGTCCACCCTCTGAACACTCCTCGAGGATGCAACTTGCAAACTGTCCAACGCCAGAACGTATCTCAACAGTTAGACTGTGGGCACATGTCTTCGCTCATGACTGGGTGTATTTAAGCCGCTTACAAAGAGGCCCCGTGCTTAGCCTTGGAGATGCCACGGAGTCACTTACCTGTCTCCTCTGCAACATTCCTGCACGGCGGTCTTCATTCCTCTACGGCAGTCTCACATCATCCGGCAGCTTCCTGGATCCCGGTCTTCTCTCCCCCTCCCCCTCTGCGATGTCTCTAACGCCGATCCTCTAAAGAAAGCACAGGTGAATTAGTGCGTACACATTTCGAATCTGGTTGCCAAGCGCTCAAAGGAAGAAACGCAACAGCGCCTCCCTAAGGTTATTGTTCTACTTGGTTATTTTGGAACAAACAAAGACTCTCCTACCCTACCTATGTTTTCAACATGATACCGGAAGAACCGTATTTCTTGTTGTAGCAGCACATGCACAAGTGACGACGGAGAGTAGCAGCGTGTTTGAAACTGTATTGTGTTGTGGTATTGGACAGATCAGATTCTTGCACAGTGACTATATACACATAGTTATTAAATATGTTTGTTTATTGGGCAGAACCTTTGTATTTGTAGAATCTTTTGCATTTGTTTTCACTGATTTTCCAGGTAAAGGAATCATCGCAAGAACAGCTAAATGCTCGGTACCCTATATAACTATTGAACATAACATTTGTACATTTGCTCTCTTAGCAGGGTCTTATATGTAGAAGTTATACTTTTGTTTTAAACTTTGTTTTTATTTCAGCATGTTCCTTTGACAACATTATGCGGCATCCAGTTGTTTGGTACTGCAATATTCCTTAATGACATCATGATCGCCCACAGACTTGAATGCTTCCCGCATGCTTGTTGGTATGCCATATTACTAGTAAAGATTTGTTTTTAGATAGGGTGCTATTTGTTACTTAACCCATATCGTTTGTTGCAGTGCAAGAAAGGAGTTTAATCTGAACAACCCTGAGCATCCATCCAATACTCTCGCACCGATATCAGAATCCAGACCCACTCCTCCTGATTCCGGACGACACTGCACACAGAATTGAATCACTGAAGCCCTGGTATTTTTCTTCTGTTCTTTCTAATGCCATTCTCACTTCCCCCTCAGCTCTCATTAGGACCTGGGAACGATCGTTGCCCTAGTGGAACCACCTGGAGTTCAGATGAGTGGCTTACCATTGACATCCAGCACTAACATTTTTGCCAGCTTCCCATTGTACAAACGTGCGGTTGGGTGGTTCTGCTCATAGGGCCCCTCCTGCCTAAACATGCATGTAATAGTAGCCTGGATTTTCACCTTTTCTGGGGCCACTGACACATGCATCTTTTGAGAAGTAGATAGTGATGGTAGACTCAATGTGGATCGTGGTGGGGCAGTCACTGTATGCCGTTGTGTCTCCATCTCACTCTGAATCTTGTGCCATTGTGAAGTCGTAGAGGTGGGTGAATCTGCTGGTGCACCGCTGGGGACCGGGCTGCTTTGGTGAAGATGTCACCCTCTTCCTCATCATCACCTTCCACCATGATTGGACTTGTACTTGTAGCTGATGTTCCCTGGCTCCCCTCACACCACATTCAGCAATTTTTTATGGTGCTCCTCCCACTTGATTGTGTGGTGTTTTTTCATATTGGTCATTTGGCCTAGAGTACCAAATGTGTACCAGGCTTACCTCGACTAACATCTGTGTGGCAAATGGTGTATACATGATTGCAGTGGCTGCCTCACTGACAGATATGGTCCTGGGCTTTGGTCGGGGGCGGTGGAAATCTGCTTCTTCTCCTTCCCACTGGCCACTTTCTTGGCAGCTCCTTTCTTTGGGGCCATCTTGAAGCTGTCAGTTGGCAGTGTCACGCATCACATCATGCACAGGCCTTCTGTCTGGCAGTACTCTGGGTGATGGTTCTTTCTTGTGCACCTAAAAGCAAACATCAGTGAAATGTGGCATTGTTGCAGTTCAATTAATAGTACAAACAAACAATATCATTTAGTGTGGTTACTTGTTATTATAAATAATAAGCAAAAGAGTGTAACTCTCCATTCGTAAAACCACACCAACATAAACTTTCATGGTGTACACTCAGGAAGGATAAGATCAACAACAACAACATACAGATGTAACTGTTTGCTTTATGTGCATCACATTTGGATGTGGCACTAAGAGAGGTGCAGTTGACAATGGAATAATCCTTCGACAATAAATGCTGTTGTGCACCTTTGGCAGACATGGGGTTGATGCCAGATGTTAGGAAAATGGGAAAATAAAAATTCAATTAAAAAAATACATTAAAAAAGAAACATTAACAACATTAAAAGAATTAAAATTAAAAAAATTAAAATAATAAAACTAAAATCAATTAACATTGAAAAAACCTAAAATTAAAAAACATTTTTTATTTTTTTATAAATAAGTGAAATTATCCTCAAGCACATAATTTATTAAACTGCTAGCTAAACCATCCCTGCAAGCCTATGGCAAAGGGCTGCCAGCCAGTGCCACATGGTCAAGAACAACAACACTGAGCAAGAAGGCATGGATAACAAAGAGAAGACATGTAGGCCTATGGCAAAAGCACAC
This sequence comes from Calotriton arnoldi, assembly GCA_963921515.1. Lineage (NCBI taxonomy): Eukaryota > Metazoa > Chordata > Amphibia > Caudata > Salamandridae > Calotriton > Calotriton arnoldi. Next base: position 965,398 of record CAWUFW010004481.1, on the reverse strand, counting down.
TGGCTGCAGTGCCTACACAAAATGGCTGCCAGACACATTGGTCGCAAGTTATCAACAACAAGCAAGAAGGCATGGGGAAGAAAGAAGACATGCAGGCCTATGGCAAAAGTACACTGGCTGCCTACACAAAATGCTACCGACCACATGGTCAAAAAGCAAGCTAGGAGGCATGGCCACAAACAAAGAACACATGCAGGCCTATGGCAAAAGCACACTGGCTGACTACACAAAATGGCCACCAGCCACATGGTCACAACAAGCAAGAAGGCATGGGGAACAAAGAATACATACAGGCCTATGGCAAAAGAACACTGGCTGCCTACACAAAAGTGCTGCCAGCCACATGGTCACAACAGCAAGCAAGGAGGCATGACCAGCATTGGCCACAAACAAAGAACATATGCAGGCCTACGGCAAAATTACACTGGCTGACTACATACAACGGCCGCCAGCCAAATGGTCACAGCAGCAAGCAAGGAAGCATGGCCAGCATTGGCCACAAACAATGAACACATGCAGGCCTATAGCAAAAGCACACTGGCTGCCTACACAAAAAGGGTAACCAGCGATATGGTCACAACAATAAGCAAGAAGGCATGGGATACAAAGAAGACATGCAGGCCTATGGCAAAAGCACACTGTCTGCCTACCCAAAATGTCAACTGACCACATGGTCAAACAGTAAGCAAGAAGGCATGGCCACAAACAAAGAGCACATGCAGACCTATGGCAAAAGCACACTGGCTGCCTACACAAAATGACTACCAGCCACATGGTCATGGCCACCAATCACATGGTCAAACAGCAAGCTAGGAGGCATGGCCACAAACAAAGCACACATGGAGGCATATGGCAAAAGCACACTGGCTGCCTACACAAAATGGCCATCAGCCACATGGTCACAACAAGCAAGAAGGCATGGGGAACAAAGAATACATGCAGGCCTATGGGCACTGACTATATAAAATGCCCTCTGGCCACATGTCATGTGGAACAAAGACAAACGGTGGCCTATAGCAAACACACTCACACACTGGCCAGACAAAGGAGGCATAGATTGGTAATACAGAAAAAAGAACATTCATTCAATAATGCCAAAAATGAAAATTAGCTGGACTAAGAACTTCTACAACAACACACATCTTCAAAAGTCATCATATATAATTACCCCCACTATACACTGTTTGCAAAAATAACCTTGAAATGCCCCTAAAAAACAAATTTTGAAATGTAATCCAATGCCATCCACAGAAACAGTTGTTTCATGAATCCATGACTAGTACTGGGCCTCCTGGGGGGGAAAATGTGGCTTAATAGCTAGGGCTGTCGACCTCGGCACTGGGAAACCGGGTTTGAGTCTCGGCAGGGAAGCTCAACATTCTGTGATTCTGGGCAAATCACTTAATCTCCCCGTGCCTAACAAAAATGAATGTGTCTGTCTGTAATGTAACTGGTGCTCATGTAACACGCTCTGATACCTTGGGGTCTAGTTCACGCTATATAAAACTCCACAAAAAACACGGAGAAGAAAATGTACTGAACTGTGCAACATTTTGCCTTAACAAAAGAAGATAAATTACATGCAAAAAAATAATTACCCCCCTAAAAAAACAGGTGGCTACCCACCAAAATAAATCTTAAAAAGCAAATAATAGTACAAATAAGTCCAGGTGCATGTCCCCAATCAAACAAACAAGACCCTTATACACCAGTTTTTCAACTTACTTGTGAAATCTCAAATACAAAGTCCTTAAAGCCAATGAATCCTTCCAGCTCCAAATCCCAATGAAAAGTGACCAGGAGAGGGACAAAGCACTGGGAGGACCCTGCTGGACAAGAACAGGAAGTTGGAGTCCCCGGGGCACTTCCTTCCCGTTTGAAAAACTATTTAAAAAAAGTCTTCACGCACAAATAAACAGCTCCAATGGATAGTTTGAGAAGAAAATCCACTTCACAAGCCTCTCAGCTGCATCTCCAGCAGAAAAGCTGCTCAATTGTTCTATTTGCAATCAAAACTAGATTGCCGCCACAGCCGGTAGCCGGGCGAGTGAACGCAAAGTCTCGCAGGAGCCTGCTAGTGGTGCAAGAAGTCTCATGCATGCCCGCAGTCTAGTCCCAAAACAAAACTCCAGGGCGCAAACGGAAAAAAAACTCCACTTCGTGGTCGTAAGGTGGAATGCAGAAACTCCATGTTCCTCCACAGAGCGCAGAGTGCCCGAATTCAGTAAACTCCACGAGCAGAGCGGAAGTTTACTGCCCGGCCCTATATCAAATCATATTGATCTAGTCACTATTCACAGGCATTCTTGTTCATACTTGAGGTATTGCTGTGTTTGTAAGGTAGAATCAAAATACTTCGAATCAATTTCTTGCAGAATTGATGTTACTCGGGCAGCAAACAGACCTGGACTGTTCTTATACCTCTGTGGGAGCCAACAGAATCTTCTCTGGGTCCCAAGTGCTCTGAAGGTGGTTAAGTCACGGTTTTAAGATGCTATATTTTGACAAAAAAAACAATGGAGATGTCCAATGCAGTTTTGTATTTCTTACGAACAATGTTATTTATTTATCCTGTGCTATGTGCATTTTGAACTGCAAAAGTGTGTGTGTGACTGTTTAATTGTCTGTAGTCCAAAACTATACCATAGAAATAGTCTGGTTTCAGCAGGAAACACTGGATTAGTCATGGTGGAGACACAAGGATCAATCACACCTTGAGATTCTATTTGGGATAGAATTCCTCTAACAGGGCATTTACCCTAATTTTTTTTTTTTAAACTCTTTTTATTAATACAGCTCATAAGACCATACATTGTTTCATGACATTCGCAGCTCAACAGCAATTTATACATACATAGTACATTTAGCAACAAGGGTGTGGGCCCATGCCTATCCTCCTGAGTCCCCGCTAAATTTTGCAGCCTCAGTCCTGTTCTACTATACTCGGGGTACGGTACTTCCTCCAAGGTGACCAGATCTTCTGCCACTTTTTGGTACATCCCCTGCTCCTATACACCACTTCCACCGCCCTCTGGCACCAGTCTAGGTCCCTTTTCCAGTCAGCCAGCTGCGGTGGCGCCAGCGCACCCCAGCTCCGTGCAATATTGCGTTTGGCCACCCCTGCTGCTAGGGTCAGCCACAACTCTGTGTACCTGGGCCATCCCTCATCTCCCTTAATTTGGAGGATTAGCCATCTTGGGTCTAACGGCACCTCCCTCCCCAAGACTCTGGACATGCTACCCGTGATCTCTGCCCAGTATGACGCAATCTCTGGGCACTCCCACAATATATGGAAGAAAGAGCCTTCTTGGTGACACCCCCGTCTGCAATGTCCCGACTGGAGCCTGCCCCAGCGGTGTAAAAGTGTGCAGGGATAGTACGTGCGGTGGAGTATTTTTAACTGTACTAATCGGAATCTGGCCCGGATGGCGACCTCCCTGGGACTCTGTAGCGCTTCCTGCCAACTGTCGTCATCTATGTCCCCTAGGTCTGCCACCCACGCCGCTCGCAGGGGGATCAGTGGATCAGGGCAGTTATTCACCAGCTTACGGTATATCGTAGAGATGGGTTTAGCAATAATCGGGTCTAGCAACAGGCGGTCCTCGAGCGGCGAGTAATCGGGTATCTCCACCCCGGGTTTAACGTGTACTTTGAGGGCATGCATGAGTCTAATGTAGTGGTACCTCTGTGCCGGGTTCATGTCATATTCGGCCTGTAGATACTCAAACGTCCGGGGGGAGTCCCCTCGCCATATGTCACCCAGGTATTCTACACCTATAAGACGCCACCCCCGGAATCCCGCCAGGGCAGTCACCTCCCGGAGCTGGTCTCCCAGCCACAATGGGGTCTTGCCTGTTAGTTTCCGATCCCAGCCCAGGAGCCGATTAGCTTCCCTCCAACATTGCACCACCACCCTGGTATGCTCTGGCCAGTTTTTCCCCACCCTTCGGGCGTAAAGAAGAGACTCACATGCACCCCCCTCCATTGCCTCCCTATCTACCCGATACGCTGGTTCCGAGACATCCGCATACACCCAGTCGTTTACGACCTGTAAATGTGACGCCCAGTAGTACAGCTTGGCATCAGGGATTGCTAGACCACCATCGTATACCCCTCTATGGAGTTTATTCAACGCAATCCTCGGGGGGCCCCCGTCCCATAGCAACGCGCGCACCGCTTGAGCCACCCTTTTGAAGGAATGCGGAGGTATCAGGAACGGCGTGTTCTGTATGATGTAGAGGATTCTTGGTAGCGTAAGCATTTTGTATAAGGCCGCCCGGCCCATGAGGGAGAGCGGAAGAGCGCGCCAGTGGGCGACATCCGTCCCCATACGAGCGAGCAGCGGCTCCAGGTTTGCAGTTAGGAAGACATCCCTATTCCTTGTAATGTATAGTCCCAGATATTTAAACCCACCCGTGACCAGCGGTGCCGCGCAGCAAGCTGGGATACGCGGTGGAGGACCCGACAGTGAAAAGACCGCCGACTTCTGCCAGTTAATCCGATACCCGGAATAGCTGCCAAAGAGCTCAAAAATGTGCATCACCCTGGCAAGCGAGTTGTACGGTCTGGCGAGGTAGAGGACAATGTCGTCCGCATAGAGCGATATCCGCTCCTCCCACCCCCCGGGCGACACGATACCCCATATCATGGGATCCCTCCGTATCCAATGGGCCAAAGGCTCCAATGCTAGGGCAAACAGGAGGGGTGAAAGCGGGCACCCCTGTCGCGTACCCCGCCTCAAGTGGAAGGACCTGGACACCGCCCCATTGACCCTCACCCTCGCCGTTGGCAGCGTATACAGCAGTTTCACCCAGCTACAGAAGATCGGCCCACAGCCCAGTCGCTGAAGGGTCATGAAAAGATAGGGCCATTCAATGCTGTCGAACGCCATGGAGGCATCTAATGCTACCGCCGCTGCCTGGGGCAAGCCCACCCCTTCCGTCATGTGGAGCACCCCGTAGAGTCTCCTCAGATTGTGGCGCGTACTCCTTCGGGGCATGAACCCAGATTGGTCCACATGTACCAGGTCTGTGATGACGGACACGAGTCTCCCAGACAGGGCCTTTGCCAGGATCTTTGCCTCCACATTGATTAGAGAGATCGGGCGATAGGAATCGCACCTGTCTGGTGGTTTGCCTGCTTTATGGATCGTTACTATAGTGGCTTCTCTCTGGTCCGGAGGGAGCCACCCTACTTCCCTGGCCTCAACCAACATCCGTAGGAGAGGGCCCAGTACCACCGCTGCTTGTTTCTTATAGATCTCGACCGGTAACCCATTAGGCCCGGCCGCTTTCCCCGATTGTAAGGAGCCCAAGGCAAGCCCCAGTTCCTCCACTGTCAGGTCAGCCTCAAGTCTGTCCCGTGCCTCTGGCGAGAGCGAGGGAGGGCAAAGTCTCGCAGGAACTCCCCGCAATCTGCCTCTGACCTCACACAAACCGGCGAATATACCTGTTCATAATGCACAGCAAAGGCCTCTGCTATGTCTCCACTGGTGGAGCATAACGCTCCCGATTTGTCTCGTATCCCTGGTACCCAGGAGCGGTCCCTATTGCGGCGCTCCAGCCACGCCAGTAACTTGAGCCCCTTGTCCCCTACATCATATAGCCGGTGCTGAGTCGCCAGCGCATAGGCCCGCGCCTCCTCTCGCGCCAAGGCCCTCAAGTCCTTCTGTTTCAGAGACAATTTGTGCTGCAGGTCAGCTGACTCCGTCAAGGCCGGGTCCGCCTCTAACGTCTCCACCTCCCTCTCAAGTCCCCTGATCTGCAGCAATTCCTCCTTTTTTGCCCCCAACTAAAGCCTGCGCTTGGCCCCGCAAGACCGTCTTAAATGCTTCCCATATCGTGATCTGGGAGGCGACAGACCCCTGATTCTCCTCAAAGTAGAGTTTGGAGCCCTCTCTGAGCTTATCGCAGAGGGTCGGGTCCCGGAGTCTCCAGGGATCTATCCTCGGGAAGGTGGCCTTATTGACTACTGGTCCCTGGAGAAACACCCTCACTGGGGAATGGTCTGAGATCCCCCGCGCCAGGTGCCTGACCTCCGTAAAGTCTCCCATATGCGTGAGCTGGGTGAAAAAATGGTCAATTCTAGAGAATGATCCATGTCTGGCCGAATAGAAAGTATATTCCCTAGTCAGAGGGTGGTGCGCTCGCCAAATGTCACTCAGGCCCATGGCCGAAATAAACCCCGCCATACCCCGCTCCTCCCGCGCCCCCAGTCTCAGATTGGACCGGTCCGTGGATGGGTCCATCACAGCATTGGTGTCTCCCCCAAGAAGGAGAACCCCCACAGGTAGGTCTGTTAAAAAGGCACCTAACTTTGGAAGAAAAGTGAAATGTAAGCCCGGGGGGAGATAACAGGAGCAGAAGACCAACGTCCTTCCCTCCCACGTGCCCGCAGCTGCCGTTAGGCACCCAGAGGCGTCTGTCCATGTGTTTATAAGCACTAAAGGCAGGGAGGCGCGCACTAGGATTCCCACCCCTCTGGCCCCAGAGGAATATCCCGCGTGTGCGATCATTTTGTAGCCAAAGCGATCTAGTGCTTTGCACTTATTACCCTTCAGGTGTGTCTCCTGCAGCAGGACTACATCAGGGCTATGCCTCTTTAAGTGTTGGAGGACCAAGGTACGCTTTATTTTATCTCCCAGGCCGTGGACGTTCCACGTCCACACCTGCAGTTTAGCCGGGTCTCCCATCTGTTGGAATTAGTAACAGTTTGTCTCTCCGCTCCCGCCCCCCTGTCGCTACTCCTTGCACAAGCTGCCATCGATACCCACCATAGTGGTCATGAGCTAACTCCCGCGTCCCCCCAACATAAGAAAAAACAACAACCCCTGTCTACCCCACACCCCCTCCCTGCAACCCTGCTAGGTGAGTCCCCAACCACCCACCCATGAAACTGGCAGAGTGCCTGTCGCCCCATATCGTAAGAACAAACAAATATATGGGGTTGCGTGCCTACAGCCACAAGAAAGATGTATGTGTGAATGACTACATTATCCGCCCATTTCTCCCCCTTCTCAGCGGGATCCCTCCAGACTGCGGTTCACCAGCCCCTCCCCTGGCTATCCCTCAGCGCCCCCTCCAGGTGTGAATGCATTTGACCCCCTATCCCCCTGTCTGCAGAAGACATTCCCTAGTGTCGCTAGGCATTGGAGGCGGTTCCTCTTGTAGTAGTCCCCCATAGTCTCGGCTTTCTCGGCCTGTAGTTCTGTCCCAGACCCAATGTTCGCGCCACCCTCCCGAGGTCACTTATCTGGTCGTTGGTCTGGTCTCTGGCCGTTTGGTCTCCTCCAGTCATCCGTCTCTGTTTCTGCCAGTTGCTGGTGGGAGTCGGGGCGCTCGTGCCTGCCCCCCCGTCGCACCGTGCGCCAACCCTCAAGCCAGTCGCTGGCCTCCTCTGGCCGTTCGAAGAAGTGCGTTTTCCCTTCGTTGATGATTTTGAGTCTGGCCGGGAACAGCATCATATATTTCACCCCTTGTTCTCTGAGGGATCGTTTCACGCCGTCGAAGGACCGCCTCAAACGTTGCACCCGAAGGGTGAAGTCCGGGAAGAACCGGATGGTAGCATTTTCGATATGCAGGTCTCCGGTCGTGCGCGCGGCCTGGAGGATAGCGTCCCTGTCTCTAAAATTGAGGATCCGGGCAATGATCGTCCTGGGCGGCGCCCCCGGCCGCGGTTTGCCCCCCAGCGCCCTGTGCGCCCGTTCCACCGAGAAGAAGTTAGATAGGCGCTTGGGTTTCAACTGATTGAGGACCAGGTCCTCGACGAACCAGTCCATTGACGGGCCTTCCATGCCCTCCGGAACTCCCACTATGTGAATGTTATTTCGCCTGGCTCTCCCTTCCTGATCCTCCAGGCGCGCGTATATGTCGTCTTGATTTTTAGTGAGTGCTACCACTTGCTCCTCCAGCCTCTTGGTTTTCGCCTGCAGACTCCCAATCCCGGTTTCAGCCTCCGATACCTTCTCTGACATTTTCCTGAAGTCAGCCCTCAGGAGATTCACTTCCTCGGTAACTGAGTCCAATTTCGGCTCAAGGGTACCCCTGAGGTCTCTGATTGCCCTCATGATGTCTTTAAGGGAGGGGTCAGGGTCTCCATCCTCCACTGCATGTGAGCTGCCGCTTGCCGCCCCCTCATCTTTCCCCATGGCCACCGTGTACTTGTCTATCTGATTCGATTGCCCCGGGCCTGGCTGTCTGGTACGGCCCATATCTTGGTGTCCGGACCTCCGCCTCTCTCGTCCGGACAGGTCCAGGGGCCCCCTTCCCGTCTTCTGCCGCAGCCTCTCCGTCAGGCTCAAGTCTGCGCGGATCTTGCTGATCCCCAGTGCTCACCCAGTCGGCACACACCACACGACCTTGTGCTGTCGCTGCCTCCTACGTTAAGGGCTTCCTGCGCCCCTCTGCTTATCAGACCCCCTCTGTGGTTATAGCCGGATGCGAGGTCCCCACTCGCTCAATTCTGTCCCTTCAGCCGGGGTCTCTCTCTGGGGGATGGTTCTCACCTGGCTTCGCTGGCACTGGACCTTTCACAGCCTGTATAGGAGGGGGCGAGGGGGGGGTCTCGTTTCCCCCGGGTTACTATCCGCTCTACCTGCTTTCACCCGGGGACTCTAGGCGGCCACGTCTTCACCCGCTCAGGCACCGTCCAGTGAACCCTCCTGTCACCCCCTCGCAGCTCCTCTTTCCAGCACCTCTTGCCTCGTCCCGGGTGGCTACCTCCCTGAGGTCTCAAGACGACGCCAGGCTGACACTCGGGTCCCCGAGGCCTGCAGACTGCCTGGCGCTCCGCCCTCAGCTCCTGCCCCGTCCGGCTTTTCTCTGCGCCACTCACGGCCTGATCTTCTTTATGTGGGGCGCCGTGGAGGGAGGACTCGGCCCTACACTGTCCCCGGTATGGCGCCGCACCGCCGGCCGGCTCTTCTGCCCGTCTACGCGGTCCCGCGCCCCACACCGGGACAGCGCCGCCTCTGGTGCATGCGTCACCCCTGGATCTCCTCACCGGCATGCTGGGTCAAGCCTCTTCTCAGGATCACTGAGTCAGAGAGGGTTCCGAGGGTTTTCACGCTATGCGGCTCCGGCCGCCATTTTATGCCGTCCGCATCAGATAGGCTCCGGCCGTCTGTTGGTACGTTTTACCGCCGGTTTCGCGACCGCTGAGTCCCGCTATTGGAGGCACTATCGTTCCGGCGCTCAGAAATGGTTTCGAGAGTCCCGCTGCGTCTCGGATGATGCCGGAGTTTGGGCCGGATTCCTGGCTGTTAGAGCAGCTCCACTAGCCCGCGGCCATCTTCCGTGGTGGCAAGCCACGCCCCTCATTTACCCTAATTTTTAATGGGGTATTGTGAGTCGTACTTGCGGGCTGGACCTTATAGGTGTGTTTTAATAAAAGGAATCCCTATCCCAGCCTGCCTGGTTGCGATATAATGCTGGGGCTTAAGCAATAGCCCATTCTGTAGCATATGCTGTTATAACATCTACGGGAACAACAACAGAAAAGGAAGATATGATTACAGCCTCTCCATGTGGGACTTTTATGACAAACTCAGGAGGCCATTCTGCCTCAGCCAAGAGAATGCCATAGTCATTGGTTAAATTTTTCCAGATTATTACTTTAATAGTATGAGGTATATCACCCTCAATTTGTATGTCTAACTCATAGAGTGTCTCTGGATGGCTAAGCCCCTGATCTGGAGTTTCTACTTGTACGTAGTCATTAGTTGGTCTCACCACCAGGAACTCTTGAAGAGTCTGGTGAATTATAGTGACCTCTGCTGTGCTGTTGAGCAGGGTCCTCTCCCATGTCTTGTTCCAAAGAAGAGTTCCAAGTATTTGGGGCATATTTAGTTGGAATTCTTTTTGAATTGTGCTTTTTTTGTGGAAGTTGGTCTTCCTTTTTATGATGACATCAGAAGAGTGGTGTGAGTCAGTTTTCGATTTCACATAGTCATCCTGTCTGCGGTCACCTCATTCCCGCTCTCTCTGACCATCTGTCTACAGAGTCCTGAAAAGAAAGGTAATGATGTCTATCAGAATACTGATACCTATCAGGCTGTTTAAGTTTTATCATGGTTACCTAAATTTTTGCATTTTTTGGTAGATTCCGGTTGCAGAGATCCACTCCAGGTTTTTGCTTTAGCTTTATTTATATCCCAGCACTTTTTAGAAGACTCTGGTGTCTGCTTGGTAACTTCAGCATCAGATTAGCCTTTAAGTTGTGGCTTATTAGGCCTGGTTCCCAGACTGTCACGACCTATAGAGGTATAGGTTTCAGAAATAATTTTTGGAAGCTTGCGTCCCAGGTCTGCTACTAAAACTTTAGCGAGCCATCAGTTTATCACCAGGGCAGCTGCCTCCCCCTTAATATTTCTTAAAATAATTGAGGACACTGTAGCAAAGTTGCCAATAAGTTTCATCCCCAAATCTAGGACAGGGGCTGCTCCATGTTCATCCTGAATCTGTTTCTAGACTTCCGGTAAACCAGCAATGGATGGAGTACCATGGGTGATGGTGTATATATAGCTGCAAAAACAGTACTCCACGTATTACACTCCTCCACTAGAGGAACCATACCAAGCGGAAGACATATAGTGAGAATTCTGAATTTATCAGGGGTCCTGGTCCTATATAGGGAAACACTGCCTCCAGATGATTTAGTTTTTTGTGTAAACCAAAACTAAATTTCCTCCCATTTGGTAGGGATTTTACCCATAATGGCATTAGTAGTTATAGGACTAATTTCAGGCATAGCCAATTGGGCCTGTCCAGCTTGAGGAGCCCCTGCTGGGGCAGTAGTGACTGTACACAGAATATACTGCATTAGATATCAATACAGTCGAACTAAATGGTTTAAAAGAGAAACGTGTCACAATGTTGTAATTGCTGTGCATTAGTGTAAGGCGTATAGCCTGCTAAGGCAGGCTAGGCAGCCCCATCATTACTGAGAGGACCCGGTCTGACATTGTGTACTGTGTGTGGGAGGGTGCCTTGGAACCAATTATGATGTTGCCGGTAAGTTAAAGGAATTTCTAAATATTCATAAGATCTATATACAGTTGGAACTGCAGCTTCATTGTATATATGAAATGTTTGTGCATTGGCATGGACTGCAGGAAAAGCAACCCAGGAATAAAACAAATCACATATATATGCTTTCTATTTCTCAATCATGAATGTAAATTCTCCCCTAGTATTGGGGAGCCCATGTGTAGTTAAGTGTGCAGTTAGTACTATTTGCTTGCAATGTACTGGTTGTGCTATATTTAATGAAATGGAAATCAAAGAAAGGAAAAATACTATCAGGAGAAACCTTTTTAAATAATCAAGCTTGATTAACATACAGACATAAAGTGCTTCCTATTAAGCTGAAGAAGGATAAAACCCTTATCACTGCAAACGCCTCCATATGGAAGCAATAAAGAAGCTTTGGGCACATGCAAGAAAACTACTCAGGAGACCCATTAAATAGGTACCATACCTAGAACATTGGTGGCACCATATTATACTGTTCCTACTAATCTAGTAGGACTGTGTATTTAGAACGAGAAAAGTCAAAATACAGAGAGTGAATCTTCTTACATGATCAGTAAATGTTGGTCTGTTTGGCAGAGTCACAGTTCTGCATCTAAACTTCCCTACAGAGATACAGATGTAACCTAGAACACGACTCTCAGATTCCCAAGGAAATTGTGGAAACAGATCTAATCCTTTTGTCTGTCACTCATGTATGCCCAAAGTGTTCACAAAGAAAAGATGCAATATTGCATTTTCAAATGTTTATTGAAAAGCTCTAATCTTTATAAATAACACATGAACTGCGATTGTAAGAAAGATGAGACACATTATTATAATAAACATTATTAGAATAATGAAAAATATGAACAATTCAATCATGGTAATTGTTCATAATGTTGCTAATGTTACTTCTATCTATTACTAGCCTCTATGCTGAAGAAAGCATATCGGGGGTACCCATCTCCAGCAAGCTGTGTTAAAGGTACAGAACAGCGTTTTAATTAGACTGAAGCAAAAGGGGTGTCTCCTTGAGAGCACAGAAAATAAAACAATGCCTCAAGTTCTGCATTTGTGGTACCCTGGTGCGAAATGTGCAGACTACAGGGCGACAATGCCAATCAGGAATAACTGTGTGCCAGGGCCATTCTCTTAATAAATAAACATGTGTAAACTAGCATTAGAAAATGAGTTAAAATGAGAACTAAAATGAAAGTTAAATGCAAGTGGCATAACAGCACGCTGCATAACACCTTAAGTCAAGGTGTTAGACCTGGCATCCTTTACGCGGTTTTCCCTTAACATTTTGCCTTCAGACCTCCTGTTTTTGCTGACTTCAATTTAGCTAGCCTGAAGACTCTGCACACTTTACCACGGCTGACCCGTGCTAAAGTGTTTGTGCTCTTTTCCTAAAACATGGTAACATTGGCTTACACCCAATTGGCATATTTAATTTGCTTGCAAGTCCCTAGTAATGTGGCACTACCTGTGCCCAGGGCCTGTAAATTAAATTCTACTTGTGGGTCTGCTGCTCTGAGTGTGCCACCCACTCAATTAGCCCTTTAAACATGTCTCAGGCCTGCCATTGCAAAGCCTGTGTGTGCAGTTTTAAACTGCCATGCCGACTTTGAAAATTACACCTTTTGCCAGGCCCAAACATTCCTTTTTAATACATATAAGTCACCCTTAGGTTAGGCCCTCGACATCCCACAGGGCAGTGTGCGATGTATTTAAAAAGTTGGACATGTACTTTTAAGTTTTACATGTCCTGGTAATGAAAAACTCATCAATTCGTTTTTCACTACTGCAAGGCCTACCTCTCCCATAGGATAACATTGGAATTACCTTATTACATTTTATAAATCACAATTTAAAATCCTAACTTAAGTGATTCAGAAAGTTGGCATTTTCTTGCCTAAGCTATTTGGTGCCTGCAGCCTGTCCCTGAGTCTCATGACTGTGTGTAGTTAGCAGTTGGGCTTTGAGTATTCATCCTAGACAGCCACATACAATGGGGAGATTAGGTGTGACTGGATGGGCCATCATTCACAGAATGGGAGGGAGGGGCTGGGCCTAGCCCCACTTATACTTGAATAGGCTAGGTCCTGTCTCCACACAAAGGACTGTATACCCCCTGTAGTTAGTCTGGAGCCAGGGCAAGTAAGGCATGACAACTCTGCACTTTAAAAGCATACCTCTATAAGCTTCTCCCTACTTCAAATGCAGAACTGTGTATAAAAAAGGACCTCAGATATCAACTTAACAGTACACTTCTAGACCTGTGGATACGCTGCCAAGAAGAAGGACTGCTGTGCTGCTGAAAGGACTGCCACTCTGCCGGACTGCTACTCTGAAGGAGCTACTGTCCTGGTGTACTCACCTGCTGCCTGCTGCCTTCTTGCCTGGGGAAAAAGAACAGGACCTGAAACTGCAGCTTAAACCCAGGACCCCACAGTGACTCCAAGGGCTAGTCTGCTGGCCTCTTGATCTGAGCCTCAGGGACATAAAAGTCTCCCCAACCAGCTCCTGAACCCAGCTGCAGGGTTTTCCTGACCGCCAAGTGGTGCACATCAGGTCCTGGACCCTTGGTGTGGCTCAGCAAGCTTAAATCAACCTTTTAGGCTCTTCGTGACCTGGCCCGTTTGCACTGAGATTGCGCTGCTCGCACTGAAAATCAGCGCACTTTAGCATTGACCGCCCCAGGGGACCGTCAAAGTGAAGCTCCAGCCTGCCCATCCGTGATGCCTGGCCTGCTCTTCATGCCACGCTACATCCTCCTGGGACGCTCTCCTTGTTCCACGTGGCACTCTCCAACGGGACTAACCTAGGGCTGTATCTGATCTGCGCTCCATCGCGGTTGGCCTGAACTCTTGACTTTGACTCGGTTCCATGTGACCAGATGGCTGCGGTTAGTGTTTCATGCATTCAGGCGCTATTTTAGACTTTAATCTTTAAAAATTAATTACTCCGGATCTACTTATTGGAATTTTGTAGTTTTGGTCTTGTTTTATTTATTACAGTTTGCTCTATTGTTCTAACTAAATGTGGGACCCTGTTTGTGTGGTGTTTTCACTGTTTTACTGTTTGATGTGTTGCACAAATACTTTACACATTGTCTCTAAGTTAAGCGTGACTTCTCTGTGCCAAGCTACCAGAGGGATGAGCACAGGTAATTTAGTATTGACTTGTGCCTCACCCTGACAAGGATTGTGGTTGCTGCTTGACTAGGGCTCAAACCCCAGTCAACCAGCAGCCCAGTTTCTCATGGGTGGCCTGTACCTTTGTCTTTCTATGATCGTTCCTTCATTTGTGTTGATGACAGTCAGGTGCAGAAACTTCACATCTCTGTGGTTGCTCCAGGCTGGAAACAATGCTGCTGTGATAAGCATCACCCCACACAAAGGCTGTGTCTGGCTAACAGCCTGGAAAGGACTATTGAAAAGAAAACCACCCTAAACCAGTTCTACGATTTCAGATAGTTTATGCATATCTCCTGTCTGCCAGTTGTATAAACATTTGAGCCACTACCCCACTTTGTTGCTCCAGTTCCAAGTCCTCTATTGCCAGGGAAGGGAGTGTTTCACGTAGTACTGAGGAGGCTGCTGAGCAACCAAGGCTTATGACTTCTTGACATTCAGACTCCCATTGGTGAGGTACCTAGAAGCAAGCATGCTTGCTGCAAGAGGAAAGGAGCTTGCTTGCCCTGCAAGAGGAAAAACTGTCCTGGAGGGATGGAAGTGCAGTGCGTCCATAGTGGTGATGGGGCACCCAGAGGAGCAAACTGCTGGAAAGTGATGCTGGGGGGGTTCAGCTATTGGTGCCCCCGACTCTTACGACAGTCCAAAGCAGGAATTGCGACTCCACAACTGCATGCTTGCCGACACCTAGCCGGGGCTGTAATTGCATCTTGGGATCAGCTTATTTCACCTTGTTACACCTCCCTGTTGCATTGCTCTTGTATTGCCTTGCTTGATGCAAGGGCAGAGCTACTTTATGATACATCTGTCCTCAGATATAACCAAATTCATCTGGGAGCTAGTAAGAGATTAAAAAGACTGAGAACACATACTATCACACCCAGAGAAAGAAAGTACCACCAAAAACTGGGATGAGAGCCACGGAATTGTAGGTACAATGAGGGAGAGGGGTGCTTGATTGATTAATGGAAATCATTACAATATGCTCTGAAACCAGTTAAAAAAAACTTTAAGGTACACATTAATAAGACAATTGCCAAACATATCGCAATACTATAATATAAAAAACAGATCAAAAAATAATGATGTAATGTAAGCTGTTATTTCAAATGTTGTATCAAATTGATATTAATATCAGTGGAGGCTAATCATTATTAAACAAGATAATTAAGGATAATCAATGAGCACTACCAGATTAAATATAATTTTGGGCGGATGTTAAAATTCAATTGGATTTATCAATATTATCCTAACATTGAAGCTAAAATTATCATTCTAGAATCATTTTAAAATGTAATTATTTGTTAAGAAATCCTAGGTCATCTACGCCTTAATTGCCATCATTCCATCAATATTAAAATACATAACATTCTATAATAATCATATAAAAAATATCAATAAGTATAAAAAACATTCTTCCGGAATTGACAACATTACACTGTCCATCCAGGAATGGCTAAATTGTTTTAAAACAGAATTCAATAGGTTCTCAGCGAGAGTCAAAAACTTCACCAGGCAGCAGGTTACCAAAGTTGACCTGCCTGATGGATAGAATTTTACAGCTTCTTGACAAGATCTTACTTCTGCAACTAAAAACAATGGTTTTAGCAGGGCTTGTTGCGCCTGTAATAATCTTGGGCATGTACAAATTATGTGTAATGAAGATTCTTTTTCATAACCACACAGTCTACAGCAAGATGTTGTCCATTGCTGATTCAACCTTGGTATACCATCCTTGGTGACATATCTGCCAAGCCGCAACCATAGGAACTTGATCTTCATTTGAGCAGAGAAGTGGGCCCTCAAGTAAGGCTGGGCCTCAACTTTTTAATAACTATTAACAGTAGTCCAAGCATTCTTTTTCCCTGTGAGGACCTCTTGGTCTGCCTCAAAAGATAGTTGCATCGTTGCTTGGTTTAAAAAGATTCTTGAACTCGTTCTGTTGATTGTTTTAAATGCAGATAGATGGTAGTTAAAGGTATGAAGACACTCAGAAAGATAGGATCTCCAAACATTTGTGTGCTCGGAATTATTAAGCTCCTGCCAACACAGTTTTGCCAGCATATCAGGTTCAAATGGTAATAACACATGAAGACTTTTGAAAAAGACAGCTTATCTCACTAGGATTTTATTTTGTAATCCAAACTCCAAACGGATTTCAGCATGGCCTATGTTCTTTGGTATCTTAAAAACAGATTTGAAATCCTTTATTCGTAACTTATTCAATAATGGAGCATCTCAACCATGAAAGATGACTGATCAGTAGGCCAGTGCAGGGACCAGTTTCGCCTCTATGACTTTGACCAAATGAGCATAATTTGGACACATTGGCTTGTTTCTCTGAGTCTTAAAAGCATAGATGGGAGTTGCATTTTTAAATGATATCTATCATCGAAAATGATACTGAGATATGTGTATGACCTCAGAGCCTCTATAGACTTTCACCTGACAAGCCAAAAATGTGGTTTCACTTTTAAATGTGCTATTGTGATATTTTTAGTTACTTTAATATTCAACTCCAAGCCATTGACTGATACATATTTGTCAAAGGACCCTATTATCCGCTGTAAACCTATTGGTGTATTGCAGAGTAATATAGTGTCAGCAGCATTTTGTAGGTACTTTATGTTATAACCTGCAAAGGAGGGTGCATGGGCATTCACATTTTCCAAATGTTGTGGAAGATCGGCCATAAAAAGATTAAATAAACACAGGGCGAGGACACAGCCTTGCTTTAGCCGCAGAAGGTGTTACATTTCCGAGTCAACCTAGTTCCATCTTCCAGCTTCACATGAACCCATGTGTTAGTATATAGTAGGATTATTAAATCAAGAGCGTGGGGCACAACCCAAGCTGCAAGTTTTGGCCATAACTGGTCTCATGAAACAGAGTCAAAGGCGGCCTTCATATTCACAAAACAAATATATAATTTCTGCTTTTTATATATTGCCCTTTCCGCCATTAGAGTAAGAGTCAGCAGGTTGATAATTGTTGACTGACCTTTCCTAAAGCAAGTTTAATAAATGGGAGTTATGTTTTGCAATGCGACCCACTCTTCGAGCACTTCAAGTAGGCGGGACGCAAATACCTTTGCTTCAAGATCTGTTAAGGCAATGAGCCGATAATTCACTGGACTGTCTGCTGGTCCACTCTTGTAAATAGGTTGTAATATACTCCCCAGCCATTATTCTGGAATAGACCTTGTTATTGGTATCTTGGGAATGAGCTCAATCCTCTGTCTCATTGACCTTTCCCTGGTCAACATTTATCATAGTTATGATCGTATCATATAACTATACTCCTTGAGATTGAGCTCAAGCACCGTACAGACCAGATATAAAATTGTCCCAGGCAGACTCAGAAATATTGACACTATTTGCTCAACAGCCTTTGCTTTGTAGATCATTAACAATTCCCCAGAATGCCTTAGTGTTGTTTGTTTTACTTGCATGGAGTAGTTTGGTCCACAAATTCTCATGGTAGTCTTTTTTCGCTTTCCATATTTTTTGTTTGTAGGACCTTTTTAGAGGCTTAAGTGATTGCCTGTGGACAGAGAGCATTGGGAGATTTGGATGTCGAAAAACTGCTCTGGTAGCTTTATTAAGGGCTTTTTATATTGATAAAGATCTGATGAATACCATCTATTATTGGTGGTAATGATGGGGTTGCCACTGCACTTACTTTTTGTCAGAAAGGTCTCAATTAACACTCTACATACTTTGTTCCAAGTCTCCAGCATTGTTACTTCTGAATGAGCAATGGGAGTCGGCGATGCGGCGAGCACAAGGTAAGTGGTATTCTTTTTTTATTTAAGTTTATCTCGTCATCTGTTGACTTCCCCCCGCCCCCTGCCCCACCGCTCTTAACTGCATGGGCCGTGCCTGGTTTAAGGATGAGTTGCCCTGCTGCCACGCTTCACTTTATTGTTAGGGGGCCCCAAATGCAGGGCCTCAGTGTGTCCTCACTGCCTGCTTTTGCCCAGCAGCAAGGCAGCCCCTGCTCCTCTGCTTCCTCCTGCCCTTGTTCCTGCTCACTTCAGCTTCCGGTCCTGCTTCTGCTCTTTGCCCACCAGTGGATCACAGGGGACATGGAGCGGATTTGCATAGCAAGCAGGCAAAGTGGGGTACAGAAAACGTAAAAAATGTGGAAAGCAGTCTCTTCAGGGTTCTCAGGGGCTCTCAGACAAAGAACTGCCCGCTCTTGAGTTCAGGGGCAAAGAGCAATGACGCCCCTCCTCTCCAAGATCTTGGTCGGGCCCTCTGAGTCGTAGTTCGGGACATTGGGGATGTGCTCAGGTACACCGGCACACCAGGATGCTGGGACACCGAGACGCTGAGCTCCTCGATCATCGACAAGCTGCTCTTCCTCAATGTGCGTAAACACGCTACGTCGCACCAGAACTATTGAGAAGCGTCTCTGTATTGGGGTGCGGAATAGTGCCCAGAGATACTGATTTTGTTTCAGCTGCTAATCGTGTGTTGTGTAGAGTATTATTGTGTATAAAGTATAAAGTACTTTCTTGAAAGGATAAGCAGAAGGCTGCACATTCATTTTATTGGGGTGATAATTGTTAAGGGTGGGCGGAATTTGCGTAGTCGCGTTACGCAAAGTTCTGCGAAACAGTAAAAAATCTCCGCGAACACGCCGAAATTGGGGAAAGGTGCACCGGGCAGTGTTTCGCTGCTCTGGTGTCCGGCGCACCGATACCCAGCTGATGCACCGGTGGTCCGATATCCTGGACCGGGAGCGGGACCTGCTGGACCTGCTAGGAGTGGAGGTCCCGGGGCTTGGTGAGTAGCTATTTAATGTTACTACTTTGTGTTCTTCTGCTCTGTTTTATATATTGCGAATATATATTTTTTCCCGAACAGCAAGAATGCTGCTGCTTACATTGCAGGTAAATTACGTTTAAAAATCTTTTGTGATTGCTTATGACACAGGTGCTTGGCGCTACTAATCTCTTACTTGTTTGCAACTTTGCGCTCGCTAGGCATGATTATGTAAGAGTTTACTTTAGAGAACTTAAGTTAGGTAATGCTAGAGAGACTCTAGTCCTTCCTTTGTCCTCCTGCCACTAAGAAGAGATAGTGGTGGATTGATATGTTTAGTTACTTATTAGTAGGTAATTTTTTAGTGCTCTGCGTGACGCATCCTCTGTCACGTCACGTGTTGCTGAGTGCTGCTTACCCCAGTCCTTAGTAGAACCTTTTGTAGTTTGTTTAGTGAGTGGTAATAGGCTTATCACTAGCAGAACATCAGCAGCAACCAACCAACAATTTGGTGTATGCAAAAATGTATGCATGTGTCCTCAATCTATGCATTTTTGAGGACTAAAATAAATGGAAAAGCAGACTTAGTGAGCAATTGGCCTGTCTGGAATAGGTGGGCTAGGTCAGGTGGTACTTAGGCTTAGTTAGTATTCTGGAAAAAGAATGGAACACTGGACTAGTGTTCATAAATAATAACTAGACGGTCCGCGAATCCCACAATACTAGTCGACCAGATTAGATAGGTCAATTTTATTGCAATTGTTGTTTCTATAACTTTTTTTTGAGCGTTTTTTAAAATATTTTATTTGTTTCACACCAATCATCCATGTTTGTCTCTTTCTTTCTTACATCTTTCATGATCAGCACCCAGGGGCAAGAACACGTTGTCGAAGTCGGCGGGAGCTGTAGAAGATGCCTCCCAGGGCCAGGAACGCTTCTCTACCTAGGGCTCTGCTGCTGGCCCCAGTAAGTCCTCCTGTTGTTAATATTAATAATTATACTTCCCTAACTTTTACTGCACCTTATTTTTTCCGAACTATTATTTCGATTTCCTAATTCTATTTTTTACAAAATGTTCTTCGATCTAGACAATCTGTTTCTAAATTCTTGTTATCCCTGCCTCTAACTGCCTCTGCTATGACTCTCTGTACTAGTACTATTAGTCTGTCTGTAGCTAAGCTTGCCCAGTTGGCCACTCTTTATTTAAAAGGTTTTAAATAAAACTCAGATTCACCAATCACTATAGCCACTGAGTCCAGTCCTTTGGGTTGTGCTCTTCTAGTCTTCTTAATCTTGAGGCTTTTCGACAATTCCCACCAACATAATGCCCAACCAGATATTTTACTATTTTTGATAGGATAGGACATACTATTACTACTACTGTTGTAGGGATTCTGCACATACAGAACTATGCACAAGAAAATAGGACATTGGTGATAGGAGGTTGGACCTTCCTCACACCTCACCCACAATCCCCTGATCAACTAGCTATAGTGTCTCATTAGCTCCCCGAACCCCCCGAAAATACCCAATGATTAGACAACCCAGAACATAACACTACACTCCCGACCTCTCAGAGTCGTGGAAGCAATGCACAGTGCACACCCTTTCGCTCACTCACTCGTGTAAGTCCACACCAAATACCACAGAGTCTATGTAAGTTCAAAAGGTTTATTTTCAACTAACAAGCTCTGTACATTGTTCTATAATGCAGTATACGAGCCAGCACCAACAGCAAAATGCATAAGATTAAAACAATAAACATTGTTACAACTACAAGTCCATAGAAGACAAAAGGGAAATCAATCATGATGATAACTGAACAGTGGTGGAAGAACCACCCTCCCTTGGTAGGAATATAGTTTATATAAAATTATAAATGAAGATCTCTGAGCGAATTCTGGGGGACCCCTCACCTTAGAAGAACCTAGAAGTACTGGTTACATCATAAGCTCTGCTAAGCTCTGGTTCGTAGAAGGGAATCTTCCGTCTGTTATGAGAAAAATGGTGCGTGTTAGTATTTTGCAAGCATTTCTCAGTTGTGCCAAAAAGTGTAGCATTTTATGGCTAAGCAATACGGACTGACCACCAGAACTCCATAACAAAGTGGCTTGTTTTTCGACCTTGTACGCAGCGCTCAGACAGTAGCAGTATGAGCTCATGTGGGCTCAAAGGCATCTTACACAACAAGCTGCGAGGTAACGTGCGTAAAAATAAAAGACACAAAGCTAAAATGGTTGCATGGCTCAGGCTAACTTAGCAAAGACTAGAATAACCCTAGTAGGGACCATGATATAACACTACTAGTGTCTACTGTACTCTAGTACCCGATTTGTACTAGTGATGTATGTTGTATATGTATTAACTTTTTTTTCAATCTAGCTAGTGAAAAAGAATAAATAGGGGGAATGTGTATATGGCATCTAAAAAATGTGTAATGTTTTTTCTAGGCATACTACCGACCACCAGTGCCGGGGCCAGCGGCGATGGCGACGCGGCCATTTCGGAGGGAGCAGGAGATGCAGCAGTTGCAGGAGCTGCAGGGGGCGAGCCAGCAGCAGTGGCGGCGGTGGTAAGTTATATTCCTTACTTATTGACATTACACTCGCTGCAAGTGTGTACACTGTACTGTTGAGACTTAGTAAGTAAGAAGTTGTTGTGAACAACGGTTGAAGAAGACACCCTTTACTTAGCATTAGCAATAGCATTAGCGGTGGGAGTTGAGTAACCAATGGCCTCTTCTATCTGACTTCAACTCAGCTGTGAAGTTTTATAGAGAAGACTAAGTCAGTTCAGATGACCTTGATGGATGTGTTGAACGAAAAGGGAAAGAAGGGTGGAAGGAGGAAGGACGGGCGAAATGTAATATTTATGACTGGCAGAGAAGGATACGTGGGAAGCATGCATAGGTGGCTGATAGGAATCAGATGCATGGGTGGTTGAAGGATGTGTGGAAGGTGAAAGAAAAGATGCCTGCCTGGGTGGGTGAAACTGTATGGGTGGATAGCAAGAATCCTCAGTGGTGTTTGGGTCAAACTCAAAGCCAAGGCAAGCAAGGAAGGAAGGACGCATGGGTGGTGGTTTAAAAAAAAAGAACAAATGTTTGTTGTTGGTGAAACAAACTAAGGTTTGTTGAGAGATTAGGAAGAATGATAGACGTTTACTTTGAATGGATGGATGCCTGGATGGTATTCATCATAGATAGCATAGGTGGAGACTGTCACTGGATGAAGAATCTTAGTTTGAGGAGAATGTAAAAGAAACCACGCCAGAGTAGCAAAGCTGAGGAGAATATAAGTTGTATTTTCAGAATACTCCCTTGACTCACAGTAGTTTGCAAGAACAGCATATATATTGTGTATGTATGTAGTTATCAAGCGTCTTCCTCCGACTCAGAGGACAACTCCCTACCAATGTTAATTTTTTTCCGACGGTGTCAGCCAGCCTGCCATGGGTGGCCTATCGGCTGGTTACACAATCAATCAAAACAAAGTACCTCATGTCGTCCCATATATAAGCAATGATAATTGGATCAGATATCATCTGCCTTTTTGTAGTAGTCAGGGCAGGGTGAAAGTGAAATTAAGCAGTTGCCCTTGATGTAACAGAGTATGGCCATTGGCCAATGCCACCCGTAATAGAAAAATACGAGCTTCCCCACCTGCAGACAGTAGTAAATAAAAGTAACGTGAGTCTGCGTCATGACTCGAGTATGTTTGTCTTGGGCGCAAGCTGACTGAGCTGGCATGCCGGCTACAACAAGGTTACGTTAATTTCGCAAAACAAGAGAGAAGAAGAAGACTGGTGTACTGTGTACTCGAGTACATACATAGTGCTAGTATAATGCCTGAAACTCCCAGAAATGTTAGAGGCTGAGGAAGTGGGAGGATAGATACATACCACAAATGTTATGTACTGTGCTTGCTAGTGCTACTTTGCCACTAAGTGTTGAATTAATTTGTGTTACTGTTTTGCTAAGAGTTGGTTAATAGTTTTTTTTTCTTTCTTGATATAGCTACTCCTTCCCAAGCAAAACCATCCAGGAAGGAGTTGGCAGTCATGGCCCGGTGCCGGAAGCTGGAGGCCATCTGCCAAGAATACCGGCGGCTGGTACCTCTGGCGGAGAAGGAGGAGGAGGCGGTGGCAGCTGCAGCCTCCTCCAATGCCCCGGGCCCCAGCCAGGCCCCTCCAGTGGTACGGCGCCACGGTCAGGCAGCCGCCCGCCGCCGCACTTCCACATCTAGCACTGCTGCCCCCCCCTGTGGATGCAACTGCAGGGCATATGCGCGCTGCATGCTCCTCCAGAATGCATGTCTAGAGGAGCAGTTAGAGGAGGTGAAGAAGAAGATAAAGGTCCTGGAGAAGGAAATCCGAAGAGCCCGCCAATAACTTGACCCTGTTGGATTGCCCCTTTTTTAATCCTTTCTTTGGTGGGTGGGAATTGAGCGTTGCGTTGGGGTTTATTATTATGGATATTTTGGACATTGGTTGGACTTTCTCATTTTGGACATTGGTTGGGGTTAGGGAGAGGGGTGGGTCGGGTGTTGTGGGATTTTTTACATACTTTATTTTTGTTAGGGTATTAAATTATATTTATACTTATAACAATACACTGTTAATGTTTTGTGGTGGGGGGTTACTGTTTTACGTCACATGGTTTCCTTGCTGCTGCAGGGCTGCACCCAGTGTTTGATTTAATAATCTGCCGATTTTGTAACGCACAAACAGATAGATGCGGTACCCCTCACTGAGTGACTTGTCCTACTAGTACTGTCAGTCTCTCCTCCTAGTCCATTATTATACCTCCCCCAAACTTCTTATCTTACCTTTGATTGATGTTTAAGTTAGGCACAGCGATGGCTGCATGGCGATGATGTTTTGGTTTCCCAAGAGAATGGAGAAGATGCCATGGTTGTGGTGGTAGTAGTAACCACTGGCAGTAGCATTTGCAAAAAAAAGAAAATGAGACAGTCAGTCGCATGAGAGAGACTATGGGAGGAGTAGTAGAACGAAGTAAATAAAACATAGTGGTGGCGGGGATAGCCTAGTACAACAAGTTACAAACTGTAGTTGTCTCGAGTCACTCGACACAAGCGTAACCTTTAGTGAAGTGTAGGAGGATGTTGATGAATCCAATCGATGCCGGAAATTAATTATGATGGATTAGGTTCCGTTGGAAAAAAGATTGACTTGCAAATATACTGAGCATGGGTGGGCAAGCAGAAGAAGATCCTCGCCTTGCCTTGAAATTGAATTAGTGTTGCTTTCACCACATCCGCCCCAGCATGCGTGTGATCAATTATTGGTGTACAATTCATTTAGTCACACCTCAATATAAATCACACAGCCCGGGGGAAGAGGGTTAGGGTTTGATGTATGGTTGGGAAGCGGGGTTTGGGGAAAGGTTTGACAAAAAAAAACATTACGCATGGACAAGCAACAAAACACAATCTTGGCAGACGACAATATCCATATATCTGTTAAGGGAGAAAAAGCAAATGCATGCATGATGAGGATAACTTGATGGTTAATGATAATAAGTAGTACTTACTAACTGCTACTAGACAATTAGACAGTACAGGGCAGCAGTATATTATGCAATTTGCCTTTCCTGTCTGCCCTCAGAGAGACCCAAATTGCATAGTTTCTGTTCTGTTGTACCAGGCTTACTTTTAAAAATAGCAAAGAAAATAAAAAAATAGCTGTAGGGATGAATTATAAGCAGAGAGCAAACATAATAGCAACAACACACAGTCGTAATGTTTGAAGATAAAAAATGAATCAAATTATTTAAAAGATGATGAATGTTGATACTGTTACTGTATGTTATCCTGGTCAAATTGGGGAGTTGCATCTCGGCATTCCTCTTGGTCCTCCTCCCGTCCATGGACGCTCTGTTCATCAATCTTGGGTGCCGCCACTGCTTGCCTGGCTGATGCGGATTGGTAAGGTAAGTGTGAGTTGTTTTTCCCAGTATAGCACAGGGTAAGGGCCGGCCTGTAATTGTAGATGGAAAAACAAAAGGGATATTGAAAAATCAAGGAGAAAAAAAATGCATACATTACTGTGGAGTGCAACAAGAACACTTTCAGATGCGGCATTGATACATCATGTCTACTCTGTTTCCAGCATTAACCTACAACAACAACAGTACAGAGCAGGCCCACGGCACCCGTGACCCATCCTCCATTTGGCGTACATTTTTTGACTGAGGCAGACAGAGCACATATACAGCAACATAGCATTTTACAAATTAAGTGACTAAATCAATGCACCGCTGTCAGTCATACCACTACACTCGACTCCACCACTACACAGACATGTAGGTCTGCTGTGGTTGTTGTTGACTTGTTTACCTTTTATGCCACTCATGAAACGCCCTGACTTATTCCATCAATCATCTCCGATCCTACTGAGTGACTGCGAAGATACTATGTCACTGTGGTCATCATCATGGTGTTGTCCAACTCAGTGTGCAGTGTACAGAGTTAGTCCACATTCCATATTCAAAATGCAATGGATCGGCCTGCAGTAGAAGTACAATTTTGTTATTAAAAAACAAGAAGGGAAACATTGACTTGAGTTACTTTTAGTGTGTAGATTAAATAATAGTACACAATGAATTCACTTCATGCACAACAAACAACAACAACACAAATCACTCAGTCAGCGTCCAATGCATGCCATCATTCATTACCTGTTCCTTCTCATCTTAAGTTAAGGGGCAGTCTCTCTCGGCTCGGAAAGGAGGATAGCTATAGTAGTCATCAAGTTCCACTTCTTTTGGAGGGACTCAATGAGGCAACATTGTCTTTTTCCTTATATTATTCCACATCCAATCATCATCTGGATTGAGGGAAATGGATTTAGGGCGAGTCAGGAGGATGGAGGAGCAGGACTCGGAGGAGTGGACTTAAATGCAGACAGCTGCAACTGCAATATGGCAATAAAAAGACTAGAAGACGGTGGTGATGGATTTGTTGTGATTCGAAGTTTCAAACGTTCGAACCAGAAAGACAGACACACACAAATAAAAGTTAATATGGAAGGAAGAAAGTAAGAAGTTCAAGCATAGTTGTCAGGGAAGTATAGCTCGACCTCAAACTCTGGGGATTCAACCAGAAGTAGGTAATCATCATCTAACACACTACTTCCGTCACCTAAGTTGTTGTCCTCATCTTCCTGCGTTGATTCATGTATTGTGTAATTCGGTGGTATAAAGTGCTGATTCATTTTGATCATGGTTAACCTCTCCACGTTTTTGGGTGAGAGACTGGTCCTTTTCACTGTTACAATGGCACCAGCAGCACTGAAAACACGTTCAGAAGAGACACTTGCGACAGGGCAAGCCAGATAGTTTATAGCCAGCCTGCTCAACACTGGCCATTGGTTCAATCAATCAATCAATCAATCACAAGATTTGTAAAGCGCACTACTTACCCGCGAGGGTCTCAAGGCGCTGAGGGAGAGGAGGGGGGGTTGCCGCTACTGGTCGAATAGCCAGGTCTTGAGTCGTCTCCTGAAGGTCAGCAGGTCTTGGGTCTGTCGTAGGTTGAGGGGAAGGGTGTTCCAGATCTTGGCGGCGCGGTGAGAGAAGGATCTTCCTCCGGTGGTGGTTCTCCGGATGCGCGGGACGGTGGCCAGGGAGAGGTCGGCGGAGTGGAGCTGACGGTTGGGAACGTAGAAGGAGAGTCGACTGTTGAGGTAGGCAGGGCCGGTTTTGTGGAGTGCCTTGTGTGCGTGGATCAGGAGTTTGAAGGAGATTCTCTTGTTGACGGGGAGCCAGTGCAGGTTTTTCAGGTGGGGGGTGATGTGGCTGTGGCGTGGAATGTCGAGGATCAGGCGTGCAGAGGCGTTTTGGATTCTTTGCAGTCGTTTGATGAGCTTGGTCGGGGCTCCTGCGTAGAGGGCGTTTCCGTAGTCGAGTCTGCTGCTGACGAGGGCCTGGGTGACTGTTCTTCTCGTGTCTGTCGGGATCCACCTGTAGATCTTGGTTCCTTTTCCCATACCAATACCGCAATGGGTTTTGATCAATGTAGACCTCTGTTGGGTCATCCAGATAGGCCTGGACCATCCTCTCAATGTTCAGGGGTGCTACAGTTTGTTTGGCCTCTTTTGTCTTTGCATCAGCACTGGACCTAGCAAGCCCTTGCTGTAAATACCAATCCTGTGCCAATTTTACTGGGGCTGATGATCCGGTTCTTGCTGTTGTTGTGGATAGTGTTGGTGACCACTCTGAGCCAAACGCACTGCCCTCAGGCTCTGAAGTGGAACTTGACACCGGATGCCCTGCTGCAGTACTTGTTGTGGGTTTGAGTAGCGGGCCTTTAATTGCCAGCCGTTCATTTTCAAAGTGACTGGCTACCTCAGCTATCCAACGTTTGTACCGGGCAACGTCCACTTCTGAAAAAGGAATTAATGTCTTACTGTTCAGTGCCGATTTGTACCGTGGATCCAGAATTGTGGCACAAATGTAATGTTGTTCTGACACAATCTTAGTTTGCACCCTTGTATTTTCAGCTAAGTGACGGGATAAGCTCTCCACCAACTCATATGCTTCTTTTTTTTCCTCCACACCTATGCACGCTTCAGACACCTCCTTCAGCTGTTGCTGTAGCATGTGCAACAATGGGATAGCTTATCCCATAGTACAGTCCTCCTTGCTGACTTCACGTGTGAAGACCTCGAAAGGAAGAAGTATCTCTGTCAGGCATTTAACTAGGCACCATTGGTCCATCTGAAGGATCATGCCTTTCACAGTAGCATCCCCTCTTTGCATGACATATTCATTGATTAATAAGCATGTAATAAGTTGCGTTCTAACGTGTTGCCACCTCCTGGATGAGTGCTTTGACTGGCATTCTATATTCAGGTTGAATGATCCTCAGCTGCTTCCGGGCTTTAAAAGAATGGCTGAAATGTGTGCATATTCTTCGGCAGGTGGTCAGTAAGTTGTTGACTATGGCTTCTTTTTTCAGAAAGACTTGAACAATAATGTTAATGCAGTGCGCCAAACACGGGACCCTGAAATAGGCACCATCCTCCATGGCCTTAAGTACATTACTGCCATTATCCGTGGCAACAAAACCAATGTTAAGCCCTCTTGGGCGCAGCCATTCAAAGACCTTGCTGTTAAACTCTTCCAAAATGTTTTCAGCAGTATGAGATTTCTCCATGGCGAACATGGCTACAGTTGCATGTTTCCGAGTAGCATTAAAAATCTCAGCAGTGTCAACAGCACCTGCTTCAGATATCTTTTCTCTAACCCCCACAAAAGAGATCCAGTGTGCAGTGATGCACATGTAATCAGTGGCTTGGCAACTGGTCCACATGTCTGTTGTCAGGTGGATATTGTGAACAGCACTCTGCTGCAAAGCTTGTCCAAGCAATTCCAGCACATCGTGATGTAGTGCTGGAACAGCAACTCTGGCAAAATAGGACAGGCTGGGAACCTTCCATTTAGGGCAGATGTCTGACACAAATTCAAGGAAACCCACCCCTTCCACAAAAGAAAAAGGGAGAAGGTCCAGCGCTAACATTTTAGCCAGCTTCGCATTGTACAAACGTGCCGTTGGGTGGTTGCGTTCGTACTGCCCCTCCAACCTAAGCATGCTGTCAATGGTAGGCTGGATTATTTTCCTTTGTGGTGCAGCTGACTTCTTGAACCCACTTAGGCTCAACAACGCACTTTTTTTCATTGCAGTACTCTGTTGCCTTGGTGTCTCACTCTCAGCCTGACTCTTACTACGGTGCCACTGAGATGTTGCTGAGGATGTGGGCGGTACCACTACACTGCTGGGGGCAGGGCTAGAAATGTCTCCCTCTTGTTCACCTTCCACCGCGATCATATCTTCTTCATCCCCACCAACAGCAATGGGTGCAATTTTACTTTTTTGTAACCGAAGTAGGTGAGCCTCCCACTGGATCATGTGGTGTTTTTTTAGATGACTTGTTTGGCCTCCGGTACCATAGTTTGTACCAAGCTTACCCCGACTAACAGCGTGTCGACAAATTGAGCATATAGCAACGTTCTCCTTCTTACTGCTAACCGAAAAGAAGTCCCAAACTGGGGAGGTGAACTTTCTGGTGCTGCTGGAGGTGCCACTTTCAATGCCAGATGAACTGGAGGGTGGGCATTGAATTTGACTCTGTGCACTTACAGTACCACTACCTACTGAGGTGGTGGTTGAGCTGGATGTAGGTCCCTGCCGGGCCTTAGCAAATGCAAATATGGAAGCTAAAGGTGGTGTTACCTGTCTTGGTGGTATCCGTGCTACATCCCTCACTGCGATTTGGGATAAGGTAATAATATTGGTCTCCATCTCCACTGGGCTGGGAGTGATGTTCATGATGACTGGCTCGTCATCATCATCCCCCTCTTCTACATCTACCTCCATAACTCTAAGGCTTTCTGGAACCTTCCTTTTCCCTAGCCTTGTCTTGTGGCGTGCATCACTCTCAGACTGAGCTGGTGGCTTCCAAGTGGCATCTAGATCATCAGAAGGGGGGCTTGAAGAAGAAGTTGATGGACTAACCCTCCTTTTCCTTGCTGGGGATCTGGAAGACAATGGATCTTCTGAAAGAGTGGCTTGCTCCTCTTCGTCTGCAGGAAGCTCGATTTCCTGAACTGCCCCTACTTTGGGAGGAACAACTACTATTGTGGGCTGTTGTTGCGGCTGTTGTTGCAGCTGTTGTTGCGGCTGTTGTTGCCCACTTATCTGCTGAGTTTCCGCCTGCGTTGATTGGGTACTACTTTGCGATAATGACATTTCAACATCACTGCTCGTTAGTAGACTGGCTACCTCTGCGACACGCATGGGCTTGGGCCTAGGTTGGTGGGGTGGGCCCGCTGATGCAGAGGTGCTGCTCCCAGCTTGGTCCCCGGACACCGCTGATGCAGGCGTAATTTTTTGTCTCCCAAAAAACATATTGGCCGGCACACCAGTCTTGGTAAGTGGCAGTGCCACTTCCTTCTTCTGTTCCTTCTTCTCACTGGCAACTTTCTTGGTACTGGAGGACCTGGTACCTTTCTTTGGGGCCATCTTCTTCCTTCCGATGCCAGCAGGATGCAGGTGCACAAGTTGCAGAGATGTCTGTGGTCACACGTGGACGTGACGTGGTGCACAGCTGGACTTCTGTCTGGCAGTACAACGGGTGATGATGACACCTCATCCTCTGTCTTTTTTGTGCACCTAAAAGCAAAGAAGCCAGGAGAAGAACATCAGTGAAATGTTGCATTTGTTGTTGTGGTTCCATTACTACTAGTACAAAAAAACAAATATAATATATAACTTAGTGTGTGGTGGACGGTCACACTTGTTAGTGTTATATTATTAAATTTTATTAACTCAGTTTAAGTTATAAAAAAAAACATAACAGTGTAGCCATTTGTGAGACTTTGACAACAAGGGCTTTCATGGTATACTATGTACACTCAGGAAGGATAGGAAAGAAGAAGAACAAAAACAAAAATACAAATGTAATGGAAGTGGAACCTGTTTGACATTAATTTGCTCATCACGTCATTCAGGGAGCTGCAGCAGGCAAAGGGGGTGGATGGAAGCAGAAAGCCAAGAGGAACATAGGAAAGACATGCAGGCATATATGGCAAAAGCAGCACACTTATAACTACCACCAGAAATGGCCACCAGCCACATGGACACTCACAGTCACAAGCAACAAGCAGGAGGCCTGGAAAACAATGAACTGGAACAGGCCTATAATAGCCAGGCAAAGGAGGCATGATAACCAACACAGCTTTAATGCAATAAAATGCAAAAACGAAAATCCACAGGGCTAAACAAGGTGTGCAAGTTTCACAACAAACACACCACACACAACAAAGGCATTTATTTAACACACACCAAAAAAGTGAAATACCCCACAAAAAACACATTTTGCAATTCAATCCAAAGCCATCCATGCCCTAAATGATGTTTAAATTCAACAGAACACACAGAAACAGTTGTTTCATGCACCCATGACTGCCTCGGAGCCTACTGGATGAAAGGCCTGTTGGCAGACTAGGCCACAAGCTTGCAGGCCTATGGCAAAAGCACAGTGCCTGGCTTCAAAATGGCCGCCAGCCACATGGCCAGGCCCACAACAACAAGAAAGCGAAGACAGACAATGCAGGCCTATGGCAAAAGCACACTGCCTGGCTTCAAAATGGCCACCAGCCACATGGCCAGGCCCACAACAACAAGAAGTCTAGGCCAAAAAGGAACAAAGGAAACACATGCAGGCCTTTATGGCAAAAGCAGCACACTTATAACTACCACCACAAAATGGCCACCTGCCACATGGACACTCACAGTCACAAGCAGGAGGCCTGGAAAACAATGAACTGAAACAGGCCTATAATAGCCAGGCAAAGGAGGTATGCTAAACAACACAGCTTTAATGCAAAAATGAAAATCCACAGGGCTAAACAAGGTGTGCAAGTTACACAACAACCACACCACACACACACACACAACAAAGGCATTTATTTAACACACACACAAAAACTGAAATACCCCAAAAAATACACATTTTGCAATTCAATCCAATGCCATCCATGTCCTAAATGATGTTTAAAATAAATTCAACACACACCAAAGGAACAGTTGCTTCATCATGCACCCATGACTAGCTCTGGGCCTTCTGGCTACTCACAATAATTTTTTTTTTAAATGATGAAAAGTACCAAAATTGTAGTTGCAGCAACTGCAATGCCCCAATCAAACAAACAACACCAACTTACTTGTAAAATCTCAAATCCAAAAGTCCTCAAATCCAATGATATATGATGCAGCAGACACAAAGAGTGATCCTTCCAGCTTCAAATCCAAATGAAAGTGAACAGGACATGGACAAAGCACTGGGAGGAGCCTGCTGGACAGGAACAGGAAGTTGGAGACTCTGGGGCACTTCTTTCCTCTCCCCCAAAAAAGGACTCCTTGCACCAAAAAGTACAGCCAAATGTCAATATGAGGAGTTTTTTTCATCCAAATCATCATTTTCGAGAAGGTTTTATGCTGCTCCAGATATTATTATTCTCCAGATTGCAAATCTTGCATGTTCGGCATCGCGAGCTTCACCAAACATCCGCCGGATGTCCGATGGCATGTCCGAAATGACGTGTTCGCGATCGCACACTCTCGCGGTGTCCGATGGCGCGTCCGAATGACGTGTTCACGATTGCACACTCTTGCGGGATCGCATGGCCGGCTGCCAAAATCTCATGGCGCACGCGAACGGATAGGAAAACTCGTCGGCGAACGCAGGGATCCCGGTAAGTCGCTACCGCGCGCGCGAAAACGCATTTTTAAAGCGCGAACAAGGAAAAAATTCCGCTACACCGCGGATCGCAGAATTTTCGGCAATTCCGCGTTCTCCGCGGAACGCGGAATTGCCAAAATTCCGCAGATTCCGCGAGCGGAGCCGAATTTACCGCCCAGGGTTAATGATTGTTTGTTGAGTTCAGAGACACTGAATTTGTTTCAGTTGCTAGAAGTCCGTAGTATTGCGTATTATTGTATCATTGTGTAATGAAGTACTTTCTTGAAAGGATAATCACAGGGCTGCACTCTCACTTTATTGAACTCATGAACGAATGTTGAGTTGAACGACTCCACTCTAACACCCTTAGAAGTCTATGACTGCTCGCCCTCACTATTCTTAGAGTCAAGTTCGGAAAGGCTTGTATGTACTTGGTCCACTTTAGAGATGCATTGCAGGGCGGTCACCATGACATTAGAAGCAACCTCACCATTATGGCCCAGTAGCTGTGCTTGCCAAGTGGCCCCCAATGGGGTCTGACATTTAGCAATTCATAGTTTTGTCATACAAAAGGACCCCAGAAAATGAAGTTGAATGAGTAGGAATACATTTGAAAATAACAGTTGCACCACAAAATAACTGCAATTAAGGAAAAATATAAACCGTGCAGAGAATTTTCTTTTTATTCTACGCAAATAATAAATGTTCTTTTGACATAAATACAAGAGGGAATATTAACCATAGAGTACGTTATTGATTTAAGAAAGAAGTACAAAACATTGATTAGGAATAAAGTAAAAACACGTTTTTCTGACAACAGGCTTTTTCGGATGTATGGGAAACCTAAAGGAGAAAGGTAAACATTTTAAAAAATGAAACCGCATGAATGATCATTTCATGAAATAAATAGGTCCGAAGTGGTTTTATACATTGATTTTTGTTCCCTGGCAACATATCTATAAGTGCAGCTCTATCTCATATAAAATAGGTATATTTTATACTTCTTTTACTTTTCAGTAATGACATTTTTCCTTTAATGATTAAAGGTCAAGTGCTATCAGAATAACTACATTTAACTGTGAACAAATCAACCTATGCTTGAGATTAGACTTGCTCTAATGGACATCAGTTTGTCATCTGGGAAAGTCTGGTTATTATCAGTCAGCAGATTTGACATCTGGAAATAGTCGTGTATCGCCTTGAAAACCCTTCATATGAGTTGGAATTTGGTTATAAACACAAAATGTGACTTTGTATGTCATTTCCACATACCTTTAAATAACAGTGAAACAGTGAAATGTAGTCATTGCATTTGATCGACCTTTTGAATGTTCTTGAGAAATGGTTAATGCTGTAAATATATTATTTGTTAGGCTTTAAGGACCATCATGTCACTCACATAAAGATAGTAAACTGTTCACATACTAAAACAAAATTAGACACCGTTTCTGTCCTTGACTCAAAGATAATTATCAACCTGGCTGTTTTTCGACTTGCAGATTGCTTTGAGCCAATACATTGAAGAAGCAGAAGCTATTTTGTCAGATTTTACATTTTGTTCTGGACTGCCAGACAGGCACATAGCTAATAAGTATGCAAATCAATGGAAACAACCACTTGAAAATCCCCTTGCTAAAATAATCAAGCTTAGAAGCTATCACACGAAAATGTCAAACAGAGAAGGGGCAATTCTCCATGTTAAGGCCAAAGGTTGATAAATGAAAATAAGCGTTCGAAATCAGGGAAAACACAAGTAGACATTGATACTAAAAATGCATATAATAAATGAGTATGCAATAAACAAGTGCGCATTGGAAAACTGCTTGCAAATATCCTATTAGCACAGGAATAAAGGGGATGGCACAGTGACAGAATAAAGAATATCACAGACGCAAGTGTCTACAAAGAGAGCATTTCAATAAAAAACAGAACAACCACACTCATGACAAGTCTACTAGAAGATGATTCCAAAGGTGGTCAACATTGATGTGATACCCACAAAAATGTTCTGGTCTCTGTGTCATATAGTCCTAGAACCGGGGTCTACAACTCATCCCAGCCCATTATGCCTTTCAGATGATCAGTACCAGAGCTATGCTCCTGACCCTATGACTGACGATGAGTCAAAACAAAAACAGAGACACGTCCATACATACATATTATTGTGTAAAAATAGATAAGTGTTGGCCTTGACCCACACTGCATGGTCCCCCCTCAAACTTTTTGCCTTCACCACTCATTTAATCTGAATTAGTGTTTGCTTGGGCTGTCTCAATAAAACATGACAAAATTGGTTTACACCCAATTGGCACGTTTCATTTACTTGTAAGCCCTTAGTAAAGTGGTTCTACATGTACCCAAGGCCTATTAATAAAATGCTGCTAGTGCGGCCTGCATTCGAAACAAAAAGGGGAACACCAAAATAATGCTATGCGGCCCTGGGCACAAGATACATACATAGTATAAAGGGTTTCTATATGGAGCTTTTCTAAGATTCAACAATAAGGGAGTTGCTCACTATTGGGGTAATTAATGATTCTGGAAAGCTACTTAATTTTCCTTCATTTTTGCAGTAATTGTATTGCCCCATTCCTACTCATACAGTCTGTTTGTAACATCTCTACAAATAAACATCTACACAATCAACGCAACATGTAGGCAGATACATATAGCAAAACAGTTCCTGTAGATAATTTTTTGAGGTGTCTCTAAATTATTTGTAGAAACAGAGTCCATCTAGTGATAGCTCCTCCTCTTTTTCAGTCTCGATCCATTTGGGAAACACAGTCTGGCTCCCAAGGTTCATGGTCGCACACTATCCAAGAGTACACATTTCATCAATGACTGGAGAGTAGTCGACACATTTCAGCTCTTCTCTTTGGTCCTCAGGGCGTTAAGACAAGGACGTCAAAAGTATATATATTAGACCTTAAAATATGTATGTACATTGTTACTATCAATGGTGGAACATTATATCCACGAGCCACAACAATCAAAACAAGGTACCTTTGAACCAAGGCATGCTAACATGTAATATAACTTTCCATGCACATAACCACCAAGTGGCCACATGAGGTGTAAAAACGGAGAGTGAAAGATCAAGATACTGTCCAGGTGCTCACATGACAACTGAATGACTAAGAACGTGTATCAACCTAGGGGCTACACCATCACCAAAAAGCACCATAAAAGATCCCGTCTGATGGGCCAACTGAGTGAATTTCTAAAGGCGGCATATCAACCTATAATTGAGTAATTACGTAGTGGGGCCTGAAGCACTCATTGTCCCACCCACTTAATAGAATTTTTAAACATGTTTCAATTCAACCTGACAAAATATACCTTTGCCGGGCCTAAACCTTTCTTTTTAAAATATATATCACCCTTAACATAGGCCATTAACAGCCCATAAGGAAAGGTGCATTGCATTTCAAAAGTAAGACGTGTTTTTAAGTATTACATTTCCTGGGGGTGAAAAGCCCCTGCATTTGTTTTTCACTACTGTAAGGCCTATCTTTCCATAAGATAACATTGGGTTACCTTATTACATTTAATACGTGCTTGTTTTTGATTGGGAAAAGATGGGGATGTCAAGTCCGGACTCAAAGGAATTGTAATTTAAAATCCTCTTTGATGGTAAAGTCGTATTTTAAGTCACAATTCTGAAAATGCCACTTTTAGAAATTTTGCATTTTCTTGTCCTAACTATTTGATGCCTGCTGCCTGTGTCCAGGGTCACATTACTGTGAATAGCTTGGCAGTTTGCCTTTGTGTATTTGTCCCACACAATGAGACAAAAGTGGAGTAGTATGGTAGGAGAGGCCATCCTTCCCCCAGGATGGTAGGGGCACAGCTGCCCCTTGCCCCACTTACATTTCAAAGGGCTACCTCCAGCACACACACAAAGGGACCTGACACTCGTCTTTTTTGACCCCAGACTACTTAGTGCCTTCGCTGGGGAAGGAGAGAACTTTTCAGAAGCAAATGTGGGGGTACCAATAAAGTCACACCCACTTCAAGGGATGGGCCTGTGGACAATACAGAAGTAGGGCTGCCTTATTTCACTGAGGACTGTCCTGCTGCTACCAGAGGACTGTCCTGCTGCTCGAGGTCTGCCTTGTTCTCCAAAAGACTGCCCTGTTACTTGAGGCCTGCCTTGTTCCCCAGAGGACTGCCCTGCTGCTTGAGG
The DNA here is from genome assembly GCA_963921515.1 of Calotriton arnoldi. Taxonomy (NCBI): domain Eukaryota; kingdom Metazoa; phylum Chordata; class Amphibia; order Caudata; family Salamandridae; genus Calotriton; species Calotriton arnoldi. Next base: position 928,971 of record CAWUFW010004481.1, on the reverse strand, counting down.
CCTGACCTGCTTTGTGAGCAGGAAGCCTGGACCTGCTTCCTTTACACCAGGCTAACCTGAGTGACTTCAGGGGTAAGTTGACTGACCTCTGTTTCTGAATTACAGTGACACAACAGGCTCCAGAGTCGTCCCTCCGACTGCTCCATGACCTGCTGCACTGAACCTGCCGGACCTAAAACTGGACCTAAGCCCTGCTGGCCTATTCTGGAGCGAGTTACTCAGCTGCAGGAGGTGCTTCCCCAGGTCCAGGAACATTTCTGGCATCAGAAAGAACTCCTCTTGGCTCAACTGAAGATTCCATCAAGTCTGGCACTGGGAGCTGTATGCACTTGGTGTTGAGGAAGGATGTTGTGCATAAAAAAAATATGTAAAGGAGAAAGTAGAAAACCAGGGTCAAATTTCCTTTATGCTGATGTAATCTCTTATAATTTCTGTCATTTACCGTTATGTCACATCGCATATATGAGATTTCTTCAAATAAAATATTGTGTCGTAAAAAACACGAGAACAATCTGAAGTAACCAAGTGTCAACTGGTGTCGTTTCATCTTGAAAAATCGTTTTGAGCTGAATTTATAACCCAGCACCACCCTAGATAACTTTTTGGGTGAAAATGCATATTTTATTTAATTATTATAATTTTTTTTAACAGGGGAAGTCAACTAGAGACTAAGGGGCTGATTCCGATTCGGGCCGGAAATCTCCCCGACCGAGCCGGACCCGGAGAGATTTCCGACCGAATCGGACCCTAGCAGCCCGACCGAACGAGTACGATGCGCACGTATGCTATCGGACTCGATTCGGTCGGACTCCCATTGAAGTCAATGGGAGCCAGTCGTACGACGCGTACACGGGCTCCCATTGACTCAATGGGCACGACGCGAACAAGGGCGCCCCCTACAACATGTTCGCGTCGATGCGGGTCGCGCCGTACATGCACGTGTAGGGGGGACCCATGGGTCCCCCCTGTGTGCGACTCGCACGCCTACGCTTCCAGGGGGGTCCGACACGGACCCCCAAAGTGCGGCTCCGACAGCTCCTTGGAGCCGGACTGCGCGAGTCGGTCGGAGCAGTCGAGGTGCGCATCGTACTTAGCCGGCCGGGGAACATCTCCATTGCGCGGTGCGAGTCATCCCCGTGCGAGTCGGTCGGAGTGGTCGGGTCCTGCGAACGAGTCGGTCGGAGATTTCGCGAGCGCACGCATCGTACTCGCTCGCCCGGACGCACGTACGAATCGGTCGGGAAATAGGGCTCCGAATCGGATCCGGTTAAGCCGAATCCGATTCGGTGCCCTACCGGCCGAGATCGGAATCGACCCCTAAGTCTAATTGCACAAAATACCAACTTCCTCTTCCTGTCCTGAAAGATACTCCTTGTTCTTTGCTGAGCATTTGGTAAATATGGATTTAGATTCAGGAGGGAAAATATTGCTTTTCTTTTCTCTGCAATCTCTGCTGCATTTTCAAAGTTTGGAATTTTTATATTTCTTTGGGAAAATCAAGTAAGTTCAGTGCTACAAAACGTTTGAAGTTTGAGTGAGGGTAGACATTGCTATTTTTTGGGCATTTTTAAATTTTATTTGTTGCTGGTTTATTCCTACATTTAAACTAGGAGGAGCAAAGCAGTTTCATATGGGATTAAGGGATAAGGGTGTAAGGTCAATTTTGCAATGGTGGTGCTTTTTTCCCAAACTTGTGATTACTTTAGTGTTTTACTATTTCAGACTTAGGGCCTGATTTAGGTCTTGGTGGAGGGGTTACTCCATCACAAAGGTGACAGATATCCTGTCCGCTGAAATATAAATCCCATAGCATATAATGGGATTTATATTTCGGCGGACGGGATATCCGCTAACGCTGTGACAGAGTAACCCATCCACCAAGAACAAAATCAGGCCCTTAGTCTGCCGTAGGCAATTTTTCTTAATGCATTTTTCACATTCTTACTACTGCTGTGCTGAAGCTATTTTAGGGGCTTGTTGATAGCCTCATATTAATGGCAAAATTAAGACTATTTTGTCTGAAAATGTCTGTTTGTGCTGTTGGTTCTGGGGTGGGGTGGATTCAGGAGTTCCAGGTCCATGTATCCAGATCTTATCCTTGGCCATGTTCTTCCTAGTGTGCTTGCCCACCAATATTTGTGCGATAGTTATTTAAGGTGCATTTTTTAAACTTTCAAATGATTTTGGCTTGAATAATTGTTGCCTAGAGCTGTATGTGTTTGGGTCATATTTACATTCTCATTGCTGCTTTACTAATGGAGTGTAAGTCAATGTATGGGTCCAGAATCAATATGGGTATAAATGTGTGCAATCCTTCATATATTGGGGGGTGGTGGTGGTGGGGGGGTGCTCCTGAGCTGGCAGCCTTGTTCTCTTTATGTTCTATGCCTCCTCTTTCATTGCCAAGTAGTTTTCCATGATGTATGAAACCACTGCCTAATATGTGGCCATTTTCCCTTTGTCCTCCATGTGTCTGCCTGCCTTGCCATGTGCTCATCCACCATTTTGTGAAAACAGAGGGCACGATTCACAAACGTAAAGTTTGCTATTCACAAAGGTATTTTATGTGTATTATCTTTATGTCTATTATCTTTTATGTGCGGAGACGCTGCAGTTGTAAAGAGTTTACACGTAAAATACCTTTGTGAGTGCTTTTGGGTATGGTTTAGTAATCTGTGTCCATGGTGATTATTCATTTTAAATACTTTTATCAATCTTCTGTGTAGGAGATAATGGAAGGACTACTCCTGGATCAACAACTGAACCGGCACCAACAACAAATAACCTCAACACTGCCCTGGCTGCTTTCATCACTGAGACCACTGAGTCCAACTCAGAATTGTACCTAGTTTATGGTGGATAGTTAGGGATATGATCCTGCCACTCGATTTGATCCCAGATTTTAAAAATTGTTATACGTTGCAACGGCAGTGGCTGGATCCTTATTACTTCAAAGGTGGCGAACACAGTTGATCCCCACAACAGGGGAATGGGTGGTGAAAATGAAGCAATTAAGAAATAAAGAGTGGTTGTTCGCTCTTCTAGGATTAGGAAATTAGCTAAATTGCAGGGCAGTTTATGGTAGAAACCTCTTGGTAGGACAAAGAGATTGATTGTTTTTTTATGATACCGCTTTGTTTAAATTTGTTCTTTGTATTAATGAAATGTGTAGTCTTAAGGCTGACTTTTTGATGGATTTATAGTGTGATAAAATGTGATTTTCATATGTATTTAATAGCTGGTGTGTGAGTATGATGATTTGATGCTTTTATCGCTGTATTGGATCCTAATAAAAAATAAATTAAAAAAAGGATAGTCATAGATACGCTAAACTAACCAGAAAACCCAACAGCAACAAAGGTCTGATATACCTGATCTTCATGAGGTAGGAGCAAAGCAGAACGTTGTGCTTGCTGTGCAGCAGGAAGTTGTGGCTGTTTTTACATTGAACACATCGTTTTCACCATCTCCACTGCGGAAAAGAAACACCATTCCCCTATCTTCTCCAAGACCCCTTCAGAGGAAGGTGATATTGTGTAGATCCCCTGAATTCTACAATGAGGCACAGGGCTAGAAAAAAGTGTCAGAAAGCCTTGATGGCAGTGAAGAAGATGAACCTGTGAGTGCTCATGTGAAGAGTTGCTATGAGAAAGTGCAGGCATGTAGCTGACTACATCCTGAGGGGCCTTCTTGGGAGCATGCTCCAAACTGTCCTTCACCAGGCTGAGAGGTCCTCGGACAGGGTGCCAATACAGAAGCTCAAAGAGGTAAACCCAATCTCCTTCTGTAGTACCTCCCTGCATGCAAACAACAGGCATGGCAAGAGGACGTCTCACTTCTGCCTTGGGACTCCAATAGGCCCATGGTCAAGCCTTTTAGGGTCTTGTTGAACCTTTCAAGAAGCCCATTAGTTTGGGGGAGGTAAGGGGTGAAGAACTTATAGGTTACCCCACACTCCTTCCACATGCACTTCATGTACGCAGACATGAAGTTGGTACCTCAGTCAGATTCGACCTCCTGGGAAACCCCACACAGGTGAAGATCCCCATCAGTGCCCTGGCCACAGCGGGTGCAGTCACTGACCTCAGAGGTATCGCCTCAGGGTACTGGGTGGCATGGCCCACCAAGACCAGGATGAACCTGTTGCCTAGGGATGTCTTGGAGTTCAATGGCCCAACAATGTTGACGCCCACCTCCTCAATGGGAGTGTCAATGACAGGGAATGATTGCAGGAGAGCCTTGTGCTTCCCTCTTGACTTTGCCACTGGCCTGGAAGGTGGGGCATGACCTGCTGAACACATCTAAAGTCATCCTGAATTAGGGCCAATAAAAGTGGGTGACAAGCCTTTTTAAAGGTCTTCTCCTGCCCTAGATTACCTGCCTGGGGAACATCATGAGCCAGCTCCAGTACTAAGGCCCTGTAGCACTGGGGGACCACCAACACATGTGTTGCCCCAGGCTCAGGAGCCTTAGGCTAGCTATACAGGATACCAAACTCCCAATAGATCAGGTGATCAGCAGAAGGTGTCTGGATACCAGTCATATGGTGCAGCATTTATCTGAGGGGTAAGAAGTGATCCACATTTTATAACACTCATCAATCGAGGTCCCTGGTCATTAACCCACAATTACATCTTTGCCATAGCTCTGTGCTACACCAAACATATAATGCTAGGTTTCATGACTTTATGCTCCTACAAGCAATATTTTGAATGGGGAATTAAACATATATGTACCCTTCAGTGTTCTTGCATCGTTATACATTAGCGCCTATATTTATGAAGCCTTTGCATAGTCTTTGCATCATGCAAAATGATGCAAAGAAAATGCAAGGCCTTCAGGAATATTTACATACCCTTGCACAGCCTGATGTGTGTGGCCTCGCATGGTTTTGTAACAATTGGTCACACATGACATGAGCGTCCACTCTGTGACATAACAATTGGGGCTAAGACACATTCCATGGGTGGATCATAGGCAGTCACAAAAATACACCTATGTTTTTTGCCACTTTTCCAAATGTGATAAAGCTACTACATGTGTTAATGCCTTAACATTGTTGCCCACATTTAGCAAGGGCATGCTAGAAGACGCAAGGCAAAACAAGCGCATAAGTCAGATTTACTATGGCATGCAGCATAGTAAATCTGGAGTAATGCTAAGCAGAGCACATCGCTGCCTTGTGCCACTCTGCACTGGGAAAGGGTTACATGGGGGGAGCATGGGTGCTCCCACGCACTTACCAATTGTTTTTTGGCACATTCACAGAATTACTATGATTATTAGACCTGGGAATGCGTCTAAACGCTAAGCATTCTCAGGTGAGGTGTAACAAAGAGAAAGATGTTTGTCTCCTCATAACTACCTCCTTCTAGGCGTGCTGCATTCTGCAACATGCATAGAAAGAGGAATATGCACCATGGAGCAAGTGTGCCTGCATTGATGTTACGCTGCACTCAATGCACCAGTGCAGGGACAGAGCAGGAATGCGCCATATCTTACTAGATATGGCACATTTCCGCTCTCTTCCTATGATGTAACATGGCAGAGCAACTTGTCTTGTTGTGTTGCGTTGCATTGCATAACTTTTCATTAAACCAGTCCCTGTACTTCTACTAGGCCCACTGTTAAAAATATCTGTATTACTCCTCATTATGTCCTCTTTTGGCGTGCCTGGCTTTTTCCAACTCACACAGAAAGAGAGACATGCCTGAAAGGGTTGATTGCGTGTAGGAAGGTATAGCTTCCTGAACAAAAACAATCTTGCCCTGTAATACAGACACACCTGCACTATAAAGCAAAGGCGGATGAATTGGTACAAGACTGCACACAGTGAGCCTATGCAAGGAGAGAGTGAAAAAGGTGCCTATATTTTTAGATAGCGAGCATTTCCGGTATCTTTTTTGACACAACGCACACAAGCATCTTGACTTCCTGACCTGCGTTGATCCATTGATCACAAGCTTTGTAAATACGACCCTTGTTGTCCTTTTCTTGTACAGACAACCACACATGATTATATAGCAATAAAGTACACTTCAACTGGTATATCTATGTGTGGTCCACCAAAGACATGGGAATGGCAGTGGATGCAGCAAATGTTGGTTGTGGATCAGTAAATGGTATGTGGCCTGGTGGCCACAAAGAACACACATGCATACAACATTTCATGTGCAATATGTATGAACAGATATATGTTTAGATGATTATCATTACTGGTATAGCCATGTAGGTCCCCACAAATACAGCAAACAAAATGTGAAGTGTTCTGTCTCTTGAAAGTAGATGTGGGCTGTCATTACCATTAAGTAATATTTAAGTGTTCATGACATTACAAAGCATTGAATGCATGTGTATACATACCATAAGCTGTAGCATTAAGCTCAAACTTTGTATTGTATGGCCAATATATAAGTTTTTCTTTTGTTCTTCATGTGTAGCCAATTTGAACATAGAGAAAAAAAAGGAATATTCTGCATGCAAAGTGTATTTTGAAAAACTACAAAAGGTGGATTAGAGGTTCTGAAAATGTGTAAAATGTTCGATGAGTGGAAGCAACAAGGCATAAGGACCCAACAACAAACAAACGTATCCACATCGATAGGCACTGAGACACCTCATGGAGAAAAGAAGTAAGTAAACCTCCAAAGCAAGACATGGACCAGCCACTACATCGACACCTACGAAGAAAAACACCAAGGCACAGAAAAAGGGACCACATCTGCTAACATATATGAATCAACACCAACGGAGCCTGTAAGCCCTCATGGTCCAGATGTCAATATTGACAAAAATTATGATTGAGAACAATCCTTTGCTGCATGGGGGCCAGCAGGCCTTCAACCATATTGCCCAAAAGTGGTCTCCATGTTAACTCTCCCTCTTTCTCCCTGACCTTGATGTTGTGCATAGTTTTATATTTTCTCATTTAGTTAGATAGTTAGGGTTAGTATCTTAATAGATGCAGGTTAAGTGTAATGGTAATTAGTGTTAGGTAGTATTACGTTTTATATGTATTTTTTATATTCATGGGAGAAGGAATAATATTATTTGTGTAGGAGAAATTAAACAAAAAATTAAACATTAAAAACGTTTATGTTTAGTACTTAATGATTAGGCAGCATATTTGTATGCTATAGTATGTGTTGGTGTTGTGTATGTTAATTTATGTATGTTAAGGGGGTGGGGACAGGGCCGGCTTTAGGGCATTGCGACTTGTGCTGACCTGGGGAGGGGGCTGTTGCTCAGGTATAGGTTTACCTTAAATAAATGAAAAGACAAGAGGCGTTTGGCAAAACAGGAACAAGTTGGTTTAATTAAACGCTGAGGCCGGGAGAGTCTCGACAGAGTGCGTCTGCTCAAAGTCTCTCGGTGTACAAAGTTTTAGCCTCTGTTATATACAGTTCATGAGCTACAATAAAAGAAATGTTCTACATTCCAAAAAGGATCTCAGTTGTGAATCAACAAGTGCGGGCATCTGATAAAGACACAGATGCCTCTCTCGACCTCAGGAAGAGCTAGTGTGGACCAGTGTGTGTGTCCATATGTCCAGCATGAGGATCGCGTGATCACTGTGTGTGATGTGCATGTCTTGTCCAAATTCGTTGAGTGTTTCTATGTACATGTGGTATCTAACTTTGTGGTATTTTGGGGAACACGAGCCTTTGGCCAAACGTGTTTTATTAGGGCCAATTTCCTCTAACCAGTTTGTGGTGCAACTATCTATTTGTGGGATCGATCAGGGTTGTCCCAGGGTACGCGTTTGCCTTTAGGTTAAGAGAGACCCCACATGTGACCTGGTGTTTGATAGTTGTGGGTCGTAGGACTTGTCTAACCACGTATCTCTGACTCAGGGTTGATGGGGAGGTCACCTTGGGTGAATCCGACAGCAATGATACAAGTTGATTGGAACTCCAAAAACGAATATGGCAGTCACTGGTATAATTTTTAAACAGAGCAGTTTTGGACAACGGCGGACACGGTCACCGCACTCCCTACTGTATTCCCTTCGTAGTTATCTCAACACTATTTTGAATGAGTGTGCACATACAACTCCGGCACCTGCCGTTGTTAAGTGCCAGCTGCTGAGGCAGAGAAAGAACAAACCCAAAAAGTTGGAGTGGTGCACTACTTTGGAGCCAAAGTTTGTCTTTTCAATAAGTCAGTTACTCTTGTAAAATTGTCTCAGAAAATCCTTTATTTTTCATAAGTATCCAACAGTGATAAACACCAGCCAATGCGTTTCGTTCATATACGATGAACTTCTTCAGGGCGTAGAATCATGTACGATTATCGTGGGAGGAAGGTCCTGAGTTCCCCTGGTGTACAAGAAGAGCTAAGCGCGAGCTCTTTCCATATTGCGAAGACGTGGCAGAGTAGTATAAAAACGTACACAAACTAATGTGACTACGTGGGCCTCCTTGATAAGGGCCAGTTTACGAAGAATCGCGGTTCCGTTGGCGCTTGGGATGTGCGTTGCTAGCGTTCGTATCCTCTTGCGCGCGCCTGGTATACTTTTTATCGACATCCTTAACATTGTGCATACAGTTGTCATAGAATACATTGACATTGTTCTTCCTGGTATTGACACAGTTACATTTGCTTAAGTCATAACGTATATTGGCATTGTTGTTACTAGTAACAGTATTGTTATTTGAGCATGGATTATAACATGCATTGTTCTTGTTATTGCCGGTGTCCTGCCATTGTGTATGTAGAGGCCATGACATACATTAACATTGCATTGTTGGGTACTGGCATGGTTGTGCGGGCACAGGTTATGGCATACAGTGATATTGCATTTATTGGTATTGCCATTGTTGGGCCTGCACACATCACAGTATTCATTGGCATAGTATTCACCCATTGCAACAGGACGCTGACCTGTGTTTAGTAATAACTTATGATTTAAAAACACCTTCAGCAGAATTCCTTGGGTGTCCATTTTCAGGCAGCATTACAAATGTCAAGATAACTCTTGTGATTAATGTTCCTGCTAGAGAGATATCAGAGTTTTGTCTAGGGACAGTTTTGACTCACCATAAAGTATCGCAGAGGGTTAATATGCCAGCTGCAAAGAATGCATACTGTGCAGATCACAGATCTGTATTTTATGTGGATAGCTGAGTGTATTATTGCTTTTGTCACAGAGATCCTTTTGTTACCACAGTTCATAAGATACAACCCTAACATAGAGCAGTGACTGTTACAAACTGTCATGAAAGAGCTACATGCAAACTGCATAAAATCGGTCAGGACTTTCTGTTTTTTCCCCAGTCTTTCATTGTCTATTACTAATGTTGCTGAGAAGTGTTTATGTGGGTAGATATACATTATTATTAGTAAAGTCAGCCTTTACCAGTGCTTTCAAACAAATGAAAAGTATGTGAGAGAGGGGGTATGGAGAGATGAGGGGCACTTTTGACTGGTGGTCATGAGGGAATCTGGGGAGGTGGTGTACACCAAAAATGATTGTCGCATTGGGCGCCAACAGCTCTAAAGCCAGCCCTGGGTGGGGTGTTGATGTTTAGGATGGTTTTTTATAGTGTGCTGTGTTTTCAATAAATATTTCACTTCTTAAATAGAGTGCTTCATTTGTTAGAAAGTACACACTAAGCATATCAGTTGATGGTAAGGTAAGTTATCTAAAAAAATAAAAAAAATAAACATTTCCAGTTTGAGCAGTTATGTACCTACTCAACACTATGGAGCCGATTTCGATGTCGGACCGACCTGAGTCTGTCCAACATCGATCTGGAATTGGGACCGACAGACCTCCTGTCGGCAGTCCCAAACCAGCAAGTAGGATGCAACCGAACACTGTTCGGTTCCACTCCTATTCTTTACAATGGGAGCTTACATTCTGACCGGAATGCATGCTCCTATTGTAAAGAGCAGAGGTGCAGTTCATCCCTGCACCCCGTGGCAGGGACCTCAAGGTGCCTGCCACCGGGTGCAGGGATTAACAGGGGGGCACCATAGGTGCCCCTTTCGGCCACCATCCGGAGGCTTTGCACCCATGGGGGCCCTGCTGGGGACCCCCAAAGTCAGATTCCGACAGCCTTTCTGTGTCGGAAAGGCCTGGGGAATCCTCCATCGTAGTCTTTCAGGTGGAAAGAGCCGCCCTTGGGATTACTGGCCCCTTCCAATTGGCAGACGGGCTCTCTGAGTCCGTCGTAAGCCATTCGGAATTCCTGTTTGGATTAATTTCCGACGACTCCATCAAAATGGGTCGGTTGGGAATGAATCCAACCAGGAGATTACGATGCCGTAGGAACGGCTCCAACCGAGGGTCGGAGCCATTCCCTATGGCATCCTAATCAGCCCCTATGTGTACATATATCTATTTGAATGAGCCTACTCTGACATTAAGCACATGCAAATATTATATAGACTATTGGACAGCACAGCCACAATAGTCAGAATAATCTGTTGCATTGTGTGAACGGTAGAGTAGAAAACCTTTCATTACAATGTTAGAGTGGTAATATTTTTAGATTGCATGCCAGTGGTACCCTGTGAGTTGACTAGTGGTAAATCCAACATTCATTTTTGGGATTTGTAGGAGGTGTCTATGCTAATCCTGAAGAGATAGAGTAATGTTCTGAAAAATGTTGTATTCATTTAACAATGATATGTGTGTGGAGCCAAACTACACACGTCAACAGAGATGAGAGTAATTCCTGGAGTTATGGGTCCATAGAGGCCCACAATGTGAATGTCATGAAACATTGTAACTTACAATGTAGTACACTATTATGACAATATTTTCACATTAACTTTGGACATATATTAAGAAGAGCCATGCAGAATCCATGCAGTGATCACAAGTAGGAATGTTACACCGTGCTACACACCTTGGCCAATGAAAGTAAATGGTTGGCATGCTCTCAGCAAATGGCAACCAGCACATACCATGAGCCTCAGATGAAATATCCTTAATGGATATATGTTTTTCTTCTTTTGGCTTTGGGGTAAAAAAAGGTCATAGTGACACTTACTATTGTTCAAATCCTATTTGATATGTGTTTCCCTTACCTGAGGTAATCAAGATGTGTCCCTGATTGTATAAAGAGTTTTTCTCTTAAGTCTAATATCTGCAAAATACATACCTCTTTAGATGTAGACAAGAAACAGGTAATTGAAGGAAGAATTTAATGTCTACACGAGCAAGTGATTTTCTAATTATTTAATTGTGACAGCTTATGTAAGTTGTTCTCTGTATGCCCAGTCATTATGATGCACCTGAGCTAAAAGTGTCTACAATTATTTAAATGTGATTGAATAATAGGTGCCAAGCTAATGTGCTGAGTCTCCATTATGTGAATACTTCATAGTGTGATATGATATGATGTGATATTGCATAATGCCAAACTTAAATTAGACAGAAAATTGCTTATTTTTATTACACATTTTTTATATAAATATTTATATTGCCAACATTTGCTCAACAGGCAATGTAGTTGATGTTCAATTATTGCCATGTATGTTTGCGGATCAGCAAAATTATAATAAAAACGTTCTTTAAGAGGAGGAGAGCCAAGCAACAAAAATGAATACATTGTGTAAACTTACAATTTCCTATGGAAATGATACATAAATTAAAAGTTCACTCATTAACATTAGCAAACAAGGATGCTTTATGACTGCAACAGATGTGCAAGATAAGGTACATGTCACCAAACGTATACTGCAGTTGGTTGTAAAAAAGGTCGAATGATGACAACCACATATGAAAGTTATGAACAGCCCGGAACATACTCCCTAATGTTCAGCGAGCAATTCTACCTCAAATACTGGGAAACTCTATATCTTAATCCTCTGATGAATGTTCAGCTTCCACGTTTGATGCTGAGGTGCATCACAAGGCTGTGGGGTGATAGCGTGTGTCTCCGATGCACAAACATCAGAGGGTAAAGATGCTTGCCCCATGTTTACCAGACCATTAGTGAGTGTGACAAATGCTGCATGGTATTCCCTGACAAGAACTTGCTGGTTCTGCAACACAGCAACAACATCCCAGTTGAGGGCACTCAAAGTTCATCTTGGCTTCCAGTCTATTCCGTAAGGACTCCAGTCCATGATGGAAGGACTGAATGGAGGAATTGATGGGTCTTAGCTGGCTGGCAACATCACTGGTGCTTGATTGAGAAGGCCATTGTTAATTGCTCTTCTTCATCATAACACCAGCAATGTCAGCTAAGGAGACATCAATACCATGGAGCCAACAATGGGCATCTCTTACAGACTCAGCCAAAGCCTTATTGGGGCTGAGACACCTCCAGACACCTTCTCAAGTGCCTGATAAAGTCTCCATCCCTAACTTCACCTCTTCCATCATACGCTGCTACACCCCAACAACCCTCTGATGAAAGCCAACTTGAGTCTCCTCAGGGGCCTCAATGGGGATATGTGGAGCAGCTATATGTGAAACAGTCCTGGTTAGTTCATTTGGGGACCCAACATCATCTTCTGCCCTTGCCACTTTCGGATGAGAACAATCGATTGTGTCCAGGAGTTCGTCATCATGGAGAGGCTGCTGCACATGAGAAGTAGTTGCTTCCTCTGCAAAAGATGAAGATAATGTTAGGAGTGTACATAGTTAGCATCAAAAGATATTGTGTCAAAATCGCCTTTCACCTGCTCATATACTGCAAACTTAAAAGTCTAATTAGCAACATGACACTACGGGCAGATTATGGGGTAGTCCAACATGATCATTATGTGCACAAAGTATAGTTGACCACACTAATATGTTAATGTAGCATTATTTATATGCAAGTGCAACAACATACCATGTTGACCCTCACATATAAGGTAAACTTATACATCAAGATAGTTCTCAGTTCAAACATAGTTAGAATTTCAATACACAAATTAAAAATATAAACCTAGGTAGTAATGAAAGATGCAGATCACTGTTGTGATCCTTACCTCTAGACATTATGACACACACCTAAGTGGCTAGTGGCTAGTGAGTCAGGGGCAGGTTTATTAAAGTGTTCCATTGGGGTGGCATCATTGTTATGATGCAGCATCAAAGCAAATACGTAGGAAATTTACACATCAACACAAAGCCACTTTGAGTGGCTTTGCATGGTTTAGTGAATACCAAGTAATGCAAGGCAGGTCATAGCGCTGCATTGAGTTATTTTGCATCATGGAGGCAGGGCATGGGTGGAGCATGGCCATTCCCATACATTCAGCCATGGAGTTTGACCCAGTCCATGATTAATTCAGTTAAGGAAGGAATCAAGATGGCCACCGCAAGTTCGAGCCTTTGAAAGGCTCCAGGAGTCGGGATCACTTTTTGGTTTAAATCCCAGTTAAGCCAGCTATCTGTGTCCTACCACTCTCCCAACCCTACTATTAACCCCTTAGCATTTTTCCTAACAAAATTAGTTCAGGAACAGTACCTTATCATCAGCGATCTCATCACAGCGTCCATCGAGAGTTCTGAGTTGGACTCCTGGCAAACTGGAAGAGAGGGTCGAGCGGTACCGAGGTTCATCCTCAACTGACACTACTTTTCAGTCACCTGTGCATCAACTGACTCCTCACACCACACTACTCTCCAGGTAACTGACTGAGGTCCGAGAGTCCACTGATCAATACCGGAGGTCCAACATGCTGGCGCCGATGACCAGTGGAACATGAAGGTGGTTGGCCTGATGACCCTGCCTGCCTCGGACCATTCCTCTGCTTTGCAGCACTACCACGCTGCACCATTCATGTTCAACTGGGCATAGCGCTCTACGCGGACCCTGTATACCCTGGCCTGGACCTCATTGAATATGTGGAATAACATCCTGTGTGATCCTTCCGTTGCCAGATCAGCATAACCCCGGGTACTTCTTCTGTGACTCTGAGGTGGCTGCTTGGCTTCCCTGTGAGTTTTATAGCTTGAATTTCTGGGTTGACGCAGCCCGTCCCCTGCTGTGGGGCTTCGTTTTTCTTGATTGAGTGATGTCACGTCATAGACGATCCATAATCCTGCAGAAGCCATCGACCACGGAAGTTTAGAAAGAAGTTAGCGGTGAGGCCAAAAATCACTGAATTTATCCTTATCTGCAGCCCGACAACCCTCTCCCTACCAAGATTCAATGCCATTATGCACAGCACTACTGTGATGCATCACACACTTTCCATCGGGCTGATCATGAGCACAGTACTCACCAGCCTCTCGCACCCGACTGAGCCCCTCCAGCAAGGTCCTTGATGGCCTTACCGATCCTGCCCTGCACCGGTTGAAATCTGCACAATCCAGGTCCTGATACTCGGACTCTGGGGTGTTTTCTGGCTATCTAGGATGCGGGCTCTGACGGGCAACATGTAGGTACCTCTCATCTAGGTTGACAACGATTTTTTTAATTTATTTTTCCTCTATGGGAATCTAATTTTTTCTCTGTGTTATGAGGACGGCCCCATCCAATTTCTACATATTGGGTGGAAACATAATAAAATCCAAATCCTTGATGAATGCTGTAGAATTTCCTCCCTTTTAACCCTCTGCACCGAGTTGGTGAGATTACAGTCTGTTCCTCAGTACACGGCCCAGGTATTGGCCCAGGCTATGCTCTCTTACATGAAGGAGCCATAGAAGGTACAAGAAGATTTCTTCTTCCCTAGGTAAGACCTCTTATTTCAGAAAGACATTTCATTAATACTAAATCTAGGCCTTAGTAAAAATGCTACATAATGTAAGGAAGGGCTTTCAGCTTTCTGCACAAGTTCAATTGAAACTTTAGATTTCCTACCCATGGCATCCTTCTTGAGATTGCTAATTTCTGAGTTCATCTGCTGTTTCTCAGAGTACCAATGATGAACATGATCTCGTGCTCCTGCCTTGTCTGTGTTTGGCTCCCGACTCCCCCATTCCCTTTGCCTTGTTTCTGTTTTGTTTTGCTTTATGCACCCCAGGTTTCTTCTAGGGAAGCATAAATAGAGAGATAGGACTTGTTCCTTAATACCAAACAGAAAAACGAGATAGGAATGCAACAATGGGGGCATGGAAACTGAGATAGAAGTTGATCCCCATTACCAAGCTTGAAAATTGAGAAAGGACTACTGTACAGTTATCAGCAGCAGTAGGAGCATGAGAAGAGAGACAGGAATTTCTAGACACTTACAACCTTAAAAAGTGTAAAAGGACACCAGAATGTTAACCAAATGAACTCCTAGGCAATGAAACAGAAAGAGCTTTAGCTTCAGCCTTTTAGGGAACTTACCTTCCCCAGCAATCTTAAACAACAGTAAGGTCTAAAGCACACCAGAAGCTAAACAACATTATATACCAACACTGATATAGAAATAAGGACTCTCTCCACCCCCCAAGAGACTTCCAGTTTATCTCCAGCAACATTAAGTATAGCACAAACTCCAAACCATATCCCACAAACCTGAAAATTCTAGCAACCTCTGAGTAACATCTAAAGACTTAGAGCCCACTCCAAATATAACCTGGACAGCATATTGAAATCACATAAGAATCCCCAGACACAATCTGCCATCCAGATAACGAACCTCTGCCTGCTCTTACTCTGCCTTCCCGGGTTCTCTATGTCCCAGGACACTGACCCTTAACCTGGGCACCAGTCTATAATACACAGTAATATACATTTCACCATTTACCCTCTGCAGGGGCTCAACTCCAAAAAACAGCCACAATGACATTCCCCTACCCTAAACCCCACAACACCGCACTTGAGAGATACGACCTTAACTCGTGGAGAATACAATATCCCAAAAACCTCTCAAATAATGCAATGAAACAGTTCAAACAAAACCTTCTAAAACAACTTCCAGAGAAACTAGCAGATGATACCTACAACAACGCGAGCAATGGCAACACGGAACTGACTTCATTTTCTACTCAAAACGCCCTGCAAATGGAGAAATATCTTCCTTCTTCACCTACATGGTAAAAAAACAATCAAAGTTCCCTATGGAACTAAACTCACCACTCCAAAACTTTTGAAGGGAGATCTTCATATTTATCTTCAGAATGGGGAACAGACTAATTCAAGTGACTGACCATCACCTCACCATCTTTGACAGACACTTCTCATCCCTTTTCGCCTTATTGTCAAAAGATGTTCTTGCTTCCCACCCACCACTCCTCCCCTCTACTCCTGACCATCAACCTAGAACCTATTCGCCTCCAGGTCTCTACTGCCACGCAATGCACTACCGCCTCCCCCCATGACACACAGTAAGGAAAGCACCAGCTCAACCCCCCTAGCTAATGGCCACACAGAAACACAGCCTCTTGACGTACACATTGATCACAATATCACCCATTATAACCCAAGATTGCCCATCACTGAGCCCCCCTCAAACACATCCCTGACTTCCAAAGTGGAACACAGCCAGCAAGACCGAACCCTCACCACTTGCAACCTGGATGACACCGCCCTCCAATCTATTGAAAATCACAAGCCTTCTATAGACACGAGGCCCGCTGCATGTCGATCCCCATACAGAGATTCTCAGCTGAACAGAACGAAAACTTCACTCTCTAGGGAAAGAGATTTCTCATGTAACAAAACAACCTCGCGATCCAGGTCAAGTTAACATGCAATCCCCCTCCGAGAATGGTGAAATGAATTCCTCATAAAGGATCTCCAAGCTACAGCCGGCACACCGTCCGGTCATCCATTCCCATGTGCCGCCTGTCCCACAGACCCTACCAAGCCATAAACCCCTTATCCACAACTGAAGTGAAAGCACTCAACAAATCCTACATCAAAAAACTCCTCAGGTGGATCCCAAGCGACCATCCAGAATCCCAGTAATCATGGGCACAGCCAAAATCCTTTAAGCTAACATATCGCCCTGACGACCTGCTCAATACACTACTATCCAGACACCTGGTGTAAGGGTATCAGCATTGGCGCTAGTCACCACACAGCGCAACACCAGTAGGAAACCACAGAACATTGACATTTCTTAATAGAAATGGCAAATTTGTGCTGTTTCCCTTTGACCCAATGCAGGGCAGCAACTTTGATAGCGGCCCTGTGTTGCATCCACTGTTTCTAAATATGGCCCTCACCAAACATACTCTAACCATGTTCACCAGATGTGAAGCTATCATGACATTAGTGGAGCACTTAGCTAAATCTGTGGCTTCACATTTCTATGACACTGTGTATCACTCAGATAGGAAGGATGAAGAAATCACCCTACTATTGAGGAATAAGCTTTGACCCTGAAAGTCTACACACTTTTCTCAACATGATACATGCATACCTTTAAAAATGTATTAACATGTCCTACGATTGGCATTATTCACAACCCAATAAACCATAATGATGGCTAGATTAGGGGAGAGGAGTTGGCCTAACGGTTAGGGCGGTCGACCTCGAATCTGGGGAACTGGGTTCAAGTCTCGGCAATGACGCTGAACATCCTGTGATTCTGGGCAAATCACTTAATCTCCCCGTGCCTAACAAAAATGAATGTGTCCTCATGTAATGCAACTGGTGCTATGTAAAGCGCTCTGATACCCGATTCGGGACAAGTTTGCGCTATATAAAGCTCTGTAAAAAATAAATGGCTGATTACTAATGCAATATATACTACATTTGCAAAACATATAGCACATCAAACTTTCATGCACTTCAGAACAGGAAACGCACTAGATGATCATAATTAGGCTGTCCGGTTTTAGGTTTAAACCTATAATAACTGATAAAACCCCACTGAAAGGGAAATAGCCCTCACCAGTGTAAACATATAAACACTGAAAAAACACCTGCACAACCACAAACTAAATGCCATTCAAAGAAAGGAATAGGAGAATGAAAGTCATTTTTTTTCTTCCTGAAGGGGCTAATACAATGTAACTTTGTTATACAAGCTAGCAGCAAGATAGACTGGGCTAACATTATTCTGCTTGAGTTTTGTTGTTTAGGGATGTCACTAAAATATTGTTTCTTCTTCCTTTTGCTTTTTCAATTTTGTGGTCTTTGGTCTAAAGATGCAGGGTTTAGAAGAATGTTTTAGGTCTTGTTTAATTATTTTATAAACTGTAGATAATCAGGAAATATCAAAATCATATTTGATATTTTGGCTGCATTTGATTCTTTCACTGATAGGTAAAATGGCTGGTTTCATAAGAATCTTTCCCAATATGTGGCATCACATTTACCCACAAAGAATGGGTAAAAACCCTTGATGCATCAGCCCCCAGTTTCTAGTGAGTCAGTATTGATAGTAGATGAATTGCCAACACCTCAGGCTTTAAACATTCAATGCAAGGTATAGTCACAAGTATATGTGTAAAGAGTGCTATCACCAAGCATCTCGGATAGTGGTGAAAACATGACACCAGACTTTTGGAAAATATGGAACGCAGTGTCACTTGGAATGCTGCTGCAAAAAGGTTCTTTCCAAGTTCAACAAAGATTGGAGTGATATTGTTTATATATGCAGTGATTCAGCTACATATATGAAAAGGTAGTGTGATGACCTGTCAAAATTGATACCTGAGCTGACGTGCTTCCCTGTAAGAGATCCTTTCCACTTGCTAGATGGCATGCTGAAAGCATCTTTACAATCTTTAGAGTGAATGAAGAATGCTATTGACTTTTCAGTCCATTCTGGTGCACTGTTTTGTTATGCGTCGGAACTAAAATGCAAATGTTTTTCATTTTGTGCTTTCCGTGGCATCAAAGAGTCATTCCAAATGTGTCATTAGCTGGTGATTCTCAGTCCTTGAGGCTGTGATTGCTATATTATCCATGTGCCAACCGTTTACAGAATTTTTGCTGAGTGATAATGCCAAAGGCAAGAAATTTGAGGCTCTTTGGTCACATATTGATAGTGAAGTGAAAAAAAGTACACTCTACTGCATTCTTAGATCTTTACAGGAAAACATAACTGCTGTAGTGGACATGATCAAAAAACTAGAGTTTGAAAACACCCTTGTTTGCCAAGTGTTCAGCATAAATGGTGTATATGTGAAACATCACCTTGAGAGTAGGCTGGGCAACACCTTTAGTGACTGGCACTGCAAAATGTTCCATGTTAGAGTGCTTGCCACTTGGTAAGCAAAGCAATGGTGAAGAGCAATTCAGGAACTTTTATTTTACAATGTATGAGAAATGGCTTGCAATGATGCATAGAAATGTCCCTTCATCAACCATGGCATTTGAAGTTAATGAAAGCTCACTGTGGTACTCTGTACAAGTTCTAGATTCCTTCCATAAAGGGGAATCTACACCGTAGTTTCAAAAGTGCTGCTTCATTTCTGACCGCTTCATTAACTCTGAAGGCATAAGCGCCCAGTTCAATGCAAATGTTGCAGAACCTGCCCAGTGAATCGCAATCTTGAGATTCACCAGTATTGACATGGAAAGCTATGTCAGTGGCCAGAGTTAGCAAATTGTGTACTGACTGCTTTGGCGTTACCCGTCTCAAGTGCCAATGTTGAGAGGGCCTTTTCACAGAAAAAAGTTTACATGGGAAGGAAAGAGCGAGCACACATGACCAGACTCACTGAAGAAGTATTGTATGGTGTACTATAATAAGTTTGGATTGCAAAAATTTATTTTGACCTCATATACACTGTACATACACGGTCTATAACATGCACTATTAGTGCAGAAAGCAAGCAATAATAAAAGCAACGTTTTTCTTGTTTTTAATGGGGTGAAAATGTGTAACCACTGATAACCACTGTTTTTTTAAGGTATTGAAATCACTTGAAAACACTGAAAAAATCCCACCAGAATTTACCAAAAATAGAAACTGAAAACAGGAAAGCCTAATCATAATGTATTTCGTAAATATGATCAGATACAACATTGTACACAGCTTACAGAGTGGTTGTACATAACGATACAGAAGGTAAAGTCCTTAAAATATTTAGCTTTGAAGTTGACAGAGAGGACATGAGGCAATCATTATCATTTGTGAAAATGGCATGCCATTATAAGCCTGGCCCTGTGAACCTGTATGTTTGTTATTTGCAACACCGCCATACTTGCAGCACGGTTGAACAGTGAGGTCTATATTGATAGTGTATATTTGCAATCACAATTGATGACACACAGACACATATGTGAAATAATAGTATAATCACCTCTGTGTATCTGTAATACATGAGGCTGAAGTGATGCTGGACATACACAAAGATGGCTTGGGTGCTGGCACCCTTGCACTACGAACAAATGGGTGGGAGCTGCGGGTCTAGGTTGCACTCAGTGCACCAAGGTTTGGATGATGTAGGGATATTGAGGATACATTAGTAACATGTAAATGTTCTAAAAATATTAATCTCAAGGTAGGCACTACACCAAGTTAGGTTGGCATTGTGCAGTACATGACAGTTTAGTCTATATGGCTGTTTTGTGTGAAGACAGATTTTTAGCCTGCACATGGGATCTGGTAGTATGTAAATATGCTAGTAAAACACACACACACATCTGGCCTTTTACGCTAAGTTGTGTAGATGACTACCATTGACATATTTGTGCATCAACTGTTTCATGAAGACATGAATATAAAACTATAGGAGATACTTTGATATTTGAGTATATTACACCGTAACTCTACACATCCACACATCTTTACTCATGATGTTGATAGTACAGTTAGTTAATGCAACTTCTGCTGTACCTAGCAAATATGAGTATATTGGGGCATATTAACTTAACATTCACACAATGCAGGCTAGCAAGCAAAGTTTCTGTGCTGTGTTGCGTCAAAGTGAGAGAGCAGAAGTGCTAGGTATTTACAAAAGTAAGGAGCATTTGTGTTGTCTCCTTGCACTAGCACACTGTGTGCTGCCTAGCGCTAATGCAGGAATCCTGGCAGCATAGTGCAAGGATTCTCTTCAATATTATAGAGAGAAACCTCTTGATTGGGCTAAGATGCATGTACCTAAGATGCTGATAAATAAAGTGGCAGCTCCACCGCTGAGGCAGAGGAGCGTCTCCCCACTGAACGAAAGGAAAAATAACATGAAAATAACTATCATGTTATTTTTCCACCAGCTGTCAGTTGCTCTCGGGTGGGGTGGGCTGGCCAGAGCAGGGGAGGAGTGCTGTGCACTTCTTAAGTGCACATGAACTGTTTGGCCGGCCCTCTTGGGCCGACCAAACAGTTCATGCGCCCTTTGCATGTTACTACCAGGCTGCATTACACAACCTGGTGAGAAACATGCACAGGCTCCCTGTTCCAGTCTGAGTGCCAATCCACGGCGCTCATGCCAATCATAACGCTGCATTGCAGCATTGTAATTGGGTCAGGGGAGCCTGTCTACCGGGTGCTTCCTACTGCTGGCTGGGAGTCTGCAGGAAGATGATGCAGGAGAGGCGGCAGCCGGTGGGTGGGCCGGCCATTCCAGGTAAGTGTTTTTTTTTCCGTTCTGTCCTTTGCCCCCCCTGACCCGCCCGAGCCCCCACCTGGGTCCGGTATCAGCCGATACTGGATAAATATTCCTGTTTGAAGACTATGCCCTGCCCTTGTCTGTTATTTTTCTAATTTTCCTCTCTGCGCTAACATAATCCAACTAGCTCACATAAATATTTTTGGGAGCGGTGGATTTCTGTGTGGGCAAGTTGTTTCGCTGATAGGGGAGATGGTATTCCTTCAGAGAACAAGTTTGATTGATGATATTTAGTCACTGTGAGAGTACTTTTTTTAAATGTAGATTATACCACCTACTGTAAATCCCTTTGCAGGGTGGAATAAATGCCAAATTTTGAGAGAGTGTTGGGCGAAGGGTTTCTCCATATGAAAACGAATACTTTATGTAGATTCAAAATAATGTATAGTTGCACAGTGACTTCCATGCCCTCGTGTGGATTACTCTGCCAAGGAGAACACTGTTCAGGGGGAATTAAATCCTGAGTTGGGATCACATGATTTTCCATGGAATCCATATGGAAATGTCTGCTAGGTGCAGTTTTCCATGCAGATTTCAAAACAATTTTGTGAATTCCATAAAGTAGGAACACTATACTTAGGTGCAGAGTTAAGACTTTTCTGTGAATAGGCCCCCACATGTTTCATCCTGGTGTCCTGTTATCCTGCCTCAACTGAGCCCCATAAACCGTGCTATTCTATGACACCAGGTAAAGTATGACATGCTTCTAGAATGAAACTTGCCTGCTCTTACAAAAATAAAATAAACATTTTCATAGAGTGACCAGTTCAGAAAAAATGTGTTTTAGTTTTATTCAACACTAAGGGGCCGATTCCGATCTCGGCCGGTAGGGCTCCGAATCGGATTCGGCTTAACCGGATCCGATTCGGAGCCCTATTTCCCGACCGATCCGTACGCGCGTCCAGGCGAGTGAGTACGATGCGTATTCGCCGACCGACTCGTCCGGGCGTCCCGACCGCTCCGACCGACTCGATCCCGGGTCGAACCGCACCGACCGACTCGCACGGACACGACTCGCACCGCGCAATGGAGACGTTCCCTGGCCGGGTAAGTACGATGCGCGCCGCGAGCAGTCCGACCGAGCCGCGCACTCCGGCTCAAAAGAGCTGTCGGAGCCGTACTTTGGGGGTCTGTGTCGGACCCCCCTGTACGCGTAGCCGCGTGAGTCGCACACAGGGGGGACCCATGGGTCCCCCCTACCTGTGCGTGTACAGCGCGAATCGCTTCGCCGCGTACACGCTGTAGGGGGCGCACTTGTCCGCATTGCACCCATTGAGTCAATGGGAGCCCGCGTACGCGTTGTACGACAGGCTCCCATTGACTTCAATGGGAGTCCGACCGACTCGAGTACGATGGCATACGTGCGCATCGTACTTGTTCGGTCGGACTGCACGGGTCCGATTCGGTCAGAAATCTCTCCGGGTCCGGCTCGGTCGGGGAGATTTCCGGCCCGAATCGGAATCGGCCCCTAAGTTGGTGCAAATGTCAGTACAAAGTTGCACTGCAATGGTACAGTCTTACTTATTTGGGCCAGTGTAACAGCTCTTGATTAGGGTTGATTAGGGATTGCCCACGTTTGCATAGTACACCTTTTATTCTTATTATTCTCCACTTAGGGGCCGATTCCGATCTCGGCCGGTAGGGCTCCGAATCGGATTCGGCTTTACCGGATCCGATTCGGAGCCCTGTTTCCCGACCGAACCGTACGCGGGTCCGGCCGAGCGAGTACGATGCGAAATCGCCGACCGACTCGTCCGGGTTTCCCGACCGCTCCGACCGACTCGCTCCCGGCTCGAACCGCTCCGACCGACTCGCTCGGACTCGACTCGCACCGCGCAATGGAGACGTTTCCCGGCCGGGTAAGTACGATGCGCGCCGCGAGCAGTCCGACCGAGCCGCGCACTCCGGCTCGTAAGAGCTGTCGGAGCCGTACTTTGGGGGTCCGTGTCGGACCCCTGTACGCGTAGCCGCGCGGAGTCGCACACAGGGGGGACCCATGGGTCCCCCTACCTGTGCGTGTACGGCGCGAATCGCTTCGCCGCGTACCCGCTGTAGAGGTGCCCTTGTCCGACTCGCACCCATTGAGTCAATGGGAGCCCGCGTACGCGTTGTACGACCGGCTCCCATTGACCTCAATGGGAGTCCGACCGACTCGAGTCCGACTCAAGTCCGATAACATACGGACGCATCGTACTCGTTCGGTCGGACTGCACGGGTCCGATTCGGTCGGAAATCTCTCCGGGTCCGGCTCGGTCGGAGAAATTTCCGGCCCGAATCGGAATCGACCCCTTAATTGTGACACATACAATGGAGAAATGTAAAACGGTGAGCTTAGTGTTATAAAAATGTCTTACACACAAGCACGGTTGTCTAAACCTGACCGGAGTAAAGCATGACTACCTTCTTAGAAAAAGACAAAGATAGAAGCTTGTTTCACATTGACAGGCCTCTTACTTCCTCATCAGCAAGACAGCCAGAATATTTGCTCATTCACACCACTCTGAAGTATCCAAACAGCAACGTGCTATTGATATACTACAATTGGGTGAACTATAAATAAATGTATGTGGGGTAAAATTAACCACCCGTTACATGGTGTTAGAAATGGGGGCCTCTAGTTGGCAGAGGTAGGTACCTTTGTCCAAATAGGGACCCTTGCTTCTAGTCAGGGTAAGGGGGATACACTTCAAAAATAACCCCTGCTCACCCTGTTGGTAGCTTAGCACGAGCAGACAGGCTTATCTCAGAGGCAGTGTGTAAAGCATTTGTGCACACATACAGTAATACAGTGAAAACACTACAAATGGACACCACATCAGTTTAGAAAAATAAGTAATCTTTATCTAAACCAAACAAGACCAAATGACAAACATTCCCAATACAGTAATAAAAGTATGACTTTCAAATGGTAGAAATAGTTCAGTTCAAAGCAAATTACAGATGCAACACTTTTCACACAAAGTACCTTGGATGCGTTGCGCACACAAACAAAAAGGGCCGCAGGGAGGGTGATGCGTCGGTTCCTTACACCCAGGGAAGGTGATGTGTTGCTTCCTTGCTCCGGAGGAGGTGATGCGTCGGCTCCTTACTGCTGCGCAGGGGAGGTGATGCATCGGTTCCTTACCAGAGAGGAGGTGATGCGTCGGTTTCTTACTGCATCCCCCAACGATGCAACAGACCTGGCGCCTCGATGCGATGTGACGATCCGGGACGATGCGTGGGTTCTTGCAGCCGCACAGCAGGACTTGCTCCGGAATCGGTGCGGTGATCTCAGACTCTAGAGATCGGTGCACTCGATGCGGCGTGCAGCAATTTCTCGAGCCGAGGGCAGGCGCTGTGACGATTTCTTCAGCGATGTGTCGGAAACAGGTGCGGATGCGTCACGCTTCTTGTGGTTGCATTGCTTTTCCAGCTCCCAACAGCCAAAACAACCTCCAGAGGCCCAGAACAGATACAGGCACCTCTTGGCAGGTCAGAACTCCCAGCGAGGAAGTTTAGGGGAGCTGGTGGTGAAGTCTTTGTGTCCCTGAGACTTCAGAACAGGAGGCAAGCTCTTCTTCGAGCCCTTGGAGATCTTCCTCAAGCAGAGGACATAGCAAACAGCAAAGTCCATTTTCCCTTTCCTTGGCAGAAAGTAGCCACTGCAGGCCAACCCCAGACAGCAAGCAGCACAGCTGCAGTATTCCTCCTCAGTTTCTCCAGCTCTTCTCCTTGGCAAAGGTTCCTCTTGATTTCCCAGAAGTGATCTAAAAGTCTGGGGTCTGGCCCCTCTTTTTATACAGTAAATCTCTTTGTTCTCTCCTGGCCCATGGCTCTGAGCCCAGTCCAAACCAGTTCTGGGGGGCATTTTGCAAGTGCACAACAACCTCCATTGTCAGTGTGAGCCCTGGCTTCAGACACACCACAGGGGGGTGGAGCCATCATTGTGGAAGGAAGGCACAGCCCTATTCAGGTGCAGATGCTACTCCTCCCATCACTCCAAATGTAGACCAGGCCTATTCAGCCTAGCGCTGGCTCATCCAGACTCTCTGGAGTCACTGCACATCCCCAGCCCCTGTCACTCCAAAGCCAGGCAGTCAATACACATCTAGCAGAGGCACACTGGATGGCTAAGCAAGAAAAGACCTACTTTCTAAATGTGTTATTTTCAAACACAGAATGTAAAAATCACTCTCACTAAAAAATGCATTTTAACATTTGGAGTTCAGGCATACTAAACTTTATTTTCCTATCTGGTTCCCAGGGGTAGTTATGCTTATAAGATGTTATAAGCAAACTCCCCATTCTATCCAATGGGAACAGATAGACTTACAATAGTGAAAAGCGAAATTGGCAGTATTTCACTATCAGGACATGCCACACACATCAGGGCATGTCCTACCTTTCACATACACTGCACCCTGCCCACGGGGGTACCTTGGGCCTACCTTAGGGGTGACTAACATGTAAGAAAAGGGAAGGTTAGGGCCTGGCAAGTGGGTGCACTAGCCAGGCCGACATGGCAGTACTTGACTGCACACAGGCTCTGCAATTGCAGGCCTGAGCTACATTTACAGGCTGCTTATGTGGGTGGCACAATCAGTGCTGCAGGCCCAATAGCAGGATTTGATTTACAGGCCCTGGGCACACAAAGTGCCCTGTACTAGGGACTGACTAGTAAATCAAATATGCCAATCATGGAATCACCAATCCATAACAACAATTTACAAAGGGAGCACTTGCACTTTGGCACTGAACAGCAGTGGCAAAGTGCCCAAAGCACCTAGACCAGTAAAACGAAGTCCAACACATAGCAAAACACAGGAGGCAAAGGCAAAAATACAGGGGAAACCAACGCCAATGATGCCAGGTCTAACGCATGGTTGTAAGAAAGAAGATACTCCAATGGAGAACTTTTGATACAGTGTCAACCCGAGAATCCATTGCTGTCTTGCTGTTTAGAAGAAATCTCTTCTGCAACGTTTTATCCTTTTGCAAAATTGTTCTTATCTGACTATTTCTACAAAAAATATTTAAATGGCCTTCATGTAAGATTTAAGGCCAGCAGGGATGTTTCAAAGACGGGGAATGTAAGAAATCAGGTTATTAGTTGAGATGGGTGAGAGCTCCACTCAAATAAGAATAAACAACCCCTGTCAGGGTGAACCACAAAAGTCTCTAAATAAACCTGTGCTAAATCCTCTGGTAGCTTGGCGCAAAAGCAGTCAGGTTTAACTTAGAAAAAATGTGTAAGGTATTTATACAGTACTCAAATAATGATAAATGGAAAACACAACACAAGAAAAATCGGCAAACCTAAAAAATAGAGTACATTTTAATAGATAAAACTGACACCAAAATGACAAAAAGCCAATAAAAAGAACCGTAGTTATGAATTTTTAAAGTTTAATGTAAAAATAACACCAAGAAACACAAACCGCCAGTTACAGTTATCTGGCTGCGTTGAACCAGGATAAAGTCAAAAGTTCAGGCCGACCATGACGGTGCATGAGTGCGATGCAGGGACCAGGTTCATCCAGGTAGAAACCTTACCTTCTGACTCAGTCCAGTTCCACACGAGGAGCTTCAGCCGGAGCTTTGCGTTGGTGGGTGAAACAAGAAGTATGTTGTCAAGGAGAAGAGCAGGATGCTGCCTCGGCAGGAGACACACAAGGTTGTTTGCTGACACGAAAAGCCCAGAACTTCTGGATTTTCACCTGGAGTCCAGTTCTTGGAGCTTGCAGGATGGACGAGTACTCTCTGACACCATCCAAGGGTCCGAAACCTGTGAAGGCACCTTCTGGGAGTCAGGACTTACTCCAGCAGAGGCCAGTAATGGGGTCCAGACAGGCCCAGTTGGTTCTGGTGAGCTATGCAGTTTCAGAGAAGATCGCTGAAAGCTTGTTGTGTCCTTGTAGCTCCAACAAAAAGTCAGCCATCTGACCCTTGGATCTCTTCTGGGATCCTAGGTTCAAGACAAGCAAGTCCAGTCTTCCTTATTCAATCAGCAGGGCAGTCCTTCTTCTGAATCTTCACAGGTCCCGGAATGTTCTGATGAGAGGTTCTGAGGGTGCCACTTTTATACCGAGTGCCAGCCTGTGTGTGGGTGGTCACTCTCTTTGTCTCTCCCTAAACTGGTCAGTTCTTCCCTTTACCCGGGTTTGGTTCTAGTCTGTCTAGGGAAACAAAAGGCAGGCAGGCCCAGCTGTGAGCTGCATTTGCCACTGACAGAGCTGACAGCTTCAGAAGTCTAGAAGGGCCTGGGCGCAGCTCTCTGGCTACCCTTTGAAGCTCAGGAATGGCTGAGTACAACTCCCTAGGCATGGACATCATTTAGGGGTAGTCAGCGATCGCAGCTGTGACCTCCAGCTTGCTCCCCGCTATTCCTGCCACTTGCTTTGCAACCCCCGGCCTGAGAGGAGGCAGGGGTTTTGCCTCTGAGGCTGGGAACCAACAGTTACTTAAGGCATTACAGGCAGTGTTCAAATTTGCTACCATGCTGAAACAGAAACTGGTATACCTAATTATGACTATCTACAAGTCCAAGTGTATTTCCGTGGCAACACACAGGGCAAGACTGTGGGGATACTCTGATTGTAGTTTGATGCAGAGGATAGAAAACTATTTTCTGCAGAGACTTTTGGCAGTACCATAGAGTTACTCAGTTTTTGATTTCCACGCAGAGTTGGGGGCCCCATTTGAGGAGGACTTGATAAAGGTTTAGAGCCCTATTTATCAAGGGGTTGCATTGCTTTTGCACCACCCAACGTTGTGCATGCACAATGCAATCCCAAATTGCAATTTATAAAGCCACGCAAGGCCACTTTGTGTGACCCTGAGTGGCTTGATAAATCCAGAGTAACGCAAAGCAAATCACTTTGAGTGGGTGTTCCCACGTAACACCCATGGATTTTGATGCATTACCAGATTCACCATTACTGGTAGACCTGGGAATGTTCCAAAATGCTACGCCTTCCCAGTTGAGGCGTAACGAGGAGAAAGATCTTTATTTCTCCACGTTACTTCCTCTTTCTATGTGTGCCGCATTCTGCAACACAGATAGAAAGAGAAAAATGCTTTAGGGGATTGTTTTTTCGTAGGAAGGTACCCTTTCCTGCACAAAGACAATCCTGCATGCAACGCAGTAACCTTTGCAACATGGTGCAAGGGTGCCTGTGTTGGCACTAGGCAGCCCAATGTCCTTTTACCAGTACTAATTGCTTTCTTGCAGTTGGGTGGCTTCCTTCACCATCTGTTGAGCTTCAGATTGGCTTGTGGGGGGTTGGGAAGAGGCGGTCCTTTGCAGGCACACCTGCAGGAGGAAGAGTTTAAACTTTTTTCCTCCCTTCGATAGGCAATGGAGTGCTTGCCTCCAGGGTGTGGTCACCCCTCTTGATATAATGACTGGGACGATGAAGTGATTAGAAGAAAATGTATTATTCTAACTCCAGGAAGTTTCTATTTTGGAGTCAAATTAGATAATTTGTTTTTGCAGTCTGTATTTTCACTTGCTATCAAAATCAGCATAACAAAGATTAATTAACAGTATATTAAATAAGGATTGTCAGTACTGGTAGGGAAATTAACAGTGTAGCCTATTTTAAATGTTTGAAAAAACAAATGCTACCCATCAATTTAATTAAAGAGTGCCATTTTTCTACTCATTTCTCCTTCTGCTTTCTGTGAGGTCTTTTCAACAGACGTTTCAATTACACAGAAATTGGCAATGTTTGTCTCCTGGGCAGAGAAATATGGATACTAATTTCAAGCAAAGTCTGCTTGGTTTCTATGAACTATTTCCATAGTACATGGATTAAAAGACTAAAGCCAAGAAGCACCCCACAGAAAGAAGTCACATGATACCTGAAAAGCATCTTAAACTAAACTACAACGATCTAGATTGAGAGTCATCCAAAATGCACTTAAAGATCTGTTTCTGAAATTCTAGCATCACAACTGTCAGGCATGTTGGTTTTGCTCTGAAACAAAATCAATATTATTCTTAAATTAAAGTTTTAAAGATGTATTCGGTGGATGTATTACAATAGGACTGACGCTAATGGAGTCTGCAATGTGAGCCTCGTATTTAAAGTGATCTGTAACATAATTATCCATAAAGGACTTCCACTAGGCTACAAACTTGCCAGTTGATGTCAGCACGATTGCTTATAGAAAGTGCATTAGGGGCAAGTACCTTAGTTTAGACATCAATACAGACCTACATGCATCTCTTTATTAATTTTTTCAAATTGTGTCTAACAATCTGTATTTTTATTATAATCCGTTGCAATAGAATTACGTACCAAAATATAGGGTTCAAATAAGAGACAGTAAAATAGTGTTAAAACTAAGCATTGCAGAATGCCAAAAATGTCTTTCAGAGATCATTTGTGAATCTGATTTCAGAAACCAATGTATGTTACTACATCTCTAAGCATCACATTGCGGTTTTCTATGCTGCAAATTCTACTTTGGTCATTACATCGCATATTAATTAATAGGTTGCATATAAAAAACAGCACACAGACCTCACTCGTGAGCAGCATATGCTAGTGTGTAGACGTCTGCCTCTCATCTCCATGTCGTCACAAAAACAAAGTCTTGTCAGCTACTGTTTACATACTGGTACGTACACCACAAACTAACTCCAATGTATGCGTTTAAAAACAAAAATAGATACAATTGACAAACTACAAAATTACATTCTTTCCTCTCAGTTTCCATATATTACTATGTTTACAAAACATAAGGAAAGCAATCCATGCCTATCACGTGCAACTGAAGGCCCTAAAATGAAAACAAGATAGAAAAGTGAAACATTTTTGGGCAGATTTTTGCAAAGGTTTACAATGCAGGAAAAAAAGTTAAATATAAATGACAGTCCATATTAATTATAGTAGAAGAAATTATTGCTCCAACTAAAACGTAAAAAAATAAACTTAAAAAAAAAAAAAAATTCAATGTAGCATATAAAAACATTTCACATTTCATCTTCAGATATTTACATAAAATGCATATAGAGATCGAAATTCATACCGTTAGTCAATCCATAAATATAATACATCATTACAGAATTACTCATACCTATTAAAATATGAACATACATTTAATCTCATTAAACCTTATCAAATGTCCTGCCGTCTCGCTAAAATTGATTATTTCCATTCCTTCCATATTTTATTCAATTTAATTACAGTGCCCACCCTTTTTGCGTATGTAGTTTCTCCCGTATGTAGTTTCTCGTTTAAAAATCATTTGCATTTTACTTAACCATTGGAAAATTGCAGGTTTTGTTGCAGATTTCCAGTTGGCAAGAATTAATGATCTTCCAACCAAAGTAGAGATAAAAATGAATTGGCGTTGAGCCAAAGTGAGTTCATCTCGAGCTACTACTCGGCCTAAAAGAGCTGCAGAGGCCTCGAGAGGAGGATCGACTACCAACCTTCTTTCGATTTCTGAAAAAACATTTTTCCAGAAGTTCATTATATGCGTGCTTGAAAAAAACCACATGTAGCCAATCTCCTATTGCCTGTTGGCACCTAAAACAGCGAGGGTCTACTGCTGGATAAATTTTGTGGAGGTTGGCCAGAGTATAATAAATCATCCATTTGCTGAAGAATGCCATCCTCCTTAAATTAGCTGCTCTTACTGCTTTGCAGCACATTTTATTATAACCTTGCCATTGCTGAAAATTAAGGTGACAGCCAATTGATTCAGCAATTCTTCCTAGATGGCTTAACACCATTTGTTTATTCTGAGTAGACGAGCAATTATTACCAATTCCCAGTTCCTCTGATTCTAAGTATAAAATGAGCTTTGCTCAATAGAGAGCCTTCACCGCTATCTGAGTTTATTAGCCCAGAGCAGAATTTCCTTATCTGGAAACAACTAAAAAAAGAGGCATCTTTATACTACTATAGCACTCCTTAATTTCCTCCCAGGTTAGCAAACTTCAGTTTTTAAAGAAATCTTGAAGCTTAGAAAACCTGAATTATGCCCACAGTTCACAAGTTCGAAAAGACAAACGAAGCCCCAGAGGGAGGCAATCTGCTAATCTCAGTTGAGGGTGTAGCCAAGGTATTCCGAAGGCCTACCAAACCTTTTGGAACTGAGAGGATATACACCTGGGAATTTTATACCGTGATTTTTTCGGGAGTTTGGGAATTCGCAAAAAAGGGATCGAGGGCATTCTCAATTTCCTCCAACATTGACCTCAAGAAAATTTTTGCAGAAGACATCTCTTCTGAATTATTATAATTCAGCCAGTTGATAAGTGAGGCTTGGTAGTATAATCAAAATTAGGTAACGCAAGACCTCCATCTTCCACATTCAGTTGTAATGTTTCTAGTTTCAATCTAGGTTTTTTACCCTGCCATATGATGCGCCTTATTTCAGAATTAATCTGGTCAAAAAAGGACTGGGAGACCTTAACCATCAAATTAGAAAATAAAAAAAGAGGTAGTATATTCATTTTAATAAGTGCCACTCGTCCCATGATTGTTAAAGGAAGGTCCTTCCATTGATCAAGCAGGTTATGCATTTTATTAAATGTAGGGGAAAAATTAAGAGAGAATAAGTCTTCCAAGTTAGAGGTAACAAATATCCCTAAATACCTTATAGGTTGGGTCGTTCAATATTGATGTCCTCGCATTGAAAGAGGTAGTATATCCGAGGAACAGTTAAAAAGCAGGGCCTCTGACTTAGCGTGCTTTGTTTTATATCCCCCAATAGCCCGTAAATTCACTTATTTTGGCAAGGGTACGCGAAATGTTGTCTTTCTCGTCGGCTAAATACAGGGCCATATCATCTGCAAACAGCTTTAATTTAGCGGAGCCAGTGACCAGAGGTAAAATAGTGCAGTCCTGTCTTATTGCACAGGCTAGCGGGTCAAGAAATAAAGAGAAGAGTGTTGGAGAGAGAGGGCAGCCCTGGCACGTCCCCCGGCTAATAGAGATGTTACCGACCTTGTTCCCGTTTATAATGATGGACGCCTGAGCACCTGAATATAAATTTCTCACTGCTTGACAGAATTCAGCTGGAACTGAATAGCGTATAATACATTCCAATGAACTCTGTCAAACGCTTTTTCCGCGTCTAACATTAAAACTACTGCTTTTATTTTATTAGTTTTGAAAAAGTCTATTGATTGACATAAGTAGTGAGTATTAGTGGCTAAAAGTCTGCCTGGGACAAACCCATTCTGGTCCCTATGTATAAGGGATAAGGTCGTCTGAGCTAATCGATTAGCAAGAATTTTTTGAGAAGATCTTGTCGTCATTGTTTAGTAAACTTATCGGACAATAAGAGTTGACCTCCTCCTTTTATTTTCCTTTTTTGACAAACTGACTACTACAGCTTGCATGAAAGTAGCAGGGACCACTTCACCTTTCAAAATTCGATTAAATAATAATGTCAAAAAAGTGCTGAGCTGAGGTAAAAAATACTTATAAACCTCTATTGGGATCCCATCAAGCCCACTTGCTTTTGCCGATGTTGATCAAGCTAGCTAGCAGCTTCCTCAGTTGAGGTATTATGGGGGTCGGAATAAAGCTTCCTGTAGTGTTCGAGGAAAATAGCTGAAATTTCCTGGGGGTGGGATGTGGATCTCCCAGTAATTGGGAGCTCCCGTCATGCTCTGTGACTGAAGGTGGGAGGGGCTGAGTGGCTGGTGGCGGCTATGATGGTCGGCGGAGACTGGGGCATCAGCTATGGTGGTTTTTGCCTGTGTGAGGGTGAGAGACGCTGCAGTCTGGAGGCTGGGGCTGGGGCACCCACTGCGGAATGCACCCAGAGAGTGATTTTAAGTGTGTCTCACATGCTGCCACCTCAAACAGGATCTGTCATAGCAGCTGGGAATAGGAGCTGGGATGTAAGGGCGTGGACACCTCTGGGTGGCTGCTCTGAGGCTACGGGAGTACTGGGGAACTCTTTGTCAACTTGTCCCCCCTGTTTCTTGGATTTTAGAAGTCCTTGGATTTCGGAAGTCCCTGAAGATAAGGCTCAGTTGCTGGTAGGGGGAAAGCTGCGGCAGCATCTGAGGAGGAGCCTGAATGGGCTGAAGCAGATTAAGGAGGTGAGGTACTGGTTGATTGACTATACCTTATTATACCTTATTTCACGTCCTATATTCACATCAAGGCCTTAAAATTAAAAAAACACTTTTGGGGGGTTGTCCATGGACTGTGGAAGGAAGGAGCACTAAGGTATCTTACTAGAAACAGATAGGTGGGGGATAGGGAGCGGAAGCGGCCTAACTAGGTTCGGTGCGGCTTGCACCCTCCCCAAAAGCCTCTCTATACCCGCCACGATCATAAGGATTAATCAACATGAAAAGAGTCTCCCGAGATGCTACCGTCAAGCCTCGTCTGGTGGCAAATTCTGTAAAAGGCTCGAGAACCCGACGCAACAGCCCACCTCCCAAAGACATTGAGTTCAGATTATTTAGGGGAGACCTGAGGAAAGATTCTCCCAATAAGTCTGCAGGCCCGCTAGGTCCAGGAGGGACCGATATTCAATTAGAACCCAATTTGCAGAAGGGATTTGATGCTCTGCAGGGATTCAAGGACTTATCAACTATGTGGGCTCCATTACCAACGAAACAATCTGAGTTCTTAATAATACTTACGAGTCCCTCCTCAGCTCAGCGAACCCTGCCTCTCTTTCCAACCAGGATAAATCCGCATTGACAACACCTGACTTACCGGTAGTAGAGGGTCCCGCAGCTGACAAACACCACACAGCCTACCCGCTTTTTTCAGGTCTGAATATGAAGACCCAACCTAAGTCAAAAAGCTTTATTACATCAAAGCCCAATGTAAGCCTTTGGGCGCAGTAAGTAAGAAGCGATCTCACCCTGGAAACCTTGTTCACTATGGCGGTTGAAGCCGCAATCAAAATATCATCAAAGACCCCGTCTCTAGACTCGCCGCCTTGCTCCCTGCTCCAGTTCCACTAAACTCTAAGAACGTGGCGGACCTAGAGAATTTCACTCAAACTCTCCTCCATCAAATCTTGACAGAATTGAAAAACATGAAACTCTCACAAGAAGAAGCTCAGAAAAGGACTGAATCACAGTTGAACTCAATTCAATCCCATGTCCAACAGCTTACATCTCGGGTTATCGAGGCCGAACAACCCATATCTGATTTGGAAGATGCTGTCCCCCGGCAATCCGATCAAGTAATGAAACAACAAACGGAATTAGCCAACTTACAAATTAAGGCAGATGATGCTGAAAATCGCACCAGAAGATGCAATCTACGTATAACAGGGATCCCGGAGGGCCATGAGAATGGACAATCAATGCCTGAAGTAATTTCAGGCCTTATCACCAAATACGTCTGTTCAGAGCCTTCAGCTCAGAAGACGGATCTTACAATCCTACGTGCGCACCGCGTACCAGTGGTTAAATATCCAACTGCTAAATATCAAAGAACAATTATCATGAACTTTGGAGACTTTCGAAGCAAAGAAAAGATTTTGACATGTGTAATTCGCGATAAAGGGTATCAGACAAGTGATAACTTTTCCTTTAAAAAAATTTCAGACATGTCTGCCGTGTCTGCCAAGCGAAGAAAGGAATTTAGAGGCATGCTGAATTGTTTTCAACAAGTAGGAGCCCCAGCTGGGATAGTTGAACAATCTAAATTGAAGGTCCTTCATAAGGGGAGAGCTTATATTTTTCAGACAGTCGAAGCGGCGCAAGAGTTCCTTCACTCCCTACAACAACCGGGTGGGGAAGGGGAGATAAATGAATCATAGATTGAAATTGAATAGCTGTTCGCGATGGGACTAGTTTATTTTATTCTTTCTTTTTCCTTCTTTCTCTTTCTTTCTTTATTGACCACCAGTCATTGGCTCTCCACCTTGGGTGCCATGTCACAGCACCTGAATATAGAGGGGGGTAGGGAAGAGGGCACAGAGGGTAGGGAGGAGGGCGGTAGGGTCACTCGGGGTAGAGGGGGATCACACAGGGAGCCCCAGACAGGGGAGGCTCTGACACTAAGGGGGTCCATGGGGGGGATAAGGGGTCACAGAGGGTTGGTGGGAGTAAGGGGAATGGGGCCACAGGGATTGGGGGGTGAAAAAAATGTAGCAGAACTTTGGTAATAACGCAAGAGATCGAAATAGTTTATTTTTTCTTTATATTGTATCTAAATGCCAACTAGACCATTGAAGGTGATTTCCTGCAATGTAAATGGCTTCAATAATAGACTGAAGCGGCGTTCAATGCTGGCTTGGTTTGAGACCTTACAAGCTGACATAATTTTCCTCCAGAAAACTCACTACAAGGAAGGGTCGTTAAGGGAGAAACCCCCCGCTTTTGTCCAACATGAATTTTATGCTTCCTCGAATGTGGCTATTAGGGGGGTAACCATATTAGTAAGTTAAAAAGCGCAGGGTGATGTCATAATGGTCCAAAGGGACAATAGCGCCAGGTGGCTCTGGCTCCAAATGAGGATCTTCAATCAACTATATAGTTTTGTAAGTTTCCATGGCCCGATTGAAGACTCACCCGAGACGTTAGAGTCTTTATTTGATTTCGCTATGGCTCAAATAGTGTCTATAGTGATTGGGGGGATTTTAATTTATTAATTGATCCAGCCATTGACTCCTCACGACCTCAGAAAATGCAGACAAAACCTAAGTTGATCAGGGCCTGTCAGGGTCTAATACGGGATTTTAGACTAGTAGATTGCTGGAGAGATGAATTTCCCTGTGAAAAGAGGTTTACATGTCATTCAAAGAGATATCAGTCTTCATCATGAATTTATTATTTTCTCATTTCCCATGCGCTTCTAAAATCCAAATCTGAGATCATCGAAAATCCCTTTTCTGACCATGCGCCCATCTCATTGCAATTTCAAATTCAAACTAAAGTGCAAGTTGTGCTTAGATGGTCATTTGATAAGTCTCTCCTAGTCGATGAGCAATGAGTGACCTACATGTGTTTGGCATTAGAGGAGTTCTTGAAACGTAATGTCTATATAGCTTCCCTATTTGCAGTATGGGGGGCTTTTAAGGCATTTTTTGGAGGAGAAGTAATAACTTATAAATCATACAAGAGGAAAAAGGAGTACGAAGAAAGGACTCAACTAGAAGAACAACTTTTGTTAGCCACGGCTAACTACTTAGCAGTACCTTCCTTGGAAAGTAAAAACAAGCTCCATCAAGCAAAATATGATCTACAAGAATTCTATACCTCTAAGGAGATTCTAACACATGATGCGGTACTGCAAAAAAGATATGAAGAGAATGATCATATTGTAGACATCTTGCTTGGGCAGTAAAACGCAGGGCTAATAAGAATAGTATTAAAAAAATAAAATCAACTGATCCCAAATAAAACTTACAGTTTAGACCTATTATTCTAATAAAATATAAATTATGGGAAGTCTCCTGAAGTGATATTCGTAGCCTCGAGGTGAGCGAACAGTTTACTTTCAATAAGATGTATTTATAGAGCAAGAAGAGAAGCACATTCCCGAGGGCACAGTGGAAACGTGTAAATTACTACAGTGGAAATGTATGGGTAGAGAAGTAAAACCAGATATAGAGTTGATAGGAGGACCAATGACCACAACCATTCTGTCTCAACAATTGAGAGTGAAATTTAAAATTTCGAAATAGTTAAAACCACTCCAAGGGAACACTGTGGAAACATACACAAATAACAAGGTAGAAATGTCACACCATGTTTGGCCCGCAAAAACTGAATCAAAACAATTACAAATACATACCGATTTGCAGAAAAACAGGGATGCATTTTTTACCCATGGTAAGTCATTTGAAGGCAAATGCTAAAATGATGATTAAATGTCTCACAGCAAGCTACAGTTTCAGTAGAAAATGAAGAAAATTGGCACAGTTTATAAATGAACATAAGGACAATTAGTTTGGCAGATTCAACAGGTTGGGTCGCATTAGACAACCATGCTACAACATGGAGTTGTGGAATAGCTACTCAATCTGTTTGCAGCCGAGTGTGTAAACAAACAATGCGATGGAGGGGTAGCTTAACTCTTTTGCTTGTTCGATTGGGAAATCACATCCAACTCTCTACTATTTCCTGGGAAAATGAAAGAGAGATTCCAGGAATGAGATTAAAATAATTTCAGGTTTTCTACGTCCAAAAATTAAAAAACAAAAAACAAAGGAGAACAACGCATGACTACTTACAAAGGTATGTCAATTTGTGGCCCTGCTTTTTTATTCAAAACAATCTTAAGGGTGTTTGAGTCTTTCTGTTCCACTCTTTAGGCTGCAAAATGCAGTCAGGGGTCCCTGCACTCCAGCTGAAGAGCATACAGCTTTTTTTAGAGTGCTTAAAAAAATGAGGACAAGCTCTCCTGGGGTCATGCATACAATGAACTAGGAGACTTACATTTTTTTTAATACTGGTGGGCTGCTGTATTCCTTGCCACAGTTTTATAGGATGGTGGTGGTACCTTGGGGCACCACGACAACTAGAATATTGAAAGACAAACCCATTTAGTACATTATAGGGCACTCCAGGGAGGGGGGAATGAATAATAAATGAGAGACCTCCTTTTTTTGCTTTTTTCTGGGTGCCCTCGTCCCACTTGTGTACCCCACAACTTACATGCCCCATCCCACGCTGCTGCACCTCTTTTTTAAAAAAAACTTTATTTAACAAGTTTTCAGCTTACATAAAGGTGTACCATACATCAATACTGTATATATATGCACATCACAGACAAGTAGCTCACATATTTCAAATAGTCGTATTACAATCTGGTATCTACTTCAGATCACAACAGCATTTTAACAATTATTTGTTGATGGACCACAGATCCTCACTATATTTGGGACACGGTTCTATAAAGCTGTGTCGCATCCTCTGTTGGCTCATCAGGCAGGTCATGCAGGCCAAGAGGAAGGGACTGCATTTGTCATGTATTTCCTCCCAGACGCAGGAGTTCTCCCCCGCACGCCCAGACAGGGCATCAATGTCCAGAGCACAGAGGTTCAGACTGGTTGGTCCCTTAGATAATTCACCAGGGGTTCCCAGATATCTCTCAGGCGGTATGAGGTTGAAAGAAGTTCTGCATAAGTTGTAAGCTGATCTTTGCAATAAACAAGGTCATTCAGCCAGTCCTTGAATTTGGGGGCTCGTCCTCTTCCCCATCTGCAACCCACCCTACATTTAGCCAATAACAGTCCCATCACTATGAATCATCTGTGTAGTGCTTGTATGTCAGCTGTGTGGCCTAGAAGTGCCAGTAAAGGGGACACTGGAAGGGGGATGCCAATCATTTGGAATAGGGCAGCGATCACCTCTCGCCAATTCCAATGAACGTCGGGGCACTGCCAAGCAAGGTGCAAGAAGTCCGCTCCCGCCTGTCGACATCTCTCGCAACGATCGACATGTCTCAGTTTGTACTTGTGGAGTCGCGTGAGTGTATAATAAGTTTGGTGTAAATATTTGAAATGTATTATTCGTAAGCGACTGCTTGCTGTGATAGCTTCCGTCTGTGTGCAGCAATATGTCCACTGCTTGTCTATCAGGGGTGATTCCAAGTCCAGATCCCAAGCCTCTCTGGCCCCGTGTTTCAGCTGCGTCCTCTCAAGTAGTGCAGCCCGATATACTCGAGATACCACGTGTGCTGGTCCCGCCATTTTAAGTAGGGTGTGTAGTGCTTCTAAAGTGGGAGGCTCCTGAGGGAATCCTGGGACGTGTGCTCTAATCTCATGTTTCAATCTTATGTATAGGAATGTCTCCACAGCGGTGACATTGTCCTCAATTAGCAGTTCCCGTTGTTCCCCGAACACCCCCTGGTAAATGTCGCCCCGCAGTTTAGGTTCCTTCTGTGGAGCATCTCGCGGCACACAGCCTTGTGGGTGACCTGTGCATGCGCAAGGTATGGGAGTGATATGAGAGGGGAATACAGTATTGGTTTTCCCGCTGTTCTGGCCAAGCATTCCCATGCATGATTAGTGCATGTTACCATGCGGTGCGTCACCCGTTCCCCAGGGACTCCATTACCCAGAAAGGAGGTCGTGGGTATGGGGGTCATGTATCCCTGCTCAATGGCCAAATGGGTCATGAAGGGTGGTGGATGAAGCCATTATATTGTGTAATGGGCCTGAGCCGTCAGAAAGTATAACTCCAAATCTGGGGACTCAAATCCCCCAGTTGAGAATGGTTGTGCCATGGTGCGCCAGCCCACTCAGGGTTGTTTGCCCCCCCATGTTAGCCTGATGAGAAGTGACCGAAGGATGTCGAAAAAGGGGCTCCCTGGGTTATAGGGTATATTAATGAATAAATATAGCAATTTAGGTAGTATAATCATTTTCATTAGGGCCACCCTTCCAGCCAGAGAAAATGGCATTGTGATCCAACGGGACACCCAGTTAGTAATGGTACCGATGGCAGTGCCGTAGTTCGCACGGAGCGTTTCTTCCTTAGTTCTGGTTATTGTTACGCCCAAATATTTTATTTCAGTTTTGCACCATTTCAAGGGGAACTCAGGGGTGAATTGAACCGTGTTAGGCGTGAGCGGAAAAATCTGCGATTTGCTCCAATTAATCCCTATCCCGGAGAATGAACCGAATCTGATGAATTCCTGCAGGATCGTGTTAAGGCTAGTCTGTGGCTCCCATAAATAAAGAGTGACATCATCCGCGTACAGCGATATTAGTATCTGCCGTGTGGGATATGGTATGGCATACTCCCTGTGGTGTTGTCGTATTTTGGCCACGAGGGGTTCTATGGCGAGGGCAAATAGCAACGGGGATAAGGGGCATCCTTGTCGTGTGCCTCGCATGATGGGGATCGTAGGGGAGTATATGCTATTAATCTGTATAATATGCTCAGGTTGGGCATATAGCAGCCTTATCCATGCCAGGAATGGCTGGGGGAGTCTCATCCTACCCAGAATTGCAAGCATGTAGTCCCATTCCAGGGAATCAAAAGCTTTTGTGGCATCTAGGAATATACCTGCTGCGCTGATCTCTGGATCTAAGTCATGGAGCAACACGAATGTTGTGCGCAGGTTACGGGATATGGCCCTGCCGGGGATGAAGCCCGCCTGATCTGGGAGGACCAGTCCCTCCATCAGCAACATCAACCTATTTGCAACGACTTTGGCTAGGATCTTGGTGTCACAGTTGATGAGCGACAGAGGCCTGTAGGACTTGCAGCTACTGGCCTCTTTGTTTGGCTTGAGTAAGGATATGATCATGGCCTGCCGCATGGTCGTAGGTAAAGTCCCACTGTCTCTGGCCTCCTCAAATAGCTGTTTAAGGAAAGGAGCTAATTTGTCTATATAGCATTTATAAAAGTCCACCAGTAGACCATCGGGCTCCGGGGCCTTTCTGGATCGCAGACCCATTATTGAGGCCCGGATCTCGTCCTCCTCAAGATCGGCAGATAGGAATTCTCTGCATGAATCGCTAATCCATCCAAGGGCAGTGTTTCAAAGTAGGCAGCAATGTCAGGAGGGTCTCTTTTGCGTGTGTGATAGAGTTTTGCATAATAGGTAGTAAAAATATTAAGAATCTCCTGTGACTCAATGTGCCTGCTTCCTGTCTCATCTATTATTTCCAAAATTTGATTTGCAAATCTAGGGGCTCTGGCTGCTTTGGACAGGGCTCTACCCGGGCGTTCGCCCTCCCTGTAAGATCTGGCCACGTGGTAATTGGAGCGAAATTTGACTTCCTGATCCCCCTCCTCAGTGTACTCAGTTAGTAGCTATTTAAGCTGTACCCTCTGCTGCGGGGTGGGGGTGGAGGCCAGGAGCTACTCTGTTTTTTTTATTTCCCTCTCTAGTCTAGTTAAGGTTCCCCTGATGGACTTCAGGATCCCTCCGCTTTTTGCTATACACAACCCTTTAATAGTGACCTTGAAGCTCTCCCATACACATGCCAGTGTTGAGACACTGTCTTTATTGTGAGGGAAGAACTCGAGGATTTCCTGGCGTATTTCGTCACGAAAGGCGCTATTTAGCAGGGTTGTGGGCTGGAGTCGCCAGGAACGGTATGGAGAGTCGCTGCCCGGTGGGGCCAGGCTCATGAGAATGGGGGAATGATCTGAGAAGGTTCGCGCCAGGTGCGTCACGTTCTGGAGCCACGTGTTGAGACCTCTCGACATCAGCCATAGATCTATACGGGACCAACTGGAGTGCATGCTAGAGTGGAAGGTTCCTTCCATGCGTGAAGGGTGTAGGGTCCTCCAGGCATCGAAGAGTTGATAATCCATCATCATGATGAGGTGAGGTGCTTGTTTGCCTGTGGGTGTGAGATTGGGGTGTTATGGGAGCAGTCAGCATTTGGATCTAATGTTAAATTGAAGTCCCCTCCCCATATAATATAGATGGACCCTATTGCCAGGATGTGTCCCCATAGCATGTCAAAAAACCAGGCGTCATCGATGTTGGGAGCATAGCAGCTTACCAGGGTCACTGTATGTCCAGCCATTCTGCCCCACATCACTCTGTACCTGCCCTGATTGTCCTGCAGTTCTCCCAGCGGGCAGTATCTCAAGCTAGCCTTGATGAGGATGGCAGTACACCTGGCGTAAGTCGAGTAGGATGAGAAGCAACTGTAAGCTGTAATTTCTTCCTGAAGGTGGACGTTACCTAAGGGTCTA
This sequence comes from Calotriton arnoldi, assembly GCA_963921515.1. Taxonomy (NCBI): domain Eukaryota; kingdom Metazoa; phylum Chordata; class Amphibia; order Caudata; family Salamandridae; genus Calotriton; species Calotriton arnoldi. The sequence continues at coordinate 886,987 of CAWUFW010004481.1, read as the reverse complement.
GGTGCATTTCTTGTAGCATGGCCACCTGTATTTGGTGAATATCAAGAGAGAGGAACATGAAAGCTAGTTCACTTCCCCTAAAGATATATGAGTAATCAACAAGAACTAGCCTATGAATGAAAGCAGTATATGTGTTTCTCAAGTAGAGGAAGCGTCTGTTTCTTATGAAAGCCCTCACCCTCCAACCTAGTTGGTGGCATGCTTCATCATCGGGCCCCACCCGGTGGCACCGAGTGTGCCCCGGGTGTGCTACGCTGCCTGTTTACGGCAGAGCGGGTATTGATAAGTGAGTGTGCAGTGATAGTGTGTGCGTGTAAGTTAAAAAACTGTCCTTGGGTCGCATTACCCTGAGGGGTTATCTTATTGATGGGCCCTTGGCAGTGTTAAAAACAACAAAGCGGCGGATGTACGTGGAGAGTACTATGGTCTCCCTCATCCACTATGGTCAACATGTTTCAGCCATGCCGCATATTGATCTGGCTTTCTTCAGGACCTTAAATGTGAAAAAGTGAAAGTGTTTAAGACGTGCTCAATAGTGTTTGTGTGACCAGGTATGTGACGCACTCACTAAGGTGCGCGATGGGTAAGAGGAGGATTTCCTCTGGTGGTTTATACCTGTCAAGAAAAGAAAAACACAGATACAACACAGACAAACACACATATAAAAAGTTAGCTTTCAGTAAATGCACATGTAAATCTCGTGATTCTGTACCGCGGTGATCGTGCTGTAACCGGGTAAATGCGGTGGTGACATACGGTTTGTGACAGTACTATGGTGTACAGTTCAATATTTGTCAATAGAATGCGCTATTGTGTCAGCAAGTTCAATAGCGGAAAACTAGCATGCATTGTGTGTAAAGAAACGGCTAATTAGCCGAGTAAAAATCTTACTCTGATGTTGTCAGAGCTAAGCCTCATGAGTTTCCGGCAAATGGGTCCGGCTTGTAGTCACACTCTGGTTCGTGAGTAAAAAAACACCGTAGTTAGGTGGTTGCCCCGCTGTATAGAAGCTTTGGATCCCTTTAAAAACCCCACTTACTTCGTCAAAGCTCGGGACCCGCATTGAGACCTACTTGGCTGGCGTGGAAAATCCGTCGGTATCGGCGTCCATTCGGGACGTGTTTAAATACCTAACGTGCATCACAGGTGGAAGCACTCTCCTTGATGACGCGAGTAGCGTCTGCGGGGGAGTAGAGACTAAAAACAGACATCGCTACGTTTGTGGCGGTTATGCGTGTAACTGTGAGCAAGTCCCTTATTAGAAAACAGACTGCCACATGTGATTTTAGACCGCGGGCGGTCCAAGTAAAAATTTACTAAGTGTATTGCAAATAGTAAACATAGTGAGTAGTTAAATCCCACTAGGGGAGATTTAAACAAAAATAGTCCACAGATTAACTATTTAGTGTTGGGATTGAGACAGAGAAAGCGCTAAATATTGTGACTGTGCCTGAGGTTGTATAAAGGCACTCATTGTTTACGAAAGTTAATTAGGTGACCGGAGATGCTCTTAGGTGGCTGATAAAACCGGTCTGGTTATGTAAGTACTTGGAATTTTAAGGGGTTGCCCAGCAGCTCGCAAGTGCTAAGTGCATTGTTGGTCGTATGGGGAAAGCAAGGTTTAGGCTGGTTGTCGCCAGAGATTTATCCCCTTATGTCGTTCGTGAGTCAGGGACGAGAGCTAGAGTTCAGGTGTTAGGCTGTGCCAGGGGATATTATCATTTAGCTCATGTTGCAGGGTTGAAAGGCGGTATATCCAACGCTGTTCTCTAGTTAGTAGGAATTTGTCGTTGTTGTTGTTGCTGCACTCAATGTGTTCTATCACGGTCCATGACAGGTCATTGGGTGTGTGTCCATTTTGTAAGTAATGATCTGTCAGTTTGCTAATATTCGTTTTGCACCGAATGGTGCTACGGTGTTCCACGATTCTGCTCCTGACTTTGTGTGTCATCATCCCTAGGTAGCGGAGTTTGCAGGGGAACTCAATTAAGTAGACCACACTGGCTGAGTTACAGTTGGTGTGTTTGAGTTGACGTCATATCTTGCCGGGATCTAGGTCTAGTGTTTTGGTAGGCCGTGTTAAGTGGCACACACTGCAATCACCGCACGGGTAATGTCTGACCACTTTAGGTAGGCCCCAGGCATTGGTGATAGTGTTGGTGGTGATACTCTTAAGTGTCTTAGGTCGGGTTGACACCAGTCGATCTTTAAGGCTGCTGGCTTTTTTGTACGCAAACAAGGGTTGATCCCAGTTCCTTGTGCCGGAGTTCAGGATGCACCAGTTTTTTCGTATTATCTTAGCCACTCTGTTGGAGGCCTCGTAGTATTTGGTGTCTGTCTAAGTATCCTAAGATCTGTCTGCACTTGCAAGGGTTACAAAGTCCTCGCACATTCCACGTCAGGAAATTGTAACTGGTGATCTGGCCCATTCCCGCCATCTCCCGACCTGTCCCGCCTCCTCTAATGTTGGATGAGTCGGTGTGATCTGTCATAGTGATTTTGTATGGATCGCTCCTTGCACATTCGCAGTCGTGTGTGCTTAATGCTTGTTCGTGCAGTGCTGTCATGTGTAACACCCAGGAAACCAACCCACCCTCCTCCCACAACCACGGCCCAAACCTGTGGGAGAATAGTATCCCTCCCCCATCCCACTTTTCTCACAGCCATACATATTGTTTCTAAATAAATGCTGGCACTTCCCATAGGATATGTTACTTAACAACCATAAACCAATGTGCCAGAAATAAGTCCTATTACATCCTGAGGCTGGCGATAACAGTATGATCGAACATGCGGCAATTAATGCCCAAATTACAACAGAAAACATCATTTGGGGAATTCCCGCAGGGGGGATGCACCAGAGAGGCCGTAAGCGCACCTCGCAGGAGCAAGGGCGCCCGGGTTTACAGTTATTCATGGCGAAGTCTTTAGTCCTGTCCCTGCCTCCTTTATAGGTTTCAGCAGGGTCGGCATCTGACCATGGCTATCCTGGCCCACTCAAGTTAATTAAAAGTTCAGCATTGAGATATAGAATGTATAGTCTTACTGGTATTGTCGGTTACCTTTACCCCACATATATCGGGCGTTAGTCCTCTTCAGGATCAGGTGACGGCCGTCTGGAGCCAGGATTGTCGCTTCGTTTTATTGGCAAGCGTTTCTCGATGGTCTTCAGAAAGTCCTGGGCCTGTTGTGGGCTGTTAAAGATGTGGGTCTTTCCACGATAGGGGATTCGCAATCTGGTGGGGTATAGCATCGCGTACCATATTTTGGCTTGCTGGAGCTGCCCCTTGATCGGTAGAAATTTCGTGTGCGCTTCTTGCACCGCCATTGTAAAATCCGGGTAGTTCGAGAGTTTGTTCCCGTCATAGGTTAGGTCTTGCTTTTCCCTGGCTAGTCTTAGGATTGTGTTGCAGTCCTTATAGTTGAGTAATCGCGCTAGTATGGGCCGGGGCGGAGCGCCCGGTGGTGGTCTGGCTGCGAGTGATCGATGGGCCCTTTCAACCATAATGACCTTGGAAAGCGCCTCTGTGCCGAACAGACCAAACAGTAGTTGCTCCACATAGTCCTCCATGCGACCTGTAGCGGTGGACTCTGGGATGCCCATTATGCCCACGTTATTTCTTCATGAGTGTGCCTCCAAGTCTTCATTCTTGGCTGCAATGACCTTTAACAGTTTATCCATTTCTTGAAGGCGTCCGCAGTTATCAGAAGTGGAGTCCGCAAGAGCAGATGTGTGTTGCTCCGCTTCATTGATGCGACCATCATGTTTATCCAGGCGCTGCGCGATGTAATCCATGCGCATGGTCATGGTGTCCATCTTGGTCTCAATGGAGTTGAGGCTTTGGCACATTGTAAGAAAAAGTTATTTTATATCTGTGTCCTGTGATTCATTTGAGGCTGTGCGTTCTTCTTCCTGGTCTGGGACTGTGTCCTCAGCCATGTTGGCGTTGTTTTTGCGGGCTGTGAATTGGACTTTGGCCTGTTTCCTGTCAGTGCGGCCCATGATTCGCAGCTTCACTGCAGGTCTGGGGGCCCGTGGTCAATGCTGTTTAATTTTTAAGTTTCTCAGTCCGCTGTGGTTCAGCCAGTGCTGTTGTGTGTCTTCACACGTTGTATGGTATGATGGCAGCCTCTCTGCGGCCCAGTTCAGCTCTTCACCCTGTTTTTATCTTCAGATTGTGCGGGGGCTTGAACGTACCGTGTTACTGGGTTCCCTACTTGGGGGGGCAGGATCCTTCTTCTCGCTATTCTCGCTGGCTGCTTCGCAGCGATGGGGCCTTGTATAGACGTTGATGGGGCTGCTTCCACCTGTAACCACTCACTGTCCAGCGGCTGCATGGGTCTCATAGCGCTTGGCCTGTGGCGCGTCCCTGCAAGTTTTCGGCTGCCGCAGATCTCCGGAGCGTGTGCAGGCGGGGCCCCGGGCGCCGGACGTCCAAGCAACCGTGTCCCACTCCAGAGCAACCCACCGTGCCAGTCAGAGGTCGTGGTCTTTTCAGGGGGGGGACTGCGCGGGGCTCAAGGCCTACCTTCTGCCACCCCAGCACTGTTCAGCGGCCTCTGGTCTCGGCGTTCAGCCGGACCCCGTCTTCCAGCACCACGGCGGGTGAGTTTTCGGCCTTCGGCAGTGACGATCTTGGGGATCTTTCCGTGGTTACGCTGGGCTGCTGTGCAGGGTGACGGGGGCTCAGCTAGCGCACCTCTCCCATCGCCATCTTGGGCCCCCCTAGGCCGCAGACATGGGACTCGCTGTGTCGAGTGCCCAGGAAGGCAGGTTGCAGTTTTTCAGGCGGCACGTCGTCTCTGTAGTGGGTCATGCGGGGCTTCCAATTTGCGTGGGCAGTTTTTGCCACGGTAAAAGGGAGGATTATGTCACATTATGTTCCCGGGCTAACAGAGCCTCACGGGAGTGCGGCATCTTGTTCGCCGGCTCTCTAGCGCCCCGTCTTTTCTTTTTTTTATCTATTTTAGGTGCCCTAGTACCACCTGGGGCACCCAGAGCAATCCTTTTTTTAAATAAACTAGTGGGAGCGCAGAGAGACCACTCTTTGAGCGGGCTCCCGCCTGCCAAAACATACACACTGCTGGTGCTGAAGCTGGCACATTCTGCTCCCTTCCTGCTCCATGTGGGCATGATGTGCAACTGCAGTGTGCGCCCCACTCCCCATGTGACAGGGAGTGGGAGGGTATACTGCCATGTGAGGGGAGTGCTGCTGCACCTCCCGACATTTAAGTGCTTGGGAGTCCCGGGGATAGAATCCCTTTTAAGAATGTGGATGCTCCCATGAAGATTGTGGCCCCGGAGACACTTTACACTTTGGGGAGTGGGCCCACACATGCCCCTCTCTCCCCACATATAGATGCTTCAGTGTCCTGGGGGCAGGGTTCTGGGACCCCTTTTATAATGCAAATGCCCATGGTAATACAGGGGCCCCAAGGGGTGATTTACATTTTGAGTAGTGGGCCCCGCACAAGCTTGAATTATTTTTGAATCTGCAGTGAACCCCTGGGCACTGGCCCACCCAGAGAGGAGGTTTTTGGGGATTCCCACCATTTTTGTTAAAAAAAAATGTCATGGTACAATGCTATTACCACTGTACTGTAGTACTGGTAAAAATGTTTTGGTGTTTTGGCCCCAAGGGATTCCCTATAGGACTTTGCACAAAACCTAAGCAGTCAGGGTATCCCTACCCCTTCCCCCTATACCTTAGTTTGTTTTGTTCTCAAGACACGGTGATTGAGTACCATAGTTCTACAATAGTTGTCAAACATCTTTGTTGATGTGAGGCAGCCAATCAGGTGCTATCTTTTGATCTGCCGGTCCTGTGATACTCCCTAACTTAACAAATGGGATAAACATTCACAGGCCCTGACCTACCCATCTGTTTCAGTAGTTCCTGTTTGCCTTACTGCAACTAGACCCGAAATGCCATGTGTCAGGGCAAATCCAATAAGGAGGAAGTCTTCGGCCACACTCAACTTGGACTCTGATGGCTGAGGGTGTGAATGGGGAGGGTACAATGTCAATCCTACTGTCCTCCCTCATTTAACACTAAAATCCATTTGAGGCAGGCATTGTACCCACAACAACTCCAGCTAGCAAGACAAAAGCAGGGCCTTTCCGCACATAGACAGGGGATCCACAAGAATTGTCTTGGTATCCTCTCTCCCTTTCAGGTATGCCCCATGTGCTACAAGTGGCTCAACAGACCTAGCGAGCAGGATTTAACACAGCAGTGTCAAAAAGGATGCCCACTCCCCACTCTGCATATTCTTTGGGGTTCAGAGGAGTAATCACTGCTTATTCAGGTCAACCTATTGTTTGCTCCTGCAAAGCATTTCACACCTTTTTAAGGCTAATCACTAGTGGACTACTATTGAATAGCTAATACAAATTAGAATTCAGGAACTTCGGGGAGGGAGAAGGTATAAATTATTTTTCTTGCTCGCTACTTTCCCCACATATAGTATTAGTATTTAATATTGCTTCCCTGTGTTTCTCTATGGGCAAGCCAGCCTTCTTACAGACAAAATAGCTTTCAGATGCTAGTCACTGGAAGGACATGTTTACTTAAAATTTCTAAATGTCCTACTTTTAAATACCATCCACCTGTCAGGTCTACAAGCTCAATTCTTATCTAGGAATGATTTTCCACAAACCTTAATGTGTTGCACATAGCAGGAGAATGTTCTGGATGAGTAGTCCACAAATACCCAACTGCTCTGATCCTGGTGAGCATTCTAAGTGTTCACCTGAAGGAAGAGTCAAGGGGAAAAGGGGGAAAGAAAATAAGGAAAGGAGGGGAGGAGAATCTGCTCGGCTGGTACTGCCTGTGTCCGCCCACTGGGATATCCGCTGGTGCACCATACCTGGACCCCTTGATGTGCGACAGGCACCCTTTATACTGCTGAAATCCTAGGGAACAAGAAACCCGTTATCAACTGTCTTAAACTGTTCCATGCTTATGTATTGGTGCTAATGTACGTTGGGTGCTCTGTTGTGTAGAGTTGGGTGTTGTGTTGTGTTTTGTAGAAACTAGCTACCTGGTTCATGATTTCTAATTGCCCTAGACTGGAATTTGTATTCTGAGCCTGAACTTTAGACTGAACTTCTTTTGTAGCCCGTGGTAGACTCGGGACAACAAGAAATGCTGTGAACTCTTGAGCCCAGATCTACGCGACTTGAAATGATGACAATGCAATTATAATCGGGTTACTACTGTCACACACGAATTGCTTTCTCACACTATGGGTATACAAACACTCCAAACCCTACCACTATGCATACTGGGTAACTCTAGGCCGATATTATGTGGCTTTGGTGTGTTTTCATTGAATGCGCTCTCCTGCTGAGTCAAGAAACACTCGAACACACCTTGTGTTGGATGGATAATGTATCTCCCACTAGTGTTGTGATATCAAGCAAACCTTCACTGTCACAATCTACTGACACTGTAATAGTCTTTGTATAGGTAGCCTTATGCCATTGTACAGCTACATTGCATGAGTGCAATCCTAAATGCTCATGCACGCACACGTTTTGTTAAGAAGAGTACTTAGCTTTGTTTCTTTGTCTTTCCTTCTCCTTATTCATAGGATGTAGAAGACGAGGGTTGGGGAACTGCTGATGGTGCTGCAATGGACACTGAGTCCTGGAAAATGTAGTCGCGGGAGACCAGAGAGCCAAGTTCAGATAAGGATGCTGTCTGTTCTCCTGAAAACTGGAATGCCAAGCAAGGGCATGGCATCGAGTGTGGCCATTTATAGTTCAGGCCCCCAATATGGCAGCCGAGACTTCAAGCTCACTTGTTACATCAGGGAGCCAATCGACTGAGTTCAGGAAGTTGAGATGGCTCCTGGTCATATGGTCAGCCAAACACGTTTCTTCCCCTAGCGTGTGTGAGTCCCCCCAGCATGTGTGCATGCCTGTGAGGTGTCTGGTAGTGTGTGTGCATGTTTGTGTGTGTCTGTACCTTCTAGCCCTCGCTGCCTGGGTCCAAAGGAGCCCCCATAGAAAGGTGCTTATGATGTGGGTGACGTGGGGCCTGACTCGTATGCTACATGGGCTACCTATGGGTAACGTAATATTATTTGAAAGAAAGATTTATACCTGTCAAAAGGGTTTATTTTGACAGATCACAGTGCAGGCTTTTCACTGTTTCAGTCAGGTTATAATTGTAGGCCTGTAGCTATGTTGCCACTATAGTGTATGACAAAATTAGTACTGCAGTCCACTAATGGCATTTATTTGCCAGAGTCTAGGTAAATTTATACCAAATACTAGGGACTTGCAAGCAAGTATGCCAACTTGACCAGGTTTAAAGGGGGAGAACAGGCACTGCACTACTGGTTAGCAGGCGTTAACTGCACAGAAGTCTGCAAAGATACAGGGAGAAATCCAAGGTAACCACACAGAAAATGTTGATTTCCTGCTATATATATTCTACACTGTAGGAAATGGGGTTACTGGTTGAGGGGGGTGATACCCTATTCATGCAGAAACCATAATTACTGTCAGGGAGAAACACAAGCAAACCCCAAACTAACCTGTGCTCAACCCTCTGGAAGCTTTGCACAAAGCAGTCAGGCTTCATTTAGGAGCAATGTGTAAAGTATTTATGCAGCACTTAAAACAGTATTAAAGTGAAAACACACCACAAGAAACATCCCACACTAATTTAGGAAAATATAGTACAATGTACTAAATTATTTGAAACCAAAATGACAAAAATCCAATTAATAGAACCGGAGATATGCAATTTAAATGTTTTAAGTAAAATTAGTGTGTAGAAGCACAAAGCGGCAACTGTCGTTATCTGGTCATGTTGGACAGGGACAAAATCACAAGTTGAAGCTGACAGCGATGGAGTGCCGGCCGAGTACAGGGACCAAGTTAGGCCAGCTCAATGAAGTGACTTTAATCCTAGTTGCAGAGCTTTTTGAGATCCTGCATCAAGGATGTGTCACACAGCTGAGGTTTTGAGGAAGCTTCAAGGCTGTGATGCGAAGTCCTCCATCATCAACTTCGAGTATGCTGTCGATGAGGGGCTTGCAATACGAAGGCCTGTGTCAAAGATGCGTTGCACAGTGGTGGTTCTGAGGAAGCAGCGGGCTGCTATGTGAGGTCTTGCATTCGGGATGCATCTCAGAGCAGCGGTTCCAAAGAGAAGCTGCAAGGAGATGTGTTGCACTGCATTGGTTTTGTTCACAGGACCACAGATGGGTTGCCAGAGCACCTTCAGGCTCACTTCCAAGGCTCCGGGGCTGGGGTATCACCACTTGGGGGTTATGATTAGCAGCAGATAGAGTCCAAGTGTTGGGCTCCAGGGGGATGGAACCTTTTCTGTCCCTGAGGCTATGATCAAGATGCCAACCAACCAGCTCTTCAGGCCTACTTGCAGAGCAGCATCGCAGTCCTTCTGTGTCTTCCACAGGTCCAGAGGAGTATTGTACAGTTGGTATGAGGGTACGAGAGGTTTCTAGAGAATTCAATTTGAAGTGCTTAAAGTTTCCTGCTTCCCTTGCCCTGGCTCCTGGTTGTCTGTATGAACAATGCAGCGGTGACAAGTCCTTTGTGTAAAATCAGGGCACAGCCTATTCAGTTGCAAGTGGGGTTGTGCCACCTCTGCCCCCCTTTCCTGCCAGTTGATTGCCCATCCAGACACACCTAATCACTCTATTGAGTGACTGTCTGGGAGGAATAAACAAAGTCCAACTGCCAACTACACCCAGACATGTAACCCAGGAACAGGCTGTAGGCTTAAAAGAGCTAGGACAAGAAAATGCCAACTTTCTAAAAGTGGCATTTTCAAAATTGTCACTTAAAATCCCACTTTACCATTAAAGGGAGTTTTAAATTACAATGTCTCAGACCCCAGACACAAAATGTGTACCTGTTCTCAATCAAACAGTAGAACTTATTAAATGTAATAAGGCAACCCAATTGTATCCTATGGGTGAGACAGGCCTCTCATGAGTGAAAAATGAATTTCGGAATTTTTCACTATCAGGACATGTGTAACTTAAAACTACATGTCCAACCTTTTAATTACAACGTGACTAATATGCAATAAAAGGGGAGTTTAAGGCTTGACAAGGGGGTTACATTTCTAAGTCTAATTGGCAGTTTAAAACTGCATTCATGGTGCAATGGCAGACCTGGGACATGTTTTTAAGGGACTACTTAATTGGGTTGCACAATAAGGGCTGCAGGCCCACTAGTAGCATTTAATTTACAGGGAGTCCTTTATCCCATAAAACAACAATAACATTAATAAGACTCTATGTATAACACACACAGCAGTTAGAAAGATCAGAAGTCCAATTCCTGGAACCAGCTCTAAAGGTACCTCAGTTCTCATTTGATCAACCACTGTGTCTTGAGCTTAGTCTGATAGCCTTGGACATACAAATGAAAACTCCTGTGGTGAAGTTCTGCTGGATAACAAGCATTATTTCTTGATTTCTGTGTTGTGTCAAAGTGAAAAATACCATGCCTCAATATATTCTGCAGAGCAGAAACATGATTGATGTTCCATTCATTGGAGCTTATTTACAAGTCCCTTGCGCCACTGGTACATCACTTTTTCCCCATATTAAAAGTGACTCATTGGTAGCGCAAGGGGCTTGTAAATAAGCATACATAAAACAAAAAGGGGAGTGAAGAGGTAGAACAAAGTAAACATAAGAGGTGGATACGTCCTCCTCCAATAAGCATGAAATAAACACAAGGTTCCACCCTTATCAAGATCAAGGAAAATTAGAAAAAGTGTCCTTCCAGATTGTGTGTCACTCCTAATCTCTGGGGGAGCACACAGCTTTGTTAAATTAACCCTCACCCACCAAAAGGACCCTTGGTGGCATGCTTCATCATCGGGTTCTTCCCGCCCCGCAGCAGGAACATTAAATTTTACTTTTCCACATAGCCAGGTATTTTTGATCTATTCCACTTACTTCACTAATTCACATCTGACCCTTCCACTCGCACTCCTACATCACACATAGTATCTACTATTCAGTGCTCCCGCGTCTCCGTAGGTAGTAGCACGCCCCGTCCCGCAGCGGTGCGGGAAGAACCCGATAATGAAGCATGACACCAAGGGTCCTTTTGGTGGGTGAGGGTTATTTTAACAAAGCTGGGTGCTCCCCCAGAGATTAGGCTTGTAAATAAGCCCCATTGTTTGCAACATTTCTGAAATGAAAAACCTTCTATCAAGTGGGATTGAAATTCACCTAAAAGGAATAGAAAATATTGGATATATTGCATGAAAAGGATCTTTGAGAGTATTTGTAGATTATAAAACCCATATCAATACAGGATCCTATTTGCAGTTTACAACTCACCCACACATTTGAAACCCAAGTGTGCATTTCTGTCTGGGTATTGACCAAAGGAAAGATAATTTCAACCTCTTAAAATTTGTTCAAGAAAATATAGGCAGGTCCTTCAGCTCATGGAAGCCCTAATTATGAATTGACTCTTCATGCAGGTGTTAATACCAGGGCTCAGTATTAGCAGGGTATTATGAGTTATCCCTTCATTGGACCATATGGGATGGGGAATAATATGCAGAAATCGGTAACGCCATCTACTTTCCTACCACGTATTCACCTACTTTTAGTGGTCAAGTCAAGTCAATCTTTATTCGGTTTGCAAAACCATAAAAGATACAGCTTTATGCAATACATGTATATCGGGCACAAGCCAAATCAGTTTTTATAATGCAGTGTAATAGCCCAAGCCCACACATATTGGATACAATATTATTGCCTGACATCTAAATTAAAATTTGTTAAGATCAGTTTTAAATGTGAGGGATATCATTTAAAATGGCACTATACAGCACACTTAGTTAGGGAAACAATAATGTTAAAAATAACCATAGGACAAATAAAGTGCAAATGCATTGATCTACTTCCTGGGGGGCATTTCTTCTAAGCAATATAAACCAGGTGCCCACTTTGTTTAAGGACAATAAAGTGCATGAATATTCACAAACGATGATAAAGTGCAAATGCATTAATCACTTGTAAATAAATTACAGATACATGGGATATGTTTTCATGGTTTGCAAACTGAGTATACAGTACTAAATTCAACATTAATAGTTGTTATTAATATTTTAAAACTTTATTTCATTTCTCCTACATATTAGATTAGCAGCAAATAAATATCTACTAAGGCTAAAAACTATTTTCTGAGATGTATCTGTTTTTAAAATACGCAATGCTTCTAAATGCAACCTGAGTCCTATGTTAATACAAATCGGTTTGATCCACTTTTTCCGGGGAATAATGTATACCGGGCAGAAAAATAGTATGTGGGGATCATTTTCTACAGCATTTAATGAGCATAGAGTGCAGATGGCTTCCTTATCATCAGTGTTATTACGCAACCACTTCGATGTGTTTAATTTGGTCTACAAAACATCGCAGCGAAACTTCATGTATGGGGACTTTGCTAGTTGGGGCTGTATTTCATCCATAAAAACCTCAAACAAAGGGACCGGTTTTATGATTAAAAACTGCATGGTCAACCTTCCCACTTTTGAACTGAGATGTATAGTATCCTGGCTGTACAACCAGTAGATATTTTTCAAGATTCTTTTTGAGTGGTATGTTAATGATTGAGGATCATCCCAATAACTACTTAGACCTAGTTTATGAAACCAACTGCGCACATGTCGGAGCCATGGAAGTGTTACATTTGGGTCGAGTTCCAATATCTCCCTTAGCCCATCTTTATAATGTTTGAGCTCTTGTATGGTCCACAAACGGACCCAAAATAACAAAGGTCTTAATATGGCTTGAAGCTCGATTTGCCTAAGATTGAAATCTTGAATTATGGGGATCATGGGAGTGTGTACAGGGGGCTGCAATAACATCCTTATAAATCTATTCTCTTCCACAGTGAGCTTATTCTGATTTTTGACACCCCACAGATCTGCACCATAAAGGGTTGCTGTTTGCGCCCTACAATTATAAACTTCTAGGGCTGGTGACACTGCTTTAGATGTGCATTTTTGATGCTTTTTCAAATTGCCATGGAGTTTTGAATCAAGATAGACTTACATTTGAGTATATGCAGTTTCCATGTCAGTTTGGTGTCAAGAGTAATACCCAAATAGTTGAAGCTCGGCACATATTCCAATTTTTTCTTTCCTACAATGATGTTTTTCTTGAAGAATTTGTGTGGATGTAGGGCCATATATTTGGTTTTATTGATATTTATTTCTAACCCTTTTTCCATGCAGTATTTGCTGAAGCAATCTAAAAGGTTTTTCAGACCCTTGGGCGTTTGAGATAATAAGATGGTGTCGTCTGCAAAGAGTAAGGCCGGTACTGGCACCCCCCCTAACTTAGGTGAGTCGTGCTTACATCCTTGAAGGTATTGCACAATGTCGTTGACATATAATGAAAATAGGGTGGGTGCCAGTATACAACCCTGTCTTACCTCTCTTTTTATAGGGATAGCCTCGGTGAGTTCACCGCTAGGACCCCATCTAACTTTTGCATAATTGTCTGTGTGGAGTCGTACTATTTGAGATAATAGGGCGTCGGGCACTCCCTGATTTTTTAATGATTTCCAGAGAGACCCCCTAGGAAAGAGATCAAAGGCGGCCTTTAGATCTACGAAGGCTATGTACATGTGGCCTCCATTAAGTTTGGTGTATTTCCATATTATACATAACAATCTGAAGACCAGGTCTATTGTGCTTGTTCTCATTCTGAACCCCGCTTGATATTGGGACATGATATAATTTTCTTCTAGCCAGATGTTGAGCTTAAATAATATCTGTTTAGAGTAGATCTTCTTTAGAGTGTCTATTAGGCTTATTGGCCTATAGTTGGCGGGGTCTTGGTGATTCCCCGTCTTAAAAATGGGGATTATTTCGGCCCTATTCCATGTTTCAGGTATTGGTGCTCCTGCAGCAACAGTGTTACAAAGTAAATTTACATAAGGTGCCCAAACCTTGATATCATGCCACAACAAGTCTCCTGGGATCTTATCCGGGCCTGGGGCTTTCCCTGGTTTAACCGCTTCTATTGCTGCCCTGTGTCTTTTAAGGTGAAGTAAGGGGTACCGTTTTGTCCATACCAATCGGCTACCCCAATGATTTTTCCCCTTGAAAGGTTATTATTATCGATCGCTAACGGATCAACAGGATCTGAATTTAAAGTTGAGAAGTGATTATGCCAGGTGCGTGGGTCCAAATACAGATCCGGACCAGAATTCCCAGATTTACTACCCTGGGCTAGCAGTTTCCAAAAACCCATATGGTCCTAGTTTTTTGCTGCCACAAGTAATTTGTTCCAAATTCTTTCTTCCCAGCCTTTTTTTGCCTGTGCTAATAGCTTTCTGTATTGTGTCCTGCAAGCTCTTAGATTTGATATGTTGTTGGACTGAACTGCCAGCTTCAATTGGTGTTTCGCCACGCGACATTCGCTGGTAAACCAAGGGTTGTGGGAGGGTTACTTGATGGTGTTTAGTGGCTTTTGCTCATGAGGGATTTTACTCAGAAGAGTTATTAGCTTCTCTGTCAGAGTGTTATGTATTTGCACAATGGGGATGTCACATGGGGAAATATTTACATATGGAGTTAAAACATCTGCAAAGGTATTATAAATCTTTGCCAGGACTTGATGATTATCGACAATCGAAGGCCATTTTAATGCTCTACGGTTATTACTAATCAATGGATTTAAAGGAGGGTTTTTCTTTGTACAGCTTTTTGCCAAGGCCCATGATTAAAAAAGAAATTCCCTCCATTGACAGACACAAAGGCAAATGATCACTATCCTCTCTTTGTTCTACATTTAAATCAATTAGGTTACCCCATAGGTTGCTACTCATTATTATATAGTCAATTTTGCTCCTACTTGTGCCTCTTTTGAATGTATGCACACTCAGACTATCTGACGGCAGCCTACCATTACAGGCCTAAGTCCTTGCCCTGAAACCAGACGAGCCAGTTGCATTACCGCCTTAGTGCAAGGGACAGCGGTTCCGGCTTCCAATTGTGGGATACCTCTAGCCATATTCTCTTTGTCTAGGACAGATTCAAGGCCTACCACTGGCTCAAACTTACAGTTAAGGTCCCCTCCTATGATTATTGGTACCCTAGGATCAATAGTATTTAGAAAGCTGTCCAATATCTCCAATACTGGAGATTCTGTGCTAGCTGCTCTTGGTCTGGTATAGACATTTATCAAGTAGAATTCTCCTTTATTTTGTGTTTTAATTTCACCACTAGTATATCTGGGGTTGATAAATGTAGTTGGCTAATATCTATTTTTAAAGAGATTTTGGCCC
Source organism: Calotriton arnoldi (assembly GCA_963921515.1). Taxonomy (NCBI): domain Eukaryota; kingdom Metazoa; phylum Chordata; class Amphibia; order Caudata; family Salamandridae; genus Calotriton; species Calotriton arnoldi. The sequence continues at coordinate 871,674 of CAWUFW010004481.1, read as the reverse complement.
ATATTGCTAGGCCTCCTGAAGGTCTGCCTCTTTGGGAAGGGACAGAGTTAATACTAAAGATCCTATATCCCAACTTGTGGGGCGAGGCCAAGGCCCATGTTTCCTGTGAAAGGCAGAGGTCAAATTGATTCATGTAGTCTTGCCATTCTAGGTCTATTAGTTTGTTCATTACCCCTGTTATATTCCACGATACCAAGTATTTCAGTCTTTGTATGGATTCTTTACTACCATGCTTGGTGCTAAAGTGAGCAGTGACTACTTCCATTGGTTCGCCCTTCTTTTTAACAGTTCCCTGGTGTATTTTATGGCAGTGGTCAGATCCCGTATTACCTTGGACTAATCTTTTCAGCTGGCTCAGGACGCTGGGGGGCCTAATACAAGGCATGAGTCCACTTCCCTGTGTACCTACTCAGTCTACTGCCTCTAGATCTTTTTGGTGCAGTTTGTTTTTGATGGTTGGCCAATGTTTGCAGGCATTTTTTGGTATAATGTCCCATTTCTAGGTCTGTTTAGCTTGAATCTCACTGCAAAGTTAGAGTTTAATGGTGCTCTTAGGTCCAGTGCTATCAAGCCGTCAACTATATTTGTGGATTTGAGAACAAGGAGTATGGTATCGTGGGGTTCATGCCTACTCACTAAGCTCTCCGCTTTTATAATGTCAGAACATAGTACTGATAGGCACTCACTCTTAGATCTGATCCAATGGATTACTTTGTTTTTTAGTGACTCTTCATCTTCCCTGTAGTAGGAGAGAGTCAGTTTAGGGACATATGTCATGAATAGCGTTCGATCTGCCTGGGTGTTTTTATCATTGGCTATATTACTGTTTCGATTCTGCCTAAGATCTAGATTTCTTTTACCTAGGCAGTACCTTGATTGCTCAATTTGTGTGTCCTGTTCCCTTTTAGTTATCATAGGCCCTATGGGATCATTAAACTGCCCCCCCCCCCCCTATTATGGTTGTATTGCAGTTTGTTGTTATAAAAGTGGCGTTGGCCAACATCACCCTTGTTCTTCCATACATCCCCGCTCTCCAACCTTGCTCCCATGACACCAGAAGTCCTTGTCTCGTAGCCTTTTCCCTCATCATAGGCGGGTTCTTGAATGTCAATAATCGTGCTACTGATTTTATTTTCTGACTAGAGGGTCGGGTCCAGGCCTTAGGAGTAATGGGAGCTTTCGACTTGACGTGCTGATTCCTACTTGAGCCCTGCGTCTCCTCTCAGTTAGCCTGACACTCCTGTGTACCTCGAGAAGCAAGGTTCCTAATTTGTGTTTTTAGGAGGGCAACTTCCTCTGTCAAGGGGTCTAGCTTCTGAACTAATTTGGTTATCAGCTGAGCGGAGACCTTGATTTGGGCCTGTTGAGCCATTGTTTCGGGGTCCCTCGTAAGACGAGGAGAAGGGTGAGTGTGGGCCTGCTGATTATTATGGGTTGGAAATATTGTTGGGATCGAGTTGTGAGTAAGAGAGAGAACACTCCCACTAGCTGGTGTTGGTAGTAAGGCTAATGGTGAGTATCTGTTGGTACATACTATTGTTGGTATGGCCTCCCTATCTCCATCGAGACCAGTTTGATCTTCTGAGAATTTGGGGTCCATAGGGTTAACTGAGTACGATCTTTCTATGTTTGATTCTACTCCAGATTGGACTGTTGCTATAAGCAGGGGGGTTACTGCTTCGTAGGGTGGGATCGCAATAGTTACAAATGTTTCACCTGGTTTTGAGGTAGTTTTGTTCTGGGGATTTATCTCTCGTTTCCCATAGAAAGCAGTGATCTTGGATTTGTGTGTACTAACTGGCTTGTGTTTGTTGCTTAATAGTGATTCTACTTATTCTAACAAATCATCAATCTCTTTAAGGGTGCAGTTCTCTGCTGCGCTTTTCCTTATTTTAGGTTTTTTCCCCTTGTCTGAGCCTTCCGTAGCTTTCCGCTTGCCCATATTAAAGTTTGTTTATAATGGGGAATCCTTCGCTATGAACCTTCCCCTTGTTAAATACTTGGAGCTGCTATTTCCTCTCCAGAGGATGGCATGCAAAGTGAAAAATTGAATGAGGTAGAAGAAAGAAAAAGCGCTCTCAGGAACAGGGAAGGGAAAATACTTTTTAGCACAGGCTCACAATAACCTTTACACCAACCTCTGGACCACCCCTCTTGCTACAGAAGATGATTAAATATAAAATAAAATTACAATGTAATCACACGCCAACAATTAAAGTTATAATTAATTAGGGGTAAAGTCTGTCTGATTCCAAAGCTGTAGCTCACTGCTGTAGCAGCTTGAAACCACGATGTGGGGTTTCCACTGGAAAATGGCGGGAGGCCCTTTGTGGGTGCCAAAGTACTTTAACAATGATCAGGTCCTGCCCAAACAACAGAGGGTGAAGCACTGGAGGTAGCAAAGCTTGTCTTACCAGCGAAATAGTTCTTCAAGGTTGGAACCAAGGGGGGTGGCCCTGCCCTGCCTCTTCCTGTCGCTGACGGGTGCGGGACAGGCCCACCCTCGGCCCGGGCTTTGCCTGCAGCGCGTCCCGCGCTCCAAGCGGGGAAGGTAGCACTAAAAGCGCGAGATAACCACGCCTCTTTCCTGAGAGCTGCGAGGAGTTTGCAGGCCTCGGTGCACCCTGGGACTTGGTGTCCGACCAGGGTGTGGTGAGGAGAAGCAGCGATGTGGCCCCAACAATGACGGCGTCCAGCGATGCGGGGGAGAAGGCAGTGCTAAAAGCGCGAGATGACCACACCTCTCCCTGACAGCTGCGAGGAATTTGTGGGCCTAGGTGCACTTTGGGACTTGGTGTCCCAGCAGGGTGTGGTGAGCAGAAGCAGCGATGTGGCCCCTACTTTTAGTAAAAGGATATGTTGATGGGAATTTCTCAAAATATTTCTCTTCCATTTCAGTGGAAGATTTAACCTGGAATGGTGTTCCAGCTAGCTCCTAATGAAGACAATATCGTGCAACATCATCTTGAGCACTGGCTGCTCATTTGCCCTTTTTTCAGCAGGAAATGAAGTTTCTAAGGTCTTTTGGTCTGATTACGACCCCATCGTAAGGCTATTCTCTGCCCGCCAGATAAGGATGGCAGGCAGTGTGCTGCCGGACAGAAAGCCAGCCCACCATGGCTCCAACACAGGCAATCGTTATGATTATTTGTAGGACCCGGCCAGCATACCTAGAATGGTGGCGGTGCCTAGCAGGCACCATCCGCCACATTAGGATGCTGCTTCAAGCCAGCCTTTCAATGGCGGTTCAACCGCCATTCAAAGGCTGGCAGAGATGTACTTTGGGGGCCCGTTGAGGGCCTCCCTTGTTCAGGGGCATGGGCGTTGTGTACTTGGGGGGGACCTATGGTGCCCCCCTACAGTTCCCTGAACCAGGTGGCAGGCACTGCGTGGTGCCAGCCACGTAGTGCAGGGAAATGCACAACATGCATTTTTGCCATTGCTGCGGATGCTGCAGCCAGCAGCACCCGCTGCAATGGTAAACATGCACAATGCGACCGGCACGGTGGCAGTCGCATTGTAATTACATGTGCGGGACCTCCGCCATATAGGTGGCCGATCCCAATTCCCGGGATGATGGAGGACGGACTTAAGTCCGTCCGCCATCGTAATCACCCCCTTTGTTTTTAAAGTAACATGCTTTGGAGGACTGCTCCTAATTTGTTATTGATAGCTAGTGTGATTAAAATTTGTAATCGAATTGGTGGGAAGGAGTAAAAGATAACTTTTTAAGGACTATGTAATGCAAAATTTTTATTTAATCTTTGAAGTGGAATTTTTCCAAGCTTTATAATATATGGGATAAAGTACCCCTGCCGTACATTATAAGCCACCGAAGAGTTCCATGACCATACAGAGGAATGAGGCTGATGGGCCAGTTTATTTATAAAGTTAGGAAACTCCAAGGTGACCTGTAATATCCTTATCATGTATGGCAGATGGTCACATAATTTCCATTCCCACAAACGACTTAAATCCATGGTGCGTAGCTCTTTTATATAAGAGAAAGCATGTTTGCAAACATGAAGAATGAAAATAGAATCATAGAATCTCTAGTGGAAAATTAAACAAATGCGGTTAGATAATTGTTGCAAAAAATTATTAGAATCAGTTTAATACAAGTGACATACAGAAACACAAAGTAGAAACATACAGAAAGATTTTAACTTTTCTATACCTACCTTAAGAGTGCAAAAAATAAACATGTTGCAATAATTCTCCCTGTTCAGATCGTCATTGTGCAGCAAGAAAAATAGAGCAGAAGAAAGAAAGCAACATCTTGTTGTTTTAAACAGCTGTTTTGATTACGCTTTGTGACCTGACCGGCCATTCACCTCACCTGCTGGCAGCACACATTTTGACACCAGAACGCAACTGTAATAAGTTATTACAGATGACTTCTGACATGATTTTTTTTATAAACGGTGACTGGGCGTGTCACAGGTTACCGATTGTAAAGAAATTACAGACAAGCTTTTAATACAGGCAGAGTTTCATGTATTGTATTTAAATAATGCAAATGAACTTGACTTCTCTACTTTCCTGTTATTGAATTGTGTTGTTATGTTATTTTTATGGACTTGCAGTCTAAATAAAAGCTAAAACTGTGATTTTCTGTAATGAATTTTCCTTTGAAAAATGTGAATGACAAAATCAAAATGGTTGCTGTCAGCATAGGATGATGGTTGCCCTTTTGTCTCCCTCGACTTCAGGTATTGTGCCTCCGTGATGATTGTTAACCTTTTAAAGCTACAGTGGTCCCTCAGCATGTTCCCGCAACGAATGAATGGATATCACAGCGTGAAGTGATGTACTTGTAGATTTCTAACTTGTGCTGTAGCTCTGATTTTGGGGCGTGAGGAAATGAGCATGTGTGAAAGAGTGCCAGGTTCAGTGGGTGGTTCAGTGCTTAGATGTGACAGAGAGATTTAGAAATGGCCGAAAACATTCTTTCCTGTGGTGATTTTTGGACAAGGCATGGAAACTGCTGAGTGTAGACACCATAAATGTTTGTTTACTTTAACTGACAGACATGATAGTGCTGCTTCTGAAGCTATGGGAGCAAGAGTGCATTGCCTGAATCTACTGTGTCCCTGGTCAGCTGTGTCCTATGGGATATCAATAAGGGAATAACTGACAGGGACCAATTCTTAGATTTGTGGCTCTTCGGATTCTGGCTCCCGGATTGCTCCACTGAGGATATGTACCCTAATCTTCAAAAGGCACCCCACCATCACTAGCAGAACCCCCACCCAAGCCCTCATCTCCAGCAAACTGCACTACAGCAATACACTCTATTCTAGATTCAATGCTCAATAGGCCAGAAGATTCGAGACCTTTAAAAAAATCAGTGAACAGACTCAACCTCAATCTCCAACCCCTCACTCACATCAGTCTCCAGCACCTCAGAGAGCTCCACTGGTTCCCAATCCACAAGCAGCACTTTCAAACTCCTCACAACCACACATACAAATCCTTACACAACATTGGTCCTATGTATCTCAACAACAACTTGAACTTCCACAAACCTACTAGACACCTCCATTCAGCTGGACTCCTACTCGCACCCCCCCATAGACAGACCCAGATATAGTGGTCACGCCTTCCTCTACTTGCTCCAAAATCCTGGAATGACCTCACCTGAGCTGGCTTGTCAATTATTGAATTTCAAAGGAGCTTGAAGATCCTACTCTTCACCTAGCTGCAGCCCTTGCTCAGCCCATGCAGCTACGGCTTCAGTGCCAGGATACCCTCACAGGTGAGTTGTGCACTATACTAGTACATATAACATAACATAACATACCCAATCCAGGAACACACAAGTGGTTTGCCCTCGTCTTAAAAGTGAGACCTGAAGGCGTGGCTTGGAGCGTCAAGATGGCGGTCGCACTCTAAGAGTGCTCCGGACCCCTCCATCATTCGCTCTAAGCTGCATAGCCCATCGGCAGACCGTTGTCACCCCTGGTGACAGGCATCAACTCACCACCACAGTAACATGCTCTGGCAGTGAGTGAAACTCCCACGACGCCCGCCTGCAACCAGCTCTGCTCAGCAACCCACAGGACGGCTCCCACAAGATGGCGGATCGGACTCCGTGTCCGACGAACATTGGTGTTGCCTGCCGGGCCTCCTCAACTTAATCCCGGAAGCTGAAGCAACCGCTGACTCCGCACCCCAGTGGAGTGCCCCGAGACGTCTCCAGCAGTGGGGCGGCGGCGGCAGCCTGACTGGACCGTGACTCAGGCCTCGGGTCGTGAGGGGGCAGCCCCCGTGCCACGCAGCGCTACCGAATCAGAGACCTGAATCCCCGTCTCCTGCCCACTGTGGCCAGGATTGAACTGAAGTGGCCCCCTCGCTGAGCAGGTCAGTGGAGAGATCCTGGACCCTGGGGGAGGCTACGACGGTGTGCCGGAGGACATGGGCTGTGGCGGGGAGATTACCCCCATTGAAGAGACCCCAGCGGGTGGCGTGGAGTGGGAACGGGGTCCCCCCACGACAGCCCATCGATGTGAAGTTGGGCATTACAGCAGGGCCCCTATCGCAATTCCGGCAGTGGGCTGCATGAGACGGCTAGACCCCCTCCCCCACCCGCTGCCCTGCGGCCTGTAGCCTGCCGGCGTGAAGCCGGGGACTTCGGCACCACGAGGCCCCAGCAACGGACTCTTCTCCTCTGGAGAGCGCTGTGCCTGCAACCTAGAGACCAGACCCCACCGCCCAGGGGTAGTGGCGCAACCTGACCCGACCGGGGCCGCTGCCTTGCAGGTTGGCACTAAGGTGAGCCGAGATCCCGAATCAACCCTCGATGGGAAGAGGGAGGTCCAGGGGGCCAGAGTTTCATGAACTGTGCCCTTTCTCTGCCCCCTGACCCCAGAGCCTCACAGTGAGAGCATCATCTAGAGCCATGGACACCTCATCAGGCCCCAATGTAGACCCCCGCATAGAACTCAGGCACAGGCCCCGGCAGGAGCACACTTACAAAATCCTGCTACCCTCTCAGCCTGAAGACCACCAAATCTGGGAGTACCACAGGCCTAAGGAATGCAGCATCTGAACATAGGAAGTGCCTCTCCTCAAAATATTTGAACAAACTGGTATTGTGGGTAGCACTCGCCCCGCTCTGTACTCCTCCGCCTGCACCCACCTGTATAGAGGCTAAACCACTGATGGCATAGGCTCCTACATCCCTTGAGCAACTAGGAAGAAGCCTCATGCGAGGCCCCGGTACTCCTGCCTAAGAAAGATAAAGACACCCTGCCTACCAAGAACCCTAGTGACAAACCCCCCTTCCAGGCCACTTCGATAACAAGGTGGAGATCGCCCTTCGGCCTCACGCAGTGATCAACTAGGATAGTAGGGGACAACGCTGGTTTAAGTTACCCTCTCCTCTACACAGCATAAGGAAAGACCGCGGTCCGAAGCCAGCTACGGCGCAAAGGCAAACTAAGATGGACCAGTTCACCACGAATGAACCTGGAGCCGCAGACGGAGGCGTGGGAAAATTGGCCCTCCCCGGGGAAGACCTCACCACAATCCTGCAAGCTATCAGTACGTCACGGGCCTCAGTGGAAAACAAAATTGGCGAAGTCAGGGTAGACATGGCCCTCATCCGGCAAGACCTCCGTAACGCCAAGACCCACATCTCCGAAGCAGAATCCAGTATTTCCACTGTCAAAGATGATGTCCGCCAATTGAAAGAACAGGTAACCCACCTACGGACCCACACCAGAGAGCTACACAGTAGGGCCGAAGACGCCAAAAGTCGGTCAAGGCGCAACAATCTCCGCCTGGTGGGTTTTCCTGAGGGGGCGGAACAAGGTCAAAGGACAACCTTCATAGAAAAATGGCTGGAGTCATGGATGCCAAAAGATACATTGTCAGCATAGTTTGCAGTAGAGCGGGCCCACCGTTCCCTGGTGCCCAAGCTGCCGCCCGGTGCACCACATCGGCCCATCATCACCAGGATCATGAACTTTAAGGACAGAGACGCAATCCTGCGGGAGGCCCGAGCCCAAAACACCCTAACCTATCAAAACCATACCATAATGGTTTTCCCAGACTACACTAGGGAGGTTCAGATTCAACGGCGCTCATACACTGAAGTCAAACAAAAGCTGCGCGCCCTCGGCCTCCAATACAGGCTACTCTTCCTGGCCCGCTTCCGGGTCGTCTTTCAGGGCAAGACACTGTTTTTTGAGTCCCCGGAGTCAGCCTGGACCTGGCTGACCGAAGAACACCCCCCTAGGACTTGGATCACGTCATCGCCCTTGGGACCTCGGACGGAGGCGGTCTGGCCGACATTCCCTAGAGAGGGTAGAAGATGCACACGATCACCAGAGGTCATGGCAATCGAAGAGACACATCAAGGTCACCCATCTCAACCACCCTGGGCCCTAAGAATCAATTCAGCCCGTCTGGCTCTCAGTCCCAACAGCTCGGCCGTCGAGGGAAGCCCCCCCGGGGCTCTCAGCACTGGATCCATTGACACGGACCTCTCCTGAAGCCCAGCGATCTAGCAGAAGACGGCCCTGCCCAGAGACCATGACAGGATGCCTGAGCTCCATCGGGCACCCGAGACAGATGTCCCAACACACTATACAACTCAGAGAAATCTGCCGATGCTGCGGACACATCCAGACTAAGGAAGGGGTCCTCCACGCAACTTCTAAGCTAAGCATTTTAGTTTGGCATTTAAATTTGAATTTAATAAGGCGACTAATGCTTCAGTTCCGGAAGTATAGGGAGGGGGGGTAGTGTTGGGACCGTTGTCCTATGTTTTTGTTCAATAGTGTTCAGTGTTCACAGCACTTTATCCTTTTACCAACTCAAATGCACGATGTTCCCACAAACTAGAAGGTGGTGACCCAAGTCACAATTGCCCGAGGGCTGGCCTGGCCCCTCAGAGGAGTTAGAGCCCAGTAGTCTCCTGGCCCCACACATTACTCATGGAGCAGAGGTTAAATAGGGGCAATCCCCTCCAAGTTCTGTCATGGAACGTCAATGGTATGCTTGACAGAATCAAACGGACAGCAGTCCTGAGGTACGCCCAAAGACACACTCTGGATGTATTTTTACTTCAAGAAACTCACATCCTGGGGAGCCACTGCCCCTTCCTCGCAAGATATGGGATCGATAGGGTATGGCACTCTGGCTTCGAGTGGGGCTCACGAGGGGTGGTGATCCTCCTGAAGTGCAGCCTTCCCTTCATACTCAATCATGTCACCAGGGACTCTCAAGGCCAGTTAGTGGCCCTACCAGGGACGCTAGGGGGAAATACCCTAAACCTAATATCTATATATGTCCCGCCAGCCACACTAACATCGTCACTGAGACAGATTAGAGACTTTGTCTCCACCCTGCCCCTGGGTGAGACAGTGATAGGGGCAACTTCAATGCAGTCTTGTGCCCAGACCTCGACACCACAGGCATACCCTCCCTGTGTTAGACGTCGCATGCAAAACGACTAGTAGACTGGGCAACCACCCTGGGCCTTTGTGATATCTGGAGGATTTGGAACCACCGGGGCACTCATTACATCCACACCTCAGCGGCGCATCATACTCAAGCACGTATCAACATGATTTTTATGCCAGCCCCTGATTGCCAGAGAGTGTCCGACATCAGTATCCTTCCCCGAGGTATCTCGGACCACTCACCCCTTCTCCTTTACCTGGGCGACCTTTCCAACGCACTTTTCCCCATCTGGAGGCTAAACGCCTGATTCCTCCAGAACAAAGATTTCAAAAAAGCAATAGGAAAGGAAGGCTAGTGTCGTACCCCTTAGCAAACGGTATAGTCCCCGAGGTGCGGGATCTCTACGGTGTCACCCACCATGCGCCAGCCGCAATAGCCCAAGCATTTGCTGACTACTATTCCCGGCTTTATTTAGCCCAAAGGCTTGAAGCTTCGCTTCCCGACCAAACTACCCAGTGAGAGGTTCGTCTTCCCTGTCTCACCACGAGTGAGGCGGCTGGCTTAGATCCCCCATTACCCCAGAGGAAATAAGTGACGCCATCTCCTTGATAGCCGCAGAGAAAACCCCGGGCCCCGATGGGCTTCCACAAGAATACTATGCCACATGCCGAGACATTTTGGATCCCCACCTCCTAGCCCCATTCCAAGAAGTCATAAAGACAGGGGCTTTCCCTCCTAAAATGGATACAGCAACTATTGTCGTTATCCCCAAGACTCAACTGCCCTCGCCCGCCTGCACGGACTACCGTCCAATCTCACTAATCGACACGGAGGAAACAATATACACCACGATCCTGGCCCAACGCCTGCGACCAACCCTCGGTAAGCTGGTCCATCCAGACCAATGCGGCTTCATGCCAGCGCGTAGTACAAGGCATTGCCTGTGGCGTCTACACCTGGCCCTAGCGAACTGCCAATCACTTACCCCCTACTTAGCACTCCTCCTAGTCAATTTCGAAAAAGTCTTCGACACACTAGACTGGCAATACCTGGATGGCGTGTTAGCCACAGTGGGTTGTGGGGCAACACTTCCGTTGCCTCGTCCGTGTCCTATACTCCAAACTAAGAGCGAGAGTACTCATAAATAGAGCTCTCTCTGAGGCGTTCCCGATTAGAAGGGGTCCAAGACAAGATTGCCCCTCCTCTTCACCCTGGTAATGGAGCCTTTGGCGTGCCTTATCCGTGCTTGCGATCAGATCCAGGGCTGGCAATGGAAAGGCTCCCACATTGACAAATATGCCCTCTACGCAGACAATGTGCTGCTCTTCCTTGCCGACCCAGCCTAATCCGGACCCAGGTGCCTCCAGGCCCTCCACACCTTTGAACGGGTCTCCGGCCTACGTCTAAACCCCGCCAATTCGACCTTAGTGCCCCTTCATCTTTCAAGGGAATGCTTTGTCAGGCAGTCAACCATCCACATCAGGCGGCAGACATTCAAATATCTTGGGAAATGGGTTGCTTTGCTCCCCGACTTGGAATGGGCGCTCAATATCACCCCACTGATCAAGAAAGCTAAAGAGGGTCTCAGGAGGCTGGCAAACTTTACCACTTAACCCGTTGGGTAGAGTGGCCCTTTTTAAATGATGATCCTCCCCCGTTTCTTGTACATTATTCAAAATACCCAATTTCACCTCCGGCGAAGCTGGTTTAGAGAACTAGATAGCATGGCCACAAAGTTCCTATGAGGGAACATGAGACCTCGTATGGCTCTTGCCCCCTGCCGGATCCCGCCCTTTGACGGGGGCATGGGCATGACTGATCTCTATTTATATTATTTAGCCACCCAACTGCTCGTCCTACACGACTGGTTTAATGGTGGCTGGTCTGATCCAGCATACAGGACCAAATTAAGGGACTTAGGTCTTTCACAAGTCCAGGCAATGATGTATGGAGACCCAGTGCCCCGAGCCTTACCATCAGTGACCCAAGTGGTCCTGCTGGCTTGGCGCTCAGCCTTGCGTCACACCCGGTGGGATAAAAAATGGACTCAACAAACACCCCTTTGGCAGGGCGGGTGGCTGGGGGAGGTGAGAGCTCTGGAGGGATTCAGGGGATGGGACCTTATTGGGATATCACAATTGGGGGACGTGTGGACAGGAGACCACATAGATCATTCCAAGACCTACAGAACCGCTACTCCCTCCTCCCCTCACAATTTTATAGATACTTGCAGCTACGCCACGCCCTCAGTACACATTTAGCGACTGGCACTACACCTCCAGAGTTCAGTCCCATGGAAGCACAGGTCATGATGGGGGACTTAGGGAAGGGTGCGGTGTCGCGGATATATCATTCCTTAACCAACAATGGCCCAGCATCACTTGACTCGCTCAGACACTGCTAGGGGGGATGGGTGAGGGGACTGGCGTGATGCTTTAATGGCCCCCAAGACCATTACTACCTCGGCTAAGCTTCGTTTAATCCAGCTATATTATCTTCATAACTCCTACCTAACTACCTTTATAAAGCAGGTTTGCTATCCTCGCCAGCCTGCATGTGCTGCGGGCAAGAACCGGCTGATTTTCATCATATGGTCTGGTCCTGCCCCCATCTCACCCCCTATTGGGGAGCACTGGAATCTGAACTCACGGGTGTCCTGGGTTGGGACGTGCCACACAACCCCCTGAACCTCCTCCTGGGAATCATGGATGGCTTGGACGGCTCCAGGGCAGACAAGCTCTTCCTAGGTAGCCAAGCGAGACATTGCCGCGGCATGGAAACAGTCTGACCCCCCAAGTATATCTAAATGGTGCAGGGGCGTAGACTGGTGCACAGCACAAGAGAAGCCACTGTTTAAAGCTAGGGGATGTCCAGCCAAGCATTAGAGGGTTTGGGGCAAATGGTTGATTCAATTGTGATGTATGGGTTTTCTGTCTCCTCCCAGACTATGATAACATATGATAATACACTTAAATGGGAGCACCATGTAAGCTCGCGCATGACAAAATCGATAATTACTCCATTGTACCAATTACTATTGCTTATCTGTGCTGTAAGGTTCTCTTTGTTTATTCAAAAATCAATAAAATTGATTATCAAAAAAAAGTGAGACCATATAGATTTTAGGAATGGCCACAAACCTTCAAAGATAACTGCATTAATTAAGCAGACTTGTTACCCAGAACAGACCTTTTAGCAATCTAGAGTTTCAGTATTTGAGTTCTGACTACTTGTAAAGTAAATATCTTGAAAATACCGATTTTGTACATCATTTTGATACATTATGGAGCAATGTTTTAGATACTATAAGGAGCCGATAAAGATGAGGGAATTAACATCTATCTACCTGAGGGGTGACTAACATGTAGAAAAAGGGAAGGTTTGGGCCTGGCAAGTGGGTGCACTTGCCAGGTGGACATGGCAGTTTAAAACTGCACTCATAGGCACTAGAGTGGCAGGCCAGAGACATGTTTGCAGGGCTACTCATGTGAGTGGCACAATCTGCTCCAAGCCCACTAGTAGCATTTGAATTACAGGCCCTGGGCACACACAGGGCACTTTACTAAGGTCTTACCAATAAATCAAATATACCAATCATGGATAACCGTTCACAATCATAATTTACACAGGGAGCACTGATCAGTAGTGGTAAAGTGGCCAGAGCTCTAAAACCAGCAAAAACGAAATGCAGCAAACAGTCAAAAACTGGAGGCCAGAAGCACAAAAGATAGAGAAAACCTGCCAAAGATGCCAGGTCTAACAGTTATATGCAGCAGCGCTGGTGTCCCCACAAGAACGTGCCTCCCCACTAATGGAGGAGATCTCACTGTCTTTGATGCCTCCATCTCTAGCCTAAGATTTTGACCAACCTCTCATAATAGAGGAACTCAGCAAGGCCTTATCAGATCTATCCCCGGGTAAGACACCGTAGGCAAGATGGCTACCAAATTAGATTTCTTAAGCACCATCATTCCCTCTTGTTCCCACATCTCCTGGCATTCTGTGTGGAGGCGGTGGATCGTGATTCATTTCCTCCAGAACTGAACACTGCCACCATTGTGGTGTTGCCCAAAACTGGTCTACATGTGGACCGGTGCGCCTCCTACAGTCCTATCTCCTTGATAAGTGCAGATATTAAGGTATTTGCAAAGGCCCTGGTGGCCCGATTGACTCAGGCTCTCCCCCACCTGATACACCCAGATCAATTCGGATTTATGCCAAATAGGAGCACTCGCCACTGCATCCGTACAGTGCAGCTCGCTCTGTACCAGGTACATCATATTGCCAGCCCTGTGGCGATACTACTAACAGATTTCAAGAAGGCATTTGATATCATTGCATGGCCTTTCCTGGCAGCAGTTCTGTGATGGGCAGGCTTTGGGCCTTACTTTTGCAAATTCATAGGCCTCTTATATGCCACTTGTACTGCCCAGGTGCAGGTGAACGGAATGCTATGTCGACCTTTCCCCATTCGCGGAGGCACCCCGCAGGGTTGTCCACTTTCTCCACTCCTATTCGCCTTGACCATTGAACCCCTGGCATGCCTTATTAGATGTGACGCTCGAGTGAGACCGTGGTCCTGGGGGAATGGACCGGAAGAGCGCATTGCACTTTATGTGGAGGATTTGCTGCTATTTCTTCGTGGAACCGCAGCTTTGGGCCCTAGGTGCCTGGAGATTCTTCTCTTATACAGAGATACATTGTGGTTGTGGGTCAATGAGAGCAAGTCCACACTGGTGCCTGTTGGGGAAGATGCAGAGGAGTGCTCATAGCGTCCAGAGATTCCGATACGCCAGCTCTCCTTTAAATACCTGGGAATCTATATTTCCTGCTTTTCAGAGTTGCTGTGGAGCCTAAACATTGGACTCCTCGTTGCCGGGCTGAAGAGGGATCTCCGTTGCTGGGAGCCTTTGCCTTTGAACCCTCTGGGAAGGGTGGTGTTATTTAAAATGATAAATCTTCCATGTTTTTTGTACGTCCTCATCAACTTTCCCCACCCAATCCCTAAGATGTGGTTTGAGACAACAAAATTGAAGCTTGTGGCCTTTTTAAGGGCCGGTGGTCACCATTGGGTGGCCTACGTTAACACCATGTACTCTCCCTATGATGGGGGACTGGGAATGGCAGACCTCTAAAGATATTATCTAGCCGCACATATTGTGTTTATAAGTGAGTGTCTCAATGGTGGTTGGGATGACTCTGGGTATCGCATGGAACTATACTTGCTGGGATTGAATAGCCTCCTGGGTTTTCTATATGGGAACCTGATCCCTCGCTCCCTCACCTATTGCACCCAAGTGACTCTGTTCTGCTGGAGAGCTGCCCTTCTCTTCACTAAATTGGATCATACGCTTACTCAGATGACCCCATTATGGCAGGGGACCTGGCTGCGACATGTGGTGGGTTCACAGGGCTTTACTCAATGGGCTAGGATAGGGATCACACATCTGGAAGATATCTGGTGGGGAAACACCCTGAAGTCCTTTCAAGACCTGCAGAAACATTACTGACTCTCCCCCACACAGTTCTATTGCTAACTTTAGCTGCATCACGCACTATCAGAACGTATTCTCCCAGATACACAAATACCTGACTTTAACCCACTTGAGTCCAAGATTTTACTTGGGAGACTGGGTAAGGGTCACTGATCACTAATGCCCCTGACCATTTTTTGGTCCTTCATCAGCAGTGAGAGTCCTCGGTGGGACACCTGGACAAAGATGATTGGTGTGAGGCCTGGATGCCCCCCAGGGAACTGGCTATTTCTGCCCACCTGAGAATGGTTCAACTTAACTACTTGCACGTAGCCTACTTGACCCCCCCAGGGCCTACATCGAGTCGGGAAGACACCTCAAGCTTAATGTGCAAGGTGCTCACTACCAGAGGCTGATTTTTTTGCACATGGTCTGGGCTTGCCCTACGCGCATCCCCTTTTGGAAGGGCAAAGGGAAGGAGCTATCTGCGGTACTGGGACACATAGCAGAACTCACTCCCAGGATGGCATTGCTGGGCTTACTGGAAGAAGTCTGGAGACAAGGTATGGAAAAAACATTTGTGGAGGTGACCACTCTGGTGACCAATAGAGATAGGGGCAGATTTACAAGCCCCTTGCGCCACTTTTGCGTCACTTTTCCCATGTTAAAAATGACGCAAAAGTGGCGCAAGGGGCTTGTAAATCTGCCCCCTAGTGTCCATAAGTGGAGATCACTGGATCCCGTTTCGCTGACTGAATGGAGGGAAGGGGTGGACTGGTGCGGGCATTTGGAGCAACCGATCTACGAAGCAAGTGGATATTCACTGAAACATGGCAAGATCTGGGGCAAGTGGTGGGAATATCATGGACTGGGTGTGGGATCATAACATTGCCTGCTTACTGTTTTATACTCTGGGGGAAAGAAATTGCGAGCTGTCACTGATGAAAATCAATAAAGTTTGGTCATTAAAAAATGGGCCCCGCCTTGTATAGGAGAAACTGCTCCATAGGAACAATAATATGAGAACCAGGCTGTTTTAAGTTGAGTACAGTAAACATCCAGTGTTCTTGGAAGTGCAGGGAGGAGGGGGGTTTGCTCAGTGGTTTGGGTATTTTTGGCAAAAGTTGAGGAAGTGCTTGCAGAAGTGGTTAGAGGGGGTTGACTATTATATTGAAGATGATGCTGCATACCAGAAGTCTGTTAATGTTAGGGACGACAAATACAACAGATTGTGTTTCTCAGCTCGGTGAAAAAAGCCTGATCCACTCGATAAAAGTAAATGCATGAGAGGCATAGACAATTGTGTGCTACAGAAAAAATATGGTTACAGCCCTGCCAAGTATCAAGCATCTGGGGTTAGACTAACGCATTTTAGTGTGGTGGTCTGCATCACCACACTAAAATGCATAGTCACACATTATATTAGCATCTTAACTCCACCAGATTGCACTGCCAGGGCCGAGGCACGATCTAGGACTCAACCACAATTAAACAGCAGGGCGAGTGTTGTGGGCTGCGACGTGTGCACTGCACACTGTGTTAGTAAATTTGGCACTCTTTTACATACGGGACTGGGCTCAACTGATTGATGATTCAAGCTGAGACAATGCAGCTCGAGCCTCAGAGGCTGCACCAAGTCACATGGCCTGAGAATCGTCTCCGACAGTGCCTACATGAATCCAGGGGGCAGCACCTTAAGTTGCCTGTTGTTTTTGTTTTCGGGCACCTAGCACCACCCCACCAGTAGAGTTACCATGATCTTTTCTACGTGGCGCCAATGAGCAGATGATTCTGGGGCCAAATCTGTGGGGGGGTTTATTTCTTGTTTGGCGTCTGCCATCAGAGTGGGGCTCTATTGTATCCAGGACCATCTAGCGCATTCATGGGCATGTAGTTCCACTGTAGCCAGCTGCCTTCCAGCTAGACATAAGGGTACTGTCGGCCCAGGGAGGATGTTTTTAATTAATTACTGCTGGCCCCCATAAACGAATTACTGCTGCCAGGCCCTGCACCCGGGAATGCTAATGGACAACTCAATTTATGGCCTGCTCAACACGCACTGTCCTGCTTGTCTGTATTTGGGAGTGGGGGGGGCAGCTGTTTGTGTCCGGTGGTCAGTGACAGCTTACTGTGTGTTTTAAAAAACACATGGAACGGGCCTGCTCTGAACTTGCCAGGGTGCCAAGACATGAGCTCTCATTGCAACTTCTACAGTACTGCAGACAGAGAGGATCACCGGCTGCTCTCCTATATTCATCAGCAACTGACCTGAGCAGCTCACAGCTGTGAGTGTGTGCGAGTCCACAGACTGCTGCAGCAATAGCATCAGCCCAATGCAGTCATTATTTTTCAAAGCACTGCCCCTGGCTGAGTGAGTTGGTAAGTGAAAGAAAGTTCATGATGAATGTTCCCGCTTTTGTCTAGTGGAAGTTGCCATAAAGTAGCAAAGAGAGTTAATGTACCTGCTGCAAAGAACACGTACAATGCATATAATGTGGATAGCTCAGTGAATTACTGCTTTTGTCACAGAAATCCTTTTGTTACTTCAGGTTCAGCCCCACCTGAATCTGAGTTGGGGTGGGGTGCTGTGCTTACAATGTATGGGTATTAGAAATTGGGGTCTCTAGTTGGCAGAGGTAAGAGGTATGCACCTTGTCCAAGTAGGGACCCTTCCTTCTAGTCAAGCTAAGAGGATTACACATCTAAAATAACCCCTGCTCACCCCCTAGGTAGCTTAGCATGTGCAGTTAGGCTTATCTCAGATGCAATGTGTGAAGCATTTGCACGTAACACACAGTAATACAGTGAAAACACTACAAATGGACACTACACCAGTTTGAAAAAATTGCCAATATTTATCTGTGTAAAACAAGACCAAAACAACAAAAATCCAACATACAGTGGTCAAAATACAAATATTGCCAAAATAGACTTAAAATACAGTTCCTTGCATCCTTGCATCATCGGCGTCGATTCCAGAGGTCGGTGCAGGAGTCGGATGGCCCTTAGAAGTCACACGTGTTGCAGAACGAACTCCGTGAGGTTGAAGTCAGGAGTGCCGGTGTCTGCAGATGTTGGGGCTGCAGTGTAAAGTGAAGCGGTGCAGAGTGTGGTGCCCTCAGGTCACGGTGCAGGCAGGGACTCGGTGACGGAATCCAGTGGCGTTGGTGAGACCAGGGCTGCGGTGTGAAGCAGGGCGTCATTGTTGTTGAAGCTCTGTCATCGGTAGACGATCTGGAGTCGATGTCACCAGCATCAAAGGCTGCGGTGTTGGACGGGGCGAATCGTTTAGTAACTTTAGAGCGGTGCCCCCGGGCCATGGTGCAGGCAGTGGTGTCAGTGTCAGCATGGAACGTTGTCATTGGGGATACCAGGGCGGTGATGTGAAGTGAGGCGGTGTGAAGTACAGTGCCCTCAGGTTATGGTGCAAGCAGCATCTTGTTGGTGGCATCAGTCAGTGTTGGTGGTGAGACCAGGGTTGTGGTGCAAAGCGGGCGGTGCGCTCTGCAATGCCAACAGGTCACGGAGCTGACAGCGGAATGGTTGACGGTGTCAGGTTTTTTTTTCTTCTGTTGCAGCATGAAACATAAATTTTCCAGTGCTGGTGGCAGATGAACTTGAAGTCTTTGCTGTTCCTGAGACTTCTTGAATAGGCTGCAAGCTCTACCTCAAGCCCTTGGAGAAACTCAGGAAAATAAGTTGCAGAAAGTCCAGTCCTTTCCCTACCCAAGACAGAAGCAGCCACTGCAGGCAAACACAGCAAAGCACACAGCAAAGTGGCAGTTCCTCCTCACAGCTTCTCCAGCTCTTCTTCTTGGCAGGTTCTTTAATCCAAATGAGTTCTAAGGTGCTGGGGTCAGTGCCCCAATATTTGTACTACTTTTGCCTTTGAAGTTTTAGGCAGAAAGTCTCTGAGTTCACTGAAAACCATTTCTGTCCTCCCTGGTCCAGCTTCACTGCAGGAGGTGGAGACAGCATTGTGCAGAGCAGACACATTCTATTCAGGTGATATTGAAAACTCCTCTCACCACTCTAAATGCAGAAAGGTCTATTCATCCTGGCTATGAGTCACCCACGAAAGGTAGGACACGCCTCAACCCCCCTTGTGATTTTCTAGTGTGAATGCATATCCCCAGCTCCTGTCACTCCAAAACCAGATGGTGAATACTCAAACAGGCAGAGGTACACAGGATGGTTAAGCAAGAAAATGCCCACTTTCTTAATGTGCCATTTTAAAACACACAATTTAGGGGGGGCGTGGCTTCGGCGCCTAATAAGATGGCCGCCTTCATGTGAAGCTCCGCGGCGGTATCGGCGAACGGGAGACCTTCAACCTGCACCACCCGTTGTTTGGCCTCCAATTCCTCACCAAGTGGAGATGAGGTTCCAGTGCACATGTTGCGAGGCCTACGAACGTTTGGGGTGAGCTCTTCGTCCCATTTCATACTGGCGCTTTACCTCATCGGATTTTAGTGCCGCCATTTTGTGCTTTTTGAGCGTTTTACCGCTCGATCACCTCAGGAGCTCCTCAGCTCATTATTTTAATACTGCCTCAATGCGACGCTCTAATCATTGCCTTAATGCTTTTTTGGCTTCATTTTGACAATCCTAAATGCTTTTTGCTGCCTTCATGATATCCTTTTGTCATAAATGACTTTATTAATTGCCACGCAAACAATTTTAAGTACTTGCCTCTGTCAATACTGTTCAGTTTAACCTTTTTTCAAGGATACTTTATGGTTTATGGCAAAATTATGTTCTGCTCGTGGTGGCATTAGAACCCCTGACCCTACATCATTGGCAGATTACAACCCTTTCAATATTCTGCAAGATACTATGGAGGACCTGGAGTCTGGGCTTTCTTCTTCTTCTGTCACAGGGGGTGCGCCATCCAACACCTCTCGTAACATGCCTAAACCAGTATCTAAACTATCCTCTGCTTCTACTACTGCATCTGGTAAGCGAATCAAGAAGGACCCTCCTTCTCCTACCAGTTCTTCATCACCTATTTCTATGGAGTTAATCCTCAAAGAATTGCGCGCTCTGAAACCTTATATGGCAGAAACAAATGTTCGCCTCCAAAGTATCGAGGATAACTGGTCACACACGGAACAAAAAGTCATCCACCTGGAAAACCGAATGGACTCTGTTCAAACCGTTATCAACCAAGTACCTGATATGCATATGGAGATTTTACACCTAAAACAACAAGTCGAAATCTTGAAAACCGCAATAGGCGTAACAACCTACGCATTTATGGCCTTGCGGAAGGACTTGAAGGTTCTGACCCTCTTGTTTTCTTTCAAACGTTTCTCCCAAAGCTTCTTGGTTTTTCTGATACTCCATCATTGAATATCCAACGAGCACATCGTTTAGGGCATAGTCCACGATCACTGTCCTCGTCTACTAAACCAAGAGGTGTTATTTTATACTTTTTGGAATATACTGATTTGCTTAAAGTCTTACAAGCTGCCTAACTTAAAGGGAAACTTTCTTGGCAAGGCTCTACTCTTTTCTTTGCACAAGATTATGCAAAAGCAACAGCGGATCGACGAAAGAACTTTTTGGACATGAGACCTGCACTTCGAAGTTTGAATGCCAGATATGGTTTGTTTCATCCGTGCCTCTTCAAAGTGACTTATATAAATAAAACCACTAACTATGAAGATCCGGTCCTTTTGCAGCAATTCTTGGATACCTATAAGGAGGAGGACATGGAAATTGCCCGCTCATCGATGATTTAACTGTTTAGTTATCGTTGTTGTTACTGATTTATTCTTATTATTTTGTCATGTGTTATAATCGTTCTGTTGTGTTTCTATATAACGCATTCTCTTTTTTCTTACTGTCAGGTATGGTTTTCGTGGTTCCCGGATATATAATTTTCACTCAACCTGGATGATGTCTCCCTTTCCTGTCTTCGTCCTGGAGTTTCCCAGTTGGCTGTGCCGTCTTCCTTATGTGGCTCCACCACCCCCGTGTTCATTGTATGTTTGTGGTATGTTTTAGTTTTCTTTGTTTATTCTCTTTTTGTTCTGTCCCTCCCTGGTATATTTTCTCTTATTTGTTCAGATATTTCTTACCATTTTCTATCTTTCTCCTTCCCTCTTCCTGGCCTTTCCTTCCTCATTTCCTCATTACTTCCTAGTCTTCTGTAGTTATGTTCCTCTTCCATATTATATTCTTTCATACTGTTGCTCTATTATTTTTTTCTTATTAGTAACTATTCTTTCTTTTACAATTATCACATTTCGTGAAATGCAGTCAGTTATATCAAAATTTCTTAAATTGCTTTACATATTTAAATGTCGTTAAGAGCTATATCGTGGAATGTTAAAGGTTTGGGATCACCTATAAAACGCCAAAGGGTTTTGTCACATATTGCTGGGTTGAAAGGTGATATTGTTCTGTTACAGGAAATTCATGTAACTCATAAAGAAATATCCAAGCTTCAACGTCAATGGGTGGGTCAGGTTTTTGCTTCTCCTGGTTCCGGGAAACGTAATGGTGTAGCAGTTCTTTGTCATAAGCGTTTAGACATCCAAGTTGGAAATCAAGAGATGGATACTGAAGGTCGATGGGTTGCAATTTCTTTGTTTATCAACAAGATTCCTTTGACTATATTTAACTTATATGCTCCTACTAACCCTGATAAACTTTTTTGGTCCCAGATTTTATCTAAATTAATGACTTACAGTGATGAGTATTTGATAGTTGGTGGAGATTGCAATATGGTTGTTGACCCCTTTATTGATAGGAAATCACATTCTAAATTTGTTCCTTCATATGCTCACTCTCAATTCATGTCTACTATATCTCAAAGATCCCTAGTTGATACTTGGAGACTATGTCATCCCACTCTTCAAGAGTATACCTTTTTCTCTCCTGCTCATTCTTCCCAATCCCGTATAGATTATTTGTTTATTTCGAAACCCCTCACACAACATATTTTACATTCAGATATAGGATCTATATTAATCTCAGACATGCTCCTGTCTCTTTAGATCTAGATTTACTCCCCCCTATTGAAGGAACTAAAATATTGAGATTCAAAACTCCCTTTTATTAGACTCTAAGTTTACTCCAGCTTTTCAGAATTTTGCAACTACATTTTTTATGGAAAATGAGTCCTCTAATACCTCCCCACAGCTTATTTGGGACACTTTGAAGGCTGCCTCTAGAGACTTCATTATTTCTTTTGTAGCCCAAAAACGGAAGTCTTCTTATAAAAATATTCAGTCACTTAATTTGCGTATTAAACAACTGGAACATTCATTTTATACGACTAAATCTCAATCGGTTTTGGATGAACTTGTCAAAACTAAATTTACATTTAACAAACTTTCAACTGAATCCGCTAATTTATTTTTGCTCAAATCCAGTGCTAAATATTATGGTGCTCAAAATAAGGCTGGAAAACTTCTTGCCAATTATCTTAAAATTAAAAAGAACGAACTAAAATCGATTCAATCTTAACTTCAGACAACACTATGGTTCATAAAAATGAAGACATTCTCAAGGAATTTACCAATTTCTATAGATCTCTTTATACCCCTGAATCTCCTTCTCAACAAAATGATATTCTTCATTACTTGTCCCCTATTAATCCTCCTTCTTCTCCCACAGTGGATTTTTCTTCCTTAGAGGAGGATATTCAAACTAGCGATATTCTAACTGCCATTCAGTCTATTACAAAAGGTAAAGCTCCAGGACCTGATGGTTTACATATTATCCTATTGTATTAGGAACAGTTATTTATTTATTATTATTGTGTTTTAAATTAATATTACATAACCTATCCTTTCTCCCTTTCCCTTCCCCTTTTTAGTTTTTAGCATTGCCTTCTTTTATTCTATGATATGCTTTAATATTTATTGTACAATGTCATATTTATTTTTATTAAATAAAGCCATTTTCAAACTTAAAAAACACACAATTTAAAAACCACCTGTACTAAAAGATGTGTTATCAAATTTTGAGTTCAGAGAGCCTAATCTCCATTTCTCTACCTTGTCCCAATGTAAATGTACACTTGTAAGACGTTACAAGGCAACTCCCATGTTGGCCTATGGGACAGGCAGCCTTTCAATAGTGAAAAATGAAATTCCACAGTATTTCACTATCAGGACATGGAAAACACATTACTAAATGTCGTACCTTTTACATTCATTGCACCCTGCCCAAGGGGGTACCTTGGGCCTACCTTAAGGGTGACCTACATGTAGGAAAAGGAAAGGTTAGGGCCTGGCAAGTACTTGCCAGGTCGACATGGCAGTAAAAACTGTGCGCAGACACTGCAGTGGCAGGTCTGAGACACTATTGAAAGGCGACTTGTGTGGGTTGCACAAGCAGTGCTGCAGGCCCACTAGTACCATTTGATTTACAGGCCCTGGGTACACACAGTGTACTGTACTAGGAACGCACTAGTAAATTAAATATGCCAATCATGGAAAACGAATCATAACACAATTTACAGTCAGAGCACTTGCACTTTAGCACTGAAAAGCAGTGAAAAAGTGCACAGAGACACAAAACCAGCAATAGCAAAGTCCAGCATACCATCAAAACAGGAGGTCAGAAAGCAAAAAGAGAGGGGAAACATTTCAAAAGATGCCAGGTCTAACAATGGGTTTAAAAGCACCTGCTGCAGAGTTACTTATGTGTCCATCAGTTTTCAGGCAACAATAAAAATGCCAAAGATAACTCTGATGATTAGTGTGCCTGCTTGAAATACATCGGAGTTTTGTCCACTGGCAGTTTTGACTTCCCATAAAAAAGCACAGGGGGTTAGTATGCCTCCCCCAAAGAGAGTGTACCAGCATGTCACAGAACTGTATTTAATGTGGATAGCTCCGTGGGTTACTGCTTTTATCACAGGGCACCAGGTTAGTGCCCTTCCGTTTCAGCTGCTTTGCAACAGTTTCAACATCTTCTTAGAGTTTCCCGTTGCTCAAATGGGTGTAATTTCTGATAGGTATCTATTTCCATTGTCTTCATTGCTTGATTTTGCTCACGAAAAAGTGTCACTCTAAGTGTCACATATTTGGTCTTGAATGTCACTTATAAGTGCACTGAAACCATGAACATGTATGTCACACATAAGCAATATGAAACCTTGGCAGCTATGTGGTTAATGAGCGCAGAATGTTCCAGAATAAGTTTGCATAGATTTATGGCCCTTTTGTCAAATACCATGGACTAGGGCATCCATCACCAAGTTGGAAGGGTGTAGTGAGGGATAGTAACAGGCCTTATTCTGTTAAGAATTGGAGCTTGGATGTCTATGATTTGCAATCATATGGGCCAGAATCACATCCGTGACGTATGCAAGGATGTACTGCGGTTTCCCTGCATTTGTTAACCTTATTTAAATGTAAATAAAACAATATTTAAGAAATCTCTATCACCAGTAACAAAGAAAACAGGCTTTGAGCAGTAATTGTGTAGTATTTTAAAAGAATGAAAGGTCTTCACCACTAATCTCTGAACCATTCCAATGTTAGACCCTTTTGATAAGTATCTTAATGCTCATCCAAGAAATGCCTAACTCTCACGAAAGGTTTGTGTCTTTCCAATGCTGTTAACAATGCTGAAAATCATAGCTTTAAAAAAATGTTATTTACAGATTAGGAAACAGGAAAGGTATACATTGCAATGATTATATATACTACATTTGGCAATGCAGTGAACTCTCAATCAAAATAAACATGTCCCAAATAAACAAGATTATAACATTTATGATTGAAGTGCATGTGTAGTCTAAACATAGTTCTCCATTTAATTAAAACAAACATATTTAGAAACATATAAACAAAATAACAATACAGTGGCATGTCGTGTTATTGTATAAGGTAATGGAGTGAATGTAACACAGTAATGTGATCCAAACTCTCCCAGTGGCTCCTTCTTTTAAATCACCTGACTGGTTTGTAAGCCAGTGAAATATTCCCTGCTTGGTAAAATGTTCTGGTACATAACAATCTGGTTTCTCCACAAGTTAATCTGAACAAGAAATAAATACATTGTAGAATGCACCTGATTATTTATAAAGAGACATCATTAATACATCGAGTCATTGTTTAGGTGAAGGTCTTGTACCAGTTTTCTGGGGTCTTGAGAAATTAGAAGAATTAATTGTTTCACTCAAAGATAAATTCAAACAGAGGACATTTGATTTGTGTTGCAAATGGTGGAAACGTGATGAGAATACAAGCTATGCTGAAGCTAACACCAAGATGGGAAAAGCGATGTCTTCAATTATTTCCTAAAGATGCGTATATGTGGACACTTGGCGAAGATGTGGGGGCAACAGGTTCCATTTGGAGGCAGCAACAATCGGAAAATGCCCTACTATCAAAAGTTTTGCTTTGAATTTGGGAATTTTCACCTTACCTGACTACCGATAGTGCAGTAGGTGCTGTGTCACTGGGACCACCGATGTGAGTTGCTAATACACCACAAGTATGCCCGTCTTACTATGAAAAATGGAAGTGGGGGTCATTTTGCTAGTATTAGGGTCCAGGTCAGGTTTGATGTGCACAGAAGAGGGCCCAAACAAAATGGGGGGCGAGAAATCTTTTTCATTTTTCTTTACAGAAAGGGGTAGAAAGTCAGCTTTGTACCTCAGGCTTCAGAGTGATGGCTCAATATTCTGTGATTCTGGGCACATCACTTAACTCCCCATGTCTAAAAAAAATAAAGTGAATCTGACCTTGTGTAATGTAACTGCTGCTCATGTAAAATGCGTCAAAGCCATTGGACATTATATAAAACTCGCAAAAAGTACAGAGAGCCTTTTCAAGACTGGAGTGAGCAGGGACGGTGTGTAAAGGATGAAAGAGACAGAGGAGGTAGCCTGCTACTCAGGGACACATCTATCACAGTGCAAAAGGTGCAGTTGCATTAGGGATCAGTAGTGTGAGGGGCTCACAACACCCAAATTATGGAGAGCAGAGCTCTTTGGTAAATTTTTGTTTCTGTTTAATGAATTTGCTTTTTGTAATTCTTACATTTATTGTGAATCATGAGCTACAGAAAATGGATCTCTGAAATGATCTCACAATCCTCACCGCCTGCACTCAGTCATGCCCCTTCTTCTCCCCCAATCCTTGCTAAAACGTTTTAGAGTGGAACCTGCCTTCACACCAATTTACTTTGGGAGGATCAGAGCAAAACAGTTTGAAGACCTCTCCACTAGAGGCACAATGCTGGATTCTGTAGCCACCGACGTCACTTTGACGTTGGAATAGATTTACCCCCTTGTCCTGGCCCATGGTATCACCTTAGAACTTAGTTCGTTTTTTTGTTTTCAAATCCACCAGAGGTAAAAGGCTAGTAGCTCAAGCCAGGCCAGGCTCCATGACGCCTGATAGCTTTAACCCGAGATCCCTCTGAACTTGATTCCTACATGTCTAAAAGCAATAGGCAAGGCGAGCCTGATTTTTTTTATTGCTCAGCTATGCTGTATCCTTCCTGGGGAAGACCCAGCACCTTGTTGTCTCAGTTCCTCCTGGTCACTTGATAGCCCTTGGGTCCTCAGGACACGCCTCAAGTCATTACATCTCTCTCCAGCCAGACGTCCTGGAACAGGCAAAGAGGAGGTCACCCATTTGACTCATGGGCAGTGTTCCAATCCCTGAGTACCAGCAAGAGTCAGATGTCCTTTTCATTAAACAGGGTTCTCTTTCTTCTAGATGTTGTCATCTCAGGTCCATGAAACTTCTGAGGTGGTGGTGGCGAAGTGCCAGCTTATCCAATGCACTAGCCAGAGATTGGAGAATGCCCTACATGCAATTCCGACTACTCTCCCACATTATCCCGATCAATGTTTTCAGCACTTTTTCTTTGATTTACCATAAAAATTCTCTTTCCTGCATTTGAAGGGATTCTGGGCATTCCATAGCCACTCCCCTATTCAGACAAGTTCCACTTCCCTCTATTAAGGTCCAAAGTGGTTTTCTAAACTGTTGGGGTTGGAGCCATAGGTTCTCGGGACAGCATGCAAATGAATAGGAGCAGTCCCTGCCAGCTCCTTTAGCACGCCAAGTCAAAAGAAGTCCTAATTCTGTTCTGTCCGGTGTTCCTGTTCCCGTTTCAGATAGCTATTTCCTACTAAGTTGCCAGATGTTGACAATACCTCTATCTTGCTTGGTAATGAAACTAACCAACTGTCGTTTGGGAGCATGGCTGTTCACTCCCAGCATGGAATGTATTTTGGGCCCAAACAGTTTTCTCTCAGATAACAAAAAGGACACTTTCTTTAAATTAATTTTCTGATAACGTTGTCAAACCTCTACTTTCACCATTGAATTAGATCTTTAAAACTAAATGAAGAATAACTTTTAATACTTCTTTGTAGCATTTGTACAGATAGAGATAGGAAATGCACATTTCAATCAAATCTGGGGCTATTCTTGGATAATTTAGCTTTACATACACAGTGAAGACAACTTTGGATGATTTTTCCCTGTGAAGGCATA
This sequence comes from Calotriton arnoldi, assembly GCA_963921515.1. NCBI lineage: Eukaryota > Metazoa > Chordata > Amphibia > Caudata > Salamandridae > Calotriton > Calotriton arnoldi. The sequence continues at coordinate 844,310 of CAWUFW010004481.1, read as the reverse complement.
CTGTTTCCATTATGTAGCATGGCATATTTTTTCATACTAAGCACGCACACACAGTAAGATTAAACGGGCTTTAATACACCAATTGTGTGAAACCAGTTTTGCAGAATAATTTTATGGTTGGAGCACACTCACTGTGGCATTGATTAGCAGTGGCATAGTACAGAGGATTTTAATACCAGAAAAATAGAGTACAGAAAAAGGTGAAAAACTGTGAAAAAGCGGAACGACAATGCAGAAAAGGAAACTTTGCCACACAGGGAATATTGAGAGTGCACTCTATGCAAAGATCAACAACAAAGAGCAGAAAATTTACTTCCATCAAGTGCTAAATGATAGTTTAAAAAAGTGAGGGTAAACAAGAAATGCACCAGTAGCAAGACAAATACAAGCATAGAGAGGATAGCCAACCAATAAAGAACAGAGAACTGAGATAGAAAAGAAAGCCATTGTTGAACAAGGGAACAAATTGCCTTCATTTATGTGTAGAAACTACATATTTCATTCTGTCAGGACAATGTTTTTTATGAATGGAACATATGTTGAGTAAATATGGTTATGTAGAATCCATGCTTATAAAAATGATTGGAGGACATGGTGTCAGGTGGTTCCTAAAGTGTAATATTATAGTAAAGACCCCAACTATTATATTGTAACAGACTGTAGAATTAAGGGCAAGTGAAGCATTACGGGCAAGTGAAGCACTTTACAAAGTTATCAAGATATTTGGAATATGGACTTCTGTCATTTTTACATGGTCAAACAGTGAAATTCGATTCACTCCAGTGGACATTTTAACCATGTGTTTTCAGATACTAAGATATGTCTGTGATTTTTAGTTTGTGAAATTTTAATGTGTTAGTGGAACAGCACAAAATGAGAAAATAACCAAAGAGTGAGAGTTAAATAAAAAAACACTTTATTGTTGAACAACTGATCCCATGTTTGAGAAAGATTATCACAATAAACATATAGGACCTACCCTAAGGATACAACTAACCGACTTTGAAGGATGGTGGCTGGTCAAAGATGAATAAACATAACATTAATCTAACAATCACTAACTAGAAGATGTTAATGCATAATACATGAATTAGTACATAGCTGTGAGAAGCAGAAATAAGATGGATGGATCAGCTTGCTAGATCAGAATGAGTGAGCTGAATTGTCAAGTGCCAGAGAAGTAGGTCATTTTATCTTAAAAAGAAGCACCAAGCAAGTGAGTTTAACATCCAGTGAATACTTAAACATCTGAGAGGTAGAGCTCTTGTTTGACTCATGATTGCTTTCACAATGTAATGCATCAGCAAGATATCTGCAAGAAGGATTGTTTAGGGGTCACTGTATACAGCTTCGCATTAACCCTCCAAGGTTTGAAGAGCAATGACCTGCAGCTATTACGTGTTATGTGCCTTCATAGTTGTAACAGGAGAATGGACATGTTTCAACTTCATATGTGCGGGCTTGTAATGTCATATCATCTGCTTGGACTTGGAATGTCAAGCAAAAGTCCACATCTGTAGGGCAACACCCTTGCAAACAGCTTCAACTGGATAGTAAGGTAGGAGTGCCCATTAGGGTTGTGTATATGTCTGTCTGCACTCTTGACTCAAGGCATGTTTTTCTTGGCTGTGATGAGAGGCATGATGAGTTGTGGGAGGTCACTGATGTGTCCGTGATCAGGTGTATTTCCTTGACCTGAAACTGTTTACCTATTTTTCCTCCAGACATGTCACTTATGTATGACAGGTAGGACTACCTGAGTAAGAGCTTGATGTACTCTTAAAAGCTATCTGCCTCACAGGAGTCAATGATGAAAGAAGGGAGTTAGACATCATTGTCAGCAATCATGTGTTTGCAGATGAATCCCCTTAGTTCATCGCCATCGACTGCAATGATAGTGAAGCAGAACACGTTTTTTAAGTAGACTTGAGTATATGCTTTAATTGAAAGTTGCATTTTGAGCCATTTGCCTGTGTGAGGTGTTCAAGTGTCTTTGCAAATCGCATTGTGGATGTTTGAATATTGATGGATGGAATGCTAAACGTGCCTTTAGTGTCAATTAGTTGTTACAAATCTCTATGTCAATGAGTAGTTTCCTGATTTGGGTGTTAGTAAAGTTTGACTCATGATTGCTGCAATCACTGTCTTGGGTGGACATACTCATCAACATGAGTTGGTAATTATGGACTTTGTCTTCAATTCTTTTGATGAGCTTTGTGTAATTGTCATATGATAGTCTTGTTTCTTCAAGTAGAGGCTAAATTTAATAGACAAGCATGGGCATTTTTTATAGCCTTCTAAGTGACTCCCTCTTGACTACTTATGTCAGTTTACCATTTGTTCGATCAGGTCCAAAATACCTTACAATTTGATGGAAAGGAGGGGTTTGTTTCACTTTTGTTTGCCTTTTATTTCACTGAGACAGATTTAGTTGGTTATGAAATTTATCCAAAATGCCTCAACACCTCAATAGTTTCTGCATTCCTAAAATAAAAAGATATTTTTCGTAGCCCCTTACAGGCTTTCTGTGGGCCCGATTCACAAAAGTAATCTGAGACAAAATCCTAACTTTACGACTTTCGGTATTCACAAAAGGCATTTAGGAGTAGTAAAGTTAGGATTCCTAACTTTACTACTCCTAAATGCCTTTTGTGAATACCGAAAGTCGTAAAGTTAGGATTTTGTCTCAGTTTAGGAGTAGTAAGTTAGGAATCCTAACTTTACTACTCCTAAATGCCTTTTGTGAATACCGAAAGTCGTAAAGTTAGGATTTTGTCTCAGTTTAGGAGTAGTAAATAAGGAATCCTAGATTTTGTCTAAGATTACTTTTGTGAATCGGGCCCAGAGGTTTTATCTGTGATCATGTTAGAAATTGGGTTGTTGGTTGACTGGGATGTGAGCCCTGGTCAAGCAACAGCCACAATCCCTTGCAGGGTGAACCACAAAAATAGTCACTAAATTAACCTCTGCTTAACCCTGAGTAGTTTGCCACAAAAAGAAGGTAGGCTTACCTTAGAGGCAATGTGTAAAGTATTAATGCAGCCCATAAACAGTATTAGAACATTGGAATGTTGGGAGCTCCATTGAAGACAATGGAGTAGCTCTGGGCTTATAATGGCTGGTATAAGCCCAGCACTCCAACATTCCAATGTTTGACTTTTGTTTCTCCATTTTTAATTTAGAACATTCTACCCTTAATGGGTGGAATGTTCTAATAGCCTTATAGCCCTTCTGCCTCAGGCTATACCAGTTGTTAAAGGCCCTCTCCCTCGTTATAGGCCCTCACCTGCGGCTCGGGCCTATAACTCGGGATCAGGGTCTTTAACAACTGGTATAGCCCTCGGCAGCGGGCTATAAGGCTATAGTAAAGTGAAACAACAACCCAAGAAAAATCCCAAACCAATTTAACAAAATAGAGTACGTTTGAATAAATTATTTGACACCAAAATGACAAAAATCCAATTAGTAGAACTGAAGTTATGAATTTTTAAACCCGAATTGATCATTAAATAGGGCTATTCACCGCAATTCCAAAGACATCAAACATGATATAGCTACCAGCTCCCAATTGGAAATCACAGCTTATTAAATGTAATAAGGAATCCCCAATGTTATCCTAAGGGATGGGTAGGCCTCACTGTGGTGAAAAACAAAATTAGGAGGGCTTCACTACCAGGACATGTAAAACTTAAAAGTACATGTTCGATCTTCTAATTACAGAGCACACTGCCCTATAGGCTACCTAGGGCCTACCTAAGGGGTGACGTCTATGTAATAAAAGGGGAGTTTAAAGCTTGGCAAGGGGGTTTAAATGTCAATTCGACATGGCAGTTTCACACTGCATTCAGGCTGCAATGGCAGACCTGGGACATGTAAGGTGCTACTTAAATGGGTGGCATAATAATTGCTGCAGCCTCACTAATAGCATTTAATTTGCAGGCCCTGCGTAAATAGTATACCACTCCACAAGGGACTTACAGGTAACATAAATATGTCAATTGGGTATAAGCCAATATGACCATGTTGTAGGGAGAGAGCAGAATCACTTTATTACTGGTTAACAAAAACTAATTTAGCAAAAATATTGAGGATAAAAGCAAAACTTTGATGGTGACCCTGCAGAGAGGGCCAGGTCCAACAGTAGATTTGTTACAGAAAATTATGTTGGCATCAGTTCAAACTTATCAGTGACATTTACAGGCATCTCTTACACTTATGGGGAAATAAATGTTAACATAAACACTTTGAGGCATTACCATGAACCAATAGCATTAAAATAAGAGTTTCCCTGTGCTAGCTCACTTGTTAACCAGCATATTGAAGGACGATTTATTTCCCATTATTAATTGTATTTGAGTCATTCGTGATAAGACTTGAATTTAACACGTTTTTGTGTGTGCCTATTCTGCACAAACCTATTGTTATAAAGTATTTTATGTAAAGAGACATACTGCATATTTAAATATTCATGAGGTTCTTAACAGTACAGCAATTTTAAATCCACTAATAAAACAAATATATGTTCCCAGGTGCTGTTTCTGGCAATTACGTTTATTCCTACTGGGCAATTGAGGTGTGAGTAACAGAAACAACAAGGACATGTACTCCTTTTTTAGCACAGTAGACATCACTGTAACCATATTTAAGAACCCGGTTAAAATACTTTAATTCTAAATATAATTTAAAGCACTGGAAACCATTGATGAAAAAGAATATACTAAGGAACAAAGTATACTGTGACATAACAGACATTAGGAGGTGGGTGAAAAGAAAATCCCTCCAAAAATTGACTGAAACAATATCCATCACCCAGGCAATAGGGCTGGACTACTCTGAGAGGGTATTAATGGCAGGCCATAATTCACTGTATATTAGACAAGTTTCACATCATTTTGCTGGAACTCAGGGTTGCACAGTCAAAATCACAGCATACGTAGAATGGGACATCCGTGGAAGAATCCAGGGAATGAATTCTGCCACACAATGCTTCATTTGATCCAGTGGTTGCATGGGAGGCCCACCAGCACTCATTTATGGGGGCTGGCACGTATTTCCCCCCATTAGACTTTGATCTAGAGCAAGAGAGAAAAAACCACAAAAGAGTAAAGGAAAGAGGAAGACTCATATCAGTGAAGAAAGGAGAAAGCCTAATCAGAAAATCGTCATGGATCGGGTCTCGCAAGACCCGATCCGTGACGGTTTCCGATTAGGCGAAAGTACATCTAAAGACTAAAGCATTTTAGCAGCCCCCCTTGACACCACGCTTAAGATTTTTCTAGTGGGGTGTCACATAGTGCATCGAATGAAATAGCTGTGGTGAGCACTACTTATATACAAAATTAGATTGGATGAAGCCATCTGCTCCAGATTGCTAAAATACCATCAGAATTGTGTTTATTCAATAATCCATGGTCCTCAGTTCACACTATGAACATTCTGTCCTGAAGATGGTCTTATAGATGAGAACAAATAGACCCAAACGTCGACAACCTCACCCAATTTCATGCACAAAGAAACCTCTTGGCAATGTTCATTGTAGTTTCAATGATGATCTCCTTGTTGCAAACTTTATGAAATGGGTTACAACAAGAGTGTTTTTGAGAAATTAGCTGCAGTATAAACAATCTATCTCATTCACTTTTGTATATGTGATTTGCTTTTTTGTACCCTAATCTTTAAATTAATTTTCCTACATAAATTTGTATTTTTTTTTAAAAGTATACACCGTCTTGTTTTTCTTTGCTGATGCATTCACTTTGAAGGAATATGTTTGATTCTGTAAATTTAGTTTTTTGAAGTCACTATTTAGGGCTTCGTAGATATAGTTCTCTGAACTAATAATACTTTGTATAAATGTATAAATAAATTCCCTTGTTAGGCACACTTACCTGATACTAGTGGGATTGCAGCACTCATTTTGCCACCCATCTAAGTAGCCCTCTAACCATGGCTCAGGCCAGCCATTGCAGGGCCTGTATGTGCAGTTTTAGCCACTTCAACCTGGCAAGATAATCCTCTTGCCAGGCCTAAACCTTCACTTGTTAAACATATATGTCACCCCTAAGGTAGGCCCTCTATGACCCATGGGGCAGGGTGCAATGTATTTCAAAGTCAGGACAAGTTCTTTTACATTTTACATGCCTTGGTAGTGAACATCTGCCAATTTAGGTTTTCACTACTCCAAGGCCTATCTCTCCCATCGGCTAACATTGGGATTAACTTATTACATCTTTTAACTGTAATTCCCAATTGTGAAGAGATAGACTTTTCAAGTTTAGTGTCACTGGACTCACAATTTAAAATCACAACTTATTGTGAAGTTGGATTTTTAATTACAGTTTAGCAAATGCCATCTTTTAGAAAGTGGCCATTTACTTACTTAAGCTATTTGGTGACTGCTGCCTGCCTCTATTTAGTATGGGTTGGGTCACAGCTGGGCTTTGTGTATTACCTTTAGAGAGCCACACACAAAGGGAGCTGAGGGGGGTCTTGATGGGCTTTCCCGGGAAATGGGAGGGATGAGCTGGGCATGGTCTCACATTTACACCTGAATAGGCTGTCCACACACAAAGGGCTGCATAACCCCCTGTAGTGACTTTGGAGGCAGGGCAGGAAGGAAGGACCTCTATGTACTTCAAAGCTTTCTTTGAAGTCTCCCCACTTCAAAGTCACAACTGGGTGTAAGTACTGGACCTCTGTCACCATGACTTCAGTACACTTCTGGACCTGTGAAGACTCTGACAGGAAGAAGAACTGTTGCACTGCTGAAAGGACTGCCACTCTGCTGGTCTGCTGATTTGATGGACTCCTGTCTTGCTGAGCTTCCCTGCTGCTTGATGTTTCCTGCCTGGATGAGAAGGAATGGACCTGCATCACTTGAACCCAGAGTGACTCCAAGGGCTTGCTGGCTTGCCTCAGGGTGGCAAGTGGTGCCACCCCAGTCCTGGACCCTTGGAAGGGAGGCCTAAGGTGCTTCTACATCCAGAACACACACATCCTCATCAGAATCGGGTTGGAACTGGTGCATTTTTGCCTTTGCATGGGTCATAACCGGTGCATCTTCACCTTTGCATCGATCAGAACTGGTGCATCCTTGTGAAGCATTGAACGGAGCAGGTGCATCGCTCTTTTAACCAGCACATCTCATTCGGAATCAATGTATCGCCTGCTGTGGGAGCAGTAGCCGTGCATTGCCTTCAGAACCAGCGCCTTCCACTCAGAACCAACGCATCCCTACCATTGCATGGAGAATCTCGATGCATCTCACCCACTGTGTAGCGCGACACTGGCGCATCATTTCCGGTGCACCTCACATCTTTTTTGACGTTGATGCAAGCCCGTATCAAGGTACTTTGGTTCAGCGGGCCCAAGTGGGTCACTGTATCCGGCCCATGCTCCATCATGGTCATCCTGAATTTCTGACTTTGTCCTAGTCCAGCGTGACAAGATAACCCATTTAAGCGCTTATTGCTTCAAAGTGCTATTTTACATTTATTCTTGAAAAATTCACATCTTGACTTCTACTTGTTGGATTTTTGTTGTTTTGGTCTTGTTTCATTTATAAAATTAAGCTCTATTTCTCTATTTCAGCCCTTTTGATTTCCTTGTACTAGCACGCCGTGTTCATTTCAAGAGGAAGTGCCTGGCTCGGATACGAGCACCATCCTGATGGGTGTCTTCACCCTATTTTACTGAGTTTATGATTTTTAATTTTCACCCTTTTAACTTGCCTTAATATTGGTTTACCAGTATTTAGCCCTCCCAGGGGATCCTGGTGAGAGGATAAACGGGATTGCTGGACCCTGGTTAGTTTTTATGTCCCCTTCCCTTGTTTTGCTACAATCGCGCTGGAGAGCGCAGGTTTTCTAGCCACGCCCACGTGATCCCGAGGGGATTTAATGAAGCTGACAGAGCATCCGCGCAGTGGACGCCTGCAGTAGGCACGCGTAACAAAAGCCCATCTGCGCCCATCCGCACTCGTTTTGCGCTCAGCGCCAGCTCCCTTGTCTGTTTGGACTCCCAAACGCCAGCTAAAAAATGGTATGGGAGGCAGGAGCTGTTGGCCCTGAACACTAAAGGTAAGACTTTGAGTTGCCTCTGTTTTAACCCCCTTGCTGAGTCGGATATTGTGGATACAACTTTAATGTGCCCTAACTGTGGAGATGCCTTCATATGGCTAAATCTGAAACGTAATGTCCACACCTGTCTTAATTCAGGAAAACTCCTGGTTGTTTCCAATTTGAATATTTGATGTGCTCTAATAAATGCCAGGTCATTAGTTAAACATCATTTTGAGTTCGCTAATTTTATGGACAGCTGTCAAATTGACATTGCATGGGCTACACAAACATGGGCCAATCAAGCCTCAGGGTCTGACCTTGACTGCAATCCCTACTAAATTTGTTCTTCATAGACTAGATAGACCACTAAAGCATGGCGGGGGTCTCGCTATGGTCCTTGGAGACAATCTCTCGGGTGTCATTGAGCAAGCCTCTAATCCTCAATGTGAGGCATTTAATTTCAGCATACAACTTAACAACTCACAATCTTCATGGGGCACTTTAAGCTATCACCCTCCTGGACCTAGAAATACCTTTACTCAAAATATTGGAACTCTCTTAGAGGATGACCTGACAGTAGGAGATATTGCAATTCTTGGAGACTATATTTTAATTTAGAAGATACTGAAGACAAGGACACGTTGGTCCTTATTGAAAGCCTAGAAGGCTGTGGTCTACAGCAATTGGTTAAAGAGCCCACCCATTCAGCCAGTCACACACTGGATGGCTCATTTTCCAATAACCCTCATGTAGTCATGAAAGAGGCAATAACACTAGCTTGGACTGACCATAGGGTGATCATGTTCGAGATTATATTAAAATCTATAAGTACCCCAGAGAAATCCCAACCTCAAACTCTTCAAAAACATGCCTGGAATAAATTACAAGTGGAGGTGTTCAACCAAACACTTGCAAACACTATGCCTTGATTTGAGGGAGATTTAGACGAGTCCCTCAAACAATATACAGCTTGGCTCAAAATAGCCATATCAATCTCCATGCCTCTTAGAACATGGAAATCCTGGAGACCCAAGTCCTAAGACCCTTGGCTTTCTTAGAACCTTCGTCATCGAAAGAAAGCATGCAGGAGACAAGAGAGACTTTGGAGGAAGGATTATAACAAAAAAGAAAAAGAGAAGTATAAAGTTGGCCTGAACACATATAAAGAATTGTGTGCAAGAAAAAAACGAAATACTTTACTTAGAAAATAGAAGAGGCTAATAATTCTACTAAGGAGCTTTTCCAGGTAGTCTCCTCTTTGGTTGGACCCACGAGGAATAATCTATCTACTAACACTCGGGCTTTTTGCGATGCACTGGCCAGCTTTTTCTGGACAAAGTGGTCCAGATTTACAAAAGTTTGATCAAAACTCAATCCATAGATTAGATAGTTCTTCACCCACCGCTACAGTGGAGGAATGTCCTTTATTTCTCAATTTCTCTCCTTTAATGCGCAGCAAGTGGCTACAATCATTTCTGGAACCAAATCGGGATCACCTCAGGACTCATGTCTTCCGATGGCCAATTGATCAAGCCACAGATACCATTGCAAAGGTGATAACCAGGACTTTTAACGTAATGATGGAGCAATGTTGTTTCCTCTACTCCTGGAAAGAAGCATCCATTCTTCCCCTTTTAAAAAAGGCAAATCTGAAAAGTCCTAAATATCTATCGACCCATTTCAGCCTACCTCTTCCAGCAAAAACCATCGGAAAAGACCATGAACCAGCAATTTGCTCAGTTTTTGCTTGAGCACCAGCTATTAGACATAACCCAATTTGGGTTTTCAGAGCGGTCATAGTACCGAAACAGCTTTGTTGAGAACAACAGAAGAGATTAGATCCATAGTGGATGGCGGTGGCAGTGTGGCGCTGGTGCTCCTTGACTTGTCAGCAGCCTTTGATATGGCCAACCATAAGATTTTGGTCGTCCGTCTCAGGGCTGTCGGGGTCAGAGGCCCAGCGCTAAAACTGTTAAGGTCTTTTCTATCTAGAAGGAGTCTAAATTGGACCCCTATGTCTTCAAACCATTCTCCCAGCCTTGTGGAGTTCAGCAGCTCTCAGTCCCACCTCATTTAACGTGCATGTTAAACCAAAGGCAGCCCTGATAAGATCAAATGGTTTGGATCTTATCTCCTATGCAGATGACATTCAAATTGTTGTAGCTATGCCATCCCCCATAATTCTGGGGGTGGAAACTTCCACAACTGTATGAGAGCAATTTAAAAGTGGATGGACCTAAACTGTTTACAACTCAATTCCGGGAATACAGAGGTCATCTTTTTTGGGAACAATGCCTCCCTGTGCTCCGCATCTTCGTGGCCTGAGAAAATGGGCTTGTTTCCTGCTCCAGTGAGGAAAGCGAAAAACCTAGGAGTGGTTATGGATAGCAAACTAACTATTGGATTATAGGTTAATGCAGTTACATCCTCTGATTTTTTAATCTTCAGGATGCTTAAAAAAGGTTTTCCTTTCATTCCTGTAAACTCTCCAAAAATTGTAATTTCATCTCTAGTGTTTGCCAAATTAGATTACTGCAACACCCTTTTCCTGAATATGTAGCATCAACATCTAACTAGGCTTCAAGTATTATAGAATGCAGCAGCCAGAACCTTGATCTGTATTCCTAAACACCAGTCCATCTCGCAGGCTATCATTAAACTTTATTGGCTGCCGGTCTGGCAACATGTTAAATTTAAGGCCCTATTCTTAGCCCACAAGGCCCTCTATGGCACTGGTCCAGATTTTCTGCAGCATTTCTTCAAATGGTACAGACCAAGGAGAAATCTCTGATCTATAGGTGTCCAGAAACTGGAAGTCAATAGATTCAGGCATACGAATTTGGGGGGGGGGGGGGGAGAAGTTTTGTGATCTCAACAGCAAAAGACTGGAATCTACTTCGTCCCCATATCAGAGCCATATCAAATTTGCTGATGTTCAGGAAGGCTTTAAAACATGGGTTTTTGCAAATTAAGGAATCAACAAGTACTGCAGCGGTTCTCACAATGAGCTAGTGCCTTGACACCTATGAGCATTTGTTGTGCTTCATAAACCTATATACCGTAACATAACATAAACTGGTGTGGAGTTTTTTTCTCTTGAGTTTTTACAATGTTACTGTTTGAAGTGTTGCACAAATACTTTACACATTGCCTCTTAAGTTAAGCCTGACTGCTCTATTCCAAGCTTCCAGAGGGTGAGTACAGAATAACTTAGGATATGTTGTGACTTACCCTGACTAGGACTTTGGTTCCTCCATTGACACAGTGCATACCTCTGCCAACCAGAAACCCAATTTCTAACAGGTGCCAATGTTGTGTTGTGCTTTGTGTGTGCGTAAGGGGTATGAATCAGGTGTGTTTGTGCGTCGGGAGCCAGTGGAGCTCTCTGAGGTGTGCTGAGATCTGGGAGTGGCGGGGTAGGTTGAGGACAAGTCTTGCTCCTGCGTTCTGGATGGTTTGGAGTCTGTTCAGAAGCTGTTTGGTGATTTCAGAGTAGAGTGTGCTTCCGTAGTTGAGTCTGCTAGTTTTGAGCACCCGAGTGACTATTTTTATGGTATTCTCGGGTAGCCACTTGAAGATTTTTCACAACATCCTTGAGATGTGGAAGCAGGTGGAGGTCACTGAGTTGATCTGGACAGTCATGTTAAGTTTCTCATCTAAGATGATTCCTAGGTTTCTGGCATGGACAGTGGGGATGGGTTTAGGTCATAGGTCTGCTGGCCAACAGGAGGAGTCCCATGGAGAGGTCTTCTTTCTGAAAATCATATTTTCGGTCTTGTCCACACTGAGCTTGAGGCATTTGGATTTCATCCTGGTGGCTACTTCAGTAATGCAGGAGGCAAAGATGGTTCTTGTCATGGGTATATTGACTGTTAGGGAGAGTATCAGTTGTGTGTCTTCTGCGTAGGATGGAACATTGCTTAGTGGAGTCATGTAGATGTTGAATGGGCTCAAAGAAGATCCTTGGTGGACTCCACAGGTGAGGCTCATGTCTTTAAAAATTCAGGGTGGTGACTTTCTGTGTTCTTCCAGTGAGGAAGGAGCAGATCCAATTGAGGGCAGGTCCTTGGATGCCTGTCTCATGAAGTCTTCTGATCAGGGTGGACTGGGGGACTGTGTCAAAACCACTGAAATGCGAACAGGTTAAGGGCTGCTCTTTCCCCTTGGTCGAGAATCATCCTGATGTCATCAGTTTCTGCAATGAGGGCTGTCTCTGTGCTGTGGTTGGGTCTAAAATCTAATTGATTGGTGTCCAGGAGCTGGTGCAGGTCAAGGTAGTCTGTGAGTCGCTTGTTGATTGTTTTTTCCATGACCATGGCTGTGTATGGTAGTAGGTAGATTGGCTGTAGTTTGCTAGTTGGGTGGGGTCCGCTGAAGGCTTTCTCAGTAGTGCGTTGACTTCTGCGTGTTTTCAGGCTTCTGGGAAGGTGGCGAAGGAGGTGTATAGGATTTGGGTGAGTACTCCGCTGATCAGAGAGATCCACAAGTTGTAGATGGGGTGGGGGCAAGGATCCACCGGTGCTACGGACAGGATGGTTCTCTTGATGTTGGCTGTTTCTTCAGAGGAAAATTGATTTCCAGTTATTCATGGTGTTTCCTAAACTTCATGTGGGTAGGCTGGAGGCAAGACTGCTGTGGTTCGGTATCAAGTCTAAGCTGAAGAATTCCAATAGGTTGTCACAAAGGTCTTGGAAGGAGGATGCGGTTGGTGGGTGGATGCTGGTGCGGTGATGTCCTTGATGAACATGAAGATCTCTTTGTTGCTGTTGAAGCTGTATTCTATGCGCTCTGCCTAGAGTCTTCTTCTTGGATTCTCTGATTTGTTGTTGGTAATGTGTTAAGGTAACTCTAAAGGTGGTCTTGTTGGCTGCATTCTGACTGGTTCTTCATTTTCATTCCAGTTTTTTGCGTTAGCGCTTTCTTGATCGGATTTCCTCTGTGTATCAGTTGACCTGCTTCTGTGGTCTGTTATGCTGGTTATGTTTGCAGGATTCCAGGGAATCTGTACAGTCTGTGATCCACTTAGGAAAACAGAAAACAGATGACAGACCAAGGTCCAGCTCAACTAATCCACATGTACAGTCAATTGAAAGATGGTGCATAAACACTTCCTACACCCGTCATCCAAAGGTGCAAATCACAGCCAAAGTTTTTCAAAAAAAGAAGAACGGAAGGTGCACTCGCAGGGAAGTCAAACACGTAAGCAATAATTCCAAAAATATTTCCTTTATTCGTTTAATCTTTAAAACTGGCACACAGCCAACGCGTTTCGTTCCCAAAAGTGCCAAAAGGGAACTTCATCAGGGCTCTTCAATATCCAATTAATCCTTAATGAGTTACCAGAAATATTTTGAAAAATAGTAATACCTCAAAGGGCACGATCCGCCCAGGGCAAAGTATATAAAACTCCAGCACAAATCGATAATTTATGTACAAGAATCGGAATAACTCAAAGCCTTAATGATAAAGAACATAATTCACAAAAGCTGTTCATTTGCAGTAAAAATCTTGGCATATCTCCTCTGAAACATATAAAAGCGAAGCGGCATGATAACCGGCAGGGTTGAGGTTGTGCCCGGGTTTGTGAGTTTGTCCAATGTGAGAGGTGGAAGAGAGATGGCAATAGAGATGCGAGAAAGAGGTAGAGTGAGCTATATGGAGTGAGTGCAGGAGTGTATGAGAAAGAAAGTGAGGGAGAGAGCCTGAGCAAAATAATTAGGCGGGTGCTCCAAGATGAAGGAGCTGGGTCCAAAAGGGCCTTGACCAGTCGGAGTACTAGTCTCAGGTAAGTCCAGGGGCCTAGGCCCAGGCACCTGCTTAAAAAACAACACAATGGGTTATATTCACAAGAACGTGTGATAACTACCGCAAGGGTAGCGTAACGCAACTTTCAATATCGCAGCCTAGCGCGGGAAAAAAACCCTGTGTCAACGTGGAATTCACAACAAGGCGGTAGCATGCGATAGTCTGCTGAAACCGCGGACAATGTCCGCGATACAACCACCACGATGGAGATAAAAACACAAACCACAACACCAAAAAACACGCGATGGGCCAAAGCGCGATGAGGAAATCACCGACAAGCAGCGCCAGGCCTGCAACACACACCTGGCAGGCATCAAAAATCATCATAAAAGTAGAAAATACACCCACACACAAACTGACCAACACCCAAGCACCATGGAGGCATCCGGAGCAGGCGCAGAGGACGAGCGCAACCCCACAAGCACCCCGGATGACCAGCCTGGGACCTCGGGGACAGGGAAGGGCAAGGACAAGAAGACCAGGAAGACCAAGTTCAGTCCGCAGGCGAACAGGATCATAGTCACGGAGGTGATGGAACACCATCAACAACTCTTCGTCACCTCCAACGTGTCATTGGGCACCAAAAATGGAATATGGCGGGACATCGTCGACAAGGTGAATGCCATCGGAGAGCACAAGCGGACAATGGACGAGGTCAAGAGGCGATGGAATGACATCAAGCGGAAGACCAAGGAGAAACTCAGCGCCAACCAGAAGGCAGCAATGCAGACCGGAGGTGGGGTCCCAGCGCCACAGCTGGAGCAGGATGACATGGAGGAGCTGGTGTCGACAGTCATCAGTATGGATACTGTGGCCGGAGTCGGGGGACCGGACACTGCTCGACAGGACACAACACAACCACAACAGGGTGAGTGACCACCAGGTACTGGGGGGATGGGGGGAGATGGCCACAATGGCACACATGCACAAGCAAGCAGGGCACAGTGCACACCCACAATGACCTTGGGTCCTCGCCCAGACCCACAGACTGTCACAATGTACAATGCCATGCTGTCTGAATGTCAACCTGTACCATGCGGCTACATACATGTGGACACATTGTAATACACCATCTCCCCTTCACATCGTAGGGGCACCCTCAACACCTCCTGCAGAGCAGTCACAGCCACTCTTCACTGATGACGAGGAGGAGGACAACACCAGCATCGACACCCAAACCATCCAAGACATCATTGACCTCATCCGCCAGCAACCTCCAGGATCAGGGCAGCCCATCTACACCCATGAGACCCCACCCACCACCCAAACCACCCAGCAGGAGGCACCCACAGCCCTGGCACTCTCCCAAGACCCCCAGGAACAACAAATGGCCTTCCAACGCTGTGTGCTGGAGGGCCAGAGGGAGACGGCCGAGCAGGTGCGGTGGGGGTCGACCTCATGGCTACCAAACTGGACGCCATCCTTGGGTGTCTATGTCCGCCCCATGGTCTCCAACGAGCCCTGACTGACATCGCTGGAGTTATGACACGGAGGGAGGAATACCTGTCCGCTCAGAGTGGCCCCAGCGATGCCAGCCGTGAGCTGGCACACATGCGGAGGCTCATGGAGGACATGGTGCGGATGGAGGCGGAAAGGATGGCAGCCACCGCTGCACATCAGCGAAATGTAGCTGGGATCTACCAGGCCCTGCATGTCTTCATCATGGCATTGCTGCCACAAGGCGTGGCGATGATGAATGCTGCTGCCCCCACACCATCCACATCTTCGCCCCCTGGTGTGTCAGTGCCTCACAGTGCGGCAGGCGTATCCACTCAGGCACCTGATATGTCACTGTCACACAGTGCGGCCGACAATCCTCCTCTGGCCCCTGATGTGTCAGTGGCACACAGTGCCGCAGCAGGTACTGCAACACCCACAGGTGGGGCAGAACACACATCCGTGGACGAGGAGGTGGATGGGATTGAGATCAGAAGGAGGTACTAGCATTCATTTCCGCCACCTTGCCTGTTTCTGCTTGGTGCCGCACATGGCTTCAAGACCTACCACTGACCCCCGATACACTCCGATGCACTCACCTTGGACAGCGACATGGACTGCCACATCCTGTTTGATGACCATTGACACGGCGGACAGACTGCGGACTGTACCCTTCCCCTTCCGCAGTACAGGTCATCCCCGGATGTACACTGGCTGACCCTCCACGTGCCCATATTGTGTAGTGTGCTCGGCATTGCCCTGTACCGCTCCAGCTGCATTACTGCACTGGATTTGCAAATAAACATCCAGTGACGCACTGCTGTGTAATGTCTTACGTCATTCATGTATGGATGTGTGGATGAATGTGGGGACAGTGCCTTCCCTTGCGTCAGAGGGTGCGACATTGCATTTTGTGTATTGGGTCCCGTGAACACTACAACAGGGACACACGCATCAGTCACTTCCTTGTCCGGACATGGACTGGACCACGCCCAGATCCCATGAGTCATTGTTGCAAGCCCTGCGCTGGTCCGGCATACGGCAGGCCAGACCACTCCACTTACGCCCCGAGGGGGGGCCCTCATTGCTACCCGTCGAACCGTACTCGCTGGTGGTGTGCAGGTCACTGGTCTAGTTGTCAGCATGTCACAGCCACTCCCTGAGGGCAGGTTTCCACACACACCACACCCATCCGGCACAGGCGTCACAGGCCATGTGACTCCGCCAATATAAGGGGCCGACGATGTCACATTCCCCTCTTGCGTGGTGACTGGATGACGGACGCTCCATGGTTCGCACTCATATAGGGCCCATGAGTTGTTGCGCACAGGGTTAGTGGCATCCGAGGCCTTGAGTACGTCACGGGCCTACCACCATGTGGCGCAGACTGGGGTTGCACAGGGTTAGTGGCATCCGAGGCCTTGAGTACAGCACGGGCCTACCACCACGTGGCACAGACTGGGGTTGCACAGGGTTAGTGGCATCCGAGGCCTTGCGGACGGCACAGGCACCCCGCCAAGGGACGGTGACTTTGGGTGCACTGAGTCAGTGGCACCTTGAGCTGCTGAGTGGGTGTGCAGCCTGCGATGATGCCTGCGATGATGCCCCGTCCCGGCGGTCCGGACAGCTCAGGTTTTGTGTGCCCTGCTGGACCGCAGTGTAGGCCAGAGCCAACGGGCAGCGCGGGCCTACCGCCCCGTGGCGTCGCTTCCGGGATCCCAGAGTTGGTGGCACCCATTGGGCTGAGCAGGTGTGCAGCCTGCGATGGTGCCGGGTGCACTGGTATGTCCTCTGCCATGGAGTAATCAAGACCCAGCACCAAACGTGAGACCTGGTGGCCTGCGGAGAGGGGCTGCATGATGTGGAGGGTGCCATGTCCGCGGGCCCCGGGCTTGTGGCTTGCAGCGGCTCGTGGTGGGACCTCCTTTCTACACGCCGGTGGCAGAAGGTGAGCATTGAGGCCCGGGTGTGCATGGGCGGGCATGCTCTGATGGGCGGCGGGAGGGGTTGGGGTGCCTCTGCCTGGGTGTGCATGGGCGGGCAGGCGATGTTGTCTTGTGCAAGTGTGTGTACTGTGCCAGTCATGTATCTGGGCTCTGTTTCAGCTGACGGCTCTGACTCAGATGTGTGACCTGGTGTCTTGCTATACATACCGGCACGTGGTTGGAGACACACCGGTGGCAGCAGGTGAGCAGTGTGGCCTGGGTGCGCAGGGGTGGCACGTTCTCTCTCTCTCTCCCTCCCTTCCTCTCTCTCTACTCTTCTCTCTCTCCCTCTCTCCCTCCCTCTCTTCCTCTCTCTCTCCTTCGCTCTCTATCTGTCCTATGATGTGCGCAGGACACACCTTCTCATCATGTTTTTTGTCTTACAGACTGTGACCTACGTATTGTCCCGAGGGGAGCGGCCATGTGTCTTCATTTCATTTCGTTGTTCATTTTAATAAAGTTTCATTTGTTGCTTGGAAAGTGAATGTGTGCTGCTCATTTCTGTGATGACACATGCATGTCACCAGTTGTGATTGTGCGGCATCAAGCGGAATATTTTGTACATGTTTAGGTGTGGCTGATGTGGCATGTCTTTGGTCGGGGGGTGCCAGGGAGGGGTGGTCCTGGGGGTGGTGGAGGTGGGTGTTGTGGCCCTCTTGGGTGTCCGCGCCGCATGATGAGTGGCTCCATGGCATCTGTTGCCCTTGGGTTGTGGCCCTGGGCTGTGCTCCCTTTTGTGGTGCTGGCTGCCGTCCGACTTTACACCAGGTCAGAGCAGGTGTAGATTTCCTGGTGCTAACGGCCTTATCGCCTGTTTTGTGTTTTTATCGCCGATGTGGCTGGTCGTTGTGAATCTTGAGGTGTGATGTTGTCGCGCCTTTTGGCATGGGAACGCCCACTCTGCATCTCATTAGCGATAGTTGCGCAGGTCCTCTGTGGTGATGTTTTTTGCGGCTGCTATCGCGGGTAAACTGGTGCTGTGGGCTGTTAACACCGGCTTGTGAATGGGGAGGTAAATTTATCACGACTTTGGCTGCGATAAAGTAGCGTTAATTCGGCAATAGCTCCTTGTGAATATCCCCCAATGTTTATCTGTTATGTGTGACCTGCCCCCATGTTGATGTACTAGTTGCCTTCTCCTATACTGTGTGCTCGATCCCCATCTGGGACAGCGCTGTTGTTTTTCTCCTTTCACTCACTGAGTTTGATTAATTCTTGAATTATTCACTGAAAGTGACTTATTTACATGTTGCTTGCTACATCAGGCCCGTGTTTTACCTTTGTTTAATCATTTATGCATAGTCGTTCTGACACCATGTTACCCGCCACGCAGGACTGGTCCCTATACCGCCAATTGCACTCAACATGTTTTAATTGATTAATTATACTGGTTGGACATGGATTAATTACTTAGGGTAAGTTGAGGACCTGTTTCATTTCAAAGCTCCATGTACCTGGATTCTCAAATGACACACACTTATCTCTCATTGCAGGTTTACTTCTAGTGTAGGCGTCGAGCACCCTATAGGGTGTCCTGGACTTCAGCCATCATCCGGACCTCCGATCTCTTGGTGAGGTCCCTTACTATGCTCTGGACCCATATGTATGTATAAGTCTGTGCCCACTTACACAAATATAGCCCTAAACCATGCTAAACCTCCCCCTCCTAGTAATTGACACAAGCCCTGTTTTCCCCCCACAGGCCTACATACTGTGCAAATGTAGCTATCAGATAATCTAAAATTGTCTCTCTGGCCTATATATTCACTCGGGCCCTCTCTCAATCTTTCCATCTTCTTTTTTTCCCTTCAAAACAGCAATTTCAAAATGATTTGTGTAATTCTTGTCCTGATGCTGACCTGACATAACAGAGGTCGAAATGCCATCAACAGATTTCAGTGGACTTACAGCCTCTGTAAAATTATTCCCCTCAGTATTCGTGTTATGTACCATTTTAAGTAATGCCCTCTTGTTGTTTACTTTCACCTTGTCACATGCCTCACATGTACCGTTCACCATTTCACGAGCCCTATGTGTTCACTTTTGTGTTGATTAGCACTTTTGTGTTGATTACACTTACTTATGAGTAACTATACCATTACTGTCTGAATTAATTTCTGCACATACTATTGCATACAGACCGTGATACTCTACTGTTGGAGTTTCTCTCGTTTTTTAGTCTTCTCCTATAAATTAATTTACTTTGTAGAATATTGTCATTATTGTATTACCTGTTGAGACATTGTTGTATGTTATTACAATTACCCAGGTCTCAATGGGGTTTAAGGGCTCCCTCCTGTTGTTTTTACTGTCACATTGAGCTACCGCTGGGCTGCAAAAGATTATCCTTTACAAGCCCCTTCTTTGGGCTAATACTGTGTGATTTAAAAAAGTATCATCTCTTCTAGAGAAACACCTAACTACTCCAATGACTATATAAATCTAATTCTAAGTGGTCCATCCCTTCTTTCTTATCCCACGGCCTTAGCTACGCCCGCACCTAATACCTCACAGGTATTGCTTTACAGATTTGAAAGGCTTAGAATGAAACAGATACGAACTGGACTTCATGTACATATGCTCACGGACTACCTAAAAGGAGGCGTAATTCCACTGGGACGTCAGATACATAATACCCCAGCCATTTTCACAAACGCCCTAAATTCCTTGCAGATTTTAGTCACCTTGCAACCACCTGATCCAGGCATTGGATGGTCCTCGGCATTGACACTGCCTTAGAACATAGCTGTAAAGAATTAGGAGAGATTGCAGACTTAGAGAAACTTATCCTTGAGGACAATACCATCACTGATGCGCGGAACTTACTAGACAAGATTAACACTTCATAGCTAAATTCAATACCTTTGAGCAAAACAAGAAAATCAATAAAATTCAGAAGGATATAAAAAATTACAGCAAAGAGAGAACTTACACATACCTACATGATGACTTTTACAACACCACTTACCAACCACCCAAGACAGGTAACTGGGGCTGATATAAGAACCATCAATCAGAGACATTTTCTGACTTCTCTAACACCTCAGCTGCGAAATCTGACCCAGGGGAAGGTACCAGCACTGACAGGGACCACAATAGACCACCACACACCCAACCCAAGCATTTTTTAGGGAGAGCCTGTGGTTGGGAAAGGGCCAGGGGAAACTACCACTAAGACTACCCCGGGAAACGAAAGGCCACCCGCAAGTTCTATCAGAGGGGATCCCCACAGTAATCCCCTCCAACATGACATTTAACACCAACATGGAAATGATTCCAATTTTTTACTTGTCTAAACCTACCCTATCTTCCCAGGAGATCTCACTTTTGAGCAGGGAACTTTCCGTTTTCCCTAACAAAAGAAGTAATTTCTTTAATTTACAGAGGACCTGCTGAGGTTTTTCAGGCGTATCGGATTGAGACAATTTTTTGCCAATAAACTCTCTGGCAATATTCCTAACTGGTCTCCTTTCCACCCCGTCTACTTTCCTCCTGCCATCCTCCACCATGCCACCGGAAAGACTTGCATTGGAGAGGCTGGTTTTACAAGAAGTAATGGAGATTAAACAACTTTTTGAGTATGTCCCCTATAAACTCCCCTTGTCAGATAAACAAGCTCATGATACCCTGAAGATCAATCATGATATAGTGATCAAAATGGCAGACACACGGTGTGGAATTGTCATCATGAACACAGAGAAGTGCAACACAGAGATAATGAGGCAAGTAACCCATCCTCAGACACTCGTCCTTTATGTATTACCAAAAATACACAAAAACTCAACCAATCCCCCGGGATGTCCTATCGTATTGGGCTGTAGATCAGTTCTAGAACCACAAGGCAAATACATTGATGCGATCATAGAAGAATTTTACCCACTTACCAACACATACATAAGAGATAGTATGGACCTCATTTGTCAGGTAGAGGACAGACCATACAACCCTGATTCTGACCTCATGGTGGATTTGGACATAGAATCATTGCACACCAATATTCCACAGTTGGAAGGCCTGGAAGTCATTCACGATTTTTGAACACATGGCCTAACCCTACCAAGATCCCCACTGACTTTGCGACTAAATTATTGGAGATTGCCCTTACGAACAACTGTTTCCTATACAAAGATACATTTTACCCGCAGAAGAAAGGTGTACCAATGGGAGCATGTTTTGCCCAAAATTTCGCTATCCAGTACGTACACAACCTTGAGAAGAACAAAATCGTTACACATGAGAGCCCTTTTTGAAACCAAATCGGGTTTTCGAAAAGAAGCATAGATGACATCCTCCTTCTCTGGCATGGACAGAATGACTCCTTGCAGCTATTTGTTTACAGGTTAAATAACTCCCAACCACACCTCGGATTTACTTCAGACACCAGAAAAGACAAGCTACCCTTCCTTTACCTCACTCTGCAAACACAGGAGGAAAAATAGGAATATCACTTCACAGGAAGCCGAAGCAAAGAAATACCCTCCTACTGTACTCAAGTAACCACCTTAGGGGCTTAAGGGATGGACTATCATATGGACAATTCCTCCATATCAGGAGGAATTGTAAGTGAAGAAAGGATTACTTTTGGGGAGCAGCAGTCTTGGCTGAAAAATTAATCCACAGGGGTTACCCCGCCTCCTAGTATCATGCGACCTCAAACAGGCCTGGTATTGTTCCAGAGAGATGCTCCTCACCCCAAACCAAAATGCCAGAATAAACGCATACCCATTGTCTCTACCTTATGCCCATCCAGCGATAAGGTGAGCAAGATAATAAGAAGAAACTGGGACATAATACCCACCCAGAAACCGTTCTCAGAACCACCCCTGTTTTCCTACAAATGAGGTAGCAACTTGGCTGACCATTTGGTTCACGCTATTCAAAAGCAATTTTTTCTGCTCGCCAAAGCCCTTATGCCTGCCTGGACCTTTGGCAATATAAGGCTTTTAAAAGTAGCCCAACGGTGTGTACCCAGTGGCTGCCCCCTTGGCTGCACCCTTTGCTCCCAGACACACCACTCAGGACTGCCCAGCTGAGCGCTCGCCAGGTCGCATGAGAAACTTTTAAAACGCGTGCTGCGCTTGAAGCGCTCCAAACGCGCTCGCTCCTTCGCTATGAGCCGAGCCCCCCCAAGCAGATCGTGCCGCCGCCCAGCCGTACACGCACGCGTCCTCAAAACAGCTGATGCGCGCCAACCTCCCGTGTCACTTCACCGGCTGATATGCAGCAGGCAAACCGCCACGCCTACCGGCTTCCCTCTGCCACTCGTTCTGCTCTTTTTTGCTCACCGGATCACCTCACCAACGATGGGGTCCCGACGCCACAGACACACCACTGTGGCTTGGCTCCCCTCCACATGAACGTCCGCGATTCCTGGCGGAAAAACGGCTCCACGAAAGAAAAAACCGCTCCTGCAGCTCTGCTTCTTGGGCTCCTCAGACGAGACCTGCAACGAAAAAAGGAAACAAGTTACGGGCCGCTGGTGGCCCGGGTGCCTTTCCTGTGGGAGGAGCGAAAAGAACAAGAGACTGTTCTGCTCCCCACACCCCCTTTTAAAGGGGGGGCACAGGGCAGGCTGGTCTAGACCGGCCTGCTCCAACGTCGACTGAGCGCGTGAACCGGAACGTCCCCCATTGGTAAAGCAGGGGAGGTGGGAGTGCCGCGTCATCAGCTGGCGCGGCGACCCCCCCCCTCCTCCCTGCCCCCGGGGACCGGTGCGACCGCCATAATGGCTGCGCGCGCTAATTTAGCGCTCGGCCTTGCCCAGGGGTGGAGTCTAGGATGTGCGCTGCCTTTGTCTGCTGGCAGGGTTGATGTATGCCACGTGAATGTGATTTAGACTAAGCAAATGCTGTTTCCCAATCCTTTTCCATTTTGAGTTTTACATAGTGAAGCTTGTGATCTCCAACTCTACTGCAGAGATCCCCCCCTTTAGGCATACATCTAAAATACTAGTAGTAACTTTACAGTTGTAGATTGAGCTGTAAGAGTCTCCACCCTCTAGTTTAAGGAAATAGAGACTCATAAATCCTCTGGCAGCATGTATATTTCACCCGGAACTATTGACAACCATCCGGGTGCCAAACATAGAGAGCAATGTACAGAACTGTAGATTTTCATGTAGATTTCCACTTGTGAATCCCATTTTAGGCCTTTAACCTTTACAGGACCTTCTGAGGTTCAAACAGCTTAATGATTCGAAACCCTCCTGAGGAAAGAAAAGCAATGTTTAATCATTTCATAAATGTAACACGAAAAATAAAGTTTAAAAAGTAAAAAGGTTTAAAAGTTATTTGAACGTTCAATACTACATTGTTAAAATATAAAATATAAACTTTGCAATTATAAATAACAAACTACATTTTTAAAGCACAACTGCATAATGTTTAGAAAAGGTAAATATGACACAATCTCACTGGCACACAGAGATGTGTTGTGACAGGGAGGCATACACACAGACTAGTAGACGCAGACAAGGGGCCTGTCAGTGAAAGTAGGCCCTAGTAGGAAGAGACAAGTATTTAACATATCGTACAATGCTTGTTTTCAGAGAGGATTGCCTACAATTCCACTGATACCTTGCCATCACCTGGCAGAGTCAGATATTTGTTTACTGATGAGTAGCCTGACTTGGTGTATTCTTCACACATGTCTTCCTCTTCCTTATTTGAACTACTTTAGCCAGTTGTAGTCCTGTCCTGGAAAGCATAAGGCCTTCCTACCTCTTCCTTAATCCTATGCAGGTACTTCATGACATAACTGAGTAGTCAGGCCACCTAGTCACCTGTCTCACCATCCCCCGCCCAGACCAAGCCACAAAAGACAGCAAAATCTAGACATTGAAAAATGACCTTAAAAGAAAAAAAGCCAGGGACAAGTTAAAAAAATTGTCAATGTCAGGAAATGGTCCCAAGAGTTTACGCACAACCAGCAGCAGCATACCCTACAGCTTAGCATCAGAAAGTGCCATTAGACTGTGACTCATGCTGCCATGTGTGCTGCATGCATGCACTTTTGCAAATGCGATACACATATATAATGAAGTAACGATATTGAATTTGATGCCAATTTCATCCCCTGCTCTCCTAAAGAAAGACGTTCCTGCTTCCACCAATTTACATGGCAACCCCTTTTTAGGGAGGACCTTGTCTGTATGATAAATGCTTTTATTTGAAAAAAAAATTGCTATACATTCTGTAGCAAAATGAAATTGTGATCAGCAAGCATTTTTCATGCAAAAAAGCAGCAGAAATCTATTGCCACTGAGCAAAGTTTTAAACCAATTATTATACTCAGTCTTATTAGTTCGAGTGCAATCCTGCAAACGTAGTGCAGTCACGTTGTGAATGAGGTACTAAACAGATCAAGCATCCTCTTTGCTTCTGAGAACATTACTGTGGTCTCTACAATTAAAATCAAGTGTGGAAATAATTATTTCTTTCTTTTGAATATTACTGTGCCATTAAATTAGATTAAACCATTAGAATGTAATGACAAAAAGTTGCATGCATCATTATTTCAAATGAGATCGAGTGGAAAGTATATACTGAGTAGCCATTCAAGTTTTTCACTTATGCACACTTTTGGAAAATGCGGACCATGATGCAGATAGGATTTTATTACCGAAGATGAATGAAGAGTCTTTAAAATATCTGTAGTGTGCACCTACTCTCGCAATACAGGGTTAAATGTCCCACTGCTGCAGAGAGAAACATACAGGATCACATCACATAAACTGCACAGATACTGGTCGATTTTGCATTGTCAATGGTCAATTTTGTAATGAAATTTGCTTTCGGACCAGTGGAAATGACTGATTGGTGCTGAACAATATTTTGTACCTGTCGATCAATGTAAGTGTTGATTTAAGAATTATACGATAATTCTCCCAAGAGTACAAAATTGCCCATTACTGGAGTTTATGTGGTAAAGTTATTGCTGTTAAAATAAAAAAAAAAGAGAAACATTGACTGACATACGCACAATTGACTTGAGCATGCAGACTTACAATTTCTTAAGGTGCATGTCTCAGTGACTGCACACGTAAATCACCCTCCACGCTTCTCGATGTTGGATCACCAATGTGCAATTTTGCGAAGCTCCTCTATCCATGTTTTACGTAATGTGCTATTCATTTTTTCACATATACACAATTATCAGTTTTTTCATTTATGAAGTGGAGAGCAGACAAAACATCAGGCTTTGTGGTTTTGAGACAGTCCTTAAGGAAGAGAGTTTAGTAAGGAAGTTGGTAAGGAAAAAGTCCATTGGAAAGCAAGATATGTTAGTCATATTCTGGACCGGACCACGGTCATTTATTCCATTAGTAATTCCCTCCGGGGTCTGAAGCTCCTGCAGGACGGTTTTTGGAGGTCAACGGCTGCTGCTTCTGCCTCCAGGTGCCCAGAATTTATAGCAACAGGAGCAGCAACCAAGATTGGAAGAAGGGAGGGCTGGTTTGAACATGTTTGCCAGGATTGCTAATTGGTTGCCAGTGCAGCCCTGCCGGAGTCGAGGCAGCCAGGGTACAGTGGCGGCTGCTCCCGGGAAGCAGCAGTGGGGGCGGGGAGGGGGGAAGAGGGCCAGAAAAAAGAAACAAAATCACTTTCCTGCCGGCTGGCCACCTCTCCTCCGTCCTCTCAGTCCTCTTCCTGGCTTCTTCTATGAAAACAGGACGCAGGAAGCACCCGGGCTCCCGGCTCCCCATAGCCAATCACAACGCTGCGTTGCAGTGTTGTGATTGGCCTGAGCACCTTGATCCGGTGCTCATCCAGGGAATGGGGTCTTGGGAGTGTTCTCCAAGCAGGATGTAATGCAGCCTGCATGGAGAACATGCAAAGTGTGCATAAATGTTTGTCCGGCCCGAGAAGGCCGGTTAAACATTCATGCCCACTTACATATTGCGCACCACTCCTCTCCATGCTCTGAGAGCATGCAGATTCGCCCGCCCTGCCGAGACGCCACAGAAGGAACAAATAAAATAATTATAACGAGTTATTATCATTTTATTTTTCCTATTTTTTTCACTGCGAAAAGCATTGGGCTACGTTCCTCCGCCTTAGCAGAGGAGTCGCCACTTCCAGGGTAGCATTTTCGAGGAACAACCTCTAAGAAGAAAGCAAAATTGCATTTGCAGGAATTTTAACTAAATTCTATTATTAGGAAATAGGGTTTGGCCAAAATCAGATGGATGATTATAACTACAATACCAATAGCTCAAGGCAGAGATTCTAAAATAAAATGTTGTTATACTATGTTCAGCTTTAGGAAAGTCACCCTTTTACCCTGATCACTCCCATTGTTTTGACTGATACTGGTGGTTACAGACTCTGAAAGTGCCATGGGCTCTGCTAATCAGACCCAGGCCCAGGGCCAGTGCTCTGTCCTTAAAAGGTATATGTTAATTGGTGTAATTACAATTGCCTAAGACAACCTACCTGTAAGTCCTAGTTTATGGTAGGGCATGTAGGTTTGAAGACCCCAGTGGATGTAATGCTCTTAAATGTGCACTGCCCTGGTGTCTGGTGTCATTTTGAAGCCAGACATACCTTGCAGGCTGGTTTTAAAATACAACTGTTTCCAAATTAGACTTTGGAATTAAAAGTACTTCCAAAGTCAGAAACTACATTTTTATTACATATAAGTCACCCCTAAAGTCTACCATAGGTGGTCCAAGGGTAGGGTGACTTGTTATAAATTGAAGCAACATTATAAAATATGTTTTATATACGCCCTGATGAGGGAAAAACGTCCAAAGTCGTTTTTCTCCATTGTAGTGCTGCTAACTCCATAGGCTAAAATGGGAAGGTTTTATTAGACTATAATAAAGTCTACCTTTTGATTGGCTCACACATAATTCAAAGTATCAAAGTAGTAGTTACAATAAATCCAAAAACTTGCCATGGTCGGATTTATTATAACTATTACACAAAGGTAGTTTTGGAACTTATTGTCCTAAAGTTACATAAAACAGCTCAGCATCAGCCTTTTCTGATTGGCCATCCTCTGACAGCTTGGGGAAATCTGCTCCCTGAGTAGGTGCGAAAAGGCCTGGGGCTGAAACAAAACACCCATTTGGTGGGAGGAGATTTGCTTCCTGATGAAGCCAGAGACCGGAAGGGGGCTGGGGAGATTAAATGAACTTCAAAGGCAGAAGCACAGATGTTATAGGACCCAAGCCAACCCCCACTTCTTTGACCCCCTGCCAGATGGGAGCCTTGCTAATTAGATTAGGAGAGGGGCTGGCAGTGGAGTGTAGGGAAAAGTTAGCTATACCTGTGGGTTGGTTTAGTCAGACCTGCACTCCAAGGACAGAATTTCTCTAATTAGATGCTTGGAGAAATGTGCATTCTGGGCCAAAAATATGCTACATTTCCCAGGAAGTTTTCATGGAGGGTGGCAACTTGAACCCAATTGGTTGGGCTGCTTCCCCCCCCCAAGCCAGCCCAGAATGGGGATACATATAGGAGATCTGCAGGAGCCCCTCAGATCCCTGCCTGAAACATCTGGAGATGAAGGCCTGCCCGGCTAGACCCTTGGACTGCACGACAGAAGGTTTGCTCTCAGAAGGATTGTACCTGCTGCACTCTAAGCACTCCACACAAGAAAGGACTGTGCCTGTCTTAAAAGATAAGGAGTGGACTCCTTGAGCAGTAACAGGTAGGAAAGTGCTGGGAGAAGCTACCTGCAACAGCACAAAGAGAGGACTACTCCAGCTGACAAGCTCCACCTGGGTTTTCCTGGACTGCACAAGTGCATCGTGGGAGGTTGAATCCGAGCCCTCAAATGGCAATCCAGAGCTTCTCAATCCTTGGCCAGCACTAGAAGACTCAGCTTGCCCCAGAGGAACCAAGAACCAACTAGACTACTGCTCCTGGGCCTGTCTGCAATGAGTTCCTGACCCCCAAGAGGTGCCTCTCAGGTCCCTGGGCCCTTGGGTGAGTCTGTAGCCCTTAAAATCAAGCTTTTGGGCTCTTCGCAATTGGGCCCATTCGCTCCAGAACCATGCCGCTCGCACAAAGGATTAGTGCATGCAGGCGCAGGTTTGTCTCATAGCACAGCAAGTATCGCTGCTTGTGTCCGCGAGGCTCCAACTCGTCTGCCCGCGATGCCTACCAGGTGTTTGCACCCTGCAGACCATCGCCAGTGACACTCTCCTTGCTGCTGGCAAGGTTCTGCCCTGCGAATGGAACACATGCCACAATTCTGAGAAGGTTAAACTTCATTGTCACCTACCTGGGACTGTATCCAACCCGTGCTTCAGCGCGGTCAGCTTGAGATTTCAGATTTGACTCGGTCTAGCACAACCAGATGCCTGCAGTTGGCGCTTTGTGCTTTTAGGCACTACATTACACTTTATTCTTTAAAAATCCATATTTCTGCTTCCTTACATTGGATTTTTGTCGTTTTGGTGTCATTTTAAAGATAATACTATTTTCAATTTATATAAATACATGTTGGATTTTTATTGTGTTGTATACTTATTTACTGTTTTGGTAATATTAAATGCTTTCCACACCTGTATCCTAAGTTAAGCCTGACTGCTCATCTGCCAAGCTGCCAAGGGTTGAGCAAGTTAATTTATTGAGACTTGACTGGACATTATTAGTGATTGTGGCAATATTGCTAGCTGAAGGTACCTACCTCCACCTACTAATAACTCACCTTCCTACACCAGCCAATTGACTATTTATCTCAAATTAAACAAGCCAAACAGTACCCATCAAGGCCTATAACAGAGGTGCGTGTTAGTCCCAAGTCTTTTTATTCTTTTTATGGCCGACCTCTCACCTGCTCCTGATGAAACTAATAGCCATGTCCCCCCAGCTAGGCAACATCACTTTGAACCACCTTTTATACATGGATGTTGTAGTGCTATGAAGTTTGACCAAAGTTGGCCTCCAGAGGCTTATAAACATAATCCACCAGCATCAATGCAAAACGGCCTAGCCATCAATCGGAATAAAACTAAGGTGCTGATGGTCAGTAAGGCAAACAAGAAAAATGTAAGCTGTCACCTTGCACACATACCCTAGATGCAGTAAATGAATACAGGTATCTAGGGTTCCTTTTGGATGACAGGGGATTGGCCTCTAAACAGCTCTGAACCATCATAAATACGAGCAATGCCCTCATTGCTGCCTCTTCTACTGTGAGTAAGAAGCTGAAAGGCCTTATTTTTGATACACTGGTAAAGGCCATGGCAGCAAAAACTCAGCCTACCTTGACATATGGTAGCACGGCATGCTTAGGACATGATTTGGCCTTATTGGACAACCTCCAAATAAATATTTAATGTTACATATTTAACCTAACAAGGAGCACATCCCTCAGCCAAATTCCATTGGAGTTTGGACTTAAAAAACAATCCATCGGATGGTAGGGGGCTATAGTCAAGACCTGCTTCAAACTAAGACAAGCAGAACCCAACATCCTAAACAACATCTTGTGGTTAACAGTTAACCCCTTCACTGCTAAGCCTTTTCCCCCTCTGTGCTAAGCCTTTTTTTTGGCTATTTGGGGTAGTTCGCGCTTAGGCCCCTGCAACTTTTTGACCACATAAGGTATCCATGCCAAATTTGTGTCCTTTTCTTCCAACATCATGGGGATTTCAAAGGTACCCAGGGTTTGTTGATTCCCCTGGAGGGGACCCAGAAATTAGCCAAAATACAGCTAAATTATTTTTTGGGGGGGAAAAATGTGCTGCAGATGAAAGCGTCTGTTTTTTCCCCTGCAAATGGTATCAACAAAGAGTTTGTGGTGCTGAAATCACCATCTTCCCAGCTTTCAAGGACTGACAGACTTTTGTCAGAAAACCATAAAATTTTCACACAGTTTTGGCATTTTATTGGTACATAGCCTATTTTTGCTATTTTTTGTGCTTTCAACGTCCTTCCAATAGTGGTAGAAATGGGTATGAAAGCAATAATGGATCCTGAAAAGCTATACATTTCAGAAAAGTATACAAACTTCTGAATTCAGCAAGCGGTCATTTGTGTAGATCCTTCAAGGTTTTTTGTATAGAAACTAACAGTTGAAAATAAGAAAAATTGAAAATGAGTTGAAAAAAAACAGCCATTTGTGCCGACGTTTTCACCTGTAACTTCTTCTAACTATGACAGATTTTTTAAAGCGATATACCGTTACTTTTGTTGGACCGTTCTGGTTAAGGGGATATATAGGACTTGTAGGTTCACCAAGAACCCAACGAACCGAGAGCCAATAACTGAGCAGCGTCTTGCAATGGTTTTTTATTGTGTACCGGGTATATAGCTATTCAATTGGGAAAATATAAACAGTGAAAAATCGGTATGAAAGACACCTATGTATTTCTGAAATGGGAACAAAGTATAGGGTTTAGAAACAGTAGCTATTTGCACATCTCTGAAATTGTGGCTACCCATACTAGCATGTGAATTATAGGACATTTTTCAAAGTGACTTCTTTTTTACACATTGTCTTACGTTTGGAAGGCAGAAATGCAACAAAAGTTAATAGGTGATAACAGTTGCTCTACAATTCTGTGTTCCCCTAAGTCTCCCGATAAAAATGGTACTTAACATGTGTGGGTAGGCCTAGCACCCGCGACAGGAAACGGCCAAACACGCAACGCAGACATTTTTACAGTGAAAACAGACCCTTTTTTTCCAAACTGCCTAGCTGTGGATTTTGAACTGTAGCTCTGCCGACACCTAGGGAAACTTAGCAAACCTATACATTTTTGATAACTAGACACTCAGAGGAATCCAGGATGGGGTGACTTGTCTGGCTCCCACCAGGTTCTGTTACCCAGAATCCCTTGCAAACCTCAAAATTTGTCAAAGAAAACACATTTTTCTCACATTTCTGTGATGGAAAGTTCTGGAATCTGTGTGGTTCCACAAAATTCCATGCACCCCGCATTCCCCAAAGTCTTCCGAGAAAAATGGTACCTCACTTGTGTGGGAAGGCCTAGTGCCCGCAACAGGAAAGGGCCAAAAACGCAACGTGGACACACCACATTTTTACAGTGAAAACTGACCTTTTTTTGCACAGTACCTAGCTGTAGTTATTAAACCCTAGCTTTGCCAGCACCTAGGGAAACCTAGCACACCTATACATTTTTGAAAACTAGACACACAGGGGAATCCAGGATGGGGTGACTTGTCTGGCTCTCACCAGGTTCTGTTACCCAGAGTCCCTTGCAAACCTCAAACTTTGTAAAAAAAAACACATTTTCCTCACATTTCTGTGATGGAAAGTTCTGGAATCTGCGTGGATCCACAAAATTCCACCCACTCCGCATTCCCCAAAGTCTTCCGAGAAAAGTGGTACCTCACTTGTGTGGGTAGGCCTAGTGCCCGCAACAGGAAACAGCCCAAAATGCAAAGTGGACACACCACTCTTTTTATAGTGAAAACTGACTCTTTTTTTGCAAAGTGCGTAGCTGTAGATTTTGACCCTAGCTCTGCTGCACCTAGGGAAACCTAGCAAACCTATACATTTTTGAAAACTAGACTCCCAGGGGAATCGAGGATGGGTGACTTGTCTGGCTCTCACCAAGTTCTCTTACCCAGAATTCCTTGCAAACCTCAAACTTTGTAA
Organism: Calotriton arnoldi; assembly: GCA_963921515.1. Taxonomy (NCBI): domain Eukaryota; kingdom Metazoa; phylum Chordata; class Amphibia; order Caudata; family Salamandridae; genus Calotriton; species Calotriton arnoldi. The sequence goes on along the minus strand of CAWUFW010004481.1, from coordinate 812,443 downwards.
AAAAAACAAATTTTCCTCACATTTCTGTGATGGAAAGTTCTGAAATCTGAATGGATCCACAAATTTCTACCCACCCCGCATTCCTCAAAGTCTTCAGAGAAAAATGGTACCTCACTTGTGTGGGTAGGCATAGTGCCCATGACAGGAAACGTCCCAAAACGCAACATAGACACACCACATTTTTACAGTGAAAACTGACCCCTTTTTTGGAAAGTGCCTAGCTGTAGATTTTGAACCCTAACTCTGCCAGCACCTAGGGAAACCTAGCAAACCTATACATTTTGAAAACTAGACACCCAGGGGAATCCAGGATGGGGGACTTGTCTGGCTCTCACCAGGTTCTGTTACCCAGAATCCCTTACAAACCTCAAACTTTGTTAAAAAAAACACATTTACCTCCCATTTCTGTGATGGAAAGTTCTGGAGTCTGCGTGGATCCATAAAATTCCACCGACTCCACATTCCCCAAAGCCTCCTGATAAAAATGGTACCTCATTCGTGTGGGTGGGCCAAGTGCCCACGGCAGGGAAGGGCCCAAAACGTATTGAGGAGACATCAAAATGACCTATCACAAAGAAACCTGGTTTTGCAAGGGGGGGTCACCTGGGTTTTGGCCCCGAGCTCGGCGGCCATTCTGGGAAACTACCAAACTAACACATTTCTGAAAACAAGACACCCGGGGTAGTCCAGCGAGGTATGGCTTGCATAGACCCCCCAACGTTTTCCTACACAGAATCCCCTGAAAACCTCAAATTTAGCTGAAAAAATCTATTTTTTCTCATATTGCTGTGTGGGAAAGTTGTGGGATTACTGGGCTGACACAAATTTCCTACCACCCAGAAGTCCCCTAGGTCTCCTGATAAAAATGGTACCTCACTCGTGTGGGTGGCCCAAGTACCCGCGACAGGCAAGGGCCCAAAACTTATTGAGGGAACATCAAAGTGACCTATCACAAAACAACCTGGTTTTGCAAGCGGTGTCACCTGGGTTTTTGGCCCTGGGCTCACCGGCCATCTTGGGAAACTACCAAACCCACACATTTCTGAAAACTAGACACCCGGGGGAGTCCAGCGAGGTATGGCTTGCGTGGACCCCCCAACATTTTCCTACCCAGAATCCTCTGCAAACTTCAAATTTAGCTGAAAAAATAACTGTTTTCTCAAATTTCTGTGTGGGAAAGTTGTGGGATCACCAGGCTGACACAAATTTCCTACCACCCAGCGTTCCCCTAGGTTTCCCGATAAAAATGGTACCTCACTCGTGTGGGTGGCCCAAGTACCCACGACAGGCAAGGCCCAAAACCTATTGAGGAGATATCAAAATTACCTATCAAAAAACAACCTGGTTTTGCAAGGGGGATCACCTGGGTATTTGGCCTCGGGCTCGGCGGCCATCTTGGGAAACTACCAAACCCACACATTTCTGAAAACTAGACACCGGGGGGAGTCCAGCGAGGTATGGCTTGCTTGGACCTACCAACGGTTTCCTACCCAGAATCCCCTGCAAACTTCAAATTTGGCTGGAAAAAATCACTTTTTTCTCAAATTTCTGTGTGGGAAAGTTGTGGGATCACTAGGCTGACACACATTTCCTACCACTCAGCGTTCCCTTAGGTCTCCCGATAAAAATGGTACCTCAGTTGTGTGAGTGGCCCAAGTACCCGTGACAGGCAAGGGCCCAAAACGTATTGAGCCAATGTGCGGACAAAGTGATTTTTTTTCAGCTAAAATTGAGGTTTGCAGGGGATTCTGGGTAAGGAAACGTTGGGGGATCCACGCAAGCCATACCTCCCTGGAACTCTCTGGGTGTCTAGTTTTCAGAAATGTGTGGGTTTGGTAGGTTTCCCTAGCTGGCCGCCGAGCACGGGGCCAAAAACCCAGGTGACCCCCCCTTGCAAAACCAGGTTGTTTTGTGATAGGTAATTTTGATGTCTCCTCAATATGTTTTGGGCCATTGCCTGTCCCGTTTACTTCGGCCACCCACACAAGTGAGGTACCATTTGTATCGGGAGACCTTGGGGGAATGCTAGATGGTAGGAAAACTGTGGTTTTTCTGATATCAGAATATTATGACACAGTAATGCAAGAAACATGCGTGACTATAGTCACATTTTGAGGTTTGCATGGCACTGTGAGTAAAAAAACTTGTTGGGTTCCATGAGAGGCACACCACCCAGCACTCCCCATTTTTTTGGGGTTACAGAAATATCTAAAGTTGGCAAATATTCCCTAGAGACAGACTACACCTTAGACAGAAAGACAGGTGAGACAAATATGACTGCCTATCCATCTGTTCCTCAAGTACACACACATACTGGTAGGATTTGGCACAAGGGTGAGTGAAAGGTTCAAAATGTATATTTTATTAACAAGAGATTTCACAAAAAGGAAATGCACTGTTAATAATTAAAAGGTTAAAACCCTGAACCAATGACTCACAGCTCGTGAGCTGTAAAACCACGGCAAGGCACCAACCTCATTACAGGCCATTCACACACCTTTCATACATGACACACAAGACCATTCACACTGCCAGCCATGGGCCCAGCACATTACAACATTCACATCAACAGACAGCGCCATTCAAGGGCCCATCACTTTCATACGCCCACATGACTGACACAGCAATCACACCAGCTGGTGGTTGACATAGTATGTGCAGTGGCGTTTGGCTAGCAGAGTGTGTAATGATGAGCAGCAAGTCACTACACACACCGCCAGCCAAGCACCAGCCCACGCACTCTGCCAGCCAAGCGGCAGCCCACACACACCACCAGCCAAGCGCCAGCCCACGCACACCACTAGCCAAGCGCCAGCCCATGCACACCGCCAGCCAAGCGCCAGCCCACGCACACCACCAGCCAAGTGCAGTCCACACACACTGCCAGCCAAGCACCAGTCCACGCACACCGCCAGCCAAGCGCCAGTCCACGCACACCGCCAGCCAAGCGCCACTCCATGCACACTACCAGCCAAACGCCAGTCCACGCACACTGTAAATTCTTTTTAACAAGAAAGAAAACACACACCAATTGGAACTAGATACAAAACTATAACTACAAACACAACAGCGGTAACTAAAGACATCATTCTATTCCCAAACGTGAAACTGAGCACCAAATAAAAAACCATACAGCCCAGGCAGTACACTTTTAGACTCACGGTTGCTCCCAAAATCTCTTTTGAGTGTGATACAATGTGAAACATGTGGGCACACACAGCCCAGGATTAGAAGGACAATCAGCACAGTGCATACAACTCTCCTTCCGCGTACCTCTTCGCAAACAGACTCTACATCTCTTACAGGGATTGGGTTTTTTTGGGCGTGGGAGGAATTAAATCAGGGAAATGGTGATCTTTCAATCTAGCCACATCCTCCACCACTCCAACTTTAGGAACACTTGCCTGTTCCACTACAACAAAGCTGCCTATCACAGACTCCTGAAACTGAACAAAAGTCATCTTTGACACTGGAGAACACTCCTTGAACACAACAAAAGCATTAAAAGTTGCTAAATTGAAAAGATGGATGGCCAACTTCTTATGCCAAATGTAAGCCTTACGAATCGCAGTGTAAGGTTCCAACCTCTGATCTACTCTATCAACACCACCCATGTGCTTATTGTAGTCTACAATGCACACTGGTTTGCGCACTTCAGCAACCTGACCCCAAAAAGCCACAGGTGAAGTACTTTCATCAAGGATGGTAGTCAGCATGTGCACATCCCTCCTGTCCACAAATTTCACAGCTAGCAGTTCATCACTACGCAAGGCACTGCACTGTCCCCTCTGAAGCTTTTTGAAAACAAGCTCTTTTGGGTAACCTTTACGGTTAGAGCAGATTGTGCCACAAGCATGAGTGTCCACTTTGAGCAATAACTTAAACAATTGCACAGCAGGTACAAATGGTGACCTTTGTTAAAAAGTCCTCCAGCAAGTTCCCAGTAAATTTTCTCTGAAACTCCTAAAGTGGACGGACAACCAGGGAGGACAATAGTGGAATCCCTACCAGTGTACACCCAGAAATTATAGACATATCCTGTCCTACTGTCAGACAACATATACATCTTAATTCCATAACGTGCCCTCTTGCTAGGAATGTACTGTCAAAAAATCAAACGGCCCTTGAACTGGACCAAAGACTCATCAATAGCTATTTCTTTCCCTGGAGTATAGATCTCTGAAAATCGATCTACAAAGTAATCAAGGACAGGCCGATTCTTAAAAAGATGGTCACAGTCAGGGTGATCTTGTGGCAACGCCGAAGCATTATCAACAAAATACAGCATCCGAAGCACAAGTAAATACCGATCACGACTCAATTGCAGGAGATATGGCCATTGCCATCAATGGACTGGAAGACCAATAGGAAGCCATGGACGGCTTCCTTATCAAGTATATCAAAAAAGTCAAACCCAAAAACTTCTTCATCTCATCCAGTTTTGTGGGAGTCCACCGGGTAGCTCTAGAGTGGGGCCTAAGTCTGTTACTGTTGTCCCTCAAATACTGTTCAGCATACAAATTAGTCTGCTCAACAATCTCAGCCAAAAATACATCATCCATAAACAACTGAAAAAACTATATAGGCAAAAAAGTTCACTATTCACTCTACACCCTGCATCACCACTAAAGGCAGGCAACACCGGCTGCACCATGTTTGGATCAACCCAGAGTCCAGCACTTCCAATGGGAAGTCTTGCAACCCCAGGCTGCAATCCCAATGCCTCTTGCTGCACCATCAACACATCAGTGTCCTCCTCTAAAACAGGCACTTCATCCACACTGAGAGTAGCTTCATCCACACTGAGAGTAGCTTCATCATCAGATGATTCATTGTGGACAGAAAACTCACTGCCAGAATCTTACACTTCCTCTTCTCCCTCAGACGCACTGTCAGTCTCATGATCATGGTCAGAGGAAGATTCAAAAAGCATACCAACCACCTGCTGAGCAGTTATTCTGCGGCTAGCCATAATCCTTACTGACAAAGGTAACTTGTCAAACAAGTCAACAACAACAAACACTTTGTAGGATAAGTAATAAACAAAATGTGGCTTTATCACAAAGACCTATATACTCCAAAACTATATCACTCACTTGTCAGAAGCAGATAGACTCACCACCACCTACTCTGCACAGACACAGCAAGGACCAACAATATCCCACTAAAAAAGAAAAAGAAAAGAAAATGACACATAAGACAACGTAAAAGACATGGCAAAGAATTTCCCACTGAACACACAAACTAAATATGCTGCTGTTATGACACCACTTACCAAAAATTCACTCATGCATGACAATAATACTCATTTGGAGTAAACACAGCAAAAAATGTTTTTCTTAGCAAATAAATGCAACTACGCAAAACTGCAGATCAACCACTGCTGAAACCGCAAACAAGAACAAAAAGCTTTGCACTAGAATAAAAAGGAGAAATAAAACATTACAATCACATCTGCAAATAATGAACACACAATCTACCAGCCAAGTTGGGACGTAGGTGGGCCTAAAAGCAAAAGGCCAATCTGCCCCCAAGGGGATCAGAAACAGCCAAAATATTCACCCCCATAAAGGGGAGCGACCCTTGCCCAAGGGGTTGCTCCCCACAAACATTTATATAAAAAAATAAATCCCTGGTGGCCTAGTGGGCCATCTAAAATATTTTTGGGCCAATCTGCCCTCCCAGGGGCGCATAAACGGCCACACAAAATGCCCCTCAAAGGCGAGCGACCCTTGCCCAAGGGGCCGTTCCCCACAAACATTTATATAAAAAAATATCCCTGGGGAGCGACCCTTGCCCAAGGGGTTGCTCCCCACAAACATTTATATAAAAAAATAAATCCCTGGTGGCCTAGTGGGCCATCTAAAATATTTTTGGGCCGATCTGTCCCCCCCCAGGGGGGCAGAAACGGCCAAACAAAATGTCCCCCAAAGGTGAGCGACCCTTGCCCAAGGGGCCGCTCCCCGCATGCATTACAAATTTTAAAAAGATAAACTAAAATTAAAAAAATCCCTGGTGTTTAGTGGGCATTCCTGCTGCACGATCAGGCGATCGTGCAGCAGGAATGCTCAAAGAGATATCGGAGGAAAGGAAAACCCTTTCCTTTCCCCCGATGCCTCTTTGATAGCAAAATCCCCCCTCGCCGAGGAGAAACTCACCTCCTCTGTCCTGGACGCGGTGGAAGCAAATGGCTTCCACCGCGTCCAGTTCAATCTAATGATGTTGGTGCATGATGCGCGCTGACGTTATTAGATGACGTGGAGGAGGGGGTGGGGTGGACAGCGGAAGGGCTTCCGCTGTCCTCCCCAGTGGGGGCTGCATGAAGTGCGGCCCACGGGGGGAGCGCCAGCGCTTCTCTCTTGGGTGGGTGCTAGGACGGCCGGGAGCCATCCTGAGCACACGCCCACCTTGTCTTAGGACGGCTCCCGGGCGTCCTGAGCACGGAAAGGGTTAATAAAGATGGCTGTAGTAATAGTCTTAAGGAGTTCTTCTATCAATCACTAAAGAGCCTGCATCTTGAAAACCTCTGGGCATTGACATCTTAATATAATGTCTTTAAAAAACAAGCGAACTCCACAATGGCTAAAATCTCTTTTCTGCTGAGTTGGGCACCCCGCCTTGTCCTGCAAAGACAGCTAGAAACCTGGGCGTCAAGTGGGACTCAGATCTATCCTTTGAAACCCACATATGCCATGTCTTGTCGGTCTGCTTTGGCAAACTGAAAACCTTAAAAAAATTCCTGCACCTCTTGCCAGAGGATAGCAGGAGGACAGTAGTTCATGTGACTGTGACATCTCATCTAGACTATGCTAGTAGCCTGTACTTGTGACTTCCCAGGTATTTGATTCACAGACTGCAGATGATTCAGAACGCGGCTGCAAGACTTATTCGCAGAGGGCCTTTCCGCCAACACATTTCCCCTCACATCAGGCTCCTCCATTGGCTCCCAGTTGCAAAACGCATTGAATTCAAGTCCTTGACCCTAGCTTTTCGGGCAATGCACAACATAGGACCAAGATACCTCGGAAAGAGACTTCTCCCATACCAATCGGCCCGCACTCTTAGATCTAACTCTACGCTCCTACTGTGCGTTCCCCGGTTTGTTAAGGCCAGAAAGGGAGGAAGGTCCTTTTCGGTCAGGACAGCTATGCTATGGAATGCAATGCCTCTGCAACTTCGCATGCTGGACTCTGAATCCGAGTTCTGAAAGCACCTGAAGACGAGGCTCTTTGGCTAGGCTAGACGCTGCCCCAATCTACTCACCTGACTGCCGCAAAGCGCCGGGACACCTCTGTTTGAGGTAGCTGTTTGCGCTATACAAATAACACTATTATTATTATTACTAAAGGACAAAGAGGAGTTTGCCAAAAGAGAGAGCCTGGATGGTCATCAACAGCTACTCCAAATTGTCGTGAGCATCGTATCTAGCCTGAACCTACTGACATCATCTGAAACTTAAACTACTGCAGTGCACATGGCTGTCCATCATCCTATGTGGAAAAACCTGCATTGAAATACAAGTGGAACAGAAGGTGTCACTTATGCGGGGCAACCAACGAGAGTCTTCTGCACCTAACCTGCATTTGCCCAGAGTTGGCAATGGAGACGAGGTGCCTCCTCCACCCTTTAGCCCAAAGTGAAAGGAATCAGCACATGTAGTCATTTCAGGATACTCTATCTATGGCCAGAATACCCCATATCATCCTGTTGCTTTATGAAATTCTTAAACCAATTTGAATGAAAACTGCCCTAGCAAGTAAATCACTGCCCAGTGATCCTATCGATCAAACGGATCCCGGCTACCTCCTCACTCTCACCTAAATCATGGACTTTTGGAAGCCTTGTATCCTGCTTTGGCATACATATCGTAACTTTCCAAACTTTCATGCCACTTGGTGTCTTCAGGGTCCCCCAAGAAAGCCCCTAATAAAAGCATGAATTTCATCGGGCCAGGCTGCTAGCAGGAGTATCAGCTTCATTTCAATCTCCATGCTATCCTGGCCGTGGACTATCAGACCCCAGGATGAAGTGGCCCGCTGGACCCCATCAATAGTGGCATGACGTCTTTACCTACTGAATCTGTCGTGCTGTTTATTTGCTTGTTGTGCTTGTTTGTTTTCACATTTTTGCCACTTGCACTTTACTTGGATCTCAGAGAGGTTTCGAGTGAACTAACCCTCTTACCATTCACTGACTGCCCCCATGATTACTAATAGCTGCTGCACGTTACACTTTTTTGCACTTTGCACTTCTCCTGGCTTTCAGAGGGGTCGCTAGTGAACTAACACGCTTGGCAATCACTGGACTGCTCCCTTGAATACTAATAGCTTCTGACCGTAAGCACCTTTATCAAGTAGGGCAAGAAACAGGAAATCAGCAGAATGAAGGGCATATCCTGAACATTGCTCACAGGTGCAGAACGGAGCTGTGTGCCTCTTCTGAGGGAGAATTAGAAGTCTACAATTGCAGAAATTGTGCCAGTTAGTGCATACTATGCAGACATTAGAGGTCAGAAGCATGGAGCAGTGGGTGCCACGGTGTGCCTCTGGGCTGTGCATCTGAGGTTTATGCACTTATGGATTTACAGAGAGTTTCTGGTTAGGCCTTCATTCTGAGTAGCCCACGCTTCCTGATTGCTGGCAACAGTAGTCACTAGGCACATTCAAAATGATATCTAATGCAGTAAAACCACACCCTATTGTTTCCCCCAAGCTCTGTACATTTCATCATCTAAAATCAGATGGCTGGTTGGAAAACCAGACACAAATTAGAAACTATCATTTAGATACGGTTAGAAAACACATTTTCTCACTACAAACATGGTGCAATCTGGAGAACAACAATAGTCTCACCTTGGATTTTCTGATACCTGATGTATCAGTAATTTCGAATGCCAGAATATAGATGTGAATTTTCAACACAGTGGTCCCTAAACAAGGACAATAGACGTAAGGAGAGATGAATATAGACTCAGAGTCAGTACTATATTTAAAGCTGTCCAGCCGGACAGGAATGCTTTTAATTTATAAAATTAACACAGAAACAATAAAGTGGGACACAAGCCTGCATCCTACTAAGTGAGTGTATAGAGCATAACTAGGAGAACAGTGCTCCATAGGCTAACGGCGTAGGGTGCCCGCACCTTACTGGGGTATGTACTCGGGTGTCGGCTCCGATAGACCTGCCCCGTCCTGACGCCTGCCTATGGAGCACTGTTCTCCTAGTTTTTAGGTCACGGTCAAGAGGGCATATTCGACTACTGAGTCCAAACCATAGCTTATAGTCTCTTAGGCTATTGCCCCCACTGATCGCTTAGAGGGCTAATGTTACCCCTCTACTAACTAATATCTCCCTCGTGCACTACACCACTTCCACAGTTTTTCTGGTCCTGATGAAACGCCAGGGATCCTTTTGACCATTAAGGCGTGAAAGATGTCGACCTTGTAGTTACCTGGGCACATTATGCCTCCACTGGTAACCCCCAACCTACGGGTATTTTAGTCTGCCAAGGGTACCTCTTCATTAAAACTTCTCTTTTTGGTAACCCTTAGATAGTTTTAACGCATTGCACGCACATTATCACCCTTCACTTAGGACTCTGTTCACACACCCACATGCACCAAATGGCAGTTCTCAAAAGATCTCCGCCAAAGTGACCCTTCGGGGGACCCGTAGGGCATTGCACCGCCGGCTCGACGAGGAGCAACTGCCCAATGATGAAGCATGACATCCTTCAGGATGTGTGAGGGCTACAAGAGACAATTTCTGTCCCCCCCCACTGAGTCCTTGACCTAGCACTCTCTTCCCTTATCCCACATGTAGCCTTAAGGCAGCAGGAAAACGCCTGCACCTGTGAGTAAACATGGGCACTTAAATTTCTGATCTCATTACTATCACTGAACTTTTTAAACAATGAATTATGAGGCGTCATAACTACACATTCATCCTTCCATTCCAAACGTTGTGGAGTCCTCAGGTATCGTTACATTCATGGCACCCAACCGTTAACCAACCTGCGGGCATATTTTCATTTGCGTTATGGTATACAATACTGCATAGCCCACTCACAATTTCACTCCTTTGCCGGTTCTAATAGTATAGTAAAAATCGACAAACATGATGCATACCACACCCGTACGGAGCCTAGGCAGATACATCCACTCGCTAATTCATTCTGAAACTCACCGCCGGGACCGGGCGTCAACTCCACTCTCCTCTCATCACTATGTCCCTGCGCTTTTGCGGCTGAAGTACTCTCCGGTTTCCCGCACCCGGAAGTGCTTCAAGGATAATATCCGGGTCAAGCCACCAAGGGCTACCCGGCCCATCTCATCAGATTCATGGGCGCCATCTTTAAATGACACGCGACGGAGGGTGCACCATAATCACTCCCAAACCTGAAATTAATCTCATAAAGGGTTCCAGATGTATACAGAGTGAACAATATTAAAAATGTCAAAAGAGAGTAAAGGGGGGCTCAGTATTCCTAACGTCCTCATCTCTCCGGTATTTTCAATACTTGGGGTACCCAACTGCACACGGATTTCGAGGGTGCCATCTTGAAATGGTGCACACTAAAGATCGCAACAACACTCAAAAGGGCTCCATACACCAGACCACCTACTCTGAACGGACTCTCATATATAAAGGGTGCACCATAGTCACTCCCAAACCCGAAATAGTTCTCATAAAGGGTTCCAGATTTATACAGAGTGAAAAATGTTACAATTGTCAGAAGAGAGTGAAGGAAGGATAACTATTCCTACCGTCCTCGTATCTCCAGAATTCTCAATACTTGGAGTGCCCAACTGCACATGATTTTCAAGGGTGCCATCTTGAAATGGTACACACTGAAGACCACAACAACACTCAAACGGACTGTATACACCAGACCACGTACTCTAAATGGACTCTCATATATAAAGAGCAGGGTCCCATAAAGTCCATATCAGAACAAAACTGCCCCATGTGTCCGTGACTGACATTTCAGCGCACTCATACCATGGTCCACCAAAAAACCAAAGGTAGTAGAGTAAGTCTCAAAGGCAGCATTTTTATATATAAGAAAAGGACCCAAACCTGGACATCTCACTGGGTGAATGAAACACAACCCTATGTATAGTGAGTAATGGTCTCATCTACCCAATCTGTGCCACTCAATAGAGTCGTTCAAGCCATCCTGGTCTGCCTTTTCTGAGAAAATCCAACAAGCCTCTTTCTGAGCCAATAGGCTTTCAATGGCATGTGTTTCTCCAACCACTTTTTCCAACACAGTCCATCTTAATTCCCTGCAATTGTGCCCCACTTCTTGGAAGTGGCGCACAAGGCATGTGGTTAGCTTTCCTGCTTTTAAAGTGCTGATATGTTCTTGAATCCTCACTTTAATTTTTCTAGCTGTAAGGCCAATATAGTGGAGTCCACAACCACAGGTCAGCTGATAGATGACATTGGGAGTGTTGCAATTACTGAATTTCGTCTGAAACTACACTCTTCCATTCACAAAGGGTAATGCTCTTCGAAGCCTGTGTCAAACTGCACACCGTGCAGTTTCCACAGGGGAAGTGCCCTGATGTTATCCCTGTTTTCTGTGGCTCTCTCTGTCATGTGTGGACCAAACGATCTCTCAAGTTAGAGGCCTTTTTAAATGCAAATCTAGGTTGGGGCATTTTCTTGGGGCCTGAGTCCAGTAGATACCAGTGTTTTCTGATAATCTGTCTGATTTTGGTAGACAGAGGATCGAAGGTAGTCACTACTGGGAGGCATTTGTTGTTAGTGCGTACCCTCCTTTCTAGTAGTGCTTCTCGAGGGGTGTTAATGGCTCTCTTGCGGACCTGTTTAATCACTTTGGCAGGGTAGGCTCTCTCAGCGAGACGGTGGGCAAGATTTTTCAATTGTTCAACAATAGATCCAGTGTTAGTGCAATTCCTGTGGTATCTAAAAAATTGGCCTGCTGGGAAGTTGTTCCGTAATGCCCTAGGATGGAACGACCAGTAGTGCAATAACAAATTTCTATCGGTGGGATTTTGATGGAGTGTAGTCACCAGTTTGTTTTCATTGGTTGTTATGTCAAGGTCAAGATAAAGCGCTTTGCGACGGTCCATGGTCCACTTAAACCGGAGGCAGCTATCGGCCATATTGAGCCAATTCAAGAATGCAAGTAGTAGATCCTCCGGACCTGACCAAATGCACAGCATATCATCAATATGTCTCTTCCATAAAGAGAGATATATTGAAGAAAAGGATTGGAAGTGTGGTAAACAAAGTTCTCCTCAAACTGCCCAACGTAAATACAGGCCAAACTGGGGCCAAATTGCCCCCATCGATGTAGCCGAGACCTACAGATACAGTTGATCACGGTAACAAAAGAAATTTCTCGTCAACGCTCACTCAATACATTTGAGGACGAATGATGGGGCGTGTCATAGAACCAATCACCTTCCCCAAGCGCCCGCGCTGCTGCCACCAGCGTGGCATCCTGAGAAATGCTGGTGTGAAGAGATTCAATGTCAACGGTGACCATCAGTTGATTTAAAGTGTCATACTCAAGGTCCTCCAAGACAGTAAGAATATCGGTGGTGTCCTGTACAAAGGACCGTTGACTGATGACGGTCTCCCGCAAGAAAAAGTCCGAGAACTGTGACAAAAGTAATGATTGAATACCAGACACTATCGGGCATCCAGGAGGAGGGTGCTGAGGCTTATAAATCTTAGGCAGAATGTAAAATGCTGGCACTGTAGGTGTAGGATTCATTAAAAATTCAGTTTGTTTGTGGGTAATCCATTTTTTCTCTTTCGGTTCGGCCGCCATGGCCCGACTGATGTCCTGCAATTCAGATGTAGGATCTCTAATAAGAGGTCTGTTGTTGGTACGTACCCCCAACAATTTCAAAACATCTTCTTCATAAACCTGCGTATTCATAACCACTACTGCACCGTCTTTGTCTGCTAACTTGATTATTATTTGATCATTTGTTTGTAGCGACTTTACAGTGTCCCAGTCAGTCTTACTCATATTTTGAAAGGAGCATTGGCCATGTACTTGTTCCAGTGCTGAAACATCACTGAGGGCCTTTTGTTCGAACACCAAAACCTCAGGTACCACAGCGCACATTGGAGGACAAAACGTGGACGGGCGGTGTAGATTAGTAGAGAAAATGGACAGTGAATCCACTGTTTTCTCCTCAAACAAATTGTGCAGGCGAATCTTTCGCATCGTGTTAAAAAATTCTGTTCTGAATTTGAAAGCATCATGTTTGGGAGTAGGGACATACCCCAGACCTTTATTCAGGACTTGTATTTCAGTTGCAATCAAATGGTAGCCCGATAAATTTACCACAATGTCATTCACTGAGCTGCCCTCCCTTTGCTGCGTGTTATTCTTGGGGAGTACACCTGCCATGTCTGGTCCTGTTGACCTCTGCCCCTGGGCTCTCTGGCCTCCTCCCCTGTTTCCCCGTATGCCCTGGCCTAAAAAAGACCTTAATACAGTGCCAAGGTCCTCGTTCTGTCTGTTCTGGTGCCCAAATCTGACCCTCTGATTGTTGGACATAGAGGGTTGTTCACCTGTTTCCTCTTCCTCACTACTGGTGTTGTCAAATGTCCAACTGTGTGGTGTCCTGCGCCCCTGACGTCACCCACCTCTGGGTTGTTGATATTGATATTGCTGGCCCTGCTCCCCTCTGGTTTGGTAGTGGCTATCTTTTATATAGGGGAACGCCCACTCATGCAAGAAACGTTCCAAATTGTGTCGCAGGCCCCTGATTTTTTGGTTGACCATGTAGGTTTTATATTCGGACAGATCACCCTGTATCCTGGCCAGCTGTTCCTTAGCATCGTTAATCGTAGTGCCTCTCTTTAAAGACTTTTCTAAATCTACGATTTCCTTCAACAACTCATCGCTCAGTCTCTTGGCTGTATGAATAATGAGAATGAGCCAGTCGTGAGTACACTTATTGGCTATATAGCTCCAATCCAGGCAAAATTGTTTGTCTTCTAGAAAGATCTTTGGCTCAATACGTACTAGGAGACTAGCTGGAGCAGTACTGGCACGAAGGTCTTCAGTCATTAACATCCCATGTAGGGCAACTCGAATCTGTTGTTTTATTAATATTTGACAGTTTATCCCATTCATTCCTTGCTGTACTACCCGTGACCAAAGGTGCATCTGGGAACAAGGATGGGCCTGACAAGATCAACGCAATTTGTTCATCAGAGAAAGCCAAGCAATTTGTATCCATCTCAGGGGAACAGGGATATAAAATTCTTAGTGTGCAACTTTACTCACAGATGGCCACACAGGTTGAAAAACTAAAAAGGACACGATACAGCTGAGAGGAAAGCGTCTTGGTCAACAAAAATCGTCAATTGGCAAAATCAATCCAAACTTCCATTTAGAACACTATTTAAAAATGCTGCTCTCACTGCTGACCCGCCGTTCTCAATTCAATTCATTAAATAAGGAGCATAAGAGGGTTACAAAACCAGGCCACCCTCCACTCATACAGTTACTCAACACACAGGCCTGATTTGATGCATACACGGAAACTTATTCTATTCTTAAATCCATGGGTATCAACTGTACCTCATAGGAAGGATATGCTTATACTGTTTCAGTCGTACCCCCGTATGTGTATGATTATTCAAAACAATATATAAAACAAACAACCACAGCCAATGCAAAGTATTCCCAAACACATTACAGATAATACTGGCACATTAGTCATGCACAGTGTAAAACAATACAGAAAAAATGTGAGGTGGGTCAGAAAGTGCCTTGAGTAAGCAACCACCATAGAGCTGCTGGTAGGTGCTCACCAGTGTGCTCACTTTATCATCATTGACACTTTCATGACCAAAAGAATAAGTGATCTAACTCAACTAAATGTGAATATTGAGAAAAGTGTGAAACCTATATAATGGTGCTAACTACCATTACACCCCGTAATGTGTAACAAAGAGTCACCTGAACTCCCCATTAAAATAGGTTGTGAACACCTATCATATGTATTTAATCTTTATCTAGTGTTCACACCCAATTAAAACCACAGCATGTTTAGACCATTTTAAGTTGAACGGCCGACATATTTCATTGCCTTACAGTTTTGCGGCAATTTCATCAGGGCACGGGAATGTGTCTCCACCTCAATTATACTGGACCTGCAGTGGTTGAAAAAACAAAGAGAAAGAAAAACAAAATTCCATAAGACTAAAATGTTTTTTAACAGCATATTAGGGTTCCCGTGGGTTCCCTATGTGTTGACCATCATCGCTTTTCATGTCATGCTAAAAAGAGCATAATTACCAGGTTACTGCCAGGTGGACGCCTACCAGCAGTTCACCAGGAATGCCTTATCCCACATGTAGCCATAAGGCAGCAGGAAAACGCCAGCACCTGTGAGTAAACACAGGCACATCAATTTCTGATCTCATTACTATCACTGAACTTTTTAAACAATGAGTTAAGATTCAGAGGTTTTTCCTTCTCTTTGTTTTTTCAACCACTGCAGGTCCAGTATAATTGAGGTGGAGACATATCCCCATGCCCTGATGAAATTGCCGCAAAACTGTAAGGCAATGAAACATGTCGGCCGTTCAACTTAAAATGCGCTAAACATGCCGTGGTTTTAATTGGGTGTGAACACTAGATAAAGATTAAATACAAATGATAGGTGTTCACAACCTATTTTATTGGGGAGTTCAGGGTACTCTTTGTTACACATTAAGGGGGCGTAATTTTAGTTAGCACCATTATATAGGTTTCACACTTTTCTCAATATTCACATTTAGTTGAGTTAGGTCACTTATTCTTTTGATCGTGAAAGTGTTGATGATGATAAAGTGAATACACTGGTGAGTACCTACCTGCAGCTCTATGGTGGTTGCTTACGTGAGGCACTTTATGACCCACCTCACATTTTTTCTATATTGTTTTACACTGTGCATGACTAATGTGCCAGTATTATCTGTAATGTGTTTGGGAATACTTTGGCATGGCTATGGTTGTTTGTTATATATATTGTTTTGAATAATCATACACATACAGGGGGTACGACTGAAACAGTATAAGCATATCCTTCCTATGAGGTACAGTTGATACCCATGGATTTAAGAATAGAATACATTTCTGTGTATGCATCATAATTGATTTAGTGCCAAAAATTGTAATAGATTACAATTCTGGTTGAAATGGAGGGAAGTTCAGGCAGGTTGATGGCAGCAACGTCCCTTTTTTAGTACTTCTTCTTCAAGCTAGAGGACTATACTCTTGATAAATTCCTGGGTGACCAGATATTATTTTTACTGGCTGTTGGGATGGAAAAATCCTCTGCATGGCTGAAGACGTGTACCCGTGCCCAGAGTGCCCATCTGTACTGTTGTCTGATTCTCCAATGCAGATTTTTAGACATAGGTAAACAAGGATCATACGTGTGCACCATGACATAGGCCTGTCTCATGGATTGCAGTGTTGTTGGACCTGGTGGTGCGCCCAAAGTGCTACCTTCATAGTGGTGAAATGCTACTGCCTTCACCACGAGTTAAGCAGCACAAGTGTGGTGGTGGCAGCATACCATGTAGTAATTAGCAGTAGTCAACAGAACCTTTTTAGCCTGTGTCACTGGAGTGAGGCCCACAGGCTCACTCATCTTGATAAAGTTTTGCTGCTGTGTGCTTAACTCACCCGTGGCCTACATCAGGCAGATGTGGAGTGCAGTGCAGCGCAGGAGTAGTGACTCTGCACTAGATGTAAGTGTGTCTGGGAAGGGTACAGTACAAGGATAGAGAGGTACTGTGTAGTACATGTAGAATTAGTGCATGTGCTGAATATATGTATGTCTGTGAGGAATGCATGACATGAAAGATGTAGTGTTGTGCAGTGAGTGCACAATGAAGGCATGTACTGGGTTATGTGTGCTTGCATGAAGTATGTTTAAATGAAGAGTGAAGTGTTGTGCAGCACGCACATTGTGAGTGTGTGTGCTGGCAGTGTGTGTTTACAAATAGCACACCCTGGTAGGGTATAGAAAAGCTTCAGTGGCAAACGGTGCTTGCAGACAATGTGTGATGAATGCATGTGTACTTGTAATGGTACAATGCATGGAGGTAACAGCACTGGGCAGTAAATGTGCTGTGAATGTACACTTAGTAAGTGTGTCTGCAAATGCATATTACATGGAGGACCTTGGGTTCCATTTTGAGAAGCCCAGGGATGCCTGGTGAAGACCTGAGGAGGAGAGGAATCTCTCCAGATAGATTTTGTATTGCTGCATTCCTGGAGCTAGGTGGAACACATACTGGAAGAAAGGATGAAGAGACTCCCTCTACACTGCAAAAGGCTGCTCTTTGATTCAGTGATATATCACAAGGAAGGGGCCTCAACACATCTCAGAAAAGGAGATTGGGATGATAAGTGAATCATAAAGAGAAGGGCTTGGAGCCTGGGATTCACCTTTTGATGCACATATCACTGTGGCTAACATCTTGGTGTGAACTTCACTCCCATGACTTGTGTTGTGAGATAATCATCTTCGGAGTGTTGACTGCTGTGACAGACAGTCGTTCACGAAGAAAGAAGAAAAGGAGATGTGTCCACTTCAAAAGAAGCAGAACCCCAACATAAAACTTCAAAGGCTCAGACTCTAAATTAGATTTTGATGTATGGAAATGGACCATAAAAAGGGGAGGTTAAGACCCCAAGCATTGTCATCTGCCAAGCAGCCAGACGGGCTATGTGAGAAGGGAAAGCTCTGCAAGACTTCTGCCTGTGAACAGGACTGGGGACAAGGTTTGCTATTCTCCCTGCAGGGTGAGGGTACATCGCCCAAGGAAAACCAAGATCAACTGCACAGGAGCCTGGAGCACCAGCACCTTCCTGCTTTCCAAGACCAGTGTCCCTGTGAGGAAGAGGAGAGCATTGGAGGGAGCAAGGTTCAGTGGGGAGCCAGACGGAGAGGACTCCTCGAGCGATGTGTGAGGAGAACGGCTGCACACCATTCGGGTCAGTGCCTTTGTGCAGGAACAGTTCTGTGAACCAGGTATGCCAGGGCCGAGCCAGTGTGATCTCAGCCATGTAAAGAGGGCCATAAGGGAAGTGTTAGACCTGCACTGCTGCACCACGGTGATCCCATAAGCCAGAGGGGGGTGACTGTTGAACTTATTTGGGCCAGGAGCATAAAACTTGTGTCCACCAAGATCTGTGAACCCGTATGTAAGAAGGGGCCACCATAGTGAGGGTGATCACAACTCAGAAATCTACACCAGATTGTAACACAGCAACACTGTATGCTAGAAGGGGCTGCTGGTACTCCTGCGGCCAAGTGTTTGAGTCGTGGCCCGGATGAGGAGATTACTGCCGTGACTGGTGGGTGAAGCCTGCCAACTGCCCCTGACTGCTTCCCTAAGGATCATAGGATGTCCCCGAAGACATTGCACCCTCGCCAGAGCTCCAATCAAGAGCTAGAGAATTCCCTCCCATTAGGATGAGCTGGCAGTGCTGCTCAGAGGAGAGAGCCTGCATATGGCAGATGCTGTTGAGGGAACTGGGTTCATCTGAGTGAACTGGGTGCATCCCATCTTCCCTGAACACGATCTGCACTCAGGATCATCCACAGAGAGGGCCCTCACTGCACTGCTGAACACTTCCATTCTACTGGAGCAAGTAAGATGGGAACTGGGCCTGACGAGCACTAGTGGACTCGCAGCTAACAATGCTGTGGCATCATCAACACTTCTGATTAATAACTCAAGAGTCAAAGGGGAACTCTTGAGTATGGCCTACTAGTACGCATTCCCTGGATGTGGCCACCAGTGAATGGGGAATAAGCCTGAACATGTTACAAAATAGAGGGTGGGACCTGGACTTGCCAGGCAACTACTAGAGCCCCAGCCTCAAGAGAAATGTGTTATTCATATATCACTTTTCCTCTCATGTGTAGAGTGGCAAGCAACCTCCAACAATGGATCGCTAATTGCGCCAACACTCTTGCCCCCCTCCAGAACACCACGAGACGACACAACAAGAAAGCCAACTGGTTCACCACAGATCTCCGATAATCCAAGCACTCCTGCCGACGACTGGAGAAGACATGGAGAAACAGCAAAACCCCGGAAGCAGGCTCCACCTACAAAACAGCCATAACAGCACACCACCAACTCATCAAATCAACAAAGAAAAACTTAATCCAAGACAGAATCCTCTCCAATGCCCTCAACTCCAAGGAACTCTTCGCCATCATACAGGAATTCACCAAATCCAACAATGAAACAACCGACGTCCCTCTCTCCCAAGACCTCTGCAGCAAACTCAGCGCCTTCTTTCACCTCAAGATCGTGACTCTCTACAACAACTTCAACGACCAAGAGCATAGCACCGCCGCAATCCCCTCCCCCAATGACGCCATCCAAAAGGCCCTTCTCACCTGGTCCCCTCTCACCACAGAAGACACCTTAAAGACAATAAAGAGCATCCACTCCGGAGCACCTTCTGACTCCTGCCCGCCGCACATCTTCCACAGGGCCACCACTGCCATCGCACCCGAGCTACGCCGAACTATCAACTGCTCCCTCGAGGCCGCCACATTCCCCGACAACTGGAAGCGCGCTGAAGTCAATCCTATCCTAAAGAAGCCCTCCGCAGACCCGACGGACCTCAAGAACTTCTGGCCCATCTCACTGCTTCTGTTTGCCATCAAAGTCATCGAAAAGGCCATCAACACACAGCTCACACACTTCATAGAAACCAACAGCATCCTAGACACCTCTCAATCCGGATTCCACAGCAACCGCAGCACCGAGACCACCCTCCTCCCCACCACCGATGACATCCGTGCCCTCCTTGACCAAGGCCACACAGCAGCCCTCATCCTCCAGGACCTATCGGCAGCCTTCAACACTGTCTCCCACCACACACTAACCAACAGACTCCACAACGCCGGCATCCAAGGAAAAGCCTTAGACTGGATACGATCTTTCCTCTCAGGCAGAAGACAGAGAATAAGGCTCCCACCCTTCCTTCCATTGTCAGAAACCACAGGCTCAGCATCGTCTCCTATGGCGACGACACCCAGCTCATCCTCTCCCTCACTAAGGAACCCAATATCACCAGGTGCAACTTCCAAGAAGGGATGAAAGCTGTTACGACCTGGATGAGCAATAGCTGCCTGAAGCTCAACTTGAAAAAAACAGAAGTCCTCATCCTCGGCTCCACCCCATCAGCATGGGACAACACCTGGTGGCCCCCTGCCCTCGGAAACCCACCCACCCCAACGGACCATGCATGCAACCTCAGCATCAGTCTTGACTCTTCACTCACCATGAATCGCCAAATCAATGCCGTATCCTCCACTTGCTTCAACACCCTCCACAATCTTCACAAGACGTTCAAGTGGAACCCCCCGATTCCAGGCAAACCATTACCCACGCACTCATCACCAGCAGACTGGATTACGGCAACACTCTCCATGCCAGAATCAACAAAAAACTCCTCTGCATACTCCAGACCGTCCAGAACGCCGCAGCCAGACTCATCCTCAATTTTTCAACAGGAAATGCCTCCAAGACCCTCAATCAAAGCAATTCTTTAGATGAAGAAACCCAAGTATTGTTTCTTCAAAAATTTGTTGTTTGACCTGTAATTATTTGATGCTTTCAGCTGATATGTACACTTAAATATATCACACTAAAATCAAGATATTCATGTGATTCTATATGAAATGAATAAACATTCCTCTTTACTTAAGTTATAGCTTTTTTTCAGAAAAATTCAAAGAAACATTGTACATGTATTACTTACAATTATGAACAAAATGACAAAGGACAAGACTTATACAAATCAAAATCGACAAACATTACATTTCTGGAGGAAGAAATTACTAAGGGCTCAATTTAGAGTTTGGCAGACAGAGCACTCTACGAAGATACATGAATGATTATACTGTCCATCAAACCTCCCGCCCATCAACTCTATTTAGAGTCAGTTGGACCGTCATGTCTCTGCTGCGGTGCCTCAACTGTCTACATTGGCAGAAACCTCACACCAATAGTCCAACAGTCTTGGGACCATAGGTATAAGTACATCAGACCATCTGCTGTATTTAGTGTGAATAGTCTTATGTACTTTTTTTTCTCTTTGGTATTGCCAGTAAAAGCCAGGTGGCCTTGAAGGGTAAAAAAAGAAAAAATCCCACCACACACTTGGAAAATCTTCCAGGGTGTCAGGGTCAACTGTTTGTTTTACTGAAACAAACTTTGCAATTTTGGTTTTAAGTGGCATGAAACGTGGCAGCTGTTCAGCAAACACTCAAAACCTTCAGAGCAGCTACCATCGTAGTGGCCCCTCTGGAAACATAAACATCTTTGACGCACAAGTGGAGATCGCTAAATAGGGTGGGCAGTAATCTATCAGTGCAGCAGAAGTTATTACCTCCACTCCCCTGGCAGACTGTGCCCCCCCAAACCGTAAATTATGGCATAATTACTTAGAAGGGCTTGAACATAGAGGGCCAGATGTACGACGTTATTTAGCATTGGCAAACGGGTTTGCGACCTGTGGCCAATGTACAAACACTATTTTGCGAGTCACAAATAAATTGCGACTCGCAAAATTGTGTTTAGCGACTGGCTATTAGGAAGGGGCGTTCCTTCCTAATAGCGACCGCAAAGCCATGTACCAACTATCACCCTCTTCAAGACGGTGGCAATGCAGTCGCAAATGGGAAGGGGTCGGGGACCCCTTCCCCTTTGTGACTGGCTCAGAAATATTTTTTAAGGGCAGGCAGTGGTCCCAGGGACCACTACCTGCCCTTAAAAAATGAAACGAAAACGTTTCATTTTTTTTTTCTTAAAATGCATCCCGTTTTCCTTTAAGGAAAACGGGCTGCATTTAACAAAAAAAAACCTGCTTTATTGAAAAGTAGTCCCAGACATGGAGGTCTGCTGAGCCCAGCAGGCCACCATCCCTGGGAGGGCCAGCCATTCCCAATGGGGTCGCAAATTGCGAGTGGCTCATTAATATTCATGAGCCTCGCATTTTGTGACCCCATTGGGAATTGCTAACAGTGTCTTCGACACTGTTGTACATTTGCTTTTGCGACTCGCAAATTGCGACTCACAATTTTTCACAATTTGCGAGTCGTGAAATCAAATGGTCATACATCTGGCCCAGAGTGTCGTACTTTGAATTAATTACTCAACTAGAAACAAACACTGCTGTTTCAGGGGTGGGGCATAATGTTCTTATATGGCTCTTTGTCCTTAGATTTAAACACTCTCAATAGCTGGATCAGAATTAGGGAGTCTGAGGTTTTCTGCTGGGGGCTGGAATACCCTGCAGAGGAGTGTAGTTTGTTTCTTTCTGAACAACATGCTGAGGGTTTCTAATAGGTCCTCGGATCTTCTATGTCTCCTTTGAAAGAAAATCTTTGAGGTCACTTTGTGCCACATCTGAAGAGGTGCATAGTTAACACGCCACCCTTGATGGTATTATGATGGGTATGCAGTAGCAAAGGCATTACCTATTTGTCCGAGTTTGTACCTTCTGCTAATTAGGAAATACCCCTAGAAATTGCAAGTGCTAGAAGTGTGCGCTTTTGCGATGAGTGTGACAAGTGCTAGTGCAGGCCCCTTCTTTAAGAAGGAATTGCTCTGAAAGTGCAAATGACAGGTCCCTCTGCACTTCAATAAACTGCAACAAGTGCTGCATGTCTAGTGAGGGAGAATACGTGCCTTTTCAGGAATAAATCCAGCAATGTGCCTTCAGTCAGAACATAGAGGTATCCCTCCAAATTGTTCTCAATTTTACAAATAAGCTTTTATGGAGAAAAACAAAATCACATAAAGGAATATAAAAATAAAAGGTATTTATAAATGCCATGATAGCAACACATTTCATTTAAAAACTGAGAATAAAGAAATACTTCATGACTTATTTGAGTTTACCGAATGGATGATAAGAATGCAGGTTGGATGCTCTTAGAGCACTCTATAGTTATCTATATTCCACTTTTACTGAGTGGCATCCCTGTGGTGATGTTATGCATTGTTGTATGCTGTAGATGGGTAAGTTGTCCAATACCACCCATGACGTCTGACTAATATCCCATTGTACAACGTGGTGTTAAATATTAAATAATATGAAGGTTCCTATTAGTAGTACCAGTAGCATTTTCCTTAATCTTTTACACGTGTTGAGAAATGACCAGAGGAAAATTAGTTTCATTTCGTCGTCATCACAGTTCTCACTCATGGCAATAGCTCTACTTCTTAAAAAATCTGTAATGTGGCCTTTATTCACCTTTTCCTTATGAACTTGCCAAACTTGCGTTTTCTTCAGACCTTTGATCTAACTTCGGACATGATGATGACCTGCAGATTTAGTCTGGATCGAAACAACATTATATATATATTTATGTATATATATGTATATGCATTTATATGTTTCAGACTCACAACTCTGTCTGTTCTGGGACCAAAAGTGTGCAGCATTACATGGAATTCAATTATCCTGAAATAGATAAGTATAGCATCCAACAATAAACAAGTTACCCAAATTGAAACGTGTTGGGCTCGAATACACAAAAGTGAATCTGGATGGCTGAAATATTATAAATAAAAGACGCTATGGAGGGGAGTGCGTCTCCGTTCTCTGTGATAGAGTTGTGAGTATGAAATGTTTCGGTTTGTCAGCTGGGAGACAGCACCACCGCAGTATGTAGTGGTCTATGGGGCATGAAATTGGAGCCTTTGAGGGAACCTTCAGCAATTTTATTTACAGAGACAATCTGGGCAACGTGTTTATTGTTGGACACTATACTTACCTATTTCAGGATAATTGAATTACATCTTATGCTGCAAACCTTTGGTCCCAGAAGGCATTATTCAGTAATTTACCATGACGCTCACAGGAGCTCAATTGATATCATGCAAATGAGGGGCTTTAAAAGCGCTGCATTTTCGGAGAGACTTCGAATGGCCTGTGAGCAAAGACTGTAAGAGTTTGAAATGCGTTGGGCCCAAATACACAAATTGGATCTGGATGGCTGAAATAATATAAATAAAAGACACTGTGGAGGGGAGTGCTTCTCTGTTCTCTGTGACAGAGTTGTGAGTCTGAAATATATATATGTATATGTATATGTATGTGTATGTACATATATATATATGTGTATGTACATATATATATGTGTGTATATATATATAGATATATATATATATCGCCGCTACCTCCGAACATCGAAGAAGGTGTCAGCCGAAACGCGTCTGCTTGGCCGAGAGACCGTTTCTGAATAAAATAACAGGACTCATCCTCGTGAGTGCTTTGCCTTGTTTTGGGTACGGATACCCTTGAGGAATATGGAGCTGTGATATATATATATATTCACTGAAAAAACCATAGGCTTCAGGGACGTTATAGTTAGAAATTAGCATTTAAAAAACCTTTGAAATTCACTGAAAAAAACCATAGGTTTCAGGGACGTTATAGTTAGAAATTATCATTTAAAAAACCTTTGAAATTCACTGAAAAAACCATAGGTTTCAGGGACGTTATAGTTAGAAATTAGCATTTAAAAAACCTTAGAAATTCACTGAAAAACCACAGGTTTCAGGGACGTTATAGTTAGTTGGACATTTCACTCGTACAAAACCAGAGAAATTCGACGTTATAGTTAGTTGAGCTAACTATAACTTGCGCCCCACAATGCACTGCTGATGATGTCACATATTACATCATTCATGACATGGCCAGTGACATCACTGATGACATCACTGATGACATCACTGATGACATCACTGATGACATCATCCACGTGATAATCTGATGCATCTCCTCATACCCTAATATAACCTTTGATTTACGATTTCTTGTAAATCTGTGACAGTGTGAAAAACCATGCATATTGCTGGGAATGCCCCCAGCAACACCCATTGCACGCCCCTTTAACACAGAACACTGAGTGAAAGGGACTGATTTTTATCAGGCAGCATTAAGCCAAAAAAAGTAGCTTAGTGCTGCCAGATAAATATCATGCAGGCTCCTGCACCACGGAACGTCACAAAAAGTGACGGTCTGGAGGTGCAAGGAGCCTCATAAATAAGGCCCTGGGTGAATACAGGAGTGTATGGGTAGTGCCTGAGTGATTAGATCAGTGTACGCACAGTGTCTGGGTGATTTTATAAGTGCATGGGTAGTGGCTGGGTGATTGTGTGACTGCAGGAGAATTCCGTGAGTTATTGAACGAGTGTATGGCTAATGCCTGAGTGATTGCATAAGTCTAGGGGTAATGTCTGAGTGATTGAAGGACTGCATGGGTAATATCTGAGTGCATGGAAGAGTTCATGGGTAGTGCCTGGATGCATGTAGAACTGCATGGGTAGTACCTGGGTGAATGGAGGAGTGCATGAGTAGTAGTAGGGTGATTTCATGAGTGCTGTAGTAGTGTGTGGCTGATTGGAATACTGCATGGGTAGTGCTTGGGTGATTGCATAAGTGCCACAGAAGGGCCTTAGTGCCTGTATGACTGCATGGGCACTGCCTGAGTGATTGAAGAAGCGCATGGGCAGTGCCTGTGGGATTGTATGAGTGCAGGGATAATATCTGGGAGATTGAAGGAGTGCATGGGTAATGCCTGAGTGCATGCAAGACTGCATGGGTAGTGCCTGTCTGCATGTAGGACTGCATGGGTACTTCCTGGGTGATTGGAGGAATGCATGAGTAGTATCACAGTGATTGCATGAGTGCAGCAGTAGTGCCTGGATGATTGGAATACTGCATGGGAAGTTCCTGGGTGAATGGAGGAGTGCATGAGTAGTAGTAGGGTGATTCCACGAGTGCAGAAGTAGTGTGTGGATGATTGGAATACTGCATGGGTAGTGCTTGGGTGATTGCATGAGTGCCACAGAAGTGCCTTAGTGCCTGTATGACTGCATGGGCACTGCGTGAGTTATTGAAGGAGCGCATGGGCAATGCCTATGTGATTGTATGAGTGCAGGGGTAATGTCTGGGTGATTGAAGGAGTGCATAGGTAGTGCCTGAGTGATTAGACAAGTGTATAGGTAGTGCCTTGGTGATTTTATAAGTGCAGGGATAATATCTGGGAGATTGAAGGAGTGCATGGGTAATGCCTGAGTGCATGCAAGACTGCATGGGTAGTGCCTGTCTGCATGTAGGACTGTATGGGTAGTTCCTGGGTGATTGGAGGAGTGCCTGGGTAGTGTCTAGGTGATTGGAGGAGTGCATGGGTAGTGCATGGGTGATTGGATGAGTGCATGGGTAGTGCCTGGGTTATTGCATGAGTGTATGAGTAGTGCCTGGGTGATTGGAGGAGTGCATCAATAATGCCTGGGTGATTGCATGAGTTTATGGGTAATGCCTGGATGATTGCATGAGTGCATGTGTAGTGTCTCGGTGATTGGAGGAGTGCATGGGTAGTGCATGGGTGATTGGATGAGTGCATGGGTAGTGCCTGGGTTATTGCATGAGTGCATGAGTAGTGCCTGGGTGATTGGAGGAGTGTATCAATAATGCCTGGGTGATTTTGTAAGTGCGTGGGTATTGAATGGGTGATTTTGTAAGTGCATAGGTAATGCCTGAGTGATTGCATGAGCGCAGAGGTAATGTATGGGTGATTGGAAGAGTGCATGGATAATGCCTGAGTGATTGCATGAGTTTATGGGTAATGCCTGGATGATTGCATGAGTGCATGTGTAGTGTCTTGGTGATTGGAGGAGTGCATGGGTAATTGGAGCGGTGCGATATGGTATGAAGGACGAGCGCTCAGAAGCCTTCCTGATTAGGAGCGGAGTCAGACAGGGGTGTGTTCTGGCTCCGTTCCTTTTTAATCTGTATATAAATGGGTTAGGGAGGCTCTTCTAAAGGATAATCAGGATTTCCTACAGTAGCCGGTCGCCCAATTCCAGCACTGTTATACGCGGACGACGCGGTCCTGATGTCCTGTGCTCAAGTTGGCCTTCAGCGTGTGCTGAATAGCTTTTTTCATTTTATGAATAATTTAGGCTTAAGAGTCAATATTTCGAAGACGTTTATAATGTATTGTGGCAAGGGTATCGTGAAACGAAAGGACATGTTTTTAGAGGGTCAGAAAGTCGGGGTTACAACTAAATTTCCATACCTAGGTATTCTTTTCGCCAATAATGACACGTGGTCACATGCAGTTTCTGCTAGAAAATTGGCATTTGTACGTACAACTTCTGCACTAACTGCCTTTGCAAGGAAACTAGGCAAAAGACCACCTGTTGAGCTTTTAAAAATCTATAAAGCCAAGTGTGTGTCTGTGGCAACTTATGGGAGTGGAGTTTGGGGCTTTGCTGAATTAGCACCTATTCAAAGGGTGGAAAATTAATTTTTAAAATATATTTTATCAGTACCAGCCGGTTCCTCTACGTATGTTTGTCAAGCCGAATTGGGTCTGTCATATATTTCTGACTCAATTAAGCTTGAACCTGTATTGTTGTGGCATAGACTGTGGCTTAAAGATGAAGCCAAATTGAACCGTGAATTCTTATTACATATTGTGAAATTGGAAGGAGCATTGAGGATACTGTGGCTTAAATATGTTTTTAACTTTTGTAATGATCTTGGTCACCCAGAATATTTGATTAACCCCAGCTCCCTTAGTACTATATCAAGGAAGGAACTAAGACACAAGGGTTTGTCCCTGTTAGATTCTGTGAGATTGTCCACAGAGATACTGAAACCTACAGTCTTGCATAACCAGATGGTTTTAAGTTCTCTTAATATTCAACCGTACTTAATCGTTGTATCTAGTGCTTATGAAAGGTTTTTATTGACACGCTTTAGGATGGGAACCTTTCATCGCCTTGTGTCTTTTCCTACGACGCATGATTGGTCTCAATGTCTCTTGCCTTGTCCTTGTGATAATGTTTCACTGCAGACTACTATTCATGTTGTCCTTTTTTGTAAATATTATTCTGCACTACGGACTTTGTTTTTAAAACCAATTCTTAAACATTATGGTTTACGTCAATGTCGACCTGCCTTCTTAGCTCTACAGTATTTAGATAATGTATATACTATTTTTAGTGTTTCTAACTATCTGAAAAAAGTCCTTTTTGTCAGAAATCAATTGTCCACAATTTGATTAACTTTCATTGAATGCTTTCCTAGTTTAATATACCATGGAATTTTTTATTGCATAACTGTAATGTTTTTCTTTGTGCTTTTATGACTGTTTTGTTCAAACAATCGAATAAAGCTTTTCTGATCTGATTAGACAAGTGTATAGGTAGTGCCTTGGTGATTTTATAAGTCAGTGATAATATCTGGGAGATTGAAGGAGTGCATGGGTAATGCCTGAGTGCATGCAAGACTGCATGGGTAGTGCCTGTCTGCATGTAGGACTGTATGGGTAGTTCCTGGGTGATTGGAGGAGTGCCTGGGTAGTGTCTAGGTGTTTGGAGGAGTGCATGGGTAGTGCATGGGTGATTGGATGAGTGCATGGGTAGTGCCTGGGTGATTGGAGGAGTGCATCAATAATGCCTGGGTGATTGCATGAGTTTATGGGTAATGCCTGGATGATTGCATGAGTGCATGTGTAGTGTCTCGGTGATTGGAGGAGTGCATGGGTAGTGCATGGGTGATTGGATGAGTGCATGGGTAGTGCCTGGGTTATTGCATGAGTGCATGAGTAGTGCCTGGGTGATTGGAGGAGTGCATCAATAATGCCTGGGTGATTGCATGAGTTTATGGGTAATGCCTGGATGATTGCATGAGTGCATGTGTAGTGTCTCGGTGATTGGAGGAGTGCATGGGTAGTGCATGGGTGATTGGATGAGTGCATGGGTAGTGCCTGGGTTATTGCATGAGTGCATGAGTAGTGCTTGGGTGATTGGAGGAGTGCATCAATAATGCCTGGGTGATTTTGTAAGTGCATGGTTATTGAATGGGTGATTTTCTAAGTGCATAGGTAATGCCTGGGTGATTGCATGAGTGCAGAGGTAATGTATGGGTGATTGGAAGAGTGCATGGATAATGCCTGAGTGATTGCATGAGTTTATGGGTAATGCCTGGATGATTGCATGAGTGCATGTGTAGTGTCTTGGTGATTGGAGGAGGGCATGGGTAGTGCATGGGTGATTGGAGCAGTGCATGGTTAGTGCCTGGGTTATTGCATGAGTGGATGAGTAGTGCCTGGGTGATTGGAGCAGTGCATGGTTAGTGCCTGGGTTATTGCATGAATGGATGAGTAGTGCCTGGGTGATTGGAGGAGTGCAAGGATAGTGCATGGTGATTTTAAAAGTGCATGAGTAGTGACTGGGTGATTGGAGGAGTGCATGGCTACTGGCTGGGTAATTGAAGGAGTGAATGAGTAGTGTCTGGGTGATTAGAGGAGTGCATGGGTAGGGCATGGGTGATTGGAGCAGTGCATGGGTAGTGCCTGGGTTATTGCATGAGTGGATGAGTAGTGCCTGGGTGATTGGAGGAGTGCATGGGTAGTGCCTGGGTGATTTTGTAAGTGCATGGGTATTGAATGGGTGATTTTGTAAGTGCACAGGTAATGCCTGGGTGATTGTATGAGTGCAGAGGTAATGTATGGGTGATTGGAAGAGTGCACGGATAATGCCTGAGTGATTGCATGAGTTTATGGGTAATGCCTGGATGATTGCATGAGTGCATGTGTAGTGTCTCGGTGATTGGAGGAGTGCATGGGTAATGCATGGGTGATTGGAGCAGTGCATGGTTAGTGCCTGGGTTATTGCATGAGTGGATGAGTAGTGCCTGGGTGATTGGAGCAGTGCATGGTTAGTGCCTGGGTTATTGCATGAGTGGATGAGTAGTGCCTGGGTGATTGGAGGAGTGCATGTATAGTGCCTGGGTTATACCATGAGTGGATGAGTAGTGCGTGGGTGATTGGATGAGTGCATTGGTAATGCCTGGGTGATTTTGTAAGTGCATGGGTATTGCTTGGGTGATTTTGTAAGTGCATGGGTAATGCCTGGGTGATTGTATGAGTGCAGAGGTAATGTATAGGTGATTGTAAGACTGTAGGAGTAATGTCTGGGTGATTACAGGAGTGTATGGGTACTGCCAGAGTGATTAAAGGTGTGGATTGCTAATGCCTGGGTGATTTTGTAAGTACATAGGTTATGCTTCAGTGATTGAAGGAGTGCGTGGGTAGTGCTGAGGTGATTGGAGGAGTGAGTTGGCAGAGAAAAAATGAATGACTGCAATAAAAGTGACTGTAAACATTACTTCATATTATTATGCTTAACACATTATTTCATCTTACCTTCTTTATTGAAGTAGATATCAAACTCATTGAAACTATTTTACAGTTGTTTCATTGTAAACTAAATTTAAAATATTTTAAAACTTTAGTATTAGTTTCTGTAAAAGATAAGAAAAAAACTGTTATTTCATATAATATTATAGTTTTAAGAACACAACATAATTTTAGAATTACATAACATATTCAGTTTCATTTTTTGCTGTTTTCAGATTCTATTGAATTTCACCATACACAGTGATTTCAATGTTGATCATCATATAACAGAGGGGAAAAAAATACAATCAGTAAGATTGTAAAAAAAAACAAATCTGTGTTGAAAATATTTACAAGTTCAACTATCTGTTTACCTATCTACAGTTTCTAAATTATATTCTTCAACAGTCTCGTCTGCGAAGCACTGTCTGTCATTCGTTTTTAAATGGCTTGCATCGACACAGCTTAAATGCAACGAAGAAAAGTCTGAGATCCTCCTCTTCGGGAATTTTCCTCCTAAGTTTAGGGAAACTCTCTGGCCATCAGAGTCCCCCCTTCCTGCCTGTTTGGGGACACCCGTCAAGAATTTGGGGGTGTGGTTTGAAGAGAATCTTTCCTTCAACACCCAGATCAAGAAGCTTGCCGGCACTTGCTTCGGTCTACTTAAAACACTAAGGAAGTTTCTCCCCCTTCTGCCTAGAGCTGCGAAGGAGACTCTCATCCGCGCCCTCATTCTATCTAGGATGGACTACGCCAACGCTCTCTATGTGGGCATACCAGGCTACTTGCTGAAGAAGTTTCAGGTGGTCCAGAATGCGGCGGCCAGACTTCTCCTTGACTTGCCCTCCAGAAGCAGCGTTAGCCACAACCTGCACTCATTACACTGGCTGCCTGTGGCCGCAAGGGTTAAGTTTAAATCATTGGTCATCGCCCATCGTGCTCTTTACGGCCATGGCCCTTTGTATCTGCAAAAACACTTCTCTTTCTATGCACCACCGAGACAACTGCGCTCCTCATCTCAACTTCTGGCCCTGGTCCCCTGTTTTAAACGCCAGAGGTTAGGTGGCAGCTCTCTTGCCCGGAATGCTGCCCTGGCATGGAATGCCCTTCCCTTTGCTCTTTGGAACATCAAGGATCCATTGGCTTTCAAAAAGCTTTTGAAAACACATCTCTTTGTGTAGTTTCAGCTGCCTCCCCTCTTTTTGGCTTCGCGCCGGGACACTCCTGAGTATCTGCGCGCGCTACAAAATTAAATAACATTAAATGATCTACTTCTCTGAAATACATTTTCTAAAATATACACTCTCATTTACATCGTGTATCATATAAAGAATATATAAACTACTTGTTTCAAAGACAATTTTGCAAACAAATAAGAATTAGCGACAAACAATAATAATCCAAACAGTAATTCTTCACATTTTCCCAATAGGCCGAATAATGTTTCTAAATCTATTTGCATTCAAAATATCCAAAATAAACTTGTTAATTCGTGTTCACATCTTCCCAATAGGCCGAATGATGTTTTCAAAACTTTGGCATCAAAAATATCAGATAAGAATTTGGTAATTCGTAAGGCAACCGACATTTGAATTCCAAATGGGCATCATTACAATATGTCAATCCTTTATTGCACTTTAAATACACAGAATAGTGTCCAGATGTTGAAGTAGGTACATCATGAAAAATAATAGCCACTGCTTTAAAAGTTCTTCCTGAAATTGATAGTTGACTTGCCACAAAATTTTAATTTTGGTTTCCAATTTTCTTCCATCTGCTCCTCAACATTTTTTCATGCAGTAAGCCATGCTGTATCTGTTGTGTAACTTGCTGATATATTTCTTTTTGTTCAATATTTAGTTGTTCTTCCAAGTTTCCCAACTCAATAATATCCTGTTGTGCTTGTTGCATTGCCGTTTCTACTTCATTCATAGCTATTGCTGCTTCATTTTCAAGAATTGGTTGTCCTAGTGGAATTTGACTTAGTGGAGCAGAACTTTGACTATCTTGAGAACTGTTTCTAGCTATTTCAGCTGCAATAGTAGTTTCTTGTTCAATCTCTTCATTTAACATTTGTAGATAAGTTAGGGAAATATATATGCATTAAAAGAATCTTCATAGCAGTCAAAATCTCCAAGTAATTCCATTTCACTACACCAAGGCTTGAAGAGTTGCAGAAGCGCTAAATAGAAAAATTCCCTTTATCTGGAGTTTCGCAACTGAGTTTTCTGTGGTTAATAAGATTTCCTTTGGCATGTTTTACCAAACATCCATCACATCCAATTACTGCATATTTTTCTTAACTTATATTTTCTGTAACATTTCTCTTAAAGCTGTAATGCTGCAGTACGTCATAGAGACATATGTTTTCCAGATGTGGACTCTTTTTGGGATAGTACGTATCCAACATATTTGTTTTAACAATATCTGTACTTTCTGGTTCATTCAATGCTAAGTATTCAATTTCTTGTAGAGATTTCATTACTCGATTTCGTGTTGCAGCAAGACTCTAGACTTACCCAAATGATTCCTCTTGACTTTGAATATAAACTTGCAGAGGTCAACCGATCCGAACATTCGTAGGATCCAATCTCTCGATGGGAAAGCATCTTCAAACTAAAGCTGTACAATTTGTTGCTAAGAGTCTTCTCTTGTGAAATTTCTTCCCACATTTCTTTCAACTCCGTCTTTTCAGATTTGGTTATATATGAAGTAATATAGCGAGCAACAGCAATCGAATTATCTGCAACATATTGGATATACATATTTGCATTCCACATCATCAAAATCACTGGATTATAGTCATTAATATACTCTGAATATTCACTTCTTTTTATATTGTCAGTATTCTTCGGAGATTTCCGAGTTATAGTATGCCTTACTGCTGACATGAAACTGTTGACTCTTCCTTTTGAAATTACTGGACGTGGGAATCCAAAACGACATTTTGTATAACATTTTCCCTTTGATGTGTATTTCCGTCGACAATATTTCCCACATCAATGACTTTGAAACAGTAAAACTTGTTGCCTTAAGCTGTTTTCTCCTCCTGTTTTTGTAATAGCACAGGTGACATAGTCTTCAATGAAAGACAAAACAGTTTAATCAGAATCGGTTTCAAATTTAGGTGCATCCTTGAACCATAATAGCATGTGCATATGAGGAGCACCTCTGGCTTGGTACTCCTTTCTCCAAAAGAAATCAATAACTTTTCCAAGAGGTGGATTCTTTTTATTGCAGATAAAAGACATCATAGCTTTAAACCTATGAATAAAATATCTGCACACATTTACAGGATCCAAGGAACACAGATCTCCAGCTGTCTTCAATTCAATGTTTTTAATATTTGAATTTGCTTCTCGTAGAAATTCAAGTAAATCGTCCCATGCTCATTCAGCACAGCTAAGCGTAGCAAACCATGTAGGGGTTCCTAAGTTCCTTAACATACATTTAAGTTCTCCATGATGATGATACCAATACTCATTGGTACCACGTTGACATGCCATCAAATTAATTAACTGAGATTCTAAATGATCATCTCTTTGTTGAACTTTGTCCAAAAATTATTTTGCAGAAAGATGTGTAAGATGAACTCCTGTTTTTAATATGTGGTTCACTACATATGAAAGTCCAGACAAGTCTCTTTCAAACAGAAGATTAAATAAATATGGAACACAGTGTCGAAATCTTGGATCTTTTGAATACAATCTTGTTGAACGGTATTCTGAAGCTGGAATCTGTACTGGTCGTTCATCATATCATCCACCTTTTCCACTGGGGAAAAGCTGTGGAAAACAACGAGCTTCTAAACTTCTTTCCTAAACACTCATGGGAGTTCCCTTCGCTTTCTTCATTTGGATTAATTCAATAGTATTTCCAATCACTTCTTTTTAATGTAAAAGATGAATGCTATAATGTTCATAAGTGTCTTCACTCCTGGACTTGTCCACTTTTTCGATTTGGCCAGTTGAAATTTCTCTATCGTCTCCTAAAGATATTTCTTGTTCTTCCAGATATACATTTTTATATAATAAATATTGTTTTCTATGAGATATAACGTAGCCTTTTGAACTTTGGTGAGCTCTCACTAACTCTTGCCTTATTTTCCGACTCTTTGTTGGTACACCATTAACAAGAATAACTACAGGTTCAGTTTCATCTCTCTCTACACCAACAGTTTCAATAATTTTCTTAAAATCTAAAGGTAAATACACAACTCTTCCTTTTAAACCTCTTTGTAAATCTGTGGGAGGTAGCTTACCTGTTTTAGCCTCCATACGAACTATAGCCTGAAACGGATGCACAGATTGAATTAGAATGGACTCATATGTATTTAAATCTACCAGTTCCGGAGGAATAGCTACCAACTCTAGGTTATTATGTACAGATCTAGCTGGCATTTTGTTCTCTTCTAGTTTGCTGTAACAATATTTACAAATACGTTATTCACTACCCAACTCAAAACAACCTTCCACCAACATATAAGCACCAAATTGCTCCCACTTATCATTGTTTTCCTTTTCACTTTTTAAATACACTTCAACATTCCTAGTTTGACTTCTATAGTGAGTACGTCGACAACATATACAAACATAGTTTGGTTTTTCACAACAAACTACCTTAAACTTTGTAATTTCTTCTACAAACTTCTCAGTAGTACTATCTTCCACCTCTTCTTCAACACATACACTTATCAAACTCTCACTTTCTCTACACTCTTTTTCAGTACCAAAGCCAATAAACGAAACTCTATATCATCACAAACGTTTTTTACATCCAACACTGAACCATGCAAAAGAGCAGTGTTTATTTCACTTAAAGATAATGCCGGACTTTTTACATAGTACAATCTTCTTACTAACTTACGCATTTCTGAGTGATGTACTGCTAACATTCTCAAATGATGAAAAGTATTTTGACACACTTTTCTAGAAAGACAAGCCAGAGAATGACCCTGCAAGCCAGTATTTTTTCTCACTTTACAAGGATCTATTCCTTGCAACATCTTAATCTTCTGTTTTACACTTTTTTTTTACTATACTCTCGTAAGACATTTCATAAAATATCAATAGATTCCTGTTGTATACTACAAATACTACTACAATCCCACCTATACACTGGAGCTTGTGAACGTCTCCCTTGAACTTCTTCAGCTATTACTTCTTCCACATTTCTAGCAACCATCTTTTCTTTTTCAATTGGACAACCGTTTTTTAACCTCATAGGAACGACCACTGGTATCAACTGCGTGAAATAATGTATTTTGTTGAAAATAGCTTTCTTCATTAAAAAAAGGTTCTGAACTAGAAGTGTGCTTCCATTCACCCAAAAAATTTG
Source organism: Calotriton arnoldi (assembly GCA_963921515.1). Taxonomy (NCBI): domain Eukaryota; kingdom Metazoa; phylum Chordata; class Amphibia; order Caudata; family Salamandridae; genus Calotriton; species Calotriton arnoldi. Next base: position 776,873 of record CAWUFW010004481.1, on the reverse strand, counting down.
GCAAAAAGTTAGTTCTATTAAACAGCCTTTTTCTTTTACTTTTCTCCTTCATAAAATTCATTGTTTTATTCAATGTTTTCATTCTCTTCAATACTAATATAAACAATCTTCTTTTCAATTCAAAAGCGTTTTCGACTACACTTTCAATCTGTTTTTTTTTCTTGTAAAATGCTGATTTTCTTTTATATTTTTTGCAATCTTTTAATAAATTTTGCAGTACTCTACTTTTATACATTCTCTTTCTAATGTCTTTATATTGTTTCATCCTTCTTTCAACATAGATTGTTTCCCATAACCTGATTTTCTATTAATATGTCCTTTTTTCGTTTCCTTCTGAATGGTTGTACTACTTTTCTTATTCTTTTCTCCATTTTGAAAATTCGTTATCTTCTTTAAAACTCTTTTAACAAATTCTTTAGTTCTCTTACCAGAAGCCTTTTTCTTCAATGTCACATGTTGTACTTTATCTAATTTCTCCTTTTCTCTTTCCTTTAAATAGTACTGTTTTTTTCTTTTCTTTTGATTTTTTCTTGCCATACTCAATCTTTATTACTAATAATGGTGAGTATCTGAAAAGAAAGAAAAGTTTAAATACTTTCGTTAAACCATTTAATATTAATAAAATATTAATATACAAATATTCTCATATATAAATAAAAAAATATTTTTAATTGCATTGCAAAGGTATGTCAGACACTGCAGAATTCCTACAATTAGAAGACATCACAACCTATACAACAGAACCACAGAGCACAACTAAAACATTTCTCTTCTGCTATCCAAATCAAATTTGAAGTGCACTCTGTAGTGCCTGGGTGATTGCATGAGAACAAAGATACTGCCTGGATGATTGGATGAGTACTAGGGTACTGCCTGGGTGATTGCATAAGTGCATACGTAGTGGTTCAGTGATTTTATAACTGCATGAGTACTGGCAAAGTGATTGGAGGAATGCATAGATCCCGACACAGTCATTGCAGGAGTGCAAGGGTAGTGCTTGGGTGATTAAACTACTGTATAGCTAATACAATGGTGATTGCATGAGTGCAGAGATAATATCTAGATGATTAGAGAACTACATACGTAATGTCTGGGTGATTGCATAAGTTGAGGGGTAATATCTGAGGGATTACAAGAACACATAGGAACTGCCTGGGTGATTTTATAAGTGCATGGGTACTACCTAAGTGATTGGAGGAGTGTATAGATCCTGACAGGGTGATTGGAGGACTGCAAGGATAGTGCATGGGTGATTCAATCAGTGTATAGCTAAAGCATTAGTGATTGCATGAATGCAGGGGTCATGTCTGGGGGATTACAAAAGTACATAGGAAGTGTCTGGGTAATTTTATAACTGCGTGGGTACTTTCTGGGTGATTGGAGTAGTACTATGGCAGTGTCTGAGTGATACATCCTGACATATGGTGAGACTTACACCAGAGACATGTTATAGGTTTCTTTTTATATTTGCCTAGGCCCAACACTCTCAGCATTATTAGAATGGTAAAGCAGCAGGACAGAAGTGACGTTTAAGGCATGTAAGGAAATGGACTGCAACAGAGGTGCAGAAAGAAGCAAGAACAGTGCAGTAAGAAACAATACAGATACAGAAGAAGGAAACAGATGTGCACAAAGAGGGAAGACCAGTGCAGAAAGAACCAATACACGTGCAGGAAAACGGAAAAAGGGTACACAAAGAGGCACGAGGGGTGCAGAAATAAGAAAAAGAAGTGCAGAAAGAAGCAACAGAGGTACTGAAAGAGGCAAGGGAGGTGCAGAAAGAGGCAAGCCAGAGTTGCAGAAAGAGACACGTGAACTGCAGAAGGAGGCAAGAGAACTGCAGAAAGAGGCAACAGAAGTGCAGAAAGAGGCAAGTGAGGTGCAGAAAGTAGCAAGATAAGTGCAGAAAGAAGTAACAGAAGTGCAGAAAGAGGGAAGAGGGGTCGATAGAGAGGGAAGAGGGGTGCATAAAGAAGCAAGAGAGGTGCAGAAAGAAGCAAGAGAAGTGCATAAAGAAACAAGAGAGATGCAAAAAGGGGAAGTGGGGTGTAGAAAGATGCAAAGGGATACAGAAACAAACAAGAGAGGTGCAGAAAGAAACAAAAGAAGTGCAGAAAGAAGGAACAAAGATACAGAAAGAGGCAAGAGGAGTGCAGAAAGAGCAAAGAGGGGTGTGAAAAACACATGAGGGGTGCAGAAAGAAGCAATGGAGGTGTACAAAGAAGCAAGAGGAGTGCAGAAAAAAGCAACAGAGGTGCAGAAAGAGGCAAGAGGGGTGCAAAAAGAGAGAAGAGGAGTGCAGAAAGAGGCATGAAGGGTGCAGAAAGAAGCAAGAGATGTACATTAAAAACAAAAAGAAGTGCAGAAAGAAGGAACAGAGGTGTAGAAAGAGGCAACAGGGATGCAGAAAGAGGAAACAGGGGTGCAGAAAGACCTTAAAGGGGTGCAGAAAGAAGCGACAGCTGCAGAAAGACACAAAAGAAGTGCAGAAAGAAGGAACAGAGGTGCAGAGTCCATGGGTACTGCCTAAGTAATTGAAAGAGTGCATGGCTAATGCCTGGGTGATTGCATAAGTGCAGGGGTAATGTCTGGGAGATTGGCGGAGTGCATGACTGAAGTATGGCAGATTGCATGAGTGCAGGGGTAATGTGGGAGGTTGTATGAGTGTACTGGTAGTGCCTGGGTGATTGGAGCAGTGCATAGATAGTTCCTGGGTGATTTTATAAATGCATAGATACTGGTAGGGTGCTTCAAAGAGTACAGGCCTAGTCCGTGGGTGATTTGAAGAATGCAAGGGTAGTGCCTGGCTCATTACATAAGTGCATTTATACTAGCTGGATGATTTAAGAAGTGCTTTGGTAATGCCTGTGTAATTGTATACTGCAGCGATAATGCCTAGGTGATTCCATGACTACAGGGATAATGCCTGGGTAATTGCATGAGTGGAGGGGTAGTGCCTGGGTGATTATATAAGTGCATGAGTAGTGGCTACATGATTGAAAGAGTGCATGGGTAATACCTTGGTGATTGCATGAGTGCATAGGTAGTGCCTGGGTGATTGCATGAGTGCAGCAGTAGTGCTTGAGTGATTACAGCAGTGCATAAGTAGTGCCTGGATCATTCAAAGACTGCATAGGTAGTACTTGGGCGTTTTCATAAGTGCATGAGTGTTGGGCCTAGCGAAATATAAAGAAGCACACTATTACATGACTCAACTACAAGTCTCTCCATATTGTTAGAAGCATGCATACATATGTCTCTACCTTTTCAAATCATCATGATACCTAAAAGAAATATGTATACAATATTTCTGGAATATAGTGAAACCTAGAAACTGAGACATGTAATAGATCTGCCTGAGTGATTGCATAACTCCATGGGTAGTGCTTGGGTGATTCTATGAGTGCAAGGGTAGTCACTGGGTAATTGCAGGAGAAGATGGATAGTGACTGACTAATTGCATGAGTGCACACATAAACATTGAGTGCATGGATAAGTGTAAAAATAGCACCTGAAGGCATAGATGAGTCATGGAGTAGTACCTACGTGAATAGATGAGTGCAACAGTAGGGCCTGGGTGATTCTATGACTGTAAGGGTAGTGTGTGGGTTATTACTTGACTGCATAGGTACAGCCTGTATGATTGCATGACTGCAGGGTAGTACATAACTAGTGCCTGGGTGATTGCATGACTGCAGGGGTGATATCTGGGGGATTACTGCAATACATAGGAAGTGAGTGAGTAATTTTGTAAGTGCATGAGTACTGCCTGGGTGATTACAGAAGTACTAAGGTACTACCTGAGTGATTACAAGAGTGCAAAGGTAGTGCCTGGGTGATTTTATAAGTGCATGAGTACTGGCTGAGTGATTACATAAGTACAAGAGTAGTGCCTATGTGATTGAAAAAGTGCAAAGATAGTGGCTGGCTGAATGAAGCACTGTATAGCTAATGCATTGGTGATTGCATGAGAACAGGGGTAACGCTCTGGGCGATTAAAGGAGTACATAGGTAACGCTAGGGTGATTGCATGACTACAGGGGTAATATCTGGGGATTTACATGACTACATAGGAAGTGACTGGGTGATTTTATAAGTGAATGGATACTTCTTGGGTGATTGCAGGACTACTGAGGTAGTGCCTGAGTGAATAAAGGAGTGCAAAGGTAGTGCCTGGGTGATTTCTTAACAGCATGACTCCTGGCTGAGTGATTACATAAGTAAAATGGTAGTTCCTCCGTGATTGAAGTAGTGCAACTGTAGTGTCTGGGTGATTATATAAGTGCATGAGTAGTGGCAACACAATTGAAAGAGTGCATGGGTAATACCTTGGTGATTGCATGAATGCATAGGTAGTGCCTGGCTGATTGCATGAGTGCAGCAGCAATTCCTGAGTGATTACAGCAGTGCATATGTAGTGCCTGGATCATTGGAAGACTGCATAGGTACTACTTGGGTGTTTTAATTACTGCATGAGTGTTGGGCCTAGCAAAATATACAGCAGCAGACTATTACATGACTCAACTACAAGTGTCCCCATATTGTTAGGAGCATGCATACATATGTCTCTACGTTTTCAAATCAACATCATATCTAAAAGTAATATGTATACAATATTTCTGGAATATAGTGAAACCTACAAACTGAGATATGTAATAGATCTGGGTGATTGCATGACTACAGGGCTAATATCTGGGGATTTACATGACTACATAGAAAATGGATAGTGACTGACTAATTGCATGAGTGCACACATAAACATTGAGTGCATGGATCAGTGTAAAAATAGAACCTGAAGGCATAGATGAGTCATGGAGTTGTACCTACATGAATAGATGAGTGCAACAGTAGGGCCTGGGTGATTCTATGACTGCAAGGGTAGTGTGTGGTTTATTACTTGACTGCATAGGTACAGCCTGCATGATTGCATGGCTGCAGAGGTAGTACATAACTAGTGCCTGGGTGATTGCATGACTGCAGGGGTAATATCTGGGGGATTACTGGAATACATAGGAAGTGAGTGAGTAATTTTGTAAGTGCATGAGTACTGCCTGGGTGATTACAGAAGTACTAAGGTACTACCTGAGTGATTACAAGAGTGCAAAGGTAGTGCCTGGATGATTTCATAAGTGCATGAGTACTGGCTGAGTGATTACATAAGTACAAGAGTAGTGCCTATGTGATTGAAAAAGTGCAAAGATAGTGGCTGACTGAATGAAGCACTGTATAGCTAATGCATTGGTGATTGCATGAGTACAGGGGTAACGTCTGGGGGATTAAAGGAGTACATAGGTAACACCAGGGTGATTGCATGACTACAGGGGTAATATCTGGGGATTTACATGACTACATAGGAAGTGACTGGGTGATTTTATAAGTGAATGGATACTTCTTGGGGGATTGCAGGACTACTGAGGTAGTGCCTGAGTGAATAAAGGAGTGCAAAGGTAGTGCCTGGGTGATTTCTTAACAGCATGACTCCTGGCTGAGAGATTACATAAGTAAAATGGTAGTTCCTCCGTGATTGAAGTAGTGCAACTGTAGTGTCTGGGTGATTATATAAGTGCATGAGTAGTGGCAACACAATTGAAAGAGTGCATGGGTAATACCTTGGTGATTGCATGAATGCATAGGTAGTGCCTGGGTGATTGCATGAGTGTACAGCAGTGCATATGTAGTGCCTGGATCATTGGAAGACTGCATAGGTACTACTTGGGTGTTTTTATAACTGCATGAGTGTTGGGCCTAGCAAAATAAAAAGCAGCAGACTGTTACATGACTCAACTACAAGTGTCTCCATATTGTTAGGAGCATGCATACATATGTCTCTACATTTTCAAATCATCATCATATCTAAAAGTAATATGTATACAATATTTCTGGAATATAGTGAAACCTCCAAACTGAGATATGTAATAGATCTGGGTGATTGCATGACTACAGGGCTAATATCTGGGGATTTACATGACTACATAGGAAGTGGCTGGGTGATTTTATAAGTGCATGGATACTTCTCGGGTGATTAAAGGACTACTGAGGTAGTGCCTGAGTGAATAAAGGAGTGCAAAGGTAGTGCCTGGGTGATTTCTTAACAGCATGACTACTGGCTGAATCATTACATAATACAAGGGTAGTACCTCCGTGATTGAAGTAGTGCAACAGTAGTGCCTGGGTGATTATATAAGTGCATGAGTAGTGGCTACATGATTGAAAGAGTGCATGGGTAATACTTTGGTGATTGCATGAGTGCATAGGTAGTTCCTGGGTGATTGCATGAGTGTAGCAGTAATGCCTGAGTGATTACAGCAGTGCATATGTACGTGCCTGGATCATTGGAAGACTGCATGGGTAGTACTTGGGTGTTTCTATAACTGCATGAGTGTTGGGCCCAGCAAAATATAAAGCAGCAGACTATTACATGACTCAACTACAAGTCTCTCCATATTGTTAGCAGCATGCATACATATATCTCGTAGTTTTCAAATCATCATCATATATAAAAGAAATATGCATACGATATTTCTAGAATATAGTGAAACCTAGAAACTAAAACATGTAATATATCTGCCTGAGTGATTGCATAACTCCATGGGTAGTGTCTTGGGTGATTACTATATGGAGTGCAAGGTGTAAGTGCACTGGGTAATTAAAGTGATTGCAGAATACTGGATAGTGACTGACTGAATTGCATGAGTGCACACATAAACATTGGGTGCATGGATAAGTGTAAAAATAGAACCTGAAGGCATAGATGAGTCATGGAGTAGTACCTAACTAGTGCCTGGGTGATTGCATGACTGCAGGGGTAATATCTGGGGGATTACTGGAATACATAGGAAGTGAGTGAGTAATTTTGTAAGTGCATGAGTACTGCCTGGGTGATTACAGAAGTACTAAGGTACTACCTGAGTGATTACAAGAGTGCAAAGGTAGTGCCTGGGTGATTTTATAAGTGCATGAGTACTAGCTGAGTGATTACATAAGTACAAGAGTAGTGCCTATGTGATTGAAAAAGTGCAAAGATAGTGGCTGGCTGAATCAAGCACTGTATAGCTAATGCATTGGTGATTGCATGAGTACAGAGGTAACGTCTGGGAGATTAAAGGAGTACATAAGTAACGCCAGGGTGATTGCATGACTACAAGGGTAATATCTGGCGATTTACATGACTACATAGGAAGTGACTGGGTGATTTTATAAGTGAATGAATTCTTCTTGGGTGACTGCAGGACTACTGAGGTAGTGCCTGCGTGAATAAAGGAGTGCAAAGGTAGTGCCTGGGTGATTTCTTAACAGCATGACTCCTGGCTGAGTGATTATATAAGTAAAAGGGTAGTGCCTCCGTGATTGAAGTAGTGCAACTGTAGTGTCTGGGTGATTATATAAGTGCATGAGTAGTGGCAACACAATTGAAAGAGTGCATGGGTAATACCTTGGTGATTGCATGAATATATAGGTAGTGCCTGGGTGATTGCATGAGTGTAACAGCAATTCCTGAGTGATTACAGCAGTGCATATGTAGTGCCTGGATCATTGGAAGACTGCATGGGTACTACTTGGGTGTTTTTATAACTGCATGAAGTGTTGGCACCTAGCAAAATATAAAGCAGCAGACTGTTACATGACTCAACTACAAGTCTCTCCATATTGTTAGGAGCATGCATACATATGTCTCTACGTTTTCAAATCATCATCATATCTAAAAGTAAATATGTATACAATATTTCTGGAATATAGTGAAACCTAGAAACTGAGATATGTAATAGATCTGCCTGAGTGATCGCATGACTCCATGGGCTAGTGTCTGGGTGATTGTATGAGTGCAGGGTAGTCACTGGGCAATTGCAGAGAAGATGGATAGTGACTGACTAATTGCATGAGTGCACACATAAACATTGAGTGCATGGATCAGTGTAAAAATAGAACCTGAAGGCATAGATGAGTCATGGAGTTGTACCTACATGAATAGATGAGTGCAACAGTAGGGCCTGGGTGATTCTATGACTGCAAGGGTAGTGTGTGGGTTATTACTTGACTGCATAGGTACAGCCTGCATGATTGCATGACTGCAGGGATAGTACATAACTAGTGCCTGGGTGATTGCATGACTGTAGGGGTAATATCTGGGGTATTACTGGAATACATAGGAAGTGAGTGGGTGATTTTGTAAGTCCATGAGTACTGCCTGGGTGATTACAGAAGTACTAAGGTACTACCAGAGTGATTACAGGAGTGCAAAGGTAGTGCCTGGGTGAATTTTATAAGTGCGTGAGTACTGGCTGAGTGATTACATAAGTACAAGAGTAGTGCCTGCGTGATTGAAAGAGTGCGAAGATAGTGCCTGGCTGAATGAAGCACTGTATACCTAATGCATTGCTGATTGCATGAGTACAGGGGTAATGTCTGGGGGATTAAAGGAGTACATAGTTAACGCCTGGGTGATTGCATGACTACAGGAGTAATATCTGGGGATTTACATCACTACATAGGAAGTGACTGGGTGATTTTATAAGTGCATGGGTACTTCTTGGGTGATTGAAGAACTAATGAGGTAGTGCCTGAATGAATAAATGACTGCAAAGGTAGTGCCTGGGTGATTTCTTAACAGCATAGGTACAGCCTGCATGATTGCATGACTGCAGGGGTAGTACATAACTAGTGCCTGGGTGATTACATGACTGCAGGGGTAATATCTGGGGGATTACTGGAATACATAGGAAGTGAGTGGGTGATTTTATAAGTCCATGAGTACTGCCTGGGTGATTACAGAACAACTAAGGTACTACCTGAATGATTACAGGAGTGCAATGGTAGTGCCTGCGTGATTGAAAGAATGGAAAGATAGTGCCTGGGTGATTGAAGCACTGTATACCTAATGCATGGTGATTGTATGAGTACAGGGGTAACGTCTGGAGAATTAAAGGAGTACAGAGGAAACCCCTGGGTGATTTCATAACAGCATGACTACAGGCTGAGTGATTACATAAGTAGACTCTTATAAAGTACCATAAAAAATAATTCCTCTCCCAACATATCATAAACATCATTTTTCCAATACTACTGCTTCACTATTATAGCAAAAAACAGGTATAGAGCATAGATAACAGCAAAGCAACACTTCACTTATCTTTCATAAAAAGCCTCCCCGTATTTCTAAATCCATGTATGCATATGTCTATACCTTTTCCTACCAGCATCATATATAAAAGTAAAAAACAGATAAATGTATATGTGTGTTTTATACATCTGTCATCTTCAAACACATAACACATACCATAATATGTGAGCAAATAGACACATATCTCAGTCACAACACCATGCACAGCTCAAAACTTCACAGACTACACTTCAATTTTCAAACAGACACTAGAAAACTATACGGTATATATGAATATAACTTTCCTCACATCATACAAATTACTCTAGTAAATAATATCTCTACAAACATCTCAACCCTCACTTTCAGGCTGCTGCTTAACCATTTTACAACTACTTATAATATTACACTTACCAAAATACAAAGTAGGAACCCTTCACATATCTTTAGTAAAAGTCTCACCATATTACTAAAAGCATACATGAATATGTCTTTACCATAACACTATCCAAACCTTAAAAATTCACAGAACAAACTTTCAATTTCAAGCAAACATCAAAATTTATGCGGCATATTTCAACTGTACCTCTCTAGAAACTTAAAAAAAGAAGCCTAATCAATTAACACCTTATGTCAGCATCTTTTAAATCAGACACTTTTGGGCTGCATCATCACCATTCTAATAGTACTCACAGTCTTGAGCCTACCAGATAAAAAGCAACAACATCTCCATGTTATACATCATGCACCTTCAAATGTATAAGACATATGAAAATACCTATACAAGTAGAAACATACTTCGGACAGAAGTCCATGCACACCTTAAAACTTGACAGACTCCACCTCCAAATTTAAAGCAAGAGCTAAAATGATGCGGTATACTACAAATGTTCATATCCAGACACTAAAACAAACTACCATAATCAGCTAATCCATCTTCCAATATACACATATTACTATACAGAATCTATTCCAAACAACATTTAACTTCAATAAAACAAACTACAATACACATCTGTACATTTAATAATATATTTCAAACATCACAATTTTTAAATTATTTTAAAATTTAAAATAAACCTAATACATAATACACCTCACCAATTTATAACTCACCTTCCAAATAGATTTGTAGAATTAAAAATATCACAAACTAATAAATGATTTTCTTATGCACACAATCAATGTAATGCACCAGTCTCAGCTAGGTAAAACCAGTAATGGCAAAGTTTCCCTCTCTTTCTCCACACAAATACATGTAAGTAACAAATCACATACCTTCCTGCATTATTTCAAATTATAAAACACATTTCTATTGGTTAGACATATGAACCCTTACCAACTGACTTCTAAAAGTGCCCAAACTGTTTCTGCAAGTTTTTGTAGTCGCGACTCCACCGTGCACCAACGCGATGGAGCCGCGAATACATACGGGAGTTCAAAAATATATTACAAATAAAAATACCATTCTTACTTTAATAAGATTTCACTTATATATAAATTACAATTTCACATTTTAATTCCACAGTTAAGTTTCAACCCTTCCCCCATTCTGCTTAAGGCCAGTTTCCATAGTAACAGTTCATGGAACATTCAACTGAACTCACAGGTCACAAGTTCACCATATTTTCAAGTTCACCACACAAAGTTACAAATGCAAACAGCAGGTGTGGTTGACATTTCCAAAATATGAGCTTATCCTATCTACTGCACCTTTCAAACATTTTTTACTAACGAATAAGAAACATGCTTTTTAAAGAAAGTAAAATGCACCCTATTTTTGAATGTACAATGTTCTTAAACAGCCAATCAATTCTCTACTTTTTAAAAAACAGCATCTTGTCCACCATTTTACATACCTCTCATTCTACCAACTGAGTACCTCAGCTACAAACATCTTTTTCAATACTTCCAGACATCCCTTCAAGATGCTTACAGTGTGGATTGTTGGACACAGCTATGTTTTCTGGTGCAAAAGGTATGCTGAACGCAGAGCTATTGACAAAGACCTAGGTTTGCAAAATGTGGATATTAAATGGATTGCACAGAGAGGATTAAAGTGGCACCAACTGATGCCTTTGGTTAAAACCTTTTTGCATCTCCAACCCCTGACCTCATGATTGTGCACTGTGGTGGCAATGACCTAGGCACATTGACTGGGGTAGGTCTGGAAATGCTAATGAAGGACACCTTTGCACAATTGATGTTGCTTTTACCTCAAACTGTCTTTGTATACTCTAACATATGCCAAAGACAGAAATGGAAGTGGTCAAATCAATTCTGTCCACAGATTGAGAAAGCTAGAAAGATTGTCAATAAAGCTGTTTCTGCTTACCTCAGAGACCATAGAATGGGCTCCATATATAACAACAATCTACGTTTTGATATGGATGACATCTACAGAAGTGATGGAGTACACTTCACAGACCAAGGAAACAGAGTCTTTCTCAACAACCTTAAGCTCTGCATCGGCACTTACATGTAGCTACTTCAAACTCACAATAAAAACAAGGGCTCTTTTTAGAGCCACCCTATAACATAATACTGATTATAATGTTTTTTCACACATACAATTTTTTTAATTTTTTTCGGATTCGCAAACCTGTCGCGTATTCACAAAACAAAAGCACAAATTCAATGCACTACAACACAACACACTTTTCAAGTTTAACTATTAATTTGTAATTATATATATTTTTAACAACTCTATCAATTGTAATCTTGTCATTAACTTCAATCACAGTACTTCTTTAAAACAACTTCACAAATACAACACTACCTTCTACATTATATACTACTTAATTATTTATTTAAGGTAAATTCGCGAACCCATCGCGATTAAACGGGGGGCCGCGCATTGGGGTTGCGACTCCAAACTCGAAAAAAAGAAAAAAAATGCAGATCCACTGCCATTATTTAGTATTCGCCGCAGTGACCCCATCCCCCGGGGTCTGCCACCATTTCTAAAAACAATAAGGAGGGGGACCGCGTGGCCCCCCTCCTCAGGCCAAGAATGGCCCCAGGGACCCCATCCCCCGGGGCATGGCCAGTCTGCATTTTTTTTAAAACAGGGGGGCCACGTGGCCCCACTCACGGGCCACTCCTGGCCCCAGGGACCCCATCCCCCGGGGCCTGGCCTCTTTGATGGGGACCATGGGGGGAGCCCCAATGCCCCCACGGTCCCTGCGGGAGCCTTCTGCCTTCTGCGGGAGCCAGCATTGCTTTTGGGCAAGGGGAGCTGCTAACATGCAGCTCCCCTTGCCCAAAAGCAATACTACTTTGCTTCTTGGAAGCGAGAGCAGGTTTCCTGCTCTCGCTTACAAGAAGCAAAGCAGTGTTTGCAATGACAGGGCGGAAGCATTGCAGGGTGGTGGTCCCCAGGGCCATCGAGGGCTCCAGGAGGGGGGCCATGCGGCCCCCCTCCCTTTGAGTGCGAAGCCCCGGGGAGGTGGTGGTCCCTGGGGCTTGGGGGCCCGTAACGGCCCCCATCATTTAAATGAATGAATGCCCTGGGGAGGTGGTGGTCCCCGGGGCTGTGGGAGGCCACGAGGCCCCCACTCATTAATTCTAATGTAAGCCCCGGGGAGGTGGTGATCCCCGGGGCAGCGTGGGGCCTGTTGGGACCCCCCACGCATTTATTGTTCAATGCCCCAGGGTAGGTGGTGGTCCCCGGGGCAGCGTGGGGGCCTGCGTGTCCCCCGCACATAATTAACTAAGCCACAGGGAGATGGTGGTCCCCGGGGCTGCGGGGGCCCTCAGGCCCGCTAATTAACTGCGCATTGCCTCCAGGACCTGGCCCACCTGGGGGCTTATACAAAACGAAACGCGGGAGCCCACGCTTCTTTTTTTTTTTTTCTCGGCCGGATTCGCGCACCCAGCACGAATTCGGCTGATTTGTTTATTAAAAAATGCTTTTTTTGGCCCTGGAGGTCCCTGTGGGAATTCCTGAGCAGGCCTAGGGGGTCAGGGTGTTTCTACCCTGCCCCATTTTCTTGTTTTTTAACCTTTTTTCCACTTTTTTCTTGTGACTCGGTTACCGAGTCACAAGATGGCTGCCAACACATTCTGGTTCGGAGTGTTGGCAGCCAATCAGAATTGAGCTCGTGCTCGGGAGGGTTTGCAAATACTCCTCGGTGCTCAGATATCGATATTTTTATTTTTTGAATTTCTCAGCAACTACTGAACGGATTTACACCATTTAAAACAAAAGCACTCTTTCTAGACCAAGACCTACCTTTTTGCCAAATTTGGTGTAATTCCGTTCAGCAGTTCGGGCTGTAGCTTTGTCTAAAGTTTCCTATGGAAATTAACATGAAGAAAATGCGTTTTGGGACCCCCGTTTTTCTCGGCCCCCTGCTTGACAAATCACCCCGAAACTTCCAGGACAGGTGCTGACCGGAGTGACCCATTAGTTTTGAGACTTTCGTGTAGATTCGTCAAACGGCGCCAAAGATATTGGCAAAACAAAAAACGCTTTTTGAATAGAAACAAGGTCCTAACTATAACTACCTACTGGCGACCGCCAGTAGGTAATATATATATTTATATCCAAACAAAAAACTGCTCACACAGTGAAGGCGCCACCCAAGACGTGGATTTCACTGTCTTTATTTGGCTGACAGCAGAAAAACAGATAATGCTTTCCCAAGCGTAAGGTAGTGTCTTTGAGCCATAATGCCATACGCGTTTCTGGAAATGTTTTCCCTTGATCACTGGCTGGCCTCTGGGGAAAGGAACAGCTGCAATAATTCACCTCATTTCTTTATAGTCCCGCCCTTGAGGGAGGATCGGCATCCAATGCACGTTGGTTAATGTAGTTTACAAGTAAGTATATTGTCCATAGTGGTTGCTGCTGTTGCTTAAGCTTTCACAAAAAATATTAAAAACCATTGGGTCGCTCGTTCTGTGCAAAACCGCTTTACTGCTAAACTTCAGCTTCACCAAATCATTCACGTCGTTCCTTTTGGTGCTCTGTAATCAAGGCAACCGGAACTGCACTTGCAGTGGGGCGTCTTCGTGACCTGAGCTGGCCACTTACAAATCCAAACGAAATACTGCTCACACAGTGAAGGCGCCACACACAACGTGGATTTCGCTGTCTTTATTTGGCAGGCAGCAGCAAAACAGATAATGCGTTCCCAAGCGTAAGGTAGTGTCTTTGAGCCATAATGCCATACGTGTTTCTGGAAATGTTTTCCCTTGATCACTGGCTGGCCTCTGGGGAAAGGAACAGCTGCAATAATTCACCTCGTTTCTTTATAGTCCCGCCCTTGAGGGAGGATCGGCATCCAATGCACGTTGGTTAATGTAGTTTACAAGTAAGTATTTTGTCCATAGTGGTTGCTGCTGTTGCTTAAGCTTTCAAAATTTTTTTTAAAAACCATCGGGTCGCTCGTTCTGTGCAAAACCGCTTTACTGCTAAACTTCAGCCTCACCAAATCATTCACGTCGTTCCTTGTGGTGCTCTGTAATCAAGGCAACCGGAACTGCACTTGCAGTGGGGCGTCTTCGTGACCTGAGCGGGCCACTTATGAATCCAAACGAAAAACTGCTCACACAGTGAAGGCTCACACACAACGTGGATTACACTGTCTTTATTTGGCAGGCAGCAGCAAAACAGATAATGCTTTCCCAAGCGTAAGGTAGTGTCTTTGAGCCATAATGCCATACACGTTTCTGGAAATGTTTTCCCTTGATCACTGGCTGGCCTCTGGGGAAAGGAACAGCTGCAATAATTCACCTTGTTTCTTTATAGTCCCGCCCTTGAGGGAGGATCAGCATCCAATGCACGTTGGTTAATGTAGTTTACAAGTAAGTATATTGTCTGTCCATAGTGGTTGCTGCTGTTGCTTAAGCTTTCACAAAAAATATTAAAAACCATCGGGTCGCTCGTTCTGTGCAAAACTGCTTTACTGCTAAACTTCAGCCTCACCAAATCATTCACGTCATTCCTTGTGGTGCTCTGTAATCAAGGCAACCGGAACTGCACTTGCAGTGGGGCGTCTACGTGACCTGAGAGGGCCACTTACAAATCCAAACGAAAAACTGCTCACACAGTGAAGGCGCCACATACGACGTGGATTTCACTGTCTTTATTTGGCAGGCAGCAGCAAAACAGATAATGCTTTCCCAAGCGTAAGGTAGTGTCTTTGAGCCTAACTATAACTATCTACTGGCGACCGCCAGTAGGTAATATATATATATATATATATATATATATATGTATATATATATATATATATATATGAAATATATGAAAACACCTCCACTCCCATTCTGAATGAAGCCCGCACTCGAACATGGATTGATCCTTTTATTTGGCAGCATGTTTTCAAAGTAACAGGAACGCGTTTCGGCTGTCTTAGCAGCCTTTGTCAACCTGAATATGCACGATGACTTTAGCACTTTTATTAACTGCTGCCCGCAGGTGTTGCTGACCATGGCTTAACTTCGTCATTTAAAGGTATAGTCCTCATTTTAGGCAAACACTTCGTGAGGCTGCAATACAAATAAAGTTGTTCCGTTTTGAATGTAGACAGTCAAACAATTTTGGCAGCAAGCAAATTGGTAACATTATCAGAATTTCATTTGATGATTTCACAGATGGCAGTCAGTCAACTAATTTTTTCAATTCCATGCAAAGAGGATTTTCCCATTATTACAAATTTGCGAGGCGAGCAAGGGAGGAATGAGGGGTATGTTACTGCCTCTTTCTCATTCTAGATTACCTTGTGTGTGTAAGAAAATGTTTTAGACTGTGGCAACACTGCGCAGGAAATGGATTTTAAATTTATATATAAATGTAGTCATTTTATTTGGCCAGCAATGTCGCATCACCAATTATATTGCAATTGCAGTGTTTTGATGGCATTTGACTTTAATTAAATATGCACTTCAAGTGTGAAAAACAATAAATATTTTATTCGCAATACTTGCAGGTCATGTTATGATTGATTTGACTAAGAGGCCACACCGGAGCCTGTATTTAATCACGTGGTCACTCTACTTAGTAACCCCTCATACCTGTCAACAAGATTGAGGTACAGAGCAGAAATGCGTTAAAACAAACAGAGGATTTGCATTTTTCCGTCTGTATTTCTGTAATAAAACACATGGAATCCAGCAATTGGGCTTTGGCATTTCTTTGTTCGAAGGATAATATATATATATATATATATATATATATATATATATATATATATATATATATATATATATATATATATATATATCCACCAAATCCTCTTTCCAGAAGAAAACGGTCCGCACTCATGCAGGTTTTGCGATTTTAATTTCTTATCTCCTTCGTTACAGGTGAAACAAAAGATCTACGCGTTTCGGTATTACAAATACCTTGCTCACGATCAACAGGTTTCTTGTTGTTCCTACACTTATGTGTTTAAATTTCTATGACATCATTTCCTGCTGGTTACTGCAAGCATCCCTGTGAATTATGGGAGATGTAGTTTTCCAAGTATAATTAAAAAGGGACATTTTTAACAGATTTCAATAAAGTTATTACTTTTCTCTACTTAATTGATGTATTTTTAAATCAATATTACTATAGTTGATCAAACTAATATGTCTGATAAGTTCTTAAATACAAGGCTTTTCATTTTTATACAAATACATTTTGCCTATATATCATTAAATCCCTCTAATGGGAGAAGTCACACTAAATATTCTCTTATTTTCTTCAATGTCAGTAATGAAATCCTTTTATTTCATTTCTTTCTTTGTTACCTTTATCGTTCATGTTCCTTATTACCCTTTTACTTTGTTCCCTTTCCGTTCATTCTTCTTTGAGAAGCTTTAGTCATGAGACTATAAATGTATGTATAATTCTTCCGACTGGTTCAGGCCATGAGGTGTCAAAGTACGTTGCTTCAAGATATGTCTTGATTCCTTCTGTCGCAAGGTCTTTTCGCGGTTTCCACCTCGGTCATTTTTTGGTACAGTTTCAATCCCGTAGAATTTAAGCTGTTTCCAGTCACTTTGATGATACAGTTCCATATGTTTGGCCATTGCATTTGCTTTATCCTTGTTTATGGTAGCTCTTACATGTTCCATTATGCGTTTTTTCAATTCACAAATGGTGCTTCCGATATATTTTAAAGGACACGGGCACTCCATTACATACACAGTGAATTGTGTTTGGCACATGATCAATTCTCTGATTCCCATTAGAGGGATTTAATGATATATAGGCAAAATGTATTTGTATAAAAATGAAAAGCCTTGTATTTAAGAACTTATCAGACATATTAGTTTGATCAACTATAGTAATATTGATTTAAAAATACATCAATTAAGTAGAGAAAAGTAATAACTTTATTGAAATCTGTTAAAAATGTCCCTTTTAATTATACTTGGAAAACTACATCTCCCATAATTCACAGGGATGCTTGCAGTAACCAGCAGGAAATGATGTCATAGAAATTTAAACACATAAGTGTAGGAACAACAAGCAACCTGTTGATCGTGAGCAAGGTATTTGTAATACCGAAACGCGTAGATCTTTTGTTTCACCTGTAACGAAGGAGATAAGAAATTAAAATCGCAAAACCTGCATGAGTGCGGAGCGTTTTCTTCTGGAAAGAGGATTTGGTGGATGTATTAAGCGGCGTGGTTCAGCCGCGGGAGCTCGCACCCATACGGAGCGTTACTGGGTCCGGCGAAAGGATGAACCAAATTGGGATATATATATATATATATATATATATATATATATATATATATATATATATATATATTGCATACAACGAATATCCAGAAACAGATAATTCTCGAGCCCACTGATCCAAGTAAAGTGTTTATTTTGACAGAAAACGACACGTTTCGACCACAGCCGTGGTCTTGATCACATGACCCCTTCATGGTCCATGCAGTTCTTAAAGGTACACTCATCAACGTAAAAAAGTGACGTAACATTTCATTGACGTAGAAGAGTTGTGGTATTGTCCACAAAATATATAGAAAAACAAATGGTAATTCATATTGCAAATTACCGTATTAGAGCTAGGTCACCTGATCTTCAGGTTTGCACAGCGATATCGTATTTGATCTCAGTACACTTCACTCAGTGTCATTTTGTGAACATGCACTGTCAATAAAGTTAAATTCAAATGTATCCAACTTTATAACTTATTCGTGTGCACATCATAGTGACGAAATAATTCATTACTTGAGCAATCATAGCTTCAAAGCATTTGTAAACATGCAGTACATCGATGGTATCAATAAACATTTTACCAAGCATAAACCGTACGGGTTCAATTGTGAACATGCGTGTGGCACAGGAATTGATCTTGGGTGATTGGCACCATATAAGTGGTGTTACCATAAATCAACGGTATAGTACCCACAGCTCCCAACTTCACATGTCTCAGAAAACTCAGACATAATATCGTAAACAGTGAAATGGCATTAAATGAACCCTCCATTGCATCATATGAGTGGTGTGACCATGAATCTAGGGTATAGTACTTCACGTGTTTAAGAAAACCCAGACCTAATATCGAAGACCGTGATATGGCATTAAATGGACCCTCTATTGCATCATGTGAGTGGTGTGACCATAAATCTAGGATATAGTACCCACAGCTCACAACTTCACATGTCTAAGAAAACCAAGATATAATGTCGAAGACAGTGATATGGCATTGAATGGACCCTCCATTGCACAGAATTCAAAGTGAACTTAGAGTATGCTGTAATACCGGTATAGTACCTAGTTTCGATTCGCGATAAGTAATCAACCTTCAATGCATTATGGTAGGTCTCATGTACTATCCAACCTCAGCATCAGCTGCCACACGAGGAGAAAATTACAACCTGCAAAAGGAGCAAGAAGGCAGGGGTAGAAGTGGTCGTTACACGACTATGGTGTCTAGGAGTAGTGGTTGTTCGCTGGAACATCTGTCCACTCCGGTGCGTATAACATTAGTGCTGGTAAATGTATCGAATCCTTAATCTCCTGCCACACAGTTCCTATAAAAGAAAATATAAAGAAGAAAGTTAACGTTATGATCCTCTGTTTTGGTTGATGTTGCTGCAAACACTCAACAAATTCGACCTTATTATCAAATAAGCGGTACAATATGAAATGACATTGGCATACCACATCCAAGACATATACAACTAAGAATAAAAAATATAATAAAAATAGAAAAATACAGAAGGAGAGGGAGGGCTCTACCTGTCAAGATCCTAAGTGATTGTACAGTTACTTTATAAATGAGAATGTATCTCCTCGTCAAGGTTCATCCCATCAGGAAATTTTGTGCCAGCTTGTAAAATGAAACGGGATTCTAACTTGCGTGAAGAGGCTAGTCGATTACCACCCCTCTGGTGCAAGATGACTGAGTCTAGACCCAAAAATTTGGCCTGGGTCCAATCTCCTGCATGTTTCTCTAAGAAGTGTTTGGCTGTGCTGTAACTGTGATCCTTATTAGTAACGGCTCTCCAATGTTCTAATATCCATTTTTTGACAAGAAAAGTGGTTGAGCCGATATACCACATGTCACGTGGGCAGATTATGGCATAAACTGCATAGTCGATGCTACAAGTGATCAATTTGGGGATTTTCCACTTAGTTTTTATTCTCTCAAGAGTAACTTCAGTGACATTATTGCTGTGTCTGCAGGCTTTCCAGTTACCACACTTGCGGGATCCCTTGGGTTGTTTGAGCCAATTGGTTTCTTTACTCTGGAGGTGACTATGAACAAGAAGGTCCCTGAGTGAGGAATTTCTCTGCTAGGTCATAGATGGACTTAGACCTACTTTATTTTCTCAGAACAGGATCTTGTCTCAATATACCCCATCTGGATTTGAGTATCTTGCATAATTGTCTAGCTTGACTGCTGAACTTGGTGATGAACGTATGGGTTCCTGTGTGGTTTCTTTGGGGATTCTTGGGTTCGATCTTTGGAACAATACATCATCTCTACTCTTGGTTTCAACACAAGCCTCTGCTTGTTTTAAAGCTCTACATGAGTAGCCTCTCTCTGAACCTTTCAATCATATCCTGTTTCTTACGCTTGTAACTAGCTGTGAAGCTGCAGTTACGTTTTGCCCTGAGAAATTCACTATATGGTATTCCCCATCTACAACTAGGTGGGTGGCAGCTCGAAGCATGTAGTATTGAGTTGCCAGCAGTTTATTTTCTGTACAGTTCAGTATGGATAGTACCATTTTCAACCACAAGTTTTAAATCCAAGAAGTGAATGTTTTTCTTGCTATGATGGGAATGTACATTCCTATATATATGGGATGCACATTCCCAGCCACTGTTCGATCAATTTCTTCCATCAAAGCAAACTCAGACACCCTAGGAAGATGGCACACAAGTAGGTAGACAGATTTTACAGTTTTTCATTTCATTGCATTTTCATTCTCCATTGCACGTGCATCAAAAAGAAAACATATATATATATATATATATATATATATATATATATATATATATATATATATATATATATATATATATTCCTTCCAAATGTGGCCCACTATCCCGGCCCTCGGGCGCTCTCCGGCGGTGCGATGAAGTACGGCAGAGCCTCGCCGTTACTATTTTCAACCAAATTCCCGAAAGCGGGATTCTTCCCGCACTCACAGTTTTCCACAATAATTTAGTCCAATCTATTATACTTTTTCCATGGGGTGTTTATTTACAGCATGCCAGCAACCCCTACCCGTTTCGGTCTCAGCCGAGACCTTGTCCCCGTGAGCAAGGTCTCGGCTGAGACCGACACGCGTAGGGGTTGCTGGCATGCTGTAAATAAACACCCCATGAAAAAGTATAATAGATTGGACTAAATTATTGTGGAAAACTGTGAGTGCGGGAAGAATCCAGTTTCGGGAATTTGGTTGAATATATATATATATATATATATATATATATATATGAACCAAGGACTGAATTACATAAACATCTTATTATTATTATTGTTATGACCAATCCTTCTTTATCCCATTAGTTGCCAGTTTTCCTATTCATACTAGTGCAAAAACAATTCTAGTTTGTTGCTTGTTTCTATGTGACAAATAAGGCATATTATGGATACAAACCTTATATGTAAATACTATAGAATACTGAATAATCAATATCGAGCCATATGGTTCCTAGGTAAGCTAAGTGTCCAATATCCCAAGATACCCTTGCTGCTGACCGTTGTGGGCCACAGTTCTTATGACTGTCACAAATTGAACTGAGTCGTAATTTGTGGCCTAGCTAACGAATATTAACTAGGTAGGTCAGATTGTGACTTCATCAGAATCAGAGTTTTGTGAACCAACCTATTGGAACATAGGTTTGTACAGAACATTACACACTGATCACAAAAACACTGGACACAAATTGTGGCCAGTTTTTGTGACCAGTGTAATAGTGCATCTGGCCCTCAGTTCTGTCATAGGTTGCTAACTATAAGAAAATTGATTATTAGTTGGGAATTATGTGTGTCCTACCCAAGCAATATGTCCCTGAAAAGCTGTCAGGTCAAAGACACAAGATTTATGAGGGCACTCAAAGCCACACAACATGACTTTGCGTGGCATCATAAATCTGACTCAGCCTTGCATCACGCATGTACCACTTTGCGTGGTGCAAACCTGATGTGAGGCTCTCATAAATATGCCCCTAACTCCTTGATAAAATCCAATAGTATATATGCAGCAGGAATTGCAGACAAACAGAGTGATCCTTTCACCTCGAAATCCAAATGAAAAGTGACAAGGAAATGGGCACTGGGAGGAGCCTTCTGGGCAGGAAGAGGAAGTTAGAGTCTCTGTGCCACTTCCTTCCTGTTGAAAAAAGGAATATACACAATAATGCGTTTCGCACTAAAAAACAACTTGAACTGTCCCTTCCAGTAGAATATTAACTCAAAAGGTATTTTCGAGTTAATTTAGCTGCCTCACGTAGAAACTCTAGTCAAGAAGCAGACGCTTGCAATCGCTGGTGTCACAAAATGACACCAGAAGTCTCTGTGGCGACTGGAAATCCTGCTAGTGGCTGGCAAATCTCTCTAGCACTCGCAAGCCCGCATGTCATAACCTTGCATTGTTCCCGTGAACATTGCAAGGCTCAAACAGCAGAATATTTCCGCCATGCACTAATTAGCGAATTTGCCAGGAACTGCGTGTTACAAGCGCAAGGTGGTGGTACCAAATTTTGCCAACTCCGTAAGCGGAAATATATTTCCACGGGGCTTAATATAATGTGCTTTCATTCTCTTTGTAAAGTGATCTGATGCACACGGGGCTACTATGTGCTATACAAACCACTCATTGAATAAATGAAGAAATAAATGTGACTTTTTATTGATGTGATTTACTTACTATAGCAAAGTTCCCACATCAGGATCAACAATAAAGCTAGATGATTACACATCTGCAATATGCTTTTAAAAAAAAATATTATAATGATAATATATTTAAAAAAATGATATGATGATTAGAGACTTTTTTCCGAGCTGGGGCAAAGACGCAAAAGTAGTCAAAATATTAAGGCTTAACTTTACTTAGTAAAAGAACTTTAATGGTGTTTTATGTTTCATTCTATAATCATAGACAGAATACAATTAAAAATCGTAAATTATCTTGCTTATCTAAAGAGTCCTTTAATTTTCTCTCTACGAAGTGCATTTGCTTTCCATTGGTTCACATTTGCATTTCAGAAATCCTTTAGGTCTTCGCAGTTTCTGGCAGGTTAAAAACTTATGATTCCTCTATCAGTACAATTGCAATCATTAGCTGCAGACACTGATTTACGGTTAATGGTGGAAAGTTTACAACGTTAAATCGTATGTCTCAATCCAATTGTTCATAATTTCGCAGTAAGGGTCCGATAATGACAAGGATTCTGGACATATTACTTGTCCTACAGCGGCCTGTCAATAAAGTTGCTAAAATGAACTCATGGAGAGATACTGGCAGCTCACATTTTGGCTTATGAGGGATGACACAAATCAAAAACACCATGGTACAAATATTATAAAGAGCTTTTCGAGGTGGATAAATGGAAGTAATTTGAAACAAACCTTCAAACACAGTAATTACCATAATTATATAGAACTATTCTTTCAGATGTACTATGGATTTTTCTTTTAGGCAAATTATATTGCTCGTGTCTGGCATTACAACAACATGAAGTACTCTCCTAAAGGCAGACACAGTGTGTTTTGCTTTGTTTGTGCACACTAATATTGATAAGCGTAGCTGCAGCTTCAAGATTTAATTGATGAGTAAAAAGAGCAGCAGAGCTGCTGCACAGGAAAGAGTCACAATTGCCCTGCTGGATGGAATTTGAAGACTGGCTATTGTTGATTTTATCCTTTAGCCTTCTTAAACATAAACAAAAAGGTGAGAAAATACGAGCCTACATCACTCCTGAAATTTATGTCCATTCATAGGAGCTGTTTTACAGTATCTGGTAAACAAAAGTATCAGGCCATATCATAATGGGCTTTGCTGGGTCAGCACAGAATCAATAGGAGGAACTTCCTTGATCATGGAATCCCTTTAGTGGAGACACTTATGGTATGGATTCTCCTTCGTATTTAGCATTTTTTCCAGTAATTAAATGATTTGTGGTTACCTCCTCTAAATCAAGCTCTGTGTGTGTGTTTTGTACTGTTCATCTACCACTCACTGGTCCTGATTTGCAAGCTGCACTTTTGAGTAAGTTTACACTTTTGAGTAAGTTTACACTTTTGAGTAAGTTTACTTCTTTTCGGTATTCACAAACTGCACTTTTGTAGTATTTTATACTTTTGTCATAAGTTCAGTACTGCACATGGCCAACCAGTGGAACTGCAACCTCCATTATTTTCTATGCAATACTGCTTTAGTACCAGTAGATGTCCATGCGTATTGCTGGATTTACTACCGTTTTTTTTCTAGGAAAACTTACACTCAGAGTTTGCGAATACAGAAAACGTACTCAAAAGTATAGACTTACTTAAAAGTGTACGTTACCTTACCTTTGTGAATTAGGCTCTCTAAGTCTCATTTTGCCTGCATTAAGGCCTCTAAATCAGAAAAAAAGCACTTGGTAGTCAATTTATTAGGCTTCTGTTTTGAGCTCTTGAAAAACAATGATTTATGTGAATGTTTCGTGGAAAAAGTAATGGGGAATGTCTAACTGGCACCTAAAATCTTTTCTTAAGATGGTTTGATTGCATCATTTTAATGTGTAAACTTCTTCTCATATTGTGTCATCAGATATTGATATGTAATTAAATGTGTGTGGGTGTTGGTAATATTTCCTGCACAATTGGTGAATATAATCATGGTCACTGGAATTATGCAATTTTTACAGCTGCAGAATTTTTCACATAACTATGGATTATCCACATTTGCCACATAATCCATTCCCTGCTGCACAATCTGCAGATTTTAAAATAAAGAATGTGTTCCTAGCTTAAAGGAATACAAAATTACTAAAAACCTAGCGACACGTTGCTGTGCCGTGAAAGGTCCTTTGAAAAGTTTGACTGGTTCCCTTTCTATAGCTTATTGCTGTGTTTGGGTGTTAAACTGGCACTAAAGGAGTGAAACCTTTGCCCAGACAGTGTTGACCTGTGTAAAAATGCCAAAATAAGGAAGTAGTACTATCACAAAATGAGCTGCATTATGCCACATAATTTGCCTTTTCTTGCCACATAATTTAGTCAACCCTGCTGCTTAATTCAAGTGAACCTGCATATAATATTCACGTAACCAATGTGTCAACCACACTGCCCCCAATGTTCTGAGTACCAAGAGAGTATTCGTATGTACAACATTTATGTTTAACATGTGATGGGTGCTAAATAAATAAATACAAAAATAAATACAAACCAACGCGAGAGGTTGTTGGCCTTCCATCAAGTATTAACAACTTTTGGGCTCAAAGTAACCATTCCATCTTTTTGGAGAGTTCACCAGAAAGATTTAATGCTGTGACGGGCAGAAAAGAGATTTGTGTCTCCGTTGACAGCTCCAAGCAAATTCAGTCAACCCAAGACTGAGTGTTGGATGCTGCACCTTTCTGTGGGAGTCTGGTGTGTTTTTTGGACCAGTTGGTCAGATGACTTGCAGAAGGGAACAGTAATTGAAAGTACTGGTCCTTAGTTACTTTTTCTGTTTAATCAGCTTTATTGATAATAAATCAGGAACAACAATGATAACAAATCTGGGAGCAAGAGCTAAATAATTATGTAATTAAGTAAAGCTGTTTACAATTTTATATTTTATAGGGAAATACGGGCAACAAAAAGAGGGGAGAGGAGGGTCGGAAGGGAACAACAATTAAGATTGAGTAGCAGAATTCAGTAATTGATAAACTAGGAATATGTAAAGAATATGGTTAATTAAAAAACTAGAATGGAAACGTATCATTAAAAGAAAGCAGAGTACTTAACACATTACAGGGGATTGAAGTTTTCGTAGAACTAACTTATGTAGCATAAATATCTAGAAACTTTGTTATTGACAACCAATATGACTCTATTTATGTGAGGTCTGCACAGAGAAGCAAACGCAATAGCTAATCTATGATGATGAAAAACATTATACCACCATGCTTTGAATGAAATATTAGTAGCGCACTTCCAGTTAACAGTAATTTGCTGAAAAGCTAAGGCCAACATAAGGTCAAATAATCAATTTTCATGTGCATTTAACATAATAACATCTGATAAACTTCCTAAAAACAGTAATGACATTGAACAACGTAATTTAAAATATGGTGGGGGTAAGTTGAGACCATACTTTCTTCCAAAAAGATGCATCTGGTGGGCATAGAAATAGAAGCTGTATCAAGTCACTGTGAGAGTTACTGCATGACCAACAGGATTTGTAATGTGTTTTAGAGAAATTAGCTATGGAAGTAGGTGTATAATATAATCACATAGATTGAGTAGTTGAGGCTGATCTGGAAATTTAAATACTCTAGATGAAATTTTATTCCTTAAGACAATGGTCCAAGCACATCCCAAATCTGTTTCCCAAATAAGTTTGAACTTGGATTTAGAACGTAAAGTATCTGGGATGTAAAAACATTTATAAACAAAGGAAGCCTTTGACTTAAGAATAAGTATTTTTAAAAGGGATGTATCTGAAGAAGGAGTAGGAGAATAAGAAGAGAGTGAATCAAGAATGTCTAAAATAATTTCCATAAGAATAGAAAATGTATGCCAAAATGAGCAAGGGCAGTTAAATGACTACTGGAATTGAAGGTAATTTCAAGGGTCTATGCCTTCAAATAAATCACAGACCCAAATGATATCCCTTTGTCTCCAAGATTTTACAGTATAAGAGAATTCAATAAAGAATCCCTGGAATAAGTCTGTGATTGATAATAAGGTTTGTAGGAAACTGGCTCTCCGTACAGTGTACTAAAATGAAGTAAGCTGTGTAGAGAGTCCGGGGAATCCCCAATGGGTATGCAGAGGTATAAGTAGGTAATAATAACTCTCTTTTTGTGGTCATGTCTGCGAGCAGTTAGGCTTATCAGAGGGTAATGTTAAGTATTTGTTGTACACACAGTGGCCATAAATTAGACACACACTCTATAAATAAATCCGAGACCAATTTATAAAAATAATATCGATGTTTTTATATAATTTTTAAGACCAAGAACACAGTTCAAAGGTAAGTACTTTCAAGATACGATTTTACAAAGTTTGATAAATTTAACACTTCTATGCGCAATAACTCACCACAGGAAACAATTGAGAAAAAGCAGTAGAATGCAGAGAAATTCAGGCAATGCTTTCATGAAGTTCACCTTCTCGTTTTAGGTCGTTGTTGGGACCAGGACCAAAGTTCCAAAAGTAGAGGTTCAGGAGCGTCCCGGATTGGCTGGGAGCAGAGTGCTGAGGTCTTGGAAGCTGGTGCGCAAAGACGAAGGGTACCACTTGAATATGCACTCCATGGAGGGACTTATAGGTAAGCCCGGTGGGTCTCCTTAGAGGGAGGTGGTCTCAAGGGCCTGAGGACCACAGGAGCAGGGCTGGTTGGTCAGTGCGGGGGACTTTGGGTCCAGGTGCAGAACAGGTCAGCCGGGTGATATGTGTCTTGAGATTCTCACGGTCAGTAGCAGGCAACTTGGAGAGGTGATCTCAGGACAGCTGGGCCATTCAGGAAGGGGGTCTAGGGTGTCTCAAAGTCACTCAATGGGTGGTTGCTACCGGAAGGGACTCTTCTTCTCAGTGTTTGACATTGAGGGTCCAGTACCCCAAGTATTGGTATGCTGCAGCTCTGGTCCTGGTGTCTCCAAACATAGAGACAGATCTGACCCTCCAGAGCTCTTGTAGCTTCTCTTGCTTTGGTGCTGCATCGAGGTCATCGGGGACCAGTAAGTCGACAAGCCGGACTTTACGGGACCGGTGTAGTGGAGGGATACCTTCACTCCAAGGAAGCTTCTCAGCAATTTGTTGAAGGCTGGTGGTGCTCCAGGGTTCTTGGAACCCTTTCAGGTTTCAGGACGACACAGCAGTAGCGATTGTCGAGTCCTCTCAGGTTTCAGGAGGAAACAGCAGTAGCGATTGTTGAGTCCTGGGAGCAGGAGGCAGCGTTTGGCGTCTTTCTTCTTCTACAGCAGGGCTTCAGTTCTTGTGCAGCGTGTCTTCTTTGCCCTGGTCTTCTCTTGTCCATCAAATCTGATGTTCAGGTCTCAGGGTACCACCTAAATACTGAATTTAGGGGTGTTACAAGGGGAGGCAGGTAGTAGCCAATGGGTGGCATACCTTTAGGGTGTTTACACCCTTTAGTGGCCACTTCCTGTTGAAAGAAGAACTACCCTATCCCTGATAGGATGTTTTCCCACCATCGCAAGATGGTGGAATTTCAGGAGAGGGTTTCACATTGCCTTCCTCACCCTTAGGGTGGTGTAGGCTAAGTGGGGACTTGCCTCCTAATCTAACTAATTTTCCTGCATTTCCTCTTGCCAAAAGTGGAGCAGGAAAGGGAGCTTGGCTTCCCCCACTCTCTGGAGGTCCTGGATTGGATTTCAAAGGCGGCATTGTGTCTTGGAGTAGGCGTGAAGTACCTCCGCCCAGAGCTGGCTTTGTCTCTGTCCTCTGAGAGTGCTGGCTCTCACCTCATGAGGTTAGAACCATGTCTGGTAGTAGCAGGCTGGTGAAAACAAGTCAGGAACCACATCAGGTTTTCAGGGGACCCTCTAAAAGGGTCTTCTGTATGAATTGTTTTAATAAATCCACCAGTGGCATCAGTGAGGATTCATTAAGACAAGATGTTTGGTATCAAAAACTCCAGGAATCAGTGAAGTCATTATGGAGCTATGAAACTCATGTAGACAAGTATCCAGCCCATGTACTCTTCATGGCTTCCCTGTACACTTACAACATCTCAGAATAGACTGTACATTGTAGGGGCATATCTGCTCATGCTGATATGCCCACACATAGGATATAGTGAACCCTGTCTTAGGGTTAAAGGCCTGCAGTAGGGGTGACCTACCTAAGTCTTGGGTGGCATGGCACACAGGGCTGTGTGCCATGTCTACTCTTCGGATTTCTCTGCACCAAGACACACAGCCTGCAATGGCAGAGTGCATAGCCTTGGTGAGGGGTCTCTGGGGTGGCACAGCCAGTGCTGCAGCCCCATTTACTAGGGATTTACAGGGGTAACTGAAGTTGTGCCAATTGTGGTATAGGTTTAGAGAAAGAACACTGGTACTGGGAACCTGGTTAGCAGGAACCTAGTACTCTACAGTCAAAGTTGCATCAAAAGCCAGGCAAACAGTGTGGTGGGGTACTGAAACAGAAAACCCACTTACCTGCTTGGTTTTAAAAGAAAACATTCATGATTAAATAGGGGTGAGGATGAAATGATGTTTTAGAAGAGAAGGAAAGGACTTCTTTAAGAAGAAGTTATTAAGTTCGATATTAAGCCAAAGAAGCACATTTGAGGAAGGGGTTGGAAAGAGTCACTTAGACACCTGTCTCAAACAGAAAGCCTTATGATATGTTCGAAAGTCTGGAAAATTAGTCCCTCCTAACGTGTTGGATTTCTTAAGGTACAATAAGGAGAGTCTAGACTTTTTCTTATTCCAAATAAATATGGAAAGAAAAGAGTCTATTTTTTTAAAGTCAGTAAGTGGTATATGAACTGGGATCATGGACAAAATGTATATCAGAATCGGAGTAGTCATCATTTGTGATGGAGTCAAGACGACCCCACAAAGGCAGGAATAATGGATTACAAGGGGATAGAAGGTTATCTATTCTATTTAGCCCCTCTTTCATTAACTGAGTCTGAGATAGAATTGGTAAACCAGATACCCAGATATTTAATCTTAAGACTATTCCAGTGAAAGCTGGTAGAGTTGAAAGTTTGTTTAGTGCAGAGTTTAGTAATAGGCAAAACTTAAGTTTTGTCTGATTTAATTTTATAACCTGAAACAGAGGAGAATTCAGATATTTCATGAAGCAACGCAGGAACGGTAACATCTGGGTTAGAAAGGAAGAGGAGAATGTCATCAGCATAGTCAGAGAGTTTCAAATGTTTATCACTGTATTGAAACCGGATATAAGATCATTATTCATAATTCGAGTTAAGAAGGGATAAGACAAATAAAAGAGGAGATAAAGGAGAGCCTTGACGCACCCCACGGTGTAAGGGAAGATATTGGGAAGCACCCTCAGTTATCAACACAGAAGCCATGGGGGCTGTATAAAGTAGAGAAATGAGTGAAATGATATTGCGGCATAGATAGTAACAGCAGTCAAAGGGTAGAATAGAGAAGGAGCCTTATTTAAAACAATGAAAAACAATCTAGAATTATTCGAGGTCAAATGACCCTTAGCAATTCCAGACTGCTCCATGGCTATCATTTAGTGCAAAAAAAGGTTCCAGGCGCAGGGCAAGAAGCTTGGCAAAGATTTTATAATTAACATCTAGAAGGGAAATAGGAGGATAATTTTTACATTGGGAATGATCTCAACCCTCTTTGTGAATCAGGCAAATTGTTGCTTCCTGAAAAGTACGTCCCTCTGTACCAGAATGTTAGAAAAATTTAAAGAGATGCAACAGTTTAGGAAGAAGTAGATTTGAGAAATGTAAATAGAATTCCACCATAAACCCATCCAGACCTGGAGTCTTAACTTTTTAAGGGCATTCAGCGATTTAAGTAATTCTGAGATGAATAAATTCTTCTCGTTAGATGAGATGTTAAACTTATCATGGGGAGGAGGAGGAGTAACATTAAGATAGCTGTCTATGAGAGAAGGATGTGCAGAGATTCAGAAGTATAAAAGTTTTTATAAAATTTTATGAACTCCGCTAGAATATCTTGGTCCTTGAATAAACGCTTTCCATCAGTTGATTGAATAGCTTCAATAGAGGAGCGCTGTTTCTGAATCTTCAGATAATTAGCCAGGATTTTCCCAAATTTATTGTGTCCTCCGTAATAACAATTACTGTTACGTAACAAAATGGATGAACCATTTTCAGTAGTTATTTTATTAAAATATAATTTAGCACGAACAAGATCTTGTACAATGAAGTCCAAAGGAGAAGTATAAAATTGATGTTCAAGATGGTTAATATTCTCTAATAAGGATTTATGCTGTTTAGCAAAAAAACACACACAGTAGTTTTGAAAGTGCCGATAATAATTGAGTAGATGTGTCCGTTGGCTCTTTAATCAGAACAAATTCCTCAGCAAAGCAAGTGAATAAGGTAGAAAAACAGGATCAAGTAAAAGAGAGTTGTTAAACCTCTATCTATTTGATTTGGGAAGAGCTGTGAGTAGATCCAGATTAGCAAAAACTATGGCACGATCCGAGATGACAATAGGCTCGATATAGGCAGAAATAAGGTTCTTTGCTATTGATTACTTCAGAAAAATATGATCTAGCTAAGAGAGGAACCATGAGGGGGGGATAAAAGAAAACGTTTTCCAGTAGGATTACAAAATCTCCACGCATCTATTAAATGATTTTGGGAAAGAGCAGAATTAATTGTTTGTGAGATTTGTGGGGAAAATAGCGAACTTGAGATTGTCGATCAATAAATGTGTTCATGATTGGATTACAATCACCACTTAGGATAAAAAAATTCATCCTGATATTGTAAACATTTCTTAGCAATATTAGGCCAACATTGGACCACACACAGTAAACAAACTGAGTGGGATATCATTAATCAACAATTTAACAATCAACTACCTACCTTCGGTATCCATTTCCTGAGTTAGAACAGTGTATTTTAACTTTTTATTACATGAGATAATAATCCCATTCTTCTGATTAGTTGTGGGAGAAACAAAAAACGAAAGCACCAAATTACGTTTAAGTTTTAAGGCCCCTACCTCTGTAAGATGAGTTTCTTGTAAACAAACTACATCAGGATTATAGGAAGCTTAATGGTATAGAATTCTCTGCCTCTTTATGGGGTTAACAAAACCTTTTACATTCCAAGAAATAACTCTGCATTTTATAAACAACAACAAAATATAAAACTACACAATCCACAAAATTGAAAAAAGCGAGAGTAGAAAGAGAGGAAAGAATAGAAAAATTGTTGAAGGACCAGATGGCAATCACAGGAAGAAAAAGGACATGAAGAGAGCGAAGGAAGGAAGGTTTAAAGATAATAAAATGAACAATAGCAGACAGTACATGTCAAAAAATTGACAACTGAGATACGTACCTTAATATGGAACATGAAGAGAGGTGGGATGGTGACACACAGATGAAGATGGCACAACCAACAAGGGCCAACGTACCACACTAGAACACCACAAAGAACGAGAAGGAAAAGGACACAATAAACGTGTCGATGACCTACAGGAGAAGTGAAGTGTGACCAACTAAGTCAATTAGCCAAGATAGTCAGCTTTTGATGACCCAAATAGGAGACAATAAAAGTTAAGTACACCATAAACATTGCATGACAGTCAACATAAGGAGAAAGGACCAACAGTATCCATCGAAGAAGTAGAGTGAGAATTAATAAATTTCCTGAGGACAGCTGGATCATCAAAGGTGGTCATTTTGTTCTGAAAAGTGTCCTTAAAAGAGAAAGGGTTAAATAAACCATATTGTGCACCTAAAGCTTGCAACTCAGGATGAAACTCAAGAAATTCCTTCCTTCGTCTAGCCACAGAAGTAAAGACATCCTGTGAAACAATTTTGTTTTGCACCAGACCATATAGGATGTTTTTTTTATTTGGCTGCATTCAGAACTTTCAGAAGGTCTGTGAATTGCAAGAATAAAATTATTACTCCACGAGGTTTAGATGGAGCAGCTCCAGCCCAGCGCCTTGAGATCCTTACAGCTGATTAGTCACGATCTATAAGAACCCTGATTGATTGATTGAGCAGCTGAAGAAAACAGGTGAGGACATAGTCTATGAGCATGCTGAATGTTCAAATTGGTGGAAGAGGATAAGTGTAGAAGTATGAGGCAAATAGGAAACAGGAACTTCGGCCTCAAAACCCTCAGGAAGACCATGCAAATGTAGGTTATTTCACTCATTTCTATTTAGTAGGTCCTCTGCGTGTTTCCTCAACAACAGCACATCCTTCTCAAAAGCTGCACATTTAGTAGAAATATCCTGTATATCCCTGACATGTTCCTCTACCAATGTTAATCTAGATTCCAGAATTGACCACTTATCATCAAGGGTTGAATGCAGGTGTTGGTTTCTTCAATGAATGGTCACAAAGTATGAATTTCCTCCAATACAGTCTCTAATGATTTAGGTAGAGAAGGAAGGTCCTGTTTGAGCAGTTTAGTGGTAGAGGAGGTCGAGTGAGGTTTCTTTGATGAAAGCGTTGACAATGTTGAATGAAAAGTGCCAGGCAAAGCCATATCCAGAGCAGAGTATGAGCCATCCATTGGGGGCACTTTGAAAGAAAAGTCAGAGTGTGTATGACTGTGGGATGGCTTTTAGTTGAATATGATGACTTCTTAAGTCTGCCCAAAAATCACTAAAACGCTCAGAGACTAGTGAGTAAATAACTGTGCAGTATACCTTATGTAATAAACTCAGGGGGGCCCTTCATTGCTAGGAATGGAACAAAGGTGCCTTAAATAGGTTTATAAGGATGAAACACTAATTTATCAAATTCCTGTCATGCACATAAAAAAGAAGCCTGTGTGACATAGAAAAGACTACTTTCAAGGCACCATTTGTGAAGCCAGCGAAGTAAAAATAATAAGGGAGCACCATACACTTGAAATATTCAAAGTATCTCAGCTGCTGTAGACTCACTGAAGAGAGAGTGCTCTGCGCGTAGTGAAAATCAAAATGGCGGCCACAATAATCTGAGCTATGCCATCCATTGAAAAAGAGCTCCAGCTGCCACAAATTTGCCCCAAACGAAAGAAAACAGGTCAGGAGATGTTCCACAGCATGCCCGCAGTCTTTCCATCATCGCTGCATTGTGGAAACCATGAATAGTTCCTCAGTGGTTCCGAAGCGGTACAGAGCCCCAAGACGAGGCGGCCATCTTGAGTGGCATCTTAGCCATGCCCTGCTTAGTTACTTTTTATAAGCGGTTCTTCTTCTTGCTTCATTTCCACAAAGGTTGCTCCCCTAGCTCCCTCTCTTATTTTTTTCATACAGTGTGTATGTCCTTTGTGTCTGGAGAAGCCTTTGGAGAAGACAGCGTATGCAGCAAATTAGTTCACCTGCTGCCTTTATCTGCTTTCCCACCAGGCCATCACCACATTCACAGGGTGTGAAGCAGTAGCAACAAAAGATTGTAATATTTCCAGGGAAACTATTGTTTCATTTTTTTATTTAGATCCTAGACATTTAATGCACCAGTATAAAAGATACCCAACGTTCAAACATAATTAAATATTTAAACAAAGCAAAGCACTGCAACAGTGGCAATGTAGGGGTAAGCTACTTGTGTAAGGGAGCAGCAAATTCAACATCCTTTCTGTTCTGACATTGCTTAGATAAAGAGTAAGTATGGGGTGGGTAAGATAAGGATTGGTCTAGACTTTATGGCTTTTTTCTCTTTCATTTTAGGGGGTGTCATTCCATGTAAAATGTTATCTTATGGGAAGGAGCATGACTGGAAAGACAATTTTCCTTGTACTCTAAAGTTAAATCTGGTTCAGATCATTTCGACTTTCCTTGTCTTTGATCCAGTTTTGCCATTTTCAAAAATTCCTTGTTGTTGCTTCTAGATATGTTTAACTCCACTGGTAAGGGCAGAACAGACTGTACAGCCACAGTGATGTAATTGAACTGTTTGTGCTGCCCACTGTTATTAAACATGTTGACAGAAAACTTGTTAGCTTTAATTCAATTTCTGCATTTGCTCCAGTATTTGAAGTTTCTAATTACATTACTGTTTTGGCTTTAATGTGCTCGCTTATGATATAAGATTTGTGTGAGACTTTGCTGGCGACGTCTGCTACTGGGTTAAAACAGATGCATCTGGTAATTGAATTTGTCACATAGGGATGTTATGTGGGGTGAGAGCTTGGAGAAGGATGCTGTGGCTCATGGAAGGTAGAAGATAGCAACCTAGGAGGGGAGGTAACCAGTAGCTGAAGTGGTCCTCCATTTGACAACAACAGGATAACACACGACACTAAATTATGAAGTACAGTGCGCTTGAATAATTTATAATCATATGTATTCTGCATAGGTCCTCCTAAAGTTGTACTGAAGCCTTCGCTGTCAGACAAACCTCAATTATTAAGAGGGGAACTAATTAAATTGTCCTCTGATGTGGCAAAATGTCCAAGTCTACACGATGAATATGAGAAGCCAGATGTTGGTACCTGACTGTCCTTTCATAGTCAGTTGTGAATACTGCTGCCTTAGTAACTGAGCTATATTTTTCAAGGCATATTTGGCTGGATAAGTTCACATTATTTCCGTTTCAGATTCTCCAAATGTCCTCCCCCCGAATCCTTTTTCTGGTTCTAGGGCCGGCTAAGAAAAGGCCAGCACAGCCCTTCAAGTGTTCCATTTTCCAGCGCCCAGAAGTGCCTGCAAAATGAATTTTCCGAAATGTTCTTACTAACTTTGTCAACGGTGGAGCGCGCGGCGGCGGTGATTCAAGATGGCCGCTCCATGATTCGGCTCCGTGACACGGAGGAGCGTTTTTCTCCGAAGGGCTTGCTTTCCTGCTCGGAGCGTGGGGAAAATAATGTATTCCTCTGGCGGAAGCTGTGCTGTGTGCTGAGGCAAGTTTTTTTTAGACCTTAGGGTCTTTTTTGACCACTTTTTTACTCATTTACCTTCTGCCTCGGCCGGCCTATGCTGCGGCCGCCATTTTGTCTTCCTAAAATATCCGCTCTTTGCCTCATCGGATACTATGCCGCAAAGTCTCGAAAAATGTATGTCTTTCCTCAACTTGGGTCTTTTTTAGAGGACGTCATCTCTAAATGATGCTTTGTTCATTTTTCAACGGGCATCTTTACTTTTTTTTTTTTTCTCTACTGCGTCACTAAGGCTATTCAGCAATTTTCAGTCAACCTCTTCATACGGTCTGTTGGCATTCCTTCTAATTGGCTGGTACTTACTGCGAACTTGTGTTTATTTGTGCCCTACGAGTACATATCTCCTGTTGTGCTGTACACTGTGCCCCGCAATGGATTCTCCACACTCAAGCAAGCCCCATGGGGCAACTGGGTCCACCGCTGGAGGTCACAAAGATTCAGTTGTTAGCAGCAACAAGCGCGCCAAAAAAGACCCGTCCTCCCCATCGAAATCACCTCTTCCTCTGACGTTAGAGTACATCATGGAAGAACTGCGCCACATTAGACCCTTCATGACCTACACTACTGCCTCACTTCAGAGAATTGAAGATAAATGGTCCGGCCTTGAGTCAAGACTTTCAGATGTGGAACAAAAAATAAGTGATGCACAGGACATTGCCGCCAGAGTCGATATCCTCACTAAAGAAGTTACTCAACTTAAGAAGGTTACAGAGGATTTAGAAAATCGTAATAGGCGCAACAATCTACGCATTTACGGTATTCCGGAAGGTTCTGAAGGCCCAGACATGATCTCCTTTTTGAAGACTCAAGTTCTGCAAATTGTTGGTCTGTCGAAACCTATGGAATTTAACATTCAAAGGGCGCACAGATTAGGACCTCTGAACGCATCTTCTGCAACCAAACCAAGGGGCATCATTGCTTACTTTCTTTTGTACTCTGATCTCATGGCAATCCTCAACACTGCTAAACAGCACAAACAGATGCTCTGGTCTGGCCACAAAGTCTTTTTCAGTCAGGTTGTTTCCAAGCCAACCGCCAACCGGCGAAAGGAATTTCTAGACCTCGGCCAACACTGAGATCCATGAATGCCCGCTTTGGTCTTATCCATCCATGCTTCTTTAAAGTGACTTATAAGGACAGAACCTTTACTTTTGAAGACCCAGCTGACCTTCGGAAATTCATCCATGTACACAAAGGGGAAGCTATGGAACTGAGCAAGCCTTAACTGTTATCTTGTTTGTTCTCTCCCCTGTTTCTTAGGTTTTCCCTGCGCAGTTTTGCTGCTGATGTTCATACCCACGTTCTCCTTATGTCTGTTATGTATGACTCACTCCGTTGCATTGTTCCCCTAATGTCTGGTAAGTTCCCTTCCTTTGTTTCATATGTTTACCACTTTGTCTTTAAATTTTTTCTCTCATCTCTTCCTTGTTATATTATAGTAAACTTGTTTCTCCTCGGTGTCCCCCGTTTGGAGTGGCCGTCTTGTTTTTCGCCCCCCCCTCCCTCATTAATGTTCTTCTTGTTGTTGAACAACATGACTAAAGCCATCTGGCCTTTTGTCATCTTTTCTTTGATAGCTCCTATTGGGCGACTATGCTCCCCTTTTCTTTTTTTCTTCTCCCTCTTTCTCCTCTTCTGTCTCTCCCTCTCCTTCCCTCGCCGTTCCGCTCTTGAATCCATTGCACATATCTTCTTCCACCTTCACTTTATGGTACTTTATTGCTCTTTCCTTCGTTTATTTCTACGGATACATCAAGCTAGCTACTCTACTTCCCTTCCTCTTTGTTATTTCCTATCCTTCGCTCCCTATTGCTTTCCACAGGTCTTTCTTTTATCTATCTCTGTTTCTCCCCCTCATTGGCTTATCTCTTTTTCGAATGGTCTTTCACATCTTTTTTATTATTCATTCTTTAAGTTTTATATTTTTTCATGTTTAATTTTGCATAAGTTTCATTGATGAAAGGTCTCCGTATAATTTCATGGAATGTTAAAGGTATTCGCAACCCTGTCAAAAAACAGCGTGTATTGTCTCACCTTGCTAAATTGAAATGTCATGTTGCGCTGTTACAAGAATCGCTCCTCAAGTTACAAGACTTGCCTTCATTGCGCAAACAATGGGTAGGAGATATTTTCTGCTCCCCGGCTGTGAATAATAAGAATGGTGTAGTTATTCTATTTCATAAGTCACTGAATGTTCTCCTCAAAATGAATTTAAAGATACTAATGGTAGATGGCTTTTTTGAATACTAAAGTTAACAACACTCAATTCTCTTTTTGTAATGTTTATGGCCCTAATGGTATTGACTTATCTTTTGGAATGATTTCTCTACTCTTCTCTCCTCCCACGCCGCTGAATATTTGATTGTGGGTGGCGACTGTAACCAACTTATGGATCCCTTCCTCGACCGGAAATCTCAAACGAAATATATCCCTAACAAGATGCAAAAGATTTTTCATAAGGTTATCACTTCTAGAGGACTGGTGGATACATGGAGAACCTCTCACCCTGACGTCTTAGAATTTTTCTTTTTCTCCCCTGTTCACAGATCTCACTCTCGCATTGACTACATCTTTCTAACACAACCAGCTTTGCAATTCATGACTAATGCAGAGATTGGCTCCATTCTCATCTCGGATCACGCCCCCGTCATTTTAGATATGGACTATCCTTCACCTGCCCCTACATCCCGGCGATGGCGTTTCAACAATTCCCTCCTTTTGGACTCTCAATTTGTCGAACAATTCACGCTTTTTGCTCAGGAATTCTTTAATAATAATCTTTCTTCTGCCTCTCAATATCATTTTATTTGGGATGCCTTTAAAGCTACTGCCAGGGGTTTCATAATTGATTT
The DNA here is from genome assembly GCA_963921515.1 of Calotriton arnoldi. Classification (NCBI taxonomy): domain Eukaryota; kingdom Metazoa; phylum Chordata; class Amphibia; order Caudata; family Salamandridae; genus Calotriton; species Calotriton arnoldi. The sequence continues at coordinate 738,716 of CAWUFW010004481.1, read as the reverse complement.
TGTGTCCCGGGAAAAAAAGAAAGCACCCTTGGTCTCAACATCCATCCTGAAGCAAATTAAAACTTTAGAACATAAATATTTCACCACCAACTGCCCTGATACATTGTCAAATCTTATCAAAGCAAAAATGCAATATAATAAACAGTCTTGGGATTCTGCTTGTAATAATCTTCTCAAATTCAATGCTAAGATGTATGGTGGGCGGAACAAGGCAGGTAGATCTTTAGCCAACTATCTTAAAATCAAAAAACAAAAATCCAAAATTGTGGCTATTACAGATAATTCTGGAGTTCGGCATATTTCAGACGCTAAGATCCTTGATTGCTTTACTGAATATTATACTGCCCTTTACACCTCAGAGTCCACCCCTTCTCCCGATCAAATTGATTCCTTTTTCCAAAATATTCCCAAATCCCCTGAGAGTCACACTGATCTCACATCTTTGAATGTTCCCATCTTGAAACAGGAAATCACTGATGCCATCATCCTTTTGCCCAAAGACAAAACACCTGGCCCTGATGGTTTTACCGTCCGATTTTTTCTTCTTTTTAAACAACTTCTGGTCCCTCAGTTATTCTCATTGATTAATCATTTTCTTACCACCGGCGAATCGCGAGGATCTTTCACCCAGGCAATGCTATATCTAATCCCTAAAAAAGACAAAGATCCCTCTCTTTGTTAAAACCACCGGCCCATTTCCCTGACTAATACCGATTGTAAAATCTTTGCTAAAGTACTTGCCCTCCGCATTAATAAGGTAATCCCTGACCTCGTCAATATAACCAGTCAGGCTTTGTCAAAGGACGATCTATCACAGATAATTCGAGAACCTTTCTTAATATCATCCATCTGGCTTCTAAAATGGATTCACCTATTGCTGCTATTACATTAGATGCTGAAAAAGCGTTTGATAGGGTAAACTGGGAATTTATCTTTGGTGCATTAAAATGGCACGGTTTTAGCCCTCCTATTATTAAATACATCCAGCTGTTATATTCCGCCCCCTCTACTTCCATTTGGGTGAATGGTTGTCAATCTAAATATTTCCCACTCCTTAGGGGGACTAGGCAGGGTTGTCCTCTTTCCCTCTCTTATTTATTCTAGCTTTAGAGCCCTTCTTAGAGAAACTTAGTCGTTTACCACACTATACGAGTTTCCAATATAAAAATATCGACATCAAATTTACTGCATATGCAGATGATATTCTGTTGTATATCTCCAATCCGTCTACTTCCCTGCCGGCATTCTTCTCCCTCTTACAAGATTATTCTACAGTTTCCGGCTATAAATTGAATATTGATAAATCTGAAGTCATGCCCTTAAACAAGCACTGCTTTCCCAATCTGTTTCACGACACAGGTTTTGAATGGAACTCTAGAAGTATCAAATGTTTAGGCATTCTTTATGCTAATAACATTAGGGAAACTATTAAAATTAACCTTGCTGACATACTAAAAAAGCTCTCCGTTCTCACTGAAAGCTGGTCTCCACTTTTCCTGTCCTGGTGGGGTAGATTAGCTACGATTAAAATGATGCTTCTCCCAATTATACATTTTTATCTTTCTATGCTTCCGGTCTCCCTCCCAAATTCCTTTGTTAGTACCATTAATCGCTCCTTGACCACATTTCTTTGGCACAATCGCAAGGCCAGGATTTCACTTTCTCGTCTCCAATTACCCAAGGAGTTAGGAGGAGTTAATTTTCCCAATTTCAGACGTTACCACTCTGGATTTACCCTGAAACAAATATGGGCCTTTTTATCTGAATCCACACATTCACCTATAACGGCATGGAGCTCGTTAGAACAAGCTCAATACACACCTTTTTCCTTTATCTCAGCTACCCGCCTTTCCCAACCCCCGAAGCGTCTCTCTTCACCTATCTTTGTTCATTCCAAAGCACTCGCAATCTCTTTGCTTAGAACTCATATCCCTTCTGCAGACCAAATCTCACGCATTCCAGTCTGGTACAATAAACATTTAAAGATTAATAACACAGCTCTATTCTGGAAGGAATGGATTGACAAAGGCATTATTACACTCGAACACCTGTTGAAGGATGGGTCCTTTATGGACTTTTCGGAGATTCAAAACTCTTATGGTATTTCTTCCACACACGCCCTTCACTACCCCTTGCTTAAGGATTCTCTGAATCGTCTCTTTTCCCAGGGGTGCTCCACTGATACACCTGACCAGGCCCTCTCTCCTCCTTTTGATTTTTCCACCCAATTTAAAACTGCTGCTGTATACAAGATATTATCCCGTCCTGTTAATGCTAGAATCAAATCCAACCTAGAACTTCTATGGGAAAAGGACTTGGCCCAAGATTTTTCATTTCAAACATGGGACTCCATCTGGTCAAAAATTCACACTTCCTCACGCTCAGCTAGTACAACGCAGACTTTATATTACTTTTATAATAGACTTTTTTTCACCCCTACTGACCTGTACAGATTCAAACTGTTAGATTCCCAAAAATGTTGGTCTTGTTCCTACGAGAACAGTGACTTTTTTCATATGTTCTTCCACTGCCCTTTGGTTAAATCTTTCTGGTCTCGTATATGGTTGAAATTGAATGAAATTTTATTGACTAATGTTTCTTTAGATATTGTACATGTTTTTTTGGGTAGTTCTTCACCTGCATGGGACGCCCAGAGCAATGTGGGTAAATTTATTGATTTGTTTTTAGCCATTTCCTTTCAACTTATCACTACTAATTAGAAGGATACCTCAAAAATTTTGTTTCAAGCTTGGTGGAACTTGCTTTGTCACCATCACAGGCTTGACCATGCTTATGCCACCTCCACACCTCTGTTGATCAAAAAAGACTTGTTGTGGTTATCACTAACATCCTTTCTTTCCAGGTTGGCTACTTGATTTCGCTTGTATCCATGGTACAAATTTTTATCTTTTTATATTTCACATTGCTAATTGTTTCTTTTTATTCTACTTAATGGTTTTAACCTCTGATATATTCCCTCCCCCCTTCTTCCCCCCTCCCTTCTTTCTCTTCTTTTCATTTTTCTCAAAACTTAAAAATGTTAAAATTCATTTACTCTATGTACAGGTTTTCCCTTCCGAGGGTGTTTTTAGCCTTATAGTCACATATATATTTTACTTTTATCTTCCTTGCTACATGACTAGGTACTGATGTTTTACTTTGTTTACTATCGCAATAAAGCATTCTAAACTAAAAAAAAAACAAAAAACTTTGTCAACAGTGATATCCACAGCTCTTCAGTGGGTAATACACACTTTTGACTTGAGAATCAACACTTTTTGGGTTTGTGATTATTCAAGGTGCACATAAAAAGACAATACTAAAGGTCAAAAGAGATGAGAGACACATCACATTGCACTAGTGTTCTGAATCTCTACCGTCTGTTCAAACTAAAGTAAAGAAGGTAACAGAAGTCTGCTGTGGAAACTGCAACATCTGTGATAGCACACGCAGCAGTAAAGCACGGATTAGTAATCTAACTGGAGGAGGTCTACAATTCCAATGATGAAACATGGCAAAATTCAGAGAAATCTTTCAATGCAGTCCACCAGAGCCAAACCATAGCTTAAATTCACAGACTTGCTCCTTGATAGCATATGACTTAGTAAGAAGATTTCTGCTTTATCATCAGCGAATCACCCTTCATACCCTAACAATGGCAATGACTCATCTGTTGTGGAATACCTTTTGGGTGTCATAATAACTCTGAGTGCTCTAAACCTGCATGACAGAAGCAGGGTTCCTAAAAAGAATTTAGGATCTATGTGTTTTGGATTATTGGATATTTTGTGCAGCAAACTCTACCGTTCAAAAGTTTAACCTACATCATAAGCAGAATGAGACTCATAGATTTAAGAATGGAGCAAGGACAGAACAATCAATATGTGGTTTGCCAAAGGTTGTCACTCTAACATAGCTTGTAGGATCCTTGGAGTTCCTTGGAGTTCACTCCAGATTCTGGAAGAACAAGTCTTCCCGGGTTTTCTCTGCTAGAGGTAAAGATGACCCCTTCCTGTAGCCATGGGTCTGCCAACACAGGGAAGCATCTAGCAGTCGATGCCTTTCAGAAGGAGCCCTAGGGAGGAAAAAACCAGAGTGTCACAAAACCTCCAGAAGCCTTGAAGGGAAGACTGTGTGAGGAGAGGCCCAGAATGTAGTGAAGAGAAGAGCTGAGACTGGAACTGGCCAAGGTAGTCAGAATCTGACTGGAAACAGAGGCTGGAGAAGGATACAGTAGGAAAAAATGGAATTTCGGAAACAAGGAGAAAGGCTGGAGAACTGGCAACACATGAACACTGCGTCAACTTACCGTAGCATTGCAACTCAATGAGTAGTCCAACTCCTCCCCTTAACTAAGTGAAAGACAGAAAGTACAGAAACATCATGTGGGAAAGCCACATTGGCTTGGGAAGCCATATGAGGTTAAATAGTAATAGCCATCTTGTATTGGGAAGTTATATCTGTCCCAGAACTCCTATCAAAGAATTCTGGGATGGGAAACCAAGGAGGAGAAATAGCTGACATGAAGTCCCCCAGAGAGAGGAACGCCATGGGAAAGAACAGCACCGGCGGGCCAGCTGCCCAGATGTAAGGAATGGAAAAGATGGCAGTGCCAGTTGGCACTGTGGTTAGGCTCTTTGTACACAGTGCAGAGAGACAAGCACTCCCTGCCCGCTCAATGCCCAGTTAAAAGAGAGCAGCGGATGGGGCAGTGGCCACAGGACCAGAGCAACATAGGTGTCTGCTGCAAACTTTAGTAGTTTAAAAGACTACTAGTGGGATCCTGTTCAATAAGAGAGAGGATGGTGGAATGTGTGAGAAAAACAGACCAGGAAAGAGGCAAAGAAAGGACGATTGATTGATCAATTGAGAGATAGATAGATAGATAGATAGATAGATAGACAGATAGATCCCCTGCTCGCCTGGACCAACATAAACGACGACGACACCATCAAAATCATGAACACCATCCACTCCGGCTCTCCGTCAGACCCATGTCCACACCACATCTTCAACAAAGCTAGCGCCACCATCGCACCCCATCTCCGCAAGGCCATCAACATCTCCTTCGAGACCGCAACCTTCCCGGAGAGCTGGAAGCACGCAGAGATCAACGCCTTACTGAAGAAACCCAAGGCAGATCCAAGGGACCTCAAAAACTTCCGGCCCATCTCCCTGCTCCCGTTCCCGGCAAAGGTCATTGAGAAGACCGTCAACAGACAGCTGACCCGCTACCTCGAGGAGAACAGCATCCTGGACCCGTCCCAGTCCAGGTTCCGCAGCAACCACAGCACCAAGACGGCCCTCATCGCCGCCACCGATGACATCAGGGCCCTGCTGGACAACGGCAAAACGCGGCCCTCATCCTCCTGGACCTATCAGCTGCCTTCGACGCTGTCTGCCACCACACCCTTCGCACACGCCTCCACAACGCTGGGATCCGAGACAAGGCTCTGGATTGGACCACCTCCTTCCTCTCCGACAGAACACAGAGCGTCCGCCTCCCCCCTTTCCATTCCGAAGCCTCCCAGATCATCTGCGGCATACCCCAGGGATCATCCCTCAGCCCGACATTGTTCAACATCTACATGGCACCGCTCGCCCACGTCGCCCGACTGCACGACCTCAAATTCATCTCGTACGCCGACGACAACCAGCTGATCCTCTCCCTCACCAAGGACCCCCTCACCGCCAAAACCAACCTCCAGGAAGGAATGAAAGCCGTCGCCGAGTGGATGAAGAACAGCCGTCTGAAGCTGAACTCGGACAAGACAGAGGTCCTCATCCTCGGCTCCACCCCTCAGCCTGGGACGACTCCTGGTGGCCGTCCGCTCTTGGAGCAGCACCGACACCCACCGACCACGCACGCAACCTGGGGTTTATCCTCGACTCAACACTCTCCATGACCAAGCAATCAACGTCGTCTTGTCCTCCTGCTTCAACACCCTCCGCATGCTCCGCAAGATCTACAAGTGGATCCCCACCGAAACAAGAAGAACGGTCACCCAGGCCCTCGTCAGCAGCAGGCTGGACTACGGAAACGCCCTCTACGCAGGAGCCTCGGCCAAACTCCTGAAACGACTACAACGCATACAGAACGCCTCTGCATGCCTGATCCTCGACATCCCGCGCCAGAGCCACATCACACCACACCTGAGAGACCAGCACTGGCTCCCCGTCAACAAGAGGATCACCTTCAATCTCCTCACCCACGCACACAAGGCGCTCCACAACACCGGACCAGCATACTTCAACAGACGACTCACCTTCTACAGCCCGAACCGACAGCTCCGCTCCACCGACCTCGCCCTTGCCACCGTCCCCCGCATCCGAAGAGCAACCACCGGTGGCAGATCGTTCTCCCACCTCGCCGCCAAGACCTGGAACACCCTCCCCATCCTCCTCCGGCAGACCCAGGACCTACGAACCTTCAGGAGGCTTCTCAAGACCTGGCTATTCGAGCAGTAGCAGCACCCCCCCCGCCCCCCCCTCAGCGCCTTGAGGCCTCACGGGTGATTAGTGCGCTCTACAAATGTATTGATTGATTGCTTGATAGATAGATAGATAGATAGATAGATACGCAGTACCCCATTGAGCTATCTTCTTAAATAAAAACATATGAGCTGCATGTTACATGTGCTTTGTTGCAGGCACATTAATCATCTAGGTTGCATTATGATGAGTCAAAACAGTCATTAGACAAAACACTGACCTCTCAAGTAAGTCGATGACCCACCTGAGGTACCTTACCTTTATTATTATTCCATTAAAATTGCCTGGCAAACAAATGTCTCTAAGGCACCTGCCTTAACCCCATACAACATTTTAAAATTCAGCCTGTTTGTGACCAGTTAAGTAAGCCAGAAACATTTACTGTAAGAGTTGTCCTTGTTTCCGATTTCGTTGTGACAGTGTTAAAAAAAATGTAAGTTCACTGTCAGAATCCAATTTTCATGACTCTGAGCCTCGTGACACATGCAGACCCCCAATCTAAGGGCTCCAGAGTAAGAGTTCCATTTACTGCACTGGTGGTAACTCTAAATGTGCCAGTTTGCGGAGGAAGAGGGATAAGCAAGAAGTGGTGGCAGAACTAGCTCTCGCAAAAGGATTGTATTCAGATTTTTCTGCTAGTGTACTATCCATAAATGCTGGATCTTTCGTTGTCAGAACATTCAAATTTCCTGCACTAATCAGTGGATATACTTTTGAGCGCAAAATCAGCTAATAAACTGTACAGCATATTTTTCCAGTTGTAAACAGTGGCTTATACTGTTTCAACTGTAAAACATTTTTTAACATGTACAAAACCTACTGTAGGAGTCGATAGATTATTACTGACTAATAAAACTGGTTTGCACCTCATTAAGAAATCGCTATTTGGAAGGGCTTTGTTGTAGGTGTCCCTTCCAAATTGCAATTCTTTAGATGTCTCAATGTTTTGTGACAAAAATCATATCACAAAACCTTGAAAATGTATTACAAAAAAGAGACTAGAGCAGCGAGCCCAAAAATATTGCACCTCTCTGTTGTCCCAAATCTAAGTAATTCTTAGAGTTTAGTTCTTGTGATGTGCACTCACTATAGGCACCCGCTGCCGAGGGGTGCACATTATGGGCACATCGTAATCCAAAAAACTAAAATAGTGGTGCACCAAACAACCAATATTCATGCAAGAAAGTCCAGATCAAACTTTGGCTTGTTCCAGATCTTCGTTATTTTGCTTATATACAAAAGAAAGAGCCAACGCGTTCCATTCACAACATGAGAACTTCTTCAGTGCTGTAACATAATAAATACAAAAAAAAATTATACATAAATGCAAATACTCATAAAAGTGAAACAAGAAAAATTACCTGACAATATGCAATTCAAATGGTATGCAATTAATGTAGCACTGAATATGGATCTAAATATGTAACAATTTGAAGGATGCCTACATAGACCTTTGAAACAACTGATGATGTTTCACACACACCCATGACAGGCCACTTGCTTCCTGACCCCATTTCGCAACTCCCATTTCCTTGTCTGTCTCCTCCTTTTTCCTCTTTCTTCTTCCTTCCTTTCCTTCTCCTTTTTTCTACAATATTGATCACAAGGAAAAGAATATATTTGAGAAAAATTGTAATACATAGGCTAAGATTGTATCATCAACATTGATCTTGAGTGTAGACGTGGGTTTCCTTAGATTTGTCGATTTTAAGCATACATATTCATAAATGCTGTACAAATGATGAATATGTCCTTCAAAATATTTAACATATTGGTACCCAATACCGCACAATGAGTTATGTGGGTAACTGTTTCACCAGTTACCCTTGAATGCAACTTTGCATAATGGTTTTAAACTGGTTTTAAATTTAAGGTTTTGTGGTTTTGTTTCTGTACTATGGCACCTATAGTGGTCGGTGTTTCTGTCCTTGAAGGTTTTGTATTGTCTGTCTCACTTTTTGAGTATTTGCATTTATGTATATATATTGTTTTGTATTAATTCTCTAACAGCCCTGAAGAAGTCCACATGTTGAAAACGAAACGCATTGGCTGTGTGCTGTAACGTCTGGAGTTTCGTTTGAATATAAACAAAATAAAGAAGATATGGAACATGTCAAATCTTGATCTGGACTTTCTTGCTTGAACATTGATTGTTTGGTGCATCACTATTTTTGTTTTTGGAACCTTGAAAAATTCCTTACTCCTGAGATAGACAGTGTAAGCCGTTTGCAAAAGGGAAGGGGGTCCCCATATGGCCATACTCCCTTTGTGAATTGAATGAAACATTTTTTCCAGGGGACCACTGCCAACTCTCACACAAACTTTTTAAAGTAATTTTTCTTTTTAAATGCTGCCCCATTTCCTATAAGGAATATAGGCTGCATTAAAAAAATATAGTTTATTTGAATGCAATTTAAAACATGGTGGTCCACTAATCCTAGCGGCCACCATCCCAGTGATGGCATCTATTCAGAATAAGTCACAACTTGATACTGATCTCATTAATATTCATGAGGCAGTTCGGATTACCCAGACTAATTTTGCGTATTGACCTATTGATACATAGGTTGGTTCATAAAATTCCAGACTGGTCACAAAAATACTGTTCTCAATTTGAGAGCAGTGTTTTTTGTCCAGTTTTTTGTCCATCAGGCCCCACGATCTGACGTTCTTATCTCTATTCCCTTTGTCAGATTTTGTTTATGCTTCTGTATTTGGCAATGGATAGCTAAAAAGGGCCTTTTACTTTCAGAGTTCAAATTAAATCATATACAGCGATAGGGAATGTGCTGATTTTCTTGTCATGTCCCAGCCCTTCCTTTAAATATCCCTTCGTAGTTCTACATTCTTTTAAACAGGCCATCAGGCCACTTGGTGCAATATCTCCCTGGAATTCACAGCAATTTTTCACGAAACGTAATGCAGCTGCAATCTGTCACCAGTTTAGACTCTCAACGACATGACCCTAATCCATTGATTTTGTCAATTGCTTATTAAAAATGTTCAATCAGCCATGGTGTCAGTTCAGCAAATTGTTAAAATAATGCACAGATCTGCCTCCTGCAAAGAAATATAACTCATTTCTGTTCAAGCAATTTATTAATTGCCGATGCCAGAGACTGCAAAATTAATTTCACCTAGGAGAAAACTGATTCTAAATCAGCACACTGACTGCTAAGCTTTGAGGATGCCATTTACTGTTGAAATCGATGACAGCATTGGAATTAACTCTCTCCTGTCTACTGCAATTCCCCTTTTGATGAGCGTCCGACCTTGAATTAAGGTGTTCTGTATCCTAATAATTAAATAAATCCCGAAGTTGCACTTCCAAAAACATGCTGTTGTTTATGGTAAAGCTGGAAAAGACAACTCGAAAGCTTTTTCCTGTACTAGCAGTTCTCAAGACTGGAAAGATCGGAAGCTAGAATTATGCTACAGTGGATGTGACCTTACGACCAGAGCTGTCGAATTTAGAAATAGGAAAACAGGTTTGAGTTCCGGCGTCAGCTCTACAACCTTTGATTCTGGGCAAATCACTTGAACTACCCATGCCTACAAAAATTAAGCTGACCTTGACTAATGTAGCTGGTGCTCATTCTATGAAACTGCAAAAAAAAAAAATCTTCATTGTAACTTCTCCTCTGACGCTGCGTCAAAAAAACTTAGGGGCCGCTTCACAGAACTAATTTGAGATAAAATCCTAAACTTACTGCTTTTGGTATTCACAGAAGGCATTTAGTAGTATAAAGTTAGGACTCCTAACTTTACTACTACTAAACTGAGATAAAATCCTAAACTTACTGCTTTTGGTATTCACAGAAGGCATTTAGTAGTATAAAGTTAGGACTCCTAACTTTACTACTACTACTAAATGCCTTCTGTGAACTACCAAAGTAGTAAGTTTAGGATTTTATCCCAGATTAGTTCTGTGAATCGGCCCTATGTAAAGACAGAACAATTTAGAACAAGAAAGTCCTTCCTCTTCCATAACACTACTGAACCCCAACCTTTTGATTGGTAGATCTCTTTTGGGATGCAAAAACATTTGTCTTTGCTTTTATGCAAATTGCAAACAATAAAAATATAACAAAGAGTGTTGGCAAACCATGAGCTAATGGCGAACAATTAAAACTCAATAAAAAGGATACAGACGGTTATGCAGAAGATGAAAACATCAAATAAATAGATTAGTAGGATATAATAAGTGCCAATAGAAAGAAAGAGTCTCTCATGGTTGACATCCGAAACTTTCATTATTATTAGCTGTAGGAGAGTAGGATCTGCTTCACATGGGTACCCCCACTTTTTGCTGATGCTTCACTGTTTTTCGACATTAGTCTGGCTGGGGCCCTGCTAATCAGAACCCCAGCCTAGCTGCTTCCTCTCTAAAATGGTTTCCATGTGCCTTAGGCACATCTCTGATTGGAATCTGGAGTGCCCTTATAAGTCCCTAGTATATGGTATACTATGTACCCAGGGCATAGGTACCTCAGAGGCCTACCAGGGGATGCAGCATGTATTGTGCCACCCCTGGAAGGCCATCCAAAATGACACCACAGGTCTGCTACTGCAGCCTGGGTAAGGTGGTGCATGCACCCCTTACTGTGATATAGGTTACCTATATCACTACATATGTACACACATATAAACCTATAAGTCACTCCTATGGCAGGCCTTATCAATCCTGAAGGCAGAGTGCTTGGTTCTTATGTGAGAGGGTGCCCCTGCATGAGCAGAGCCCCTCTGCAGCGTTCGGAAGCCCTTCTCTGATGCTGTTTGTAGTGCAGCCTGACCAAATACTCTTAAGTGCATTATATCCTCGCGGTACAATGCTAACTTTGGACTGGCTGCACCAAAACATGTCGTGCATCTTGGAATACTACCCCCCCCCCCGCCAGTTCTGGCGGCGGGGGTAGCATTCCACCCTTCTAGAGGGAGAGACATGTACACACCGGCCTGCCCGGTAACTTCTTTCCAGAGCCCTGGCATCACAAAATAGATGCCGCTGCCACAGACACGGGTCTGGCCTCCTGCTGCTGACTGAAACTCCGGCAGGGGAGGCCTGGACAATAGGTTTCCTGTCGAAGGGAGTGACCTCCCCAGACAGGATAGTGTGTATTGGGGCTGGGCGGGAGCACCCTCTGGTGCTTTGAAGTCCTGCACTGGGGGCACATTTGGTGTCCCTGTGCATATGCCAGTTCAAACCGGTTGCAGGGGCTACCTGCCCCTGCTCTGGCGCAAAACTGGACAAAGGGAAATGGGTGTAACCACCCCTCTTCCCTGACCCTCCCATAGGTGGGTCCCCAGAGTATGTCCAACCCCCTAACTTAGTATAAGTATGGTACCCCTGTCCTTAGGACTTTAGATTTACCTGGACGAAACTCTGATACAGAATCCTGGACCTTCGACGCTCTACTTCAAGATTAGAGGACTGAAGAATCTCCCTTGGGGTCAAGGAGTGACTCCCCTGCTTGGCAGGCACCTCAGGCACCTAAGAAGCAATTGTCTGGTCTGCATCGCTGAAGCTCCCGCCAGACGCCGAAGTCTTTGCAACACCAGAGGTGGATTTCCAGACTTCCCCGAGGCTGCCCTGAGTCCCCAGCAAAGCTGAGGCCCGTAGCTGTCGTGGGTAACGTGGAACTGTGACCCCTGGACACCGACCACATTTGCAAGTGCACCCTCTTCCTGGTCTTCCACGAAGTTGTGCTTTGGGCTCCGACTAGCCCCCGCCTCCAGCACCGACTGCACCGAAGATCACTGGCCTCCACTCCACGAGTGTACTGTGAGCCAGCTCTAAGTGCGTCCACTCGAGGCTCCTTCGTGGTCACTAGTCCGTTGGCTAGTGGGCCCTCCCGAAGGCAACTCTTCTTCTGCTTGGGCTTCCCTGGTTGCTCCAGACATGCCTTGACTTACCCTTGCTGGGTGAGTCCCTCAGACCTTGCTGGTCTGCACCACCGTCCTTCTTCTATTTCCACAAGACTTGCCGTTGCCAAGGCTTGTTGGGTCCAATCCGGTCGCCAACACCCCTGCAATCGACAAACGTCGTGGGACAGCTTGAATCCAGCTCCTGGTTGTCGTCAACGCCTCCTGGACCTCGTGGCTGAAGAGTCAAGACAACTGTCAACCTACCTGAAGCACCCGACATCGGTGGGCATCCGCTCATCGCCTTCCTGGTCACTGGCTAGTGACCCAGACTCTGTCCCCTCTGCTTTCAGGTTCTTCAGATCTTCGATCCACCTTTGGATCCACCTGAACACTTTCGACTTGGCCGCCAGCAGCACTTTGCAGCAGATCGCCATTGAAAACGACGACGAAACCCGACCCCGAAAGACACCTATGCACCCGGCTTCCCTGGGTGAGGTAACTCGAGTACTCCGGTGCTCCCGTGGGTATAGACTCTAGAACAACCTAGTTCTAAAGGGGTTTGCTCCAAGTCCTCCTCTAAGTGTCCCTTTTCTTTAAAACTGCAACCGTGACATTCCCCATAGAAGTCAACGGCGGCTCGCAGCTGTGTTCTCACACTGCACGCGTCCCCCGTGGGTCCCCTGTGTCACTACCTTGGGTGGTTCCTTGAGGGCCAAGCACTTCTACAGGCTCTAGGCCTTGTGTCTAGCTCAGTCGTGGTTCTTATACCACTTTATTGGTATATGGTTTGGTACGCCCCTAGGGCTCAAACGTGTATTTGTGCTATTACTGTTGATAACTAACTTATAACTTATGTACTTCGAACTCTTGCCTCATAAAGAGACTAGAGGGGTGTGTTTAGCAATAAATACATATATTTTGAATATATACCTGGTGTGGTCCTCTTTCATTTGGTCACTCAAGAGATTATAGACTGGTAAAACAAGCTGCTTTACATTCCTTCAAGACTTAGCCTGAAGGCTGCTCTCCATAGCTACCACTAGGATAGCTTTCAATAAAGGTTGTCTTTAACCTATCTCCAATAAGGGGTTGTTTGGACGGGTGCAAGGTGCCCACTATAATTAGTGGACAGCATATACCAGGCCAACTTCTCACATTGGTGTGCAGCGTGTGGGATTCCACCTTGCTATTGTTTTACCAGATAATCTCAATTGAATTGATCAACTGAAAACCACTAAGGGTACCTTAGGTACATATAAATCAAGCTTAGGATACAGTAAGTTCTACTGAACTTAGAGTTGTGTGTTAAGGGATAGCACACCCTTTCTACAACTCAAGAGAGTTTAGTAGGCCACACTAGAGTAGGTAGTGCATACACCACACCTCACTAGTAATGTCTTCAAAGCCAGGACCCAGTGAGTCCTTGCCAGAAGCCAGTGGGCTTCTTCCCTCCAAGTATGATAATCTCCCATTCTTGGAATTGAGAGCATTGTGCAATACTAGGAAGCTGAAGACAGGCAAAAGTGCCAGCACCCAACACCTCAGGGAGGTGCTACTGTCAGATGATCTCAGCAGACCCCTAGGGTCTGAAGGGGTAGGCAGAGAGGGTGGGGCAGAAGATGAGGGAGGGGCCAGGGATGAAAATGCCCAGGACCTGACCTTTGAAACTGGCCAGGGGGATGACAATGATCCTGACCTGGAAAGTGCAGCTCCTCCTGTGGATGAGGAGGAGGATCAGGATGACCTCCCCTTTGTCCCCGCAGGAAGAGTTATGAGTGTGCCCAGAAGGCCTAGATCTCCTTCTCAGGAGTCTAACCACTCTGACACCTCAGTAGGGACCTCTGTTTCCTCTCATAGGAGGGAATCCTCAAGTGAGAGGAAAGAGAGACTGCTAAGATATGGAGAAGCTCAGTTGAGGCTCAGAAGAGAGCAGTTGGCTATAGACAGGGAGTCCCTAGAGCTTGAAAAGCAAAGAAAAAAGATGGGACTAGAGTCCCATGGTGGCAGCAATTTCCCCAGAGATAGGGAAAGGTCTTATGACCATAGAAACCTGAGCAAGATTGTCCCTCCCTACCAGAGTGGGGATGACATCCACAAATGGATAACTGCACTGGAGAGGGCCTGTAAAGTACAGAGGGTCCCTCAGGAGCAGTGGGCTGCAATCTTGTGGCTCTCCTTTGCAGAAAAAGGTAGAGACAAGCTCCTCACTGTTAGAGAAGAGGATGCTGACAATTATAAAGTCTTGAAGAGTGCTCTGATTGATGGGTTTGGCCTAACAACTGAACAATACAGGTTAAAGTTCAGAGATACCCAAAAAGCACAGACACAAGACTGGGTGGACTATGTGGATTGTTCTGCTAAGGCTCTGGAAGGTTGGTTGATGGGCAGTAAGGTATGTGACTTCACAGGATTGTACAATTTTATCATGAAGGAGCAGATTCTTAATAACTGTCAAAATCAGCTGTTGCATCAGTACCTGGTTGACTCTGATCTGACCTCTCCCCAAGAATTGGGAAAGAAGGCAGACAAATGGGTCAGAACCAGGGTGAGGCAGAAGGTACAGAACCAAGGTGGTGACCCAAAGAAGCAAGATTCTAAGAACTCTGATAGGGGTGGGGAGAAGGGTAAAGACCAGAAGTCTTCATAAGGCCCCCAAAAATCTTCTTCAGGTGGGGATTCATAGTCTAACAAGGGAAAAGGCCAAAAGAAACCATGGTGCAAAGTCTGTAAGCAAAAGACACACTGGACCAGTGATTGCACCAAGTCCAAAGACTCTATTCCAGCACCCACCAATGCCCCTAAGGCACCTGTTCCCCCTAGTGCAGTTACAATTGGTGGTGGGAGTACACAGGCCAAGGGTTTAGTAGGGTTGACCCTCGGTAAAGAGATGAGCTCTGACCTAGTCAGAGAACTCACTCAGGCTGTCCTAGTCTGTGATGGAGGCATGGATGTGACCTCCTCTGTGAGTCCCAGTAATCTGGGCAAGTACAGACAACAGCCCTTAATCAATGGAAAAGAGGCTTTGGTATTTAGGGACACAGGGGCAAGTGTCACTATGGTGACACAAGACCTTGTGGATCCTGGGCAGATTATACTTGGTGAAATGTACCAAGTGACCAATGCTAGCAATGTCAGAACAGACCATACTCTGGCAGTTGTTAACTTCTCCTGGGGAGGGGTAACTGGCCTTAAGAAGGTTGTGGTGAGTGCAAACCTACCAGTGGAATGCTTGCTTGGCAATGATCTTGAAACTTCAGCTTGGGCAGAAGTGGAGCTCAGGACCCATGCAGAAATGCTGGGGATCCCTGCAGATGTGTTTGCTGTGACCAGGTCACAGAGCAAAATGTCTAACACTGAACAGGCCTTGGATTCTGAAATAATGGACCAAGTGCCATCCAGGAGGAGGAGTAGTAGGGTAAAGGCAGTGCCTTCCCCCTTGGCTCAGAAGGAAGATCAGTCTCTTGAGGGGATGATCTCAGTCCTGAGGAAGGAACTGTCCCAGAGGAGCTTGAACCTGACCAGGTTGAGTTCTTGGGGACAGGGGCCCTTCCAGGGCAGATCTGAGCCAGGAGCAGCAGAGCTGCCCCTCTCTTGAACCCCTCAGACAGCAAGCTGCTGCTGAGGCTGCTAGGAAAGCTAGTGGTCCCCATACAGTGTATTGGGATGATGGACTCTTGTACTCAGAGTGTAGAGACCCCAAGCCTGGTGCCACCAGGAGGTTGGTTATACCTCTGAAGTTCAGGGGCTGCCTATTGACCCTAGCCCATGACATTCCCTTAGCAGGTCACCTGGGCCAGAACAAGACTTGGGACAGAATTGTCCCTCACTTTCACTGGCCCCATATGTCTGAAGACACCAAGGAGTTTTGTCGCTCCTGTGTAACCTGCCAGGCCAGTGGCAAGGCAGGTGGCACTACAAAGGCCCCCCTGATACCACTACCTGTGGTGGGGGTTCCCTTTGAAAGAGTGGGGATTGACATTGTTTGTCCCATGGATCCCCAAACAGCATCTGGGCACAGGTTTATCCTGGTGGTAGTGGATCATGCCACCAGGTACCCAGAGGCTATTCCCCTTAGGACCACTACAGCACCTGTGGTGGCAAGGGCCCTCCTGGGAATTTTCTCAAGAGTGGGCTTCCCTAAGGAGGTTGTATCAGACAGGGGTGCAAACTTTATGTCTGGATACTTGAAAGCAATGTGGAAGGAGTGTGGAGTGACTTACAAGTTCACCACACCCTATCACCCACAATGCAATGGTTTAGTTGAGAGATTCAACAAAACCTTGAAGGGCATGATTAAAGGGCTCCCAGAGAAGCTTAGGCGAAGATGGGACATACTCTTGCCCTGCCTTTTATTTGCATACAGGGAGGTGCCTCAAAAGGGGGTTGGCTACAGCCCTTTTGAACTTTTGTTTGGTCACCCTGTCAGGGGTCCATTGTGCTTGGTAAAGGAAGGATGGGAGTTACCTCTCAAGCCCCCAAAGCATGACATAGTGGACTATGTACTTGGTCTCCGCTCCAGGATGGCTGAATACATGAAAAAGGCAACTAAAAACCTTGAGGCTAGCCAGGAACTGCAAAAGCCTGGCATGACCAAAAGGCTGTACTGACTGTTTACCAGCCAGGACAGAAGGTGTGGGTGTTGGAGCCAGTGGCCCCAGCAGCTCTCCAAGACAAATAGAGTGGACCCCATACCATTGTTGAACAGAAGGGTGAGGTTACCTATTTAGTAGACCTAGGAACACCCAGGAGTCCCCACAGGGTTCTCCATGTCAACAGACTGAAACCATATGTGGACAGGGCAGACATGGGCTTGCTCATGGCTACTGATGAGGGACAGGAGGAAGAGAGTGACCCACTCCCTGACCTGCTCTCCCAGAACCCTGATGATGGATCAGTGGATGGTGTAGCCTTGGCAGGCAGCCTCACTGCTCAGCAGCAAACTGATTGTAGACAAGTGCTCAATCCGTACAGACATATGTTCCCTCTGACTCCAAGTCAGACCACCTGGTGCACTCATGAAGTGGACACTGGGGACAGTCTGCCTATTAAAAATAAGATTTATAGGCAACCTGACCATGTCAGGGACTGTATCAGGACAGAAGTCCAGAAAATGTTGGATTTGGGAGTTATTGAACCCTCAGATAGCCCTTGGGCTAGTCCAGTGGTCCTTGTGCCCAAACCTCACACCAGTGGTGGGAAAAGAGAGATGAGGTTTTGTGTGGACTACAGGGGTCTCAATGCAGTCACTAGGACTGATGCCCATCCAATACCTAGGGCAGATGAGCTAATAGACACTTTGGCCTCAGCCAAGTATCTAAGCACATTTGACCTGACAGCTGGCTACTGGCAGATCAGACTAGCTGATGATGCAAAGCCAAAGACAGCATTCTCAACCCCTAGTGGGCATTATCAATTTGTGGTAATGCCCTTTGGTCTGAAGAATGCACCTGCCACTTTTCAGAGGTTGGTGAATACAGTCCTTACAGGTCTGGAAGCCTATAGTGCAGCATATCTAGATGATATTGCTGTCTTTAGCTCCACCTGGGAGGATCACCTGGTCCACCTCAGAAATGTTTTGCAGGCCTAACTATCAAGGCCACAAAGTGCCAGATAGGGCAGAGTCAGGTTGTGTACCTGGGCCACCTTGTGTGTGGAGGCCAGGTTCAACCATTGCAGAGCAAGATCCAGACCATCATGGACTGGACTGCTCCAACTACCCAGACTCAGGTGAGAGCCTTTTTAGGCCTGACTGGGTACTATAGGAGATTTGTCAAGGGGTATGGATCAATAGTGACACCGCTGAATGACTTAACTTCCAAGAAAATGCCCAAAAGGTTCAGTGGACAGTTAGCTGTCAAAAGGCATTTGATGACCTAAAGCAGGCCATGTGCACTGCTCCCATTCTGCAGAGTCCTGATTACTCCAAGAAGTTCATTGTCCAAACAGATGCATCTGAATTGGGGGTAGGGGCTAGACTGTCGCAATTGAATGATGAAGGTCAGGATCAGCCAGTAGCTTTTATTAGCAGAAGGCTGACCCCTAGAGAGAAACGTTGGTCAGCCATAGAGAGGGAGGCCTTTGCTGTGGTTTGGGCTCTGAAGAAGTTGAGACCATACTTGTTTGGTACTCACTTCCTTGTTCAAACAGACCACAAGCCCCTCCTATGGCTAAAACAAATGAAGGGTGAAAACCCCAAACTGCTTAGGTGGTCCATTTCCCTACAGGGGATGGACTTTACAGTGGAACATAGACCTGGGAGTAACCATGCCAATGCAGATGGACTCTCTAGGTACTTCCACTTAGAACATGAAGACTCAACTGGTCAAGGTTAGTTTAATGTCCCTACGTTTGGGGGGGGGTTGTGTAGGAGAGTAGGATCTGCTTCACATGGGTACCCCCACTTTTGCTGATGCTTCACTGTTTTTCGACTTTAGTCTGGCTGGGGCCCTGCTAATCAGAACCCCAGCCTAGCTGCTTCCTCTCTAAAATGGTTTCCATGTGCCTTAGGCACATCTCTGATTGGAATCTGGAGTGCCCTTATAAGTCCCTAGTATATGGTATACTATGTACCCAGGGCATAGGTACCTCAGAGGCCTACCAGGGGCTGCAGCATGTATTGTGCCACCCCTGGAAGGCCATCCAAAATGACACCACAGGTCTGCTACTGCAGCCTGGGTAAGGTGGTGCATGCACCCCTTACTGTGATATAGGTTACCTATATCACTACATATGTACACACATATAAACCTATAAGTCACTCCTATGGCAGGCCTTATCAATCCTGAAGGCAGAGTGCTTGGTTCTTATGTGAGAGGGTGCCCCTGCATGAGCAGAGCCCCCCTGCAGCATTCGGAGGCCCTTCTCTGATGCTGTTTGTAGTGCAGCCTGACCAAATACTCTTAAGTGCATTATATCCTCGCGGTACACTGCTAACTTTGGACTGGCTGCACCAAAACATGTTGTGTTTGGTGTCAAACATCTTGGAATACTACCCCCCCCGCCAGTTCTGGCGGCAGGGGTAGCATTCCACCCTTCTAGAGGGAGAGACATGTACACACCGGCCTGCCCGGTAACTTCTTTCCAGAGCCCTGGCATCACAGAATGGATGCTGCTGCCACAGACACGGGTCTGGCCTCCTGCTGCTGACTGAAACTCCGGCAGGGGAGGCCTGGACAATAGGTTTCCTGTCGAAGGGAGGTGTAACCACCTCCCCGGACAGGATAGTGTGTATTGGGGCTGGGCGGGAGCACCCTCTGGTGCTTTGAAGTCCTGCACTGGGGGCACATTTGGTGTCCCTGTGCATATACAATAAGAAAAAGAGGGACCCTTTGCTCAAACCAGGGGAATAGGGTACTATTGACAAGTAAAAAGGAGAAATCCCTTGGTGAAAAAGTATACTATAACTGGGTCTCTAAGTTCCCAGTACAAAGGATTTTTTTGCCCATATGTTAGAAAGATACTGAGTTAGGGTTATTCCTACACAACTATAAATTGTATTTAAAAATATTGTTTTATTTAAAATTCATCACTCAATGTATACAAAAGACAATTTTTAAAAGCTCATTACACTAAAAATAACATCAATTTCATATACAATTAAAAACCTGTGTTACAAACATTCAAGTAACAACACAAACTGATAAAAACAACACAAATGTTAAACACAAAAAAATCATTACAGGAATTATAGTCTCTAAAGTAGGCCAACAAACACGTAACGGAGAGACAAATATAGACAATACAATTTGTCATTTAAAAACACATCCGGTCGGAATAATTAAAATACAGATCCTAGATACAATTTCTACTCTTTATCTATAGGATGAGCTGTTTCCACGGATTGTGTTGAATGGAGCGTCGACGCGTTTCGATGGTTCTAACAATTTCCCATCTTTTTCAAGACAAACAATAAGTCTCTCTTGGCTGGCACTGTATGGTTGCCTTTAATCTCAATCCTTATTTCATTTTCCTGCCAACTCCATATGTATTGATTGGTTGGTCATATTAGGATACTCTGGTCCTGAGAACCTTATAGAATTGGTGATGGGATCTTTATTGTAATTTCTAGGCAGAGCGTTATTTATGATTATTTCACTGAAAGTGTTGCATTAAAATCACTAATTTTCAATCTGGGAGAAAGTCCTCACTCCCTCACTTCTTGATTTACCGGCGTAATCCTCACACAAGGAGGGATTTATTTACTGTCTTTTACAGTCTCTCGATACAACTATCTTAAAATTGGTGTAGAGAGCCTGCAAACACGTCCTTCCACCGTGGGTCGTCCTTTGTACTGGGAACTTAGAGACCCAGTTATAGTATACTTTTTCACCAAGGGATTTCTCCTTTTTACTTCTCCCTGTGCATATGCCAGTTCAAACCGGTTGCAGGGGCTACCTGCCCCTGCTCTGGCGTGAAACTGGACAAAGGGAAATGGGTGTAACCACCCCTCTTCCCTGACCCTCCCATAGGTGGGTCCCCAGAGTATGTCCAACCCCCTAACTTAGTATAAGTATGGGTCCCCTGTCCTTAGGTCTTTAGATTTACCTGGATGAAACTCTGATACAGAATCCTGGACCTTCGACGCTCTACTTCAAGATTAGAGGACTGAAGAATCTCCCTTGGGGTCAAGGAGTGACTCCCCTGCTTGGCAGGCACCTAAGAAGCAATTGTCCGGTCTGCATCACTGAAGCTCCCGCCGGGCGCCGAAGTCTTTGCAACACCAAAGGTGGATTTCCAGACTTCCCCGAGGCTGCCCTGAGTCCCCAGCAAAGCTGAGGCCTGTAGCTGTCGTGGGTAACGTGGAACCGTGACCCCTGGACACCGAGCACATTTGCAAGTGCACCCTCTTCCTGGTCTCCCACGAAGTTGTGCTTTGGGCTTCGAGTAGCCCCCGCCTCCAGCACCAACTGCACTGAAGATCACTGGCCTCCACTCCACGAGTGTACTGTGAGCCAGCTCTAAGTGTGTCCACTTGAGGCTCCTTTGCGGTCGCTAGTCCGTTGGCTAGTGGGCCCTCCCGAAGGCAACTCTTCTTCTGTTTGGGCTTCCCTGGTTGCTCCAGACGTGCCCTGACTTACCCTTGCTGGGTGAGTCCCTCAGACCTTGCTGGTCTGCACCACCGTCCTTCTTCTATTTCCACAAGACTTGCCGTTGCCAAGGTTTGTTGGGTCCAATCCGGTCGCCGACACCCCTGTAATCGACAGACGTCGTGGGACAGCTCGAATCCAGCTCCTGGTTGTCGTCGACGCCTCCTGGACCTCGTGGCTGAAGAGTCAAGACAACCGTCAACCTACCTAAAGCACCCGACATCGGTGAGCATCCGCTCATCGCCTTCCTGGTCACTGGCTAGTGACCCAGACTCTGTCCCCTCTGCTTTCAGGTTCTTCAGATCTTCGATCCACCTTTGGATCCACCCGAACACTTTCGACTTGGCCGCCAGCAGCACTTTGCAGCAGATCGCCATTGAAAACGACGACGAAACCCGACCCCGAAAGACACCTATGCACCCGGCTTCCCTGGGTGAGGTAACTCGAGTACTCCGGTGCTCCCGTGGGTATAGACTCTAGAACAACCTAGTTCTAAAGGGGTTTGCTCCAAGTTCTCCTCTAAGTGTCCCTTTTCTTTAAAACTCCAACCGCGACATTCCCCATAGAAGTCAACGGCGGCTCGCAGCTGTGTTCTCACACTGCACGCGTCCCCAGTGGGTCCCCTGTGTCACTACCTTGGGTGGTTCCTTGAGGGCCAAGCACTTCTACAGGCTCTAGGCATTGTGTCTAGCTCAGTCGTGGTTCTTATACCACTTTATTGGTATATGGTTTGGTCCGCCCCTAGAGCTCAAACGTGTATTTGTGCTATTACTGTTGATAACTAACTTATAACTTATGTACTTCGAACTCTAGCCTCATAAAGAGACTAGAGGGGTGTGTTTAGCAATAAATACATATATTTTGAATATATACCTGGTGTGGTCCTCTTTCATTTGGTCACTCAAGAGATTATAGACTGGTAAAACAAGCTGCTTTACATTCCTTCAAGACTTAGCCTGAAGGCTGCTCTCCATAGCTACCACTAGGATAGCTTTCAATAAAGGTTGTCTTTAACCTATCTCCAATAAGGGGTTGTTTGGACTGGTGCAAGGTGCCCACTATAATTAGTGGACAGCATATACCAGGCCAACTTCTCACATTAGCCACCCACCCTTTAGTCTGACTTAATGCATTGCTCATGACCTCAAAGTTCAGAGCGGGTGAAGTCCGAAGTCTGTGCTCAGGAAGGTCTCGTTGGCGTTTGACTGCTCCTTGACTTCAGTCTCAGTGAAATACCTCTACATTCGGACATAAACATTTTTCTGATAGTCAAACTTCTTTCAGTGGGACAAACCACAAGTTGAATCCCGGCAGCGATTCGGCAGCGATTTGGAGGAAGCCTCTGGTTCTTTTTTGCAAAAATGTTGAAAAAGTTCTAAGTATCCAGTCTTGCAATCGTGGTGGGGAGAAGAGTACACAGTAACATTAGCCAAGGGTCCACTACCTTTTGGGTGCCACTTGAGGGTTAGGATTCAATCTCCAGAAGCCACCAGCAGGGTCCAAGGCCAAATCCGGTTGGAACTGGTCAGCAGATTCTTGTACTTCTTGCCGTTTTTGTGTTCCTGGAGCTTAACAGGAGGCTAGGCAACTAGCCCTTGGAGTCTACCCTTCTGTCCTGGGCACAATAATGAGCAGGTCCAGCCTTTGGGGTTTCTCTTCAGCGGTTGAAGTAGGTGCAGTCCTCTTTCTGAAGTCAGTGTTCAGAAGGCACAGTCCTTCTTCATCATCCTCAGGTCCAGCAGTGTTCTGATGATTGTGTGCCACTTTTATGCCTGGCACTGACCTGTGGGTGGGGGAACTACCTATCAATAGGGAAAAGTTCTCAGAGGAAACCCTACCCACGTTTACATCACTTCCTGGGTGTTTGGCCCTAAACTATCCCAGTGTACTTTTCTGCTAAAATCCAATATGGTAGAATCATTCTTACCCTTGCCAGAGCTCTGGGCACACCTCTGAGATGTGCCTAGGGAGATGAGAAACTCCCCCTGGAAACCACTTCTAGAACTGGATTTCCCCCACTGGGATTGGTGCCACTCTGGCTACTTGGACAGTGGCAGGGTAGGCCTAAGTGTGAGTTACATCTGCCTGTGACAGGTGATGCCCCTGTCTGGAAGAGGTCACACCTCCTCTCACCCAAGGTCCTTTTATTTCCTTTCCTGGGAGCAATTCACACCTCCCAGCAGACTGCAATCATGGAGGGATACAGACTGCTCTGTGTGGGCAACTGAAAATTGGCCTCCCATCTGCAATGAGGTCTGAGGCAAAGAAGTCTGAACTGGTGATAGGTGGTAGACATAGCAGAAAAACAGGTCTCAGTAAACCTGAAATCATAATGTTTATTAGAAATGACTGTCGTTTGTGTGATATTTGGCCAGATATTTGCCTTCTGTTGCTGAATCCATTTTTGTTGGCATTAGGAATAAGTTTCTAAAGTGCGAAGGTAAACCTTCCACTGGGATGAACTTGACTCCCAGTATCTGACCCAGGAACCATCGTGGTTTGCATTAACTTTTGACTTTTACCTGATTATCAGTGATTGGATAATCATGTTGGTGCTTTATGCTTTTTGGTGCTATATTTAATGCAAAATCTCCGGTTCTACTTACTGGATTTTTGTTGTGTTGGTGACATTTTATTTATTACCAAATTCTCTATATGTCTACATTTGTTTGGGAGAGTTCTTGTGTTTTGTTGTCACTTTTTACTGTTTGAGTTTTGCAATAATACTTTACTCATACTGTCTAAGTTAATCCTGACTGCTTGTGTCAATGTACCAGAGGGTTAAGCACAGGTTTATTTATTGATAATTGTGTTCCCCAAGACAAGGATTGTGATTATTTCTTGAAGTTGGTTCTTACAATGTTCATTTAGGTGAAACTGATGTTGCAGGTTTCTACAGTTAGGCCCATGAGAGGGGTGGGGGCAGAGGTGCCATTATTCCCCAGGCCCACTATTATTTAGTGCACTGCACTCATTCTGGCTGATTTATTAATGAAGTATACAAAAAAGCAATGGCTGGAATCCTTGAATCAGTCTCAGCCACTGGTAATTACTCCAGCTGCACCCCAGTCCACCATCCACCGAACTGCGACAGGTTGTGGGTTTTTTGTGCTCCAGTTTAGGTAGGGCCTAGTCTGAGAGTTTGGCCTGGACTGTTCCCATTAGAGCAGGGTCAAGACTGCTTCCAAACTGAGCTGACATGGGATGTGGCCCAAGTGATTACCAGTGGCTGAGATTAATTCAAGCATTGCATCCATCACTTTTTTGTATACTACTGTAGAACACCCTAAGTTGGATGGGTATATCCAGATGTGGGTCCCGAGCACACTGTACCACTGGAACGAAGCTTCACCTGCTGATGACCCCTAATAGAGTAAAACCAGTCTTCGGTTGCTTGTGCTCTGGTTCAGGGAGGACCTGGACAGGCAGTTTGGGCTGGACTGTTCCCATTGGAGCACGGTCAGCACTAATTTGCATATGGCTTGGTACAAATTGTGGGAGCATTGTATGCAAAATAATGATTGACTGGGAAGCGTTACGTGTGGTTACCAGTGCATCAGATTAATTAAGCATTCGATCCATCACTTTCTTGTATAAATCAGGCCTATTTATTATGACAAGGCAGTAACTGCAAATTCCACTAGATGGTGCCAGATCCTGAATCTTCTGTGTTTTTTCTTACCCTACAGGAACATTTTTGAAACTTTGACAAGGAGCAACATTTTATGAAGGGCCTTGCTTCATTTATGTAATGTGACCCCGCAAAAAACATCTGACTTACCTTTCTAAGGTCACACAGTTTGCAGTGGCCAAAATAAATCAAGTACATTTTAGAGCATAAATTGAGAGGCAGCAAAAAACCAAAATGTAGTAGACAACAATTAAGACACGGGACTAGAGCAAACAAGACAAATCAGTCACTGCCTGTACTTTTTTCTTTCTTCATTCCATTCCTTTCCAACAAGCGCAGCCAACGAGTTTTGCCTAAACATAGGCTTCCTCAGGGCACAGTCATGTGAAAAAGTGGTCTAATTCTAGTCGAAGCCACACCGTTGCAATCTATCACAGCATTCATCTCAGCTTGTTGCTGTTTCAATGTACCAAATGTCAAACCTCAAGGGACTTCAGTCCTGATGCAGAGTAAGCACGGTAACAAAATGTCATAGAACAGAGAGTATCCTAGTTAATGCTGTGTTCAGCAATGACAGTTCCATGGACCACAGTGTCCAGAAAATACACAGAGTAAATCAAATACATAGAGGTACTCTGCTGGGGCATTGCAATGGGCATGATACTGTCCCCCTCCTGTCAACTAAATGGGTATGTCTTTGAATTATCAGAACCAAAGAAAAAAATAGCAAATTATGGTGCTGTTATAAACTTTTATCAGCATTTTCCCAGTAATATGTTCATTATGGTACCAGTTCTGCCAGTTTAATAAAATGTTCAAAATGTGGGCTCTCATCTAGAATGCCATAATATGCTGAATCGAAGAGTACTATATTATGCTATGTTAAGAAATATTTATAAAGCAAAACGTACACCCGGGGGTCTCTTGGCGTATAGCAACAGAACAGTAACATAATAGAGGGACGGAGACAGTGCATCAATTGTCAAATGCCTGCTTGAAGAGCCATGGCTTTAGCACTTTTCTAAATGGGAGTAATTTAAGCTTAGAGCGAATCTCTGCTGGAGGGCCGTTCCACTCTTTAGGAGCAAATACCGAAAAGCTATGTCCACCAATTCTATTTTTGATAAACCTTCGGATCACCGGGCCTTACAGACCCGGACCAACCGGGATTTGTCCCACAATGACAATGCAGTGATAATACGAGACAGATTCTTCAACTTATTGACAAGGCCCAACAATATGACCAGGAGCAGATGCTACTGGCCGTAGAGCCGAGAAGGTATTTGATAGAGTCCAGTGGCCCTATCTAGCGGCCACCCTAAAACACTTTGATCTTGGGGATCGTTTCCGGGGGTGGATTCTTAGCAGTTATGATTGACCCACTGCAGTAGTCCGGGTCAATGGTCACTGCTCTGTCCCATTTCCCAATGGCAGGGTTACTCAGCAGGGGTACCCTTTGTCACCCCTGCTCTTCGCCCTTTATATGGAACCCATGGCTTATTGAGTGTGAGCTACATTTCAGTGATCATTACCCACTAACATTAAAACTAGTGGTCTTATCGGATCCTCTTACTACACCAGTTAAAGTAGTCCCCTTGTCTTATACTAAAAACAAGGGGTTAACTCAGAAATGGTCTACTGTCAATCCAGACTTTGTTTTGGAAGAGATTATAAAGAGCAACCTTGGCCATGTATTGGATTGTCTGGAAGAAAACCTAAACATCCCAGTTATGATTAAATCGTACAAGGCAATAACCGAGACCATAAAGGTACTTCCAACTAAGAACCAGCCTAATAGAATACAGAAAAATAAAAGGTGGTTCAACAGGGAATGTTCTCAACTACATATTAAATTAATTAAGACCCTAAAAATCAAACCACGAGACAAGGTGGAAGTGAGACAGATGCGCATAGATTATAAGCGCGCGCTGGAGAAACGTAAGATGGAGATTAGGCAAGACGCATGGGGCCAATTACACTTGGCATCTCAGAGTAAAGACTCCAAACTTTTCTGGAAAACTGTCAATGAAGAGTACTTTAGTGATATAAAAAATGGCAACATTTATGTAACAATTATGCCCGAAATGTGGGTAAAACACTTTGCTGGTCTCTACAGTAATAGAACTGAGACACAATGTGGTGCCTACTTTCAACATGTGGCATCTCCCTTGGAACCCCCAACTTTAGATGAGGTAAATAGGGCGCTTTCCCAGACTGTAAAGAACAAGGCTCCTGGGCCGGATGGTATACCCGCGGATTTATTTTGAGCAAATATCACCCTGTGGTTACCGTTGCTAACAAACATATTAAGATGTTATGCGGTCCAGGGCCCTCCGGAGTCATGGAGATCAGTTATAATAGTCCCTACATATAAAAAGGGAGATAGGTCGGATCCTAAATGCTATCGACCAATCTCTCTAATCGATAGCTCCTGTAAGATCATGGGACGAGTAATACTGGAGAGACTGGAGACCTGGATAATAGAAAACGGGAAGTTCTCCGCTGTCCAATATGGCTTCAGGAAAGGCCTGGGCACTGTAGAACAGTGCCTTAATCTGCATCTGGTCATTGGCAAATATACCATGGCTAAGTCAGGGTCCTTATACCTTGGGTTTATGGACCTGACGTCTGCCTTGACTGGGTGCAGAGGGGGAAATTGTGGGAGAAAATGCTGCTCATGGGCATTGACCCATCCATTGTCCATTTTTAGCTGCAATGCATCAGGGAGTCAACGGAAGAGTACGATATGGAGCAGCTGGCGAGCTTACCCCACCTATAAAGATGGATTGTGGGGTTCGTCAGGAAGTGTACTCGCTCCTTTCCTATTCTGTCTATATATAAATGATTTAGAAAGCAACATCAGAATTGGAAATGTAGATGCACCAACAATAGGCCGCAGGTCTCTACCAGCCCTGTTATATGCTGACGACTGCGTCCTAATGTCGAGAACTAGGGTGGGACTACAAAGGCTTTTAACCAGTTTTAACGAATTTATGAGTGATCTTGGGTTAAAAACAAATGTTGCAAAATCACACGTCATGGTAGCAGGTAAATCTCCATCTAAAACGAAAACATTCTATATAAAGAAAGAAACACTGTGTCAGGTGCCAGCTTTTACCTATTTAGGTATTCTTTTTAATGAAAAAAATTCTTGGTCCCACCTAGTTCACGCAAGGATTGGGGGCTTCAACAAAAATGTGGAGGCCATTTTTAGATTTACCAAAAAATTAGGCTCTCGCCCCATAAAAGCAATTATAGACATATATAAAGCACGGACACGCGCCGTCAATTTACATGGCACCGGAGTTTGGGGCTGTACTAATACTTCGGGTCTCCAGAGAGCAGAGAATATGATGTTAAAACATCTGTTGACACTACCTAAAAGCACCCCTGCTATCATGTGTCGTAATGAATTAGGTGTAACACCATTATCCTTTTGCACGCAATTAGCACCTTTGATGCTTTGGCGTAGCATCTGGGTAAAAGAGGAACCAGCCCTGAATCGTGATATAATTTTAGATTGCCTTAAATTGGATTGTGTAAAAAAAATTCCCTGGCTCTCTTATCTGCAAGATCAACTGGAGAAACTGGGAT
This sequence comes from Calotriton arnoldi, assembly GCA_963921515.1. NCBI lineage: Eukaryota > Metazoa > Chordata > Amphibia > Caudata > Salamandridae > Calotriton > Calotriton arnoldi. The sequence goes on along the minus strand of CAWUFW010004481.1, from coordinate 710,048 downwards.
TGCGGGATTGTTTTAATACTCCTGGAAACATATCTGCAGTTTCAAAAGCCAAGCTCAAAAGTGACTTCCTATTATATCTGAAGCATGTAAGAGATAGCCAAGAGATGGTAAAAAAAAGGGTTGTAGAGCATTCATTGTTAATTAGCTCCCCACGAAGTGAATCTTATCTTTCCTTTTATTTTAACCAAGCCAAAATGTTTTACTTGATTAGATTCAGGATGGGTATCGCTCATTTGCTGGTTTTGTACCCATGTGATGTATATTGTAATGCTAAATTAGACTTGTGTCCATGTAATTCAATTTCTGCACAGAGCACTTTAAATTTTATGATTTTTTGTAAACTTTATCTTACCACGAGACGCACTTTTTTAAAACCATTATTAAGATTTTTAAACATTAGAAAGTGTCAACCTGCATTATGTCATCTACTTCTTTTAAATGATGAATTCACTTGTCTTATGGTCTATAAGTATATCTCCACTGCAGTTCGGCTCCGTAATATTGTTGGTAAATGAATTCCTGGGTACTGATTAGGTCGGTTAAAATCTTATCATGTTTATCTTTGTTAAATAATGTTTTTATCTGTTCTTTTATGGCTGCCATTAAGCCGAATAAAGATCTTTGACTGACTGAGAGTGCGAGCTAATCCCAAAATACGAGGGATTAAGTTTGGTGGAAGTCTCCACACCATCAGCCTATACGCAGATGATGTCCTGGCAACTCTAGAGACACCATCTACCTCCTTACCTGCTTTCCTTGATGAACTGACAGCATTTGAGTAGGCAGCTGGATTTACAATGAATATTCATAAATCGCAGGCTCTCAACCTGACCCTACAGCTGCGCATGATGGACGCCCTCCAACAGACCTTTCCTCTTCAATGGGCCCGACATCTATTCCCTACATGGGGCTTCAAATCACACCCACGATTTCGGCAATGGTAGCCCTCAATTATCACATGCTAACCCATCAGGTCAGGTCTCACCTTCGCCTCTGGTGGCCGTATTCACTCTCCTGGCTCAGAAGGATTGCAGCAGTGAAATGGTGATTTTACCTCTGGTTTTATTCCTTTTCCAGGTCTTCCCAGTCGAGCTTCCTCCTGGCATGCTACTTTCCCTCCAGGAGGAACTTAACTGCTTTTTTTGGGCTGACAAATGTCCTCGCCTCCGTAGAGATCTTAGCTACAGACCCCCATTTGAGGATGGCCTGGGACTTCCTGACCTTTCCCTATACTACCAGGCTACCCAACTCAGGGTCTTCATGGAATCATCCCGTGCTGAGTCCGAAAAGCACTGGCTTTTCATGGAATGGATAGGGCTCTGGCAGGATAGCCTCTGTGGAGAATTCCCTTCCTTCCTAAATAAGCCCGACCCAAAAATGTATATCTCTCTTCGATCACCAAGCCCTCTCTTACCATCTGGGACAGACTGGTGACACGGGCGAGCCTTACATCCATTCCCTCCCCACTGACGCCTATAGTGGGGAACCCCGACTTCACACCAGCTGTGACTGACCCAGCGTTTCACTTATGTAACCGAGCAGGTTGCAGATCCATCAGCCACTTATTTGATACAGAGGGACAGATTGCCTTTGAGACTCTCCGCAATGACTACGCACTGCCCGAAAGCGAGTGCTGTCACTATATCCAAATTCGCCACTGGGTGGCACATCGCTACGTTTGCCCAGGAGCACAACGTCACCTCACCCTGTTCGAGCGCTGGCTGCTTTCGAGCTCATCTAGCACACGCCTCATCATGCAATTGTACCGCCTCATAAGCCCTACGGATTTGCCATCTAAATCCACTGGCCAGAAACGCTGGGAGTCAGAGATAGGACGGGAACTGACATTGAGAGAGTGGGGAGACATTTATTACCGTGCTTGACATACTGCCCACAACGTACCCGGAATTGAAACAGTGACAAAGATCGTAACATACTGGTATCTCACACCCACCCGACTGCATAAATATAAACCATCGAGATCACCGGAGTGCTGGCGCCAATGCGGGTCCCCAGGCATGTTCCTACAGATTCTATGGGAATGCCCAAAATGGGCATCCTATTGGGCACAGGTTCTTAGCGACATCGCCACCCACCTTGACACAGAACTTTCCAGATTTCCTGCCTACATCCTCCTAGGCCTCCCAAATGAGCTCAACTTCCCACTTAAATCCTGCTGGGGCAGACAGATTGGGCCGGCACTAGGCACAGCCTTGCAAAAAATCCTGTTGCACTGGGGCACAGGGCATATTCCAACATACCAGGGATGGTTACATAGACTGTGGTGCACTATCGGGATGGAGCGAATAACCCTTACATTAGCAAACCAAGGCACTAAATTCTCTAAGCTGTGGAGTCCATTTTTTAAACTACTAATGTCAGAGTTCCATGAATTTACCTACCCCCAGTATTTACGACTCCTCCACGTGTCCGAGGCCTCTACAGACACCGCGTAGGAGACCCTCATTCTGAGCCAGACTAGGTGGGTGACAGTGTTATCTCTTTATTTTTATTTTTGGTTTTGTCCCATTGGGTCCAGGGTTGGGGAGGGAGGGAGGGAGAGAGAGAGTTGAGGGTAACTGCACATTCATATGCACTGTTGCCTATTGATTACAGGCCCTACTAAGCTGCTGTTTTCTGTTGTGAATTGATAATAAAGAAATCTAAACCATAAACCTTCGGATCACTAGAAGATTAGAAGAAGCTGAGCTGAGAGTCCTCCTTGAAGAATATCTCACTATATGGTCTCTTAGGAAACCTGGGTCATTCCCTTTCGTATCTTAAAAATTAGACAGCAAATTTTAAATATAATCCACTCTTTAATTGGGGGCCAGTGTAGGCTCTTCAAATTTAAATATAGTCGTATAGGGTGTCATCCACGTTCTATGAGGAATTCTAAAGATCTGCCTGGCAGCAGCATTCTGGATTAGCTGTAGACTTTTCAGTCAGGAAGACCAAGATAAAAGCTGTTAGCATAATCCAGTCTGGTGCCAATGACAGACACCATAAAGTCTTCATGGCTTCCAAAGGTAAAAGCGGTTGAATCTTCCTAATGGTTCTCAGCATGAACACATATTTAGAGACAATTGCACTAATTTATGGCTTAAGAGATAGGGATTGATCAATGATCTCTCTCAAACATTTAGCCACTGATTTTTGGGAAAGGCAGTATACTCATTTCGGGTGGCCAAAAGGATCTAATCCACAAGGAGGTTATATAACCTAATACCACAATTCTGGTCTTTTCTGAGTTCAGCTTTAATGATTTCGTCTCATCCATCCACTGGTGAGACACATTGTGTTCCTAAAGTGATCTTGTGTGGATTCTGGAGTGCTGATCTGGAGTATGATCTGACAGTCATCAGCATAATTTAGGATCCGTTCCTGGTAACCTCATTGATAAGTGGCTGATATTAAAAAGATGAGAGGAGAGAACTGATCCTTGTGGGACACCACACTCAATCTTTAATTCAGGTCCCCTTAAATGAGGGATTTGTACTGCCTGGGTTTTGTTCTCCAAAAAGGAAGTGAACTATTTATGGTCTTTTCCCTAAAACCTGTCTTAGAGAGTCGATCCACTGAAATCTTGTGATCGACTGTGTCAAAGGTTGCAGAAAAATTACGGAGAATAAGTGCTGAGATATGTCCATCATTCAAATCTCTTAAATTGTCTATAACTGATGATATCACAATTTCAGTGCTGTGTTGTGTCAGAAAACTAGCTTGACAGAGTCTAGAAAGTTTGATTCTGAGAGAAAAGAGTTCATCTCATGCACTATGTGAGCTTCCAATACTTTAGAGCGGTAAGGCAGGAGAGAGATGGGGCGGTAATTCTTAATACTTTTTGGGTCATCACCCGATTTCTTCAATATTGGGGTGACAGTTGCCGTTTTACATTTCTCCTGCCCTTAGAGAGAAAGTTAATAGATTAGTAAGGGAATATATAATAAAAGAAGAAGCTATCTACTGCTTCACTCTAGGGGGCAGGGGTCGTGAGGAGAGGCAGGTAAATAAACTTGATAAGCCCCACTATGTAATTAGAATAATGAATAGAGATTGTTTACACCCCAAAATTATCATAGGTTAATTTTACTTCTAAATTGCAAATATTAGCACGTACACTAGGACAGTATTAAAAATACAACCTCTTACTTGCTCTTGTGTTCTTGAGTGCTGGCTTACTGGAAAGCGAAAATATGTTTAGCACCCCAATATGGCACAGCAAAAATATTAAAATAGATAATAGGGTTATTTGTTGGCAACTCTGGAAACATGGAATAGTCTGGCTAAATTAATGGTTTCAAAGTGAATTACTCTTGTCTTTTTCACAGTTCCAAGTTTAACTAATTTACCTAATCAGTCTTTAATCAATATACTATTCTAAATTCTATTTTTATTTCTAAGAATGTGGTGAATTGTTGCAATCAAGTGTCATAAATAGCCAATGTATTCACCATTAAGGTCAATGCCCAAAAGACTCATTCTTATACACATGTTTTTATATTGATTCTTAATATTAGTACTCAAGAAACATACATTATGGAAAGGTAACGGGAAAAGATTCTTAAAGTAAATTATTTTCTAATTTAGCATTTTACGGATAGTGCACTGCCCATCAGAGTGTCAGAAAGCATTACTTGCGCCATCCTAAAGTACTACTGTCCATCAAATTTAGAGATGGCTATCGGCTCAGCAATCATCTCTGTACATTCAAAGGAATTACCATCACAATAGAGGAAGGGCACTGTAATGTTATTTGTGTACAGTGTGATGAATTTCTCTTTAGAGATTGAGAGTCTGGGGGACTTTTTAGAGTTTGATAAAAAATAGGCAGAGGTCAATGCATCCTATTTAGATTGTATGGCCGTTATCTACTCTAAATGATGCACACAGAACATTCGCCGTCCCTCAGCTGCCAACCTCTAAATAACTTCCCAAAGGCTGACAGGCCCACCTCCTGAAACTTTATCCTGTCCTTCATGGGAATGAGAACTCTGGTCACCTTTCATAAATAATGGGAAAGCTGCCTTACCTATTTTTGATGTCTGAAGATAAACTGCATACATAGTATGAGTGGCAAAGGCAATTGTGTGTGGCTATGGGCTTGAAAAGAACTTATTATTGAAACTTCCCTTCTAGGTAACTGAGCTTTATTGGCCCCAAATAATGAGCTCAGAAAAAGGATTTGGAAAACCAGATGTTGCCCATACCTTTGTAAATAAGATTCATAAATCCAGGTTAGGCTCTTATTCTATTCTGAATCACATTAAGGGAAATACAGAGGATGGAGTAGTTGGTCTTCAGGGTGAAGTAATTGCTCTGTTACTTTTTCTGGACAGACCATTTAATTAAACTCCAGACAATTTACAGAACAGATGGTCATATCTTATTGTGGAAGAACATTTTCAGATGGTTGATGGATGTCGACTGTTTAATTCTAGTAGTGGAAAGTCTAGGCTCTGCATTAGCCTCCTCCTTCTGGTAGCATTAGAGTACCCTGTTTCTTTTTGTGGCTGTTAAGAGACCAGCATTTCTAGGTGAAATCAATAATTTACTCACCAAAGGGTCAACTTCATCCATTGTTTTCTGGAGACTGAACTATAAGGTTATTATAATTGAGGTAATTATGGTGAAGGAGAAATACTGCTTTAGCCTAGATCTAAGAAGGGGAACAGATCGTTAGGTGTTCATTCAATTTTGAGGCGGTCTAGAGACTATTTCCAACCCTTAAAAAACATTTCTTATTAAAGGTTTCTTACATTACAATTAGTGGATGCCTATACAAATTGAGAATCTTCTGCTTATCTCATATTTCTACTAAGATATTTTTGCCAGTGGCTCCCATTCTTCTAGGGAACGATGCACGGGTAATACCTTATCTAGTGTAGAGGTTGGTTTAAGGACACTCCCATCAGCAGTCATAGGAGAATACCTGGATTGTTCGCAATATGCTAATTTTCAAATGAATCTTTTAAATTCTAACAGACCCCATCTCTTACAATCCTAGTCTCTTCATTAGGGTCATATGTTCTTTTCACTAAAGCAGAATGGGAAACTGAGGTCCATATGCATCAACATTTGTCAGCATGAATGCTCATCATAGCATCATCATGGTTACACAAGAGGCCTCAAGTATGCTACTTCTCTATTTTTTTGTTCCTGATTTGAGTTTCTTAGTTTTATGGCAAAAAACATTACATTGAATCTATAATTTCTATTGGTAGATGTACAAGTAAATTATTTTCTTCATTGATCATTGCTACCAATCCCAGCCTCAAGTGTTGTGCAGAAGCACTGCTTTGGCAGGTGGCTCAAGGAATCTGGGGCCAGATGTACATACGCTTGACTTTGCGATAACCAAATAGCGGATTTTTGCGATTTGCTATTTCATAATCGTAAACATCCATGTACCAATGTGTCTTTGACACATTTTGTTATTTCCAGTGGGTTGCAAATAGACCTACCTCATTAACATTCATGAGGTAGGTCTCAGTTTGCGACTCATTTGGAATCGCTAAAATCACAGGAATGATGGCCTGCTGGGGTCAGCAGACCACCATGTCTGTGATTGCTTTTTAATAAAGCAAATTTTCTTTAAAGGCAGCCCATTTTCCTGCATTTAAAAAATAAAAATGAATTTTTTGTTTATTTTTCAAGAGTAGACAGTGGTCAGTGGGACCCCTGCCTGCTCTTAAAAATGCTTTCACCATCATTCACAAAGGGGAAGGAGTCCTTTGATGATCCATTTGCATTTGTGAATGGGTTACCACTAACTCAGAGTTGGTGTTAAACTGTGAATGTTTTGCAACCTCATTTTGGTGGCAAAACATTCACACATACCACTGCGAGTTGGTATTAGGAAGGGATGCCCTAAACATACCCCTTCCTAATACTGAATCGCAAACCCTATTTTCATTTTGGTAATAGGTTACTGAATTGCAAATAGGGATTGGTGCATGGAAAAAAATTGTTTCGTTCGCAAACAGCCTTATTCTGCGAATCGTGCTGCTTGTGACTGAAAATTTGCTTTGTACATCTGGCTCCTGGTCTCAGTTGGAAGTTATTCACTCATCCACATGGAGGACGTTTTCCATATCCCATGATGAGTTCTCAGCATTTGCTTATTCCTTGACAGGTCACAATTCAACTTGGGTGTCCAACCCAAGTTGAGTTGAATTGAAGTGGCACAAGTTTATGAAAATCCATAGGATGTAACACAAGCTTTATATTTATTTATTTGTTTGATTTTTGCCAAATTACACTATGCAAAGTTTACTAAAATACGTTCTATATTTAGAAATGAAGTAAGGCAAAAGAAAGAGAGCAGAAAAGGAACAAAACAAGTTTATCAGAATCACTTTTCTTCTTTTCATCACTGTTTCTTAAAAGCATTCCCTGTCTGGCACATAGTCAAATATCTACACATTTCATTTAAAAGGATCTCTTGCACTCGTCAAATTTGTAATTTTCTTACATAGAGAGTTCAAAGTTCTAGGCTCCTGAATAGGAGCATTGCAGTATAAAATCACATGCTTAAGAGATTGGACTGCTCCTTGTCATGACGGACATATTTGTAAGGAGTTTGACCCTTTCTTCCACATACTGCTTATTTGCTTTGTAAACAGTTTACCTAGCCTTAGTTTCATCATCCACCTCCTGATTACTTGGAGCTGAAGATTGACTAAAAATTGTGATGGATGATTTGTTAAATCACCACTGAAAATATTGTCTTATTTAAATGTTTTAGCATTCAAACTTGTCTTCTTAAAATGTTTTGAGTCTTGTTATATGCGAAACTCTGCCCCTCTATGTTCAGTGAGTCATGTCAGCATGGCCTTCTTCTAAATGTAATTACATTCTAAGAATATCAATTTCATGCTGGATTAGCAAAATGCATTAGATTGAGTGTCTAGATGTTCTTTAATGATTTACTGAATTGTACAGTAAATTCCTTCCGCATTTTGATTGATTTGAGACCCATACATGTGCCCAATTTCTTTAGAGCCACTGCTACCACTATGACCTAACCCACAGCCAAGTTCACATAGTGAATAAAAGACAGGTTACTTGAAAAAGTACCTTGAAGCTGTTTTTAAAGGTGATCTTTTCAAACGTTTGTTTAAGTTGCCTTTTTCTAAACACCACTGCTTTGGCCTTTACTTTATTATTTTTTAAGTAGTTTCATTTACAATATTGGCTAAACTAATCTAAAGCATGTTGATGACCATTAGGAGTAAAGACTAACAGGATCATGTCATAAGTGTTATACACACTTTGAATTCCCTACTGGTGTAGTTTAGCTGAGAAGCATCTTGCTTGTCCTAAGTCTATGGATGCATAAAGGAAATAGATTGCAAATAGGAGGGGCACCACGATGCAACCCTGCCAGCGTGCATTTGGTATCATTTCCATTTGTGGATGTGCCATACATTCCCCAAGCTGTATACACTTCCAAGTGTCAATTGAGAGCTCAATAATCAGTTATAATAGAGGTACAGGAAAATCAGGTGCTAACTGATACACAGTACGATTTTAAGAGGGACAATGGAACAATTGAACAATGTATCAATCTTAACCTTTTAGTTAGTAAATACACAGAGGGAAAGCAGGGTCACATTCATCTATGCTTTGCCGACTTAAGCAGCGCCTTCAACCTGTTAAATCACCGAAAGTCATGGAAGACATTGAACTGGGTGCCCCGGGTGAAATCATTTCACACCTGTCTCAGATTAAAGCCCATTTGCCAACACGAATAAGTTACGGGCTGGGAGGAGAATGTACCCCCAGTTTCAGGGTGACTAGGAGTATTAGGCAGGGTTGTGTCCCCACCCCCTTCTATTCTCACTATAAATCAATGGGGTTGACAAGACATTACAACAGCAAGAAGCAGATGCCCCAAGAGTTGGTTCTCGTTCCACCCCCATGCTCTTATATGTTGACAATGAAGCCTTGATATTAAGAACTGCAAATGGTTTGCAACTTTCTGATTGAAGGATTTGGCAGCATACATGGAGCAAAAAGACCTGAAGCTTAATTTGTCAAAAACATTTACTATTGTCTATGGGAGGATGAAACCTAAAAAGAAGACACCATACAAGGACTGCAAACTGGTGGAGGTGCAGACCTTTTCCTATCTTGGTATACTCTTTTTCACATTCTGGCACATGGGGTTCCCACATAAGAACTGCAAAAATAAAAACAGCCAAAACCACTGAAACACTGTTTAGATTTTCTAGTAAAATTGGGAATAAGGTAATAAGAGAGTTGTCTAAACTTTATAGGCGTAAATGCATACCCACTGTCACATATGGGAGTGCATTGTGGGACATGGTTGAGAGTTCACCATTACAAACTCAGGAAAATCAATTATTATGCAGGACTTTAGCTGCACCTCATTTTGTTTCATGAATTATCATCTATAGAGAATTGGACATGCCTCATATTGAAGATTTAATTTGCTTGAACTCGATTATCTGTTGGTAAAATATCTGGAGTAAGACAGGCTCAAAATTTTCAAAAGATGTTATACACAATTGCCTTAAGCTTGAACATTCCTATAACATCTTGTGGCTAGCATATATGAATGGGCTACTAACAGAATCAATCAAGGGTGTTTCTGTAGCAAATCCAGCCAGTATCTTGCAGTATAGCAAGAAGGAGTTGAAAACCCTGTTTAACATTAGTAGGAGGGGTGCAAGATAAAGATGAATGCACAAGTCTTCAGTATTTAGATATATGTCAGGTCAGAAACATCAGGCTCTACCCATGTATCTGACTTTGGTAATAAACACACAGCAGAGACTCTATCTCACACCAATGTTGTTGGGCATCCTGCATCACCTCTCAGCACTTCCAAAGAGAGATGCATGGACAAAAAAATCTACCTAAATGCCCCTGCGACAGAAGGGCAACCTAATCAACTATACATCTTATGTTATTTGTGGGTTTTATAGAGACATCAGGAAAAGCTTATTACGCCCTCTATTGTTGCCTTAGAAATTAACTTTTTTATCAGTATGCAATTACATTTCTGTGCAATTTAAAGAACAGCATGATTTGTTACACTGTCTTCATCTATATTGTGCGTGTAATAGCCAGAAGGAAAACTATGAGAGCCCTAGACAACTTAAGATATGGAGATTAAGTTAAAACATGATTGAATGTGATACGGCCAAAAGTCTTTTTTGAATAATCATTTTTAATGGATGTTATCTGAGTTGTTTGCACATGTATTTTTTTGCACAGTTGATCAGTACTTGAAAACTATTATTTGTACACTACATATAAAATGACCAGACTAAGGGGTCGATTACGATGTCGGGCGGGAAGCCTCTGACCGACAGCTGGATTCCCCTAGACCGTGTCGGAACCCATCCGCCCGACTCGGCTGGAATCCAATCCGCCCGACTGATTATGATGTTCGCGGTCCGAAGGGAAACCATTCGGACATTCTGAATTGGTTCTGACCAGCTCTCTGAGAATCTGTGTAGGTCCGCGCCAAATCGGACAGCTCCACGGACAGCGTTTCTGCCCGACCGATTCCGATGTTGGATTCCAACAGCCTTTCCGACTCGGTCTGTCCGACATAAAAAGGCTGTCAGAAACTGACTTTGGGGGCTCCTTGCAGGCCCCCCTTCATCCTGAGGCCTCAGGTTGGGGGCCGTGGGAGTACCCAAGGGACCCCCCTTTAAAACCATGCACTGTGTGGCAGGCACCATAAGTTGCCCGAGACAGGGTGCAAGGTTTTCCGCAGACACCTATTTTCCCGATAGGAGCCAGTGTTGTCAGTTGGAACACGGGCTCCCATAGGAGTCAATGGGAGTCCGACCGAACAGTGTTCGGAAACATCATAATCGGTCATGCGGAACTGCCGATTGCGAGTCTGTCGGAACCAATTCCGAGAAGGAGTCAGGTGGAAAGTTTCCGCCCGACATTGTAATCAGCCCCCTAGTTGTGATGTTTTATGATGATTTTTATGATTCATTTTTTATGTATGAAATGTATTTTATATCTCTTTTATGGCTTGTTTATATCCGAATAAAGATCTTTTGACTTGACTTGAATGCCACCTCTTCAAGATACTCTGATTATATTGCATTTCAAAACAGTACAAAAAGTGGTTTCTACACAGCTGTCCAGAAGTAAGTGACTCACAATCCTTTGAAAGGGTGGTTTGCAGGTTTTGCACTTGTACAGTATCTTATCTGTTGTCCTACCCTATATCTTACTTCCCAGTGTGATGACTAACCTTAAATTCTTGAATCCATATTCTTCTGAGATAAAGTTAAAACATGATTGAATGTGATACGGCCAAAAGTCTTTTTTGAATAATCATTTTTAATGGATGTTATCTGAGTTGTTTGCACATGTATTTTTTTGCACAGTTGATCAGTACTTGAAAACTATTATTTGTACACTACATATAAAATGACCAGACTAAGGGGTCGATTACGATGTCGGGCGGGAAGCCTCTGACCGACAGCTGGATTCCCCTAGACCGTGTCGGAACCCATCCGCCCGACTCGGCTGGAATCCAATCCGCCCGACTGATTATGATGTTCGCGGTCCGAAGGGAAACCATTCGGACATTCTGAATTGGTTCTGACCAGCTCTCTGAGAATCTGTGTAGGTCCGAGCCAAATCGGACAGCTCCACGGACAGCGTTTCTGCCCGACCGATTCCGATGTTGGATTCCAACAGCCTTTCCGACTCGGTCTGTCCGACATAAAAGGCTGTCAGAAACTGACTTTGGGGGCTCCTTGCAGGCCCCCCTTCATCCTGAGGCCTCAGGTTGGGGGCCGTGGGAGTACCCAAGGGACCCCCCTTTAAAACCATGCACTGTGTGGCAGGCACCATAAGTTGCCCGAAACAGGGTGCAAGGTTTTCCATGAACACCTATTTTCCCGATAGGAGCCAGTGTTGTCAGTTGGAACACGGGCTCCCATAGGAAGTCAATGGGAGTCCGACCGAACGGTGTTCGGAAACATCATAATCGGTCATGCGGAACTGCCGATTGCGAGTCTGTCGGAACCAATTCCGAGAAGGAGTCAGGTGGAAAGTTTCCGCCCGACATTGTAATCAGCCCCCTAGTTGTGATGTTTTATGATGATTTTTATGATTCATTTTTTATGTATGAAATGTATTTTATATCTCTTTTATGGCTTGTTTATATCCGAATAAAGATCTTTTGGCTTGACTTGAATGCCACCTCTCCAAGATACTCTGATTATATTGCATTTCAAAACAGTACAAAAAGTGGTTTCTACACAGCTGTCCAGAAGTAAGTGACTCACAATCCTTTGAAAGGGTTTTTTTTGCAGGTTTTGCACTTGTACAGTATCTTATCTGTTGTCCTACCCTATATCTTACTTCCCAGTGTGATGACTAACCTTAAATTCTTGAATCCATATTCTTCTAGGTCTAGTAGGGTTCATTCACATATTGCATTTTGAAGTACATTAGTAGTACTGCAATAGTCATACTAATGTACTACAAAATGTTATTCACAAACCTACATGTGGAGATCGGGCCTCTGCCTCTTCTATTTTGTATGTGCTGCGATCTCCACCCTGACTGCAGAGATCTCTGCAAAAGTTTGCATGCATTTTAATAGTAAATGTGGTAGGGAGTGGCTGGAAAATGTAGAATACTTACTTCTAAATGTCAAGGGTTAAGGGAGAAGTAAGGAGAGGTTAAGGGAGGGTTCGGCGTGGGCTTAGGGAAGGACATGCACCCGCCCACAATAGAGTAAGCTATTCACAAATTGCCCTGCTATAATTACTAGAGCCATAAAGGACAAAAACAGTAATAAATGTAATTCAGAACAGAGCTGGATTAAACCTAGCACCTCACATGACCAACCACTAGTATTGTAACAACTTCCCATAGAAAATAATAGAGGTAGGAACTTAAATTAAAACCCAATAGGAGCTAATGTTAAAATAAGATTAAATTAACACTTTTAAATTTAAACTGTAATATAACAGTAATATTTAATAAAAATAATGTAATTGATTGTAAGTACTTTTATACATAACATTTAATAATTTCTAAAACATAAGCAAAATAATTACTTTCTTACTCTCCACAGGGAATGGTTTTTTATTTAAATTTCAGAAGAAATAATTTTATTCTATTTAATATATTCAAAATTATGATTTACTTACTTAAAATTAAGTTATTAATGCTGTAACCTTTCTAGTGTTCAACATTTAAATTGAATATATAAAATTGACATTTATTTTTAACAGAAAATATTTTTTCAGTTTTTTTCAAATGTAAACACCTTTAAACGTTTCCCTATACTTTAGCACGGAGATCTTACCTGCGATTGAAAAGGTCTTCACCAAGTTTGTGGAACATCAACCACTACCAGTAGTAATTTTACTGTCTTATTTTACATTTCATTGCGTATTTCCTACTAGGAAATCGCAATTAGGGAAATGAATTTTTTTAATAAATGTTTTAATTTAGCACATGGTTACCATCAACTTTGAGTGTTACAGCAAACAAATGATGGACGGAATGCTGACAATGCAAACATTCTCCCCCAGTCAAAAGATCTGGGTTAAATCCATCATTCTTTTTCCCACTATGCCACCCCAGTTTGGACCCAGCCATATGCAAATCAGTCTTGACCCTGTGCCCCATGGGAACAGTCCAGACCGAACTGCCATGCCAGGTCCTCCCTGGACCGGAAACAAGCATCCTGGGACCGGTTTCAGGGTATGTCACCCTTCTTCAGCCAGGCTAGCTTGAATCCAGTGGCACAGTGAGCAAGGGACCCACGTCTGGGCATACCCGTCCCACTTAGGGCAAAAAGTGTTACAGCAAACAAATGATGGACGGAATGCTGACAATGCAAACATTCTCCCCCAGTCAAAAGATCTGGGTTAAATCCATCGTTCTTTGGCCCACTATGCCACCCCAGTTTGGACCCAGCCATATGCAAATCAGTCTTGACCCTGTGCCCCATGGGAACAGTCCAGACCGAACTGCCAGGCCAGGTCCTCCCTGGACCAGAAACAAGCATCCTGGGACCGGTTTCAGGGTATGTCACCCTTCTTCAGCCAGGCTAGCTTGAATCCAGTGGCACAGTGAGCAAGGGACCCACGTCTGGGCATACCCATCCCACTTAGGGCAAAAAGTGTTACAGCAAACAAATGATGGACGGAATGCTGACAATGCAAACATTGGCTGGATCCAAACTGGAATGGCATGGTGAGCAAAAAAACGATGGATTTAGGCCCAGATCTCTGTACTGGGGTGAATGTATGACATTGTTCTGCATTCTGTCCATCAACTGTTGTTTTTGCATTTGTCACCCCGAGTGGGACGGGTATGCCCAGACGTGGGTCCCGTGCTTCCATGCCACTGGAATCAAGCTATCCTGGCTGAAGAGGGGTGAAACCCCGAAACCGGTCCTAGGATGCTTGTTTCCAGTCCAGGGAGGACCTGGCTTGGCAGTTCGGGCTGGACTGTTCCCATGAGGCACAGGGTCAAGACTGATTTGCACTTGGCTGGGTCCAAACTGGAATGGCATGGTGAGCAAAAAACAATGGATTTAGGCCCAGATCTCTGTACTGGGGTGAATGTATGACATTGTTCTGCATTCTGTCCATCAACTGTTGTTTTTACATTTGTCACCCCGAGTGGGACGGGTATGCCCAGATGTGGGTTCCGTGCTCTCCATGCCACTGGAATCAAGCTATACTGGCTGAAGAGGGGTGATACCCCGAAACCGGTCCTAGGATGCTTGTTTCCAGTCCAGGGAGGACCTGGCTTGGCAGTTCGGGCTGGACTGTTCCCATGAGGCACAGGGTCAAGACTGATTTGCATTTGGCTGGGTTCAAACTGGAATGGCATGGTGAGCAAAAAACGATGGATTTAGGCCCAGATCTCTGTACTGGGGTGAATGTAGACATTGTTCTGCATTCTGTCCATCAACTGTTGTTTTTCATTTGTCACCCGAGTGGGACGGGTATGCCCAGACGTGGGTCCCGTGCTCTCCATGCCACTGGAATCAAGCTATCCTGGCTGAAGAGGGGTGAAACCCGAAACCGGTCCTAGGATGCTTGTTTCCAGTCCAGGGAGGACCTGGCTTGGCAGTTCGGGCTGGACTGTTCCCATGAGGCACAGGGTCAAGACTGATTTGCAATTGGCTGGGTCCAAACTGGAATGGCATGGTGAGCAAAAAAAAGATGGGTTTAGGCCCAGATCTCTGTACTGGGGTGAATGTATGACATTGTTCTGCATTCTGTCCATCAACTGTTGTTTTTGCATTTGTCATCCCGAGTGGGACGGGTATGCCCAGACGTGGGTCACGTGCTCTCCATGCCACTGGAATCAAGCTATCCTGGCTGAAGAGGGGTGAAACCCCGAAACCGGTCCTAGGATGCTTGTTTCCAGTCCAGGGAGGACCTGGCTTGGCAGTTCGGGCTGGACAGTTCCCATGAGGCACAGGGTCAAGACTGATTTGCATATGGCTGGTTCCAAACTGGAATGGCATGGTGAGCAAAAAAACGATGGATTTAGGCCCAGATCTCTGTACTGGGGTGAATGTATGACATTGTTCTGCATTCTGTCCATCAACTGTTGTTTTTGCATTTGTCACCCCGAGTGGGACGGGTATGCCCAGACGAGGGTCCCGTGCTCTCCATGCCACTGGAATCAAGCTATCCTGGCTGATAAAGGGTGAAACCCCGAAACCGGTCCTCGGATGCTTGTTTCCAGTCCAGGGAGGACCTGGCTTGGCAGTTCGGGCTGGACTGTTCCCATGAGGCACAGGGTCAAGACTGATTTGCATATGGCTGGGTCCAAACTGGAATGGCATGGTGAGCAAAAAAACGATGGATTTAGGCCCAGATCTCTGTACTGGGGTGAATGTATGACATTGTTCTGCATTCTGTCCATCAACTGTTGTTTTTGCATGTACCATCAACTTTGAGTCGATGCAGACTGGACGACCCTGACTGCTGGGCCTGCTTTTGCTGATGTACATAGGTGTCATTACTAATTATTCCACGTTGAACTCTCTGTATACTGGTGGTGCACTGAGTGCATTGGCGTTGATGTCCATCATGGGTCGAAACAGCGACAGCTCACCTTCGAGACTGCGAGGACCCCCAGACATGAGGGCAATGAAAATCCCTCACGCGGCGACCCTCCAAGGCCCGCGGACTCGCTTGAGATTGACCGGCCTACCGCAGACAACGCAGCAGCCATCATGGCAGAGCTGCGTGCTGGCTTTAGGGCAATAAATGCGCATTTTGATACCTTGGCGACTCGGCTGGATGAAATGCATGGACGTATTGAGCAGCATGAAGCCCGAATTGATGCTGTGGAGCGACGCGTTTCGGAGATGGAAGATGCGCAATCGGCGGTTGTCAAATGACTGGAACGCACAGAACGACTGCTCAAGGACACTGCGGCTAAGGCAGAAGATTTAGAAGCCCGATCGCGGCGGAACAACATACAGATAGCTGGGGTGGCAGAATCCACTAACACCGGACCCATGGAAGCCTATGAGGACTGCCTCTTAGTGGAACTTTTCGGAAGAGATACGTTTTCTTAAACATTTGTGATAGAACGCGCTCACAGAGCACTCGCCTCTCGATCAGCCCTTGGTGCCCCACCACGACTAATCATAGCCTGGCTCCTGAATTACCATGATTGTGATGCTGCATTGCGTAGGGCTAGGGACACAGAAGAACTGCAATATCAGGGCATTTCGCTTTCATTCTCCCCGGACTTCACTCCCATCGGCACAGTGAGCAAGGGACCCACGTCTGGGCATACCCGTCCCACTTAGGGCAAAAAGTGTTACAGCAAACAAATGATGGACGGAATGCTGACAATGCAAACATTCTCCCCCAGTCAAAAGATCTGGGTTAAATCCATCGTTCTTTGGCCCACTATGCCACCCCAGTTTGGACCCAGCCATATGCAAATCAGTCTTGACCCTGTGCCCCATGGGAACAGTCCAGACCGAACTGCCAGGCCAGGTCCTCCCTGGACCGGAAACAAGCATCCTGGGACCGGTTTCAGGGTATGTCACCCTTCTTCAGCCAGGCTAACTTGAATCCAGTGGCAGAGTGAGCAAGGGACCCACGTCTGGGCATACCCATCCCACTTAGGGCAAAAAGTGTTACAGCAAACAAATGATGAACGGAATGCTGACAATGCAAACATTGGCTGGATCCAAACTGGAATGGCATGGTGAGCAAAAAAACGATGGATTTAGGCCCAGATCTCTGTACTGGGGTGAATGTATGACATTGTTCTGCATTATGTCCATCAACTGTTGTTTTTGCATTTGTCACCCCGAGTGGGACGGGTATGCCCAGACGAGGGTCCCGTGCTCTCCATGCCACTGGAATCAAGCTATCCTGGCTGAAGAGGGGTGAAACCCCGAAACCGGTCCTAGGATGCTTGTTTCCAGTCCAGGGAGGACCTGGCTTGGCAGTTCGGGCTGGACTGTTCCCATGAGGCACAGGGTCAAGACTGATTTGCACTTGGCTGGGTCCAAACTGGAATGGCATGGTGAGCAAAAACGATGGATTTAGGCCCAGATCTCTGTACTGGGGTGAATGTATGACATTGTTCTGCATTCTGTCCATCAACTGTTGTTTTTGCATTTGTCACCCGAGTGGGACGGGTATGCCCAGATGTGGGTTCTGTGCTCTCCATGCCACTGGAATCAAGCTATCCTGGCTGAAGAGGGGTGATACCCTGAAACCGGTCCTAGGATGCTTGTTTCCAGTCCAGGGAGGACCTGGCTTAGCAGTTCGGGCTGGACTGTTCCCATGAGGCACAGGGTCAAGACTGATTTGCATTTGGCTGGGTTCAAACTGGAATGGCATGGTGAGCAAAAAACGATGGATTTAGGCCCAGATCTCTGTACTGGGGTGAATGTATGACATTGTTCTGCATTCTGTCCATCAACTGTTGTTTTTGCATTTGTCACCCGAGTGGGACGGGTATGCCCAGACGTGGGTCCCGTGCTCTCCATGCCACTGGAATCAAGCTATCCTGGCTGAAGAGGGGTGAAACCCCGAAACCGGTCCTAGGATGCTTGTTTCCAGTCCAGGAAGGACCTGGCTTGGCAGTTCGGGCTGGACTGTTCCCATGAGGCACAGGGTCAAGACTGATTTGCAATTGGCTGGGTCCAAACTGGAATGGCATGGTGAGTAAAAAAAAGATGGGTTTAGGCCCAGATCTCTGTACTGGGGTGAATGTATGACATTGTTCTGCATTCTGTCCATCAACTGTTGTTTTTGCATTTGTCACCCCGAGTGGGACGGGTATGCCCAGACGAGGGTCCCGTGCTCTCCATGCCACTGGAATCAAGCTATCCTGGCTGAAGAGGGGTGAAACCCCGAAACCGGTCCTAGGATGCTTGTTTCCAGTCCAGGGAGGACCTGGCTTGGCAGTTCGGGCTGGACTGTTCCCATGAGGCACAGGGTCAAGACTGATTTGCACTTGGCTGGGTCCAAACTAGAATGGCATGGTGAGCAAAAAAACGATGGATTTAGGCCCAGATCTCTGTACTGGGGTGAATGTATGACATTGTTCTGCATTCTGTCCATCAACTGTTGTTTTTGCATTTGTCACCCCGAGTGGGACGGGTATGCCCAGATGTGGGTTCCGTGCTCTCCATGCCACTGGAATCAAGCTATCCTGGCTGAAGAGGGGTGATACCCTGAAACCGGTCCTAGGATGCTTGTTTCCAGTCCAGGGAGGACCTGGCTTGGCAGTTCGGGCTGGACTGTTCCCATGAGGCACAGGGTCAAGACTGATTTGCATTTGGCTGGGTTCAAACTGGAATGGCATGGTGAGCAAAAAAACGATGGATTTAGGCCCAGATCTCTGTACTGGGGTGAATGTATGACATTGTTCTGCATTCTGTCCATCAACTGTTGTTTTTGCATTTGTCACCCCGAGTGGGACGGGTATGCCCAGACGTGGGTCCCGTGCTCTCCATGCCACTGGAATCAAGCTATCCTGGCTGAAGAGGGTGAAACCCGAAACCGGTCCTAGGATGCTTGTTTCCAGTCCAGGGAAGACCTGGCTTGCCAGTTCGGGCTGGACTGTTCCCATGAGGCACAGGGTCAAGACTGATTTGCAATTGGCTGGGTCCAAACTGGAATGGCATGGTGAGCAAAAAAAAGATGGGTTTAGGCCCAGATCTCTGTACTGGGGTGAATGTATGACATTGTTCTGCATTCTGTCCATCAACTGTTGTTTTTGCATTTGTCACCCCGAGTGGGACGGGTATGCCCAGACGTGGGTCACGTGCTCTCCATGCCACTGGAATCAAGCTATCCTGGCTGAAGAGGGGTGAAACCCCGAAACCGGTCCTAGGATGCTTGTTTCCAGTCCAGGGAGGACCTGGCTTGGCAGTTCGGGCTGGACTGTTCCCATGAGGCACAGGGTCAAGACTGATTTGCATATGGCTGGGTCCAAACTGGAATGGCATGGTGAGCAAAAAAACGATGGATTTAGGCCCAGATCTCTGTACTGGGGTGAATGTATGACATTGTTCTGCATTCTGTCCATCAACTTTTGTTTTTGCATTTGTCACCCCGAGTGGGACGGGTATGCCCAGACGAGGGTCCCGTGCTCTCCATGCCACTGGAATCAAGCTATCCTGGCTGAAGAAGGGTGAAACCACGAAACCGGTCCTAGGATGCTTGTTTCCAGTCCAGGGAGGACCTGGCTTGGCAGTTCGGGCTGGACTGTTCCCATGAGGCACAGGGTCAAGACTGATTTGCATATGGCTGGGTCCAAACTGGAATGGCATGGTGAGCAAAAAAACGATGGATTTAGGCCCAGATCTCTGTACTGGGGTGAATGTATGACATTGTTCTGCATTCTGTCCATCAACTGTTGTTTTTGCATTTGTCACCCCGAGTGGGACGGGTATGCCCAGACGTGGGTCCCGTGCTCTCCATGCCACTGGAATCAAGCTATCCTGGCTGAAGAGGGGTGAAACCCCGAAACCGGTCCTAGGATGCTTGTTTCCAGTCCAGGGAGGACCTGGCTTGGCAGTTCGGGCTGGACTGTTCCCATGAGGCACAGGGTCAAGACTGATTTGCATATGGCTGGGTCCAAACTGGAATGGCATGGTGAGCAAAAAAACGATGGATTTAGGCCCAGATCTCTGTACTGGGGTGAATGTATGACATTGTTCTGCATTCTGTCCATCAACTGTTGTTTTTGCATGTACCATCAACTTTGAGTCGATGCAGACTGGACGACCCTGACTGCTGGGCCTGCTTTTGCTGATGTACATAGGTGTCATTACTAATTATTCCACGTTGAACTCTCTGTATACTGGTGGTGCACCGAGTGCATTGGCGTTGATGTCCATCATGGGTCGAAACAGCGACAGCTCGCCTTCGAGACTGCGAGGACCCCCAGACATGAGGGCAATGAAAATCCCTCATGCGGCGACCCTCCGAGGCCCGCGGACTCGCTTGAGATTGACCGGCCTACCGCAGACAACGCAGCAGCCATCATGGCGGAGCTGCGTGCTGGCTTTAGGGCAATAAATGCGCATTTTGATACCTTGGCGACTCGGCTGGATGAAATGCATGGACGTATTGAGCAGCATGAAGCCCGAATTGATGCTGTGGAGCACCGCGTTTCGGAGATGGAAGATGCGCAATCGGCGGTTGTCAAATGACTGGAACGCACAGAACGACTGCTCAAGGACACTGCGGCTAAGGCAGAAGATTTAGAAGCCCGATCGCGGCGCAACAACATACAGATAGCTGGGGTGGCAGAATCCACTAACACCGGAACCATGGAAGCCTATGAGGACTGCCTCTTAGTGGAACTTTTCGGAAGAGATACGTTTTCTTAAACATTTGTGATAGAACGTGCTCACAGAGCACTCGCCTCTCGATCAGCCCTTGTGCCCCACCACGACTAATCATAGCCTGGCTCCTGAATTACCATGATCGTGATGCTGCATTGCGTAGGGCTAGGGACACAGAAGAACTGCAATATCAGGGCATTTCGCTTTCATTCTCCCCGGACTTCACTCCCATCGTGCAGGAGGACAGGCACAAATTCCAGGATATAAAGCGGACCCTGAGAGGTGTAAACGTCAAGTATGCCATGCTGTACCTGGCGCATCTCCACTTTCAGCTTAATGGCAAGACCCACATTTTTGACTCACCTGCTGACGCTGCAGACTTTTGGAAACGCAATAAACCTGGTTCCAGCTCATCCACCGGGAAATGAACTGTCGTTGTTTACCCCACCCTCTTTATGCACTGTCGAGGCCGAGTCTTCTATGGACTGCCCCCGTGGGAGTCAGACTCAGAACCGCTTCTTCGATGCGCTAATGGAATATCCTTTGATAGTGGGACATGTCTCTTTTTTCTTCTTTGCTGCACGTGTTTTCCTATATCATTTCTGTTTACTCTAGCGGCTTGCTCTGGGCGTTGCCTCCCCCCTAGGAGATCTCCTACTGTTCTTATTTGGGGTTAAAATGGGATTCACCGGATACAGGTTGGGTGGATATCAGATGTGGGTGGCAAGTGGTGGGTTGGGAGTTCTTTTTTGTTGCATAAAGAATGTTTGTAGTATGCAGGGCACCATGTATCGCAATGGCTGGTTTTATACAGTTACGCATGCTGACTATCATCGCTATGCTTTATTATGGCTGCCATGACACGACAGGGCGGGACAAATGGGAGCGTTGGAGCTTAAGTGTATGTGCTGGAATGTGAGAGGCCTATCAAACCCCCCTAAGAGTAGACAAGTGCTAGCATACCTCACGCATCACAAGATACATATAGATTTTTAGCAGGAGACCCACTATGCTCAAAACTCAGATAATCGTTTTGCCTCTGCCTGGGGGCCTAATCGTTTTTTCGCCAGCTATAGTATCTATTCACGTGGGGTATGTATTTTAATCCACAAAACAATACCGTTTCAGGTTCACACAGTAACCAAGGACCCTGAAGGTCGAAATTTGTTGGTGGCGGGTAGCCTCGGCGTGAAGCAGATACTATTGGCCAATATTTACGCCCCCAATGTGGACACTGGTGGCTTTTTCTCTGGCATCTCCACGCACATCTCTGGATTCTCCATTGACTCCATAGTGTTGGGGGGAATTTGAACCTCTCGCTGAAACCCACACTTGACACTACAGGAACCAGTCAGTTTACTAAATTGCACTTTACAAGGGAACTGCGGACCCTGTTGCAGACCCACCTATTGGCGGATGCCTGGCGGCACCAGAATCCCACTAACAGCGGGTTCTCCTTTTACTCTGCACCACACGGCTTGTGGTCTCGTATAGACCACTGGTATCTGACCCCTGACCTCCTGATTCATTCGCCGGTGCTGCTCTCCCTGAAAATACCCAGCATACCGCAATCGTACATACCCTGGCGCTTCCTGTCCGATGCGCTTCTTGATGCCGTCGTTAAAAGTGAACTTGCTGATAATATCAATGAATATTTTCAACTTAACGCTGGCTCAGTGTCTCGCTACGTCACGCTATGGGAAGCCTTCAAAGTTTATATACGGGGTGTCTGCCTGGCAAAACAGGCGGGGTTTTAAGCACCATTCGATGCAATTTTGACGCAAAGTGCTTAAGGATTTGGATGCATGTGCCCTCGAGGGCGAACCTTCTCTTCCCTGCACTGGCGAGCGGGGCTCCTTCAAGAATTCCAGGAGCTTGCAGCCTGTGAGATGGCCTATCTGAGGAAATATGCGCTGGCCCGGGTGTATGGGGAGTGGGAGCGCCCAGGACGAACCTTGGCCAGGCTGCTGAATCCCCAACATCAAACCTCATGAATCACCCAGATGCAACTGGAAGATGGCACGCACATCACTCAAAAGATGGTCATCTCGTCGGCCTTCCTCTCATATTACTCTCGCCTGTATACCACTTGTCCCCCACCAGAGGGGGCTTCTCTTTCTGAGTATCTAGCAGAGGTGGCAATGGTCTGGATTGAGGAGGGCCAGCGCCAATTCTTAGCCTCCCCGGTTGGTGTTGATGAGGTATCACAGGCTATCGACGACCTTGATGGATCGTGTGCCCCCGGCACGGAGGGTCTTACGGGCGTATTTTACAAGACATATAAAACCTTGCTGATTCCCCACCTCCTTGAGGTCCATGCAGAGGCACTTGAATCGGGAGTGCTGTCTCCCACTATGCGAGAAGCCATTATTTCCCTACTCCTCAAGCCGGGAAAGCCACCTGACAGATGCGCCTCTTATAGGCCTCTGTCTCTCCTTAATCAGGACTATAAAATCTTGGCTAAGGCTCTTGCGATGCGCATTTCTCTCTTAATTGATCAAATCATCTCTCCATTCCAAGCTGGTTTAGTTCTGAATCAGTCCACGTCCGATAATTTACGCACAATATTTGCGGTACTCAATCAAATAGAACCAAATCTCCCGGCCGCTGCAATACTGTTGGATGCTGAAAAAGCGTTCGACTCCTTGAAGTGGTCCTTCTTGCAGGCAGTGCTCGGTAAGTTGGGCTTCCCCCGTGGATTCTGCAGCCTTGTGCACCTCCTTTATACTGACCCAGTGGCCCGGCTTCGAGTGAATGGTGAGCTTATGGACCAATTCCCTTTGTCGAGAGGCAGTAGGCAGGGTTGCCCTCTATCGCCCCTGCTGTTTATAATCGCCATGGACCCGCTGGTGTGACAGCTCCAGGAACGGCACCTTCAGCGTGGCCTTCAACTCCATCGGGCCCTCTTCTGGCCTCTCTCTATGCGGATGACGTTCTGTTATTCGTCCGCGAGCCCGCAACCAACTTACCTCTGCTCCTTCGAGATGTGGTATATTTTGGAGTCTTTTCAGGCCTGGGTATAACTGGGCCAAATCCGAAATATTTCCCCTAACGGATGTTCCATGGCCCTTCACACTGGACTTCCCTTTGCGTTGGTGCGACGATCCCCCTCAGTATCTTGGTTTCATATTGTATCGCACTGCATCTGAAGTCATCCGCCTCAATTACGGCCCTGCGATAGACCGATTGTCTTCACAGATAGAGAAATGGATAGCGTTCCCATTATCGGTGGCCGGCAGGATAGCAATTATTAAAATGGTGGTACTGCCCCGTTTTTTAAATCTTTTTCTAAATATTCCTATTTCACTCACGTACAAATTTTTTGAGACACTCCGCAGTTTGTTAATTAGACTGATATGGGCGGGCAGGCAGGTAGTCCCACATCAGTTGGCAAATGCTCACAATGCCCAACGCACAGGGCGGATTTGGGGTACCTGATTTTTATCTATACTATCTGGTGGCGCAGATCCACTATACATACTTTTGGTGTCACCCAGATGCGCACCTACAATATCTAAAACCCGAGTATTCGCCAGCTCGCCCCTGCCCTCTAGCCGCGATTCTCCCTCATGGACTCATGAGAAATACAAACACTACACACTGCATGCTGGGCCTAGGAAAGACTTTGTCGGTACCTGCAAGCCGACGGCCTCTATTCCCCACACTTACCGCTGCTAAACAACCCATGGCTACCCCCTACTACTGAGGCCCTGACAAGCCAAACACTTCGTCGCTGTGGTCTTCACACTGTGGGAGACCTATTTCATGAGACCCAATTACGCTCGGTCTTGGACCTTGCCTCGGGCCGTGCTGTGTCTTTGATGGACAAATTTTCCTGCATAGAACGCGGATCTCCGTGGTAGCTGCTTTATATCCTTCCACTACAGAGCCTAAAGAGTTCCCCCCGCTTTCTATAATTATTGTATCCCCTGATAGTGCTAATCTCGTTTCCCGCTTATACCACTCAGCACAAGTGCTCCGACCTGTGGTGGGAGGGGGAGCTCGGGCAGTGTGGGAGAGAGACCTGGGCCATCCCCTACCAGACACAACATGGACATATTGCTGCAAACAGACGCATTACATATCCAACAATTACAGGCACAAGCTCCTTCATTTTAAGTATTTACACAAGGCTTACATTACCCAAAGCTCCTTGCTAGAATGGACCCTGCCAAATCCCACGCCTGCCCCAGATGTGCATTTGAAAATGCTGACTTTATGCACTTGTTTCTAAAGACAATGGTCCCTAGACAATGGGGATGCAGGTGAGTAAATATAGACTCAATCAGTACTATATTCCACTGTCCAGCCGGACAGGATTTTAATATGCAATCAAAGTAGTTTCTTCAAGTAATATACATAAACATTATAAGTGGGACACAAGCCTGCATCCAACTTAGCAAGGAAAGAGGAGGGAACGTACAACATACAGTGAAGGGTTCAGGCAAAGAAGAGTTTGTTTGTTCAGAGCACAATTTAAGTAAAACAAACAGATTGGAATAAAGACACCATTACACATTCGACATGATATTTTTACAGAGTGTATATGGTGTACAAAGTGTTGACGGCGTTTCGATCCCTTAATTAGATACTGGGATCATCTTCAGGACATTTCTAATAACATGCCTGTATACAGTAGCCTGTAATTGCAAGAACCATGGGAAAAAACACAAGGGAGGAAATAAGGAAAGAAGGGAGAAAAAATATATACAGACAATAGATTAAAATTTGGATAATTAAAAATTATATCCAAAGTGATTGTGAGGTTATCTCGTGTGCAATATCAAACGTGATGAAACGGCGCAACTGGAAAGTTCAACGTGTAAGTGGATCGACCGTGCTATAAAATAGTAGGTGAGAGCAAGAAGAATTAAAGAAGGAGAGAGTGGAGCCAGGGATCACGTGGGCATAGATCCGGCAGAGCGTTGGAACAATGGTGAAAGATGAATTTATCTGTAACCGTGTCCATAGATCAGTAGAGGACTAAAAACTGCGCAACGGAAAGGAAAATAGCTAATTACCAATATAAGGGCTAAGTGGAGGTGCGCCCTTAATAGGATGCGTGACCATATGGAATGTGGGCTGGAGTCCTAAGGGAAAGAAGGACAATTTTAAGGAAGCTCGGGCTGACAAGGGAGTGCTAGTGGATGATACAAGATTTTGACTTACCTAGCCCAATGGGGATAAGGCGCTGAATGGCACAATGGCACAAAAGGAAGACGCTGTGACTGTGAGGGGACGAGGGATGATTTGATGTCCAAGGGAGATGTAAAAGGATTTCTGTAAAATAAAACGAGCACTATGGGGATAATGGACAATCAGTGAGGTGCACTGGAGAATAAGGAATATGGCAAGCGCGCTTACCGCAGGTAATGAAATGCCGGAATCGGCATCTAGATCTCTACGAGCCGCGTCCGCGGTCTCGTGGCATGATGAAGCTCAGGGCTGTGGATGGGAATTGAAATGGGAGAGAGTTATGCCGTTGCAATTAAAGCAACAAAACAAGCGACGGCGTGCAAGGCTGGCGTGCTTACCGATTTGGGAGCCAGTGGTGTCACAGGGTGTACTTCAGGTCACAATGCGGCATGAAGCCAGGATATGGGTTTTAAGGAGATAGGATTGGCGAAAAGGCGGTCAGGTGACCGGAAATGAGGAGTGGGGAAATTGGATGGAAATGGATGCAAAATTGGCAGCCATCTTGGAAGGGGAAGGACTACAATTACGCGCTAAACAGAGAGACACCGAGTGGTAAATAGTGAGTAGTTTTAGATGTAGAGGATGCGAAAGTGTGACAGTAGCATCATGGAAAATTAAAATTCATAGAGAAAGCAACAGTTGTTACAAATCGAAAGCTAAAACCAGATCCTGTTGAATACAAAAAACACAAGATCCTGATGAATACAAAAAACACATATGCGAGCAGTTGAAAAGGAAGAACGCCAGGTGGTTCAGTGTCGCAATAATCAGATCAAAGAGGTCCAGTCCTCCAGGCGGTTAAGTCCAGTATGGATACTGCCAGTCCTCAAAATCCATTTTAGTTCCTCCTTGTTAAGGAGTTGGGTAATATCAGCACCCCTGGGCGGCAGTTTGATTACGCTAATGATTGTCCATCTGATATCTTCTTCAGTGTGTCCTGCTGTCTGACTTTATGCACTTAGCATGGAACTGCCCACCGGTCCTAGCGTTTTGGGAGGCAATCTTTCAACATCTTGCACTAATGATTGAAGTTGACTTGACCCCCTCCCCATCGCTTGCATTGGTGCGTTATACCAAACCATTAAATGCTGGGTCCCGAAGCTTTGCGGCTATTGCTTTATTACTAGCTAAGAGGCAGGTCTCTGTGCACTGGGGCGGCTCTGCTATTCTCACAATTAAAGCCTGGTGAGGGAGCTAACGTATTGTGACACTACAAGTGATGTGTATGCAATGCTCCTGCCACTCTCCTCCCGGACCAAAAATATTTGGCAACTGCTTCGCTCCTATCGACCACTTCATTCGGAAGAAACAGACTGACTTGCCACTGTTGCTAGCCATTTACTGCCTATCATGTATTTTAATGCCTATGATTCAAGTGTGATCAGTGTTATGTTCACCAGCCAGTTGTGACCAATGTACATTTCTCTACTGTATGCTCCTGCACTGTTAATATGTTATGTCTTAACTGAGTGTTGCCACTGCAATCTTTACGGCTTGTTTTTTTTTTTTTCATGTGCCTTTAACTGCCTATGATGTAGCGGCAGCCTTGAAAAATGTAAAAATTTAATTAAAAAAATAAATAAATAAACTTTGAGACGATGGTAATAGCATTTAGTAAATGCTTTGTATATGTGCTTTAGGAATCACAAATAGGTAATCCATAGGCATTTCACTTACCACTTCACTTCCGGTTTTGGAGAGGGCGCGTGTTCAGAGCCGATTGAGGACGCCACAAGGACGCTGCTGCTGTGAGGAGCGGGAGCCGCGGGTGCTGCTGTATGGGACCACTGAACCTGTGAGAATTCCAGCACCGGGGGGAACAGAACAAAACACTGCACCAGCGCACCAGCCTCACAGGTCTGCAGTCATACCTGCGGGGGCGGCCACAGAGTCTCGAGGCATCAGAAGGCATCAGAAGGCAACAGCTTTACGGTGAGGGAGAGGGGAGAGAACCGCCCTCCCAGGGCACTGAGTGGTGCTGCCAACAGGAGCGGACATAAGGTACTGCTGTAGCTTAGCCCCAGTACTAACAAGTTTTAAGATTGAACTGACTGCTGGTGTGTTGGCGCACTCGAGTCTCTCTCTGTGCAGGGCAGTGCGGACACTGGGTCCCTCCCTCCCCCCCAGCACGGTCCGCGGTAGGAAGACGGCACAAGCTACGGCTCCTGAGATTTTTGGGGAGGTTTGGTGAGGCCCTGGTCGCACTCGCAGCCGCAGCCCAGCAGTCAGAATCAGCAAGCCACCCACAGGACCGAGGGGCCCTTAGCTGGCTGGTAAGCAGCTACGTGTAGGGCGGATATCCCTGACTTCTTGCACCAACTTCCTAAGCAGAAGGGAGTAGGCGGGGGGGCTCATTTGGATTGGGGAAAGGAGATCGCTTCAGTGGGCTGGTTTACACTCCGACGGCTGGAGGAAATCAGAATTGGTCTGGTCTGTCCCAACACATCGGATCCTTCAAGGCACATTACAGCATCTGTTTATCCCCAACATGGGGAGACGTAAAGCAACTGAGTCAACTACGGAATTAATACCACCAGATCTGGAGATACAGCCCCTAAAGCAGGGCTGGACTGGGAACTGAAACCGGCCCTGGCATACAGCTCCGATTGCCCCCGGGGGTGGGGGTGGGGGGTGCGGCCGAGCTGTTTGCCAGGGCCGGTTTCGGCCGATTTTGTTACCAGGGGCTGATATTGCAGGCCCTTGGTAACAAAACCGGCCCCCCAGGGGAAACGCCCGGTGCCCGCTACGGCCAGTCCGGCCCTGCCCTGAAGGAGAGTGCGACCCCACCTGTGTTCTGTGATGACACAGAGGGACGATCGACCCACTCGTCCCGCTCGACAAGAGGCTTAATCAGGAACTATTTTCAGTCTACTAGCGCGCCTGTGAATTTGTCTTCGGTCAAGGATGGACTGGTTCCGGAATGGACAAATTTAGACCCTTCTTCACCCGCGGAGTCTAACCTACTTAGCAACAGTTCCAAATCACCAACAAGTCCACATGCTCCTTCGAAGATGTTAAACAAAGTTTCTAAAGTTGACAAATGTTACAGATGCCAACAGATCCTACATCAAGGGCAACAAGGATAAAATGGATCATGTACTCTCCTTATCGCCCCTGCCCCTGGCTCCCAAATCCAGCGACAACATACTTAGTTTCCAACTAGTTGAACGGATCAATAATAAAATCTTAGTAGTCGCCCAAGTGCTGCAAAGCAAGGACTCAGGGAATAATCAAGGCTCACCTTCCCCTATAAAGAATGCCCCATTAGGAGGGAACCTCTCTGCAAACACAGACACAAAGACTCCCTCTTTTATTCCATCATCGGGTGGAAAGGGCTACGCCACAGACCAGGACCAAGGAAACCATTCATATCAGTTTTTAGCTGCCATGGAAGCACAAATAGAGGGCACGCTAAATAAGACGCCGATGATGGGACGGAGGCCTGGCAATTATTCCCCTGTTTCAGAACTGGTCTCCGAAAAGATTTCTACATTGAGGGATATAAGTGCCAGGCAGGATGTAATGGCCAGGACACTTCTTTGGTAGTCGGGGAAAATGGAACTACAGATAGATCTTCTTCAGTCATTTACTACTCACCTGGCAGAAATAGAGAGCAAACTAACACAATTTGACAAGAAGCTAAGAGATCAGGTAGTGCGAAAACCTTGTTTATGTTCCCCTATTATAGACAAGCTCAGTACGCTCCCGGGAATATTGAGATCACTGGTGAAGGGCATTAAGAATTCAAAGGTGGATTTAACTTACCAGGATACAAGTTCACTGCCAGAGGAGCTGGCAAGGGCCATGACCGAGAGTCAGGGGATGTATCATTATGTTCCCAATCTACCACAGGGGGAGTAGAGTTGGAGACGGATGGTGCCATTCAACCAGAGCAGTCAGAGCAAGTAAGCTGCAATGCGCCATGGGAGCCAAGTAGGACAACTGAGCCAGCGCCGGGGAATAAAATTAGCAGCACCACAGAGAATATAGTAGGGTCTGGTCTGTCAAGGAGAGCAAAAAAGAAGCTAAAAAAGCAATTGAAAAAACAACGCTTAATAAAAAAGGGAAGCCTAAAACCAGCGTCAACGATCCCTACTAAATGATTCCCAATATTTGAGCAGAGAAAGACGGCTAAGGACCAGCAGGAGTCTTCAAAAGCCTTGGATCCAGCAAATGGGCTAGGTGGCACTGGTTCAAACAAACAGATGGACCAGGTCTCCGGCTTGCTTTCGGGGAAGGTAGAGTCCAACATGGGCTGCAAAGGCAAAAACTTTGGGCAGCAACAAGAGGTTATCCGGACTGTAAAGGACGTAGAGACTCAAGCAGCCTGGGGGTCCGCACAAACCTATGCTCCAAGTCCAGAGCAGGATTATAGCCAAGTTCTTTTAAAGGAAGACCCCCCCATAGGTGTACAAGGGTCAGATACATTTCACTTGGCTGATCAGGGCCGTATGGTAGGGCTAGATTCCAGAACCCCCCAGACGAACATTCTATCATCAGACCCCCACAAGGCACCCGGGGATAGTACCACGCAATGGTTTGGGAGGCAGGAGGCAGGAGGCAGCGATCCTAAGTAGAACCCAAGGCTCTTGCCACCGAAAACAAGTCCCGACCCAGGGAACAAGAGTCAACTGGAATAGAGTAGAGAGTAGGATGGAGATTGAGGACACTACATCCACTAAACGAGGGGAGACTGGACCTGTCCACCTGGGCAAGACAGGGGCGAAGGCCAGTGATCCTCCGGAATTGATTTTTATTCCCAGGTTCAGCCCAAGGGGCCCTCAGGATACGCTCAATCGGGGGAACCTGCTAAAACTGTGTGCCCATGTTCCAGCCCTGAACCACATAATCTCAGATGATTTGTTATGGGTAAAATTTGTCTCGGATGGGACGATTGGCACAGGAGAAGCCTCGCGCACTGCATGGAGGAGTGGTCCTCTGAGAGATGCAGTGTGGGGTGAAAAAGAAACCTTTGCAGAATGGGGGATCGAACTTGTGAAATCTACCGCGCCAAAATACCCGTATGTTTTATTAAACCCGCCCAACGGACAGTCAACCCACAGCGTTCTTATGGGTACATCAGGCGGTAGTAGTAACTGGGAACCAGTGGAGTCCACAAGATCAAGCTCACTAATGGTTGTTTGCTCGCTTAACCTGAGGGAGTTGAGATTTAGCCCTAAAGATTACACCGAGCAGGAGGCAGCGTGGAGGGCAACAGCCATTCATAGCTCTCCGGGCCATATGGAACAGTCCTGATGAGAGTATCCGCCAACTAAATGGGATACCAGAGCTGAAGGCCTTAGTTAATCCTCGCTGCACAAAACAGCCGACAAGGATGTCAAACTCTGAATTAACTGTAATCTCATGGAATGTTGCAGGACTCAAACAAATAATGGAAAGTGAGCAAGGGCTCCAGTATTTGGGTACGGGTGACATCTTATGTCTTCAAGAAACTTGGGCTCTGTCGCCTACCATTCTTTCAGGCTTCTACAAGATATTCACTGCTGCATCGCGGCAGAGCCACTTTGGTCGCCCATTAGGGGGGTCTGTCAATTTTCATCAAGCATACTGCGAAACTGTTGGTAACGGCTCTCGATAGTAACTGTGCAGCAGCCCAAGTGATCTGCATTTGTGGTCTGAAAACAATCAATAGACAAATGGTTATGATAGTGGTTAATTTCTATCTGAATGTTTCCAGGAAGACAAGAACAATCGTGGTAAAGCAGTTTCTCGAATGCCTTGAAGATCTCTTTTTTGAATACCCGAATTGTGAATTTATTATTACTGGTGACTTTAACATTAGGGGGCTGGGTGAAAAGTCTAATGGTGGTTTTAAGGAAATGACTGACTTTGGAATTAATGGTTTTATGGACAACCATAAGTTAGTATCCGCTCAGGCAGAATATGAGCTGAGAAATAAGGAGAAGATACTTCCGCCAACCTGTAAAAATGTATCAACTATCGACTACACCTTTCTATCCACTAGCTTGGCTGCACGCTTAAATCACTTTGGCATTATAATTAGAGCAGAAAGTGACCACAATCCTTTAAGAAGCACGCTGAGCCTAGCCTTGAATTCAGCTGATAAAGCCATTAATGTGGGTAATTCATCTGGAGAGGAAGGAGAGAAGCTGGTTAGAAAAATCAAATGGGTTACTGCATACAAATCCCATGTTAGTACATGGCTACAAGATCTGGTGGCTAATATAAACACAAACCATTTAGTGGGTTTTCTACAGGAGTGGGGAAGGCTTATGGTGAACTTACGAACGCATATATTAGAGCAGGAGGGCGGGCACAATCTTCACAAGGGGGGGGGGCACACCCTAGTAAGGCCAGGCAATTTTTGCAAGCCTATCATCGAATCTAGACGAAAGCTGCGTAAAGCGCGGCGTGTGCACCAATGCAATCCTTCAAATAAAACAGCTGCGGCAGTGAAACTGGCAAAAAAATGACATAACACACTTGTGTGGGAGATTCAGAAGGAAAGAAAGGATAAGCATTGGGCCACAATCTATCAGCTATTAAAGGACTCAAACCAAGTGCGATTTTGGGCCCACATTAATAAATTAAAAAATGGGAACATGGGCAGGGAAAATGGGGTCTCAGAATCAGCCTGGGTACGGCACATTGTTGAGCTGTATACAGCATAGACGGACAACTTATCCGGGGTTAGTGGGCCTCCCTTTCCAACTTTACCTTTTAAAGAAAAGTCGGGGTACCCGAACTAAGCCAACATCATCAACTGGTAGTGGAGGAAGGATGGGACCAGAACGGGGAAGAGACCCAGGGGGATGAGCACAAACTAACAAATAGGCGAAAGGTGGCAAAAGTATTAGTAAAGCTGAAAGCCAATGGAGCCCCGGGCCCGAATGGGCTTCCAGCTGGCCTTTTTAAGGAGGCGCATGAAGTTTGGGCAGAAGTGTTGTCAGCACTTTACAACCATTGCTTTTTAAGTGCTGATATACCGGATGGTTGGAGAGGATCAATTTTATGCCCCATATATAAGAGCGGAGATCGGACTGCAGCTGCAAATTATAGATTAGCTGCTTTGGATTTTGCCATTTTTTCAAACAGGGTTCAGGGCTGGTGCTTCCACGGTGGACAATATACAAGCTCTCTCTGTCCTTAGGCATAATGCTATCCAGAAGAACAGACCACCT
Organism: Calotriton arnoldi; assembly: GCA_963921515.1. NCBI lineage: Eukaryota > Metazoa > Chordata > Amphibia > Caudata > Salamandridae > Calotriton > Calotriton arnoldi. Next base: position 676,868 of record CAWUFW010004481.1, on the reverse strand, counting down.
CTCCTGTGTTGCTTTATAGATTATAGTGCTGCGTTTGATAGGGTAGATAGGGCCATTTTATGGAGGAAGCTTGCGGGCTGGGGTATACCATCGAACTTGTTAAGAGCCATCATATCACTATACACAGAGACATGGGTTCGAGTAAAAACTAGTGCAACAACAGTAACTCAGAAAGTAAAAACGACCCAAGGGCTAAAACAGGGTTGCGTGTTGGCACCCATGTTGGTTAATTTGTATACAGCAGATCTAGGGAAGGCTCTGGAGGGCTGTAGCTTGGTCCCCCCTAATCTAAGCTCAGTTTGATTACAAATACTCCAATACGCCGATGATATTGTGGTCATGGATCATACCAAATCAGGGTTGCAAAGGGCTTTAAACACTTTAAGAAGGTATAACAAGGCGAACCATTTATTGGTTAATCAGTTCAAAACTAAATTCCTGATATTCGGGAGTTATCGGAGGTCAGACCATCACCACTGCAAGGTATTATAAATATCTGGGTGTGTGGTTTAATGAATCGGGTTCTGCAGCAGCCCTAGTTAAAGATATTAATAAGAAAGCGGCAGCCATTACTTACGGAATTGGTCAGCTGAATAATCTATTAAGTAGCACTTCCGCTTCACCTATTTTAAGAGTTATAAAGGCCACATTACTCCCAGCTTTGCAGTACGGGCATCTTGCCTATCCAGGAGCGTTGGACGAAGCATTAGAGCTATGCCATATTAGAGCATATAAAAAAATATTTCATCAACCGCGACACGTGCAACACTCCAGGCTAAGACTTGAGATGGGGTTAATGATTCAATCAATAGATTGTAAGGCTTCGTTGTTAAAATATTATATCAGGTGTATAAGGGCCCCCAAGCATTCCTTAAAAAATTACTTGCAATCGATTTATGAAGAATTGGGTAATCCTTGGTCCAGCCAACTTAAAGGGACGATTTTGTTACTCAAGATCGAGGAGTCCGCTTTGGGGGTCGGTTCCATTCCTTATCGGACATGGAAAACAACTATCAATAAGCAAATGAAGGAGTCTTTCTGGGAACAAGATATACGGGCTGTTGAGAGTCAAGGATGGGCTCAGCCCCTGGCGGAGTCCTATCGCGTTGGGAAGCCACAAAATTATTTCTCGGATCTCATTAACGGAAATACTCGTGACCAAATCCTATATATGAGAGTGCTTGCGTTACCAATAAGAGATTTTAACCCGCGTTGGGCAGGTGGCGGGGGTGACTTTATGTGTAGGCTATGCAACAATTATCGAGAATCATGGTTTCATTTGTTATGCTGGCGCCCGGCCTTAGACCAACAAAGGAGACTACTGCTAAAACCAATTTTTCTGCCAGAGGGCGTTCTCTCTTGTGCACAGGCATCTGACTTTTGCTTCAGCTGCAGCTCTCCTGGTGGGCTGGGGAGATGTGCTAAATTTGTGAATATTTTAAACAAATTATTGTTGAATACTAGGGCAAGAGCCGTACCTCCGAAATAACGTCTGAGTCGCTTTGTAGATGTGTACGTTCGAGCTGAGCTTGGAGACAGTGGACATTTAGGATGGACGGGGCTTGGTGTTGAGGGCAATCCTTCCTAGACGGAATCTTGGGAGGCACTGCTTGCAAAAGAAGTATTGGTAGCTCTAAGTAAAGCAGGTTTTGGAGGCTACACACATCTCGTCCTTTAAATTGAATTGCCCCATCGGCCCTCAAGTAAAGGCTGTGGCATTATTTTAATTGAGCCCAATAAATTATAATCTAGCCTGGTGTTAATGAGATTAGGTTAATCTGATGGATGGAGCTGATGTCGGACTGGGTTAGAACGAGGCAATTTGTATTTTAATAAGGGTACTGTATAGGTTATTTAAAGAATGGAATAATGCGATTACAGTATTTATTGAGTCTTAGATGATGAAGTCATTCATATTGTTTAATTTGAAAGATTTTATGCCTATTTGGTATGGTTTTAATTAACTATACAATAAATGTTATTACATTACATTACAGGTAATCCCTATTTGTGTTTCCTAAATCACGGTAACAATTTGCGATTTCTATTGGGTAGAAATCGCAAATTGCGACCGGTTTGTGGCCTTTGTACATATGAAAAGGCTGTTTTGCATTTCTTAACAGGCCGAAATTGCATTTCAGCCCTTTAAGAAATGCAAAAAGCTTTCTTATATCTGGCCCTTAATGATTGTTAACTGATGTTTTCTTTGTCAACGTTTTTTTCTTCTGCTGACTGCAATTATTTTCACCAGGCATCTAGATAAACTGAGGGCTCTAATAAACTGTGAATCCTGTTTATATGCGACCTTGTCTATCTGGATTCAGTTGGCAATTTCTTTGTTTATAAGAATTAAGGCAGGTCTGTTCGCCAGAGGTTTCAGGTTATTTATTTTATTTATTTATTTATTTATTTAGTGTTGTATAGAGCGCGAACAAGACCCAGAAATGGGTATCAGAGTGCTTCACATGTACATAGAATTGTCGCATTAAACAGTACCAGAGCGGATCAAATATATATATATAGCATTGAAGTTTTATACAGTGCAATAGAAACCTATAAATGTAGTTGCCTCGATGGACATGTGAGGCGAGGAGAAACAAATAGAGAAAAACATTTGTACAATCATTAATACAATTAGAAGTAGCCTAGGTTATAGCTTATCATACATTTGGGCATGTTCTGGGTATTCTCAGTGTGATAGTAGGGGAAGCAGTCTTCAAGCAGAAGTTTCCGTGCGAGTACTGACCATCGCAATGCACCTAGTGAGAGAGTGAGGAGCTTTAACTAGAGTCTGGTAATGGATGAACTTTCAGAGAGAGATACTCCGCAGGCTTGGGTGGGTAGAGTGATTGTCTGAATGAGGCTTCTAGGACATGTAATGAGCGGGTTACTGTGGATTAAGGGAGGAATTTGCTCATTAGGAAGGACTTAGCTTCTTTTTTTAATGTAGAAGTAGAAGTGATTTTCCTGATGCCTGGTGGGAGCTAGTTCCATATTCTTGGTGCAGCTCCGGAGAAGGCTCTGTCGTATGTTTTTTTGGTGCACAAGAGTTACATCATGTTCTTGGTTTGAAGTTTAGAGTGAGGTAACTTTGGAGATTGGTAATGCAACCACATGGGCCTCTACACAGACCTTTCTACAGTGATACTGGCTTTTGGTTGGGAACCAAACTACTGATTAATTTAGTCAGACTCTGGGGCAGCCAATTTGTTATATGGTTTATCAAGACTTGCACTATTTTCATGTGTTGCATCTAGCAAAAGTCGGCCCCTCTTTTCATTGTTACTCTTTCTCTATTTCCTTCACTGTGCATGTCATCCCACTTCCCATAACCCTATGCCATGGCATTCCCTAACAGTGTTATTTATAAGCATGTTGAATGCTGTCTTGCAGACAAAAAGCATGGAAAAAGCAAGGCACTTTGAAAGAGGTAGCTCGTCATTTCTCAATTTCTGATAAATCATGGAGTAATAAGATAGTATTTATCGTGAATTGTATTTTCAATCCAAGATATAGCACAATTTGCAAGCATCTGTTGATGTCTACATTGGTCAGTTTATTGTAACATTTTTAAAAAAATTAAAAACATTTCATATTGAAAACATCTCAAACGTTGTGTTTCTCTAGAAAAATCCCAAAAGTTTGAAAAAATCCATTGAATTATTAAATTGTTCACCAGCAAATGCACGAAGAAGAAATTGCTAACAACACGTGCAGTTCAGATAAGGTTTGCAAATGTTGTCAAGTTGAATCTGCCCATTATCGAACTTTCTGTCACACTAAATTAACTGCAGGCAAATAACTGACATGTCAGGTATTTCTAATAAATGCGTGTCTCTGCGCATTATGTCAGGTGTGCACTTCAACTTGCAAAACATACTCCACTTAAACAGTAAAAGACAGAAAAACAAGAAAATTCTACGTAATAGTAATACTGACAGGGACATTTTGCCAAACTGATTGATGTACATGAGATTACATGTTTGCATTTCTTCTCATTCAACAATTAACCGACATATTTGAACATTCATCTCATGGATTTTCCTTTGTGTACAATGGATTACAAAATTGTGTCATAATTGGTTTTAGCACATTTTTGTTTTCAAGGAGAAAAAGAAAATAGCACTTTCACTTGTGTTTACTTGAAAGTAAACTTTAACAGCATATTCAAACACAGAGGAATTCCATATTTCTGACGTCACGGCGCGTTCACAGAAATAAGGACTGTGTCAGTCTATTTTCAAGTACCGTGCAAAGCATGACCCTTAATTAGAATATGTCTATGGTCCAGAGAATGCATGAAGTTGGCAATTTTCAAACTCAAAACTGCAAAAAAGCATGTAAGATGGTACGTCTTCAGGTTTTAATACTCAGGAAGGTGTGATTACACCTGTAAATGCTTGTGTTATGTATTTCCTGCCACTGGTTATAGAGATGTTATTTACAGCACTGCGAAAGTGTGCCATGTACAGGAATATACAAATACATTTTTATTATTATTACTGATGCGATTACTATTACAATTAATTTTACTATTATTACTGTTGTTACTAGTATTTATTTTATTAATACGTTTTATTGTGTACTAATAATCATAATAATACATTTATGATAATAATACAGTCACGATAATAGTAACTGGCAGGGGGTTTGAGAAATAAATATATCAAAAATGCAATGAGTCTGCATGAGATAAATTCATGAGCCTTGCTGACCCTTCTTGATTGCTGGAAATAATTTAACAGCATAACCCGGGATGTGATGGATCCTTTTGGAATATGTGATAGAAAAGGGTTGTAAAGCCATCAAAGTAGTGGGACACCGTGGGGCAGATTTACAAGCCCCTTGCGCCTCCTTGCGCCGCCATTGCATCACTTTTTTTGACGCAACGGCGGACCAAATAATGCGGCAAATTTACAACGTGACGCATCTAGGGAGATGCGTCACGTTGTAAAGACCTGCGTCACATTATACCTGCGCCAGGTATAATGTATGCAGGGTAGGCGTTCCCATGCAAATAGCCACGTAGAACTGGAGCAGTGAAATTTACAAGATTTCACTGCGTCACTCTACGCCTTCACTGCGTCAAAATCCCTACGCCTGCTCAGATCAGGCGTAAGGGTTGACGCAGGGCATTTTACATGGGACCTACCAATGTTTTCTGGCGCATTGCTGGAGTTGCGTCACTTTTGTGACCAACTCCAACAATGCGTCACTTTTCCTCCAACAGATGCGTCAGAATTTCTGACGCATCTGTAATTCCTTGCGCCATGGTGCACTGTATTGTAAATACAGCGCATCCATGGTGACGCAAGGACATTTGGAGGTGACGCAAGGAAACTGACGCATCTATGCAGATGCGTCAGTTCCTTGTAAATCTCCCCCCTTGTTTTTTAGCCCATTGCTCTTCTATTGGGATGTGGGATTCTTGCATTTCTATGTTTCTCAAAGTTTTCAGGCATTGGTTGGATAAATGAATATGGGCCTGATTAAGTTGGCCGTCGGACTTTCGTCCGACCTTCATCCTGTCAGGAATGGGACCGCCCGACTAGCTGTCGGCGGGCCCGCTATCGGTATTACGATGCAACCGCCTTCAAGGTGGTCGCAATGTGTATATTTTGTATTGCGGCATGTGCTGTGGGCTGCAGCACACGCCGCAATACAAAAAAACACATTTAGCATATCCCTGCACTATGTGGCAGGCACCATGCGCCTTAAGCACCACTCATGTGTTGCTTCTCATATACTGATTAACATGATATGCCAGCTTGATTGTCGGAAAATCTGAAGCTCATTCCCCTGCCCCAGTCTTATTGACCAAGCTACGACCATGTGGCCATGTGTATTGCTTGACATACATTCAGGCTGGAGAATAGTACAATTTCCTCAGTGTTCCCACCTTTAGGACTGTTGTAACTTTAAAAGTGTTGCTTGTGTAATGTAATCGCCTTACTCTTGTGTCTTTGTATTTTCCCTCCCTAAACCCTCTCCTTGCTGAAAGCCTCCCCTTTAACAGTAGGCATTCCACATTGTCCTACCACTCCCCCTTGGCCCTCCCACATTTACTACAGTCACGTAAAACATAGGAGAGGTACAGGTGGAGGTCTCCACCCATAGATTTGTGGATAGCATTTTATAGTATGTGAGCTGTACTATTGCAGTACTACTTTGTGTACTACTATAAATAGGTCCTTTAGCGTTACTTCTATTTATAGTCAGGGACACAGGAACAAAGCTGCTGAGGAGGGCCAAATTATGCAGCAAGGTTGACTAAATTATGTGATAAGCAAAGGCAAATTATGTGGAGCAATGGAGCACATTTTCTTGCAGTATTACCTCCTTATTTTGCCATTTTTACACAATGTCTGGGCAGAGGTTTCACCTCATTAGTATAGGTTCAACACCCAAATACACAATAAGCAGCAGAAAGGGAACTAGCAAACTTTTCCATAGGGCCTTCCTTTGTGGGGCAACACAAGTTTCTAGTAACTTTTGATCCACCCAAGCTTGGATCAATTGTTTTTGTTAAACTCTGCAGATTGTGTAGCAGATGATGGATTATGTGGTAAACCAATAATATGCAGAAAATGTTGCAGATGCAAAATTGCATAATTCTAGTGGCCCTGGTCATAGTGTACTTACATACAAATTAACAAATAAACACATCTGCATTTACTTTTGTGATCAGGCCTCATAGGGTATGTCGCTTCTTCTGGGTGAGAAAACTAAAATCAAGGTGGCCAAGCACTGGCAGTTTGCCCACTATCTTGACCAGCAGATGAAACATGTCCCTGCTATGATAATAACACATTGATTTGAAAAGCTTTCAAAGTTTACAAAAATTACTCTTATTTGCTTGAGCAGTCTCTACAACTTTGCACACTATAAAGTTAAGGATTGTATAGGCCATATTCACAAAGGCAAATTTAGACATCTATATTTAATCAGATAAAAATCTACTCCTGCACATAAACTTTTTGCTCACTTAAATATATAATAAATAATGATTTATTTAAACTATATTATTTGTTTTAAAATTAAAGTTTCTGATTTTCCAGCTACTCCTCCCATCCCTCCCACATTTAATACTAAAACGTAGGCATGTGTGTGTGGAGATTGCCCTACTAAAGTACTACTGTCATAAAGATCCCACGGCCAGACTCCAATTTGAGAATGTTAGGTTAGCCAGTCTGACTTTGGCCTATATCTAAAATGTCATTATTTTTCACGGAGCTCGTGAAAGTCCAAAGAATGACTTTGCTAACACCTAAGGTGACAAAAAAGTCTGCTACAAGTTTCTGGATATCCACATTTTAAGGTCTGGCAGTGAATCTGCAAAATAAACATGTAGTCTGAATTGATGTATTTTCATTATGGTGATTCATAATGGTTTTGTCATGGACTAAGTGGAATGCCCCCCAATGTACAGCAAAAGTCAGTCAACCCTATAAAAACCCCATGCAATGACCGCCAAATCAGAGAATTCTTCACCCCAGGTTATCGCAAGAGGTCCTGCCAGAGAGCCGTACTGCTACAGCATCCATTCCTATGCTGAGAGCCAATACAGCGTCAATACAGGAAGGAGAGGATCTGAGCCTAGCAGATGTATGTTTTCTATTCGAGGGAACACTCTCTCCTGGCTGAAGTCTGATAACCACAGCTTTTCCATGGTGAGCTGGTATGCATTGCACTGAATCCCAAGAAACTCTAGAGGCAGGTTAGCTACTCCATGTTCTCATAGTGTAGTGCATAGAAGTAATCTTTAGGGTGTTAGGCTGTCAGGAACATTTCAATTATGTTATTAATGTTCATATTAATCTCATTGTTAGTGACATGCATTAGTGATGTTCTAATTATATTAGGCATGATTATTAATCATGTACTAAGAACAGGATTAGACTGTTGAAATAAACACGTTTAAGTATAAATATTTTAATTTCTTAGTGCAGTACTTGTGTGTGCTATTCCAAAAAACAAATTTGTGTTTGCATTACCATTTCATCCCTAACCCCTTTACTGGACTGTTAGTAACCCAGAAAGCATGGACACCAGACTGTCAAGTATGTTAATTAGGGTTGCGTGGGGCTACAACAACTTGGACTTTCATGCTCAAGTGTTGGTGTTCTGAACTAAGTTCAGGCACCCATTGGCAGGAAAGCCAAACCTTGTAGAACTAGGCCTGAGCCATATTTTACACAGCAGTACAAAATGCAGTTGATGAATAGGGCCATATGACTTCATTGCACTTCACTCCCGCTTGAGAGGACTTTGCTCAAACAGACATATTATCAGAAGAATTGATTGTGTGAGAATGCCAGATTGATCTGAGGACCAGACATTATGCTTTGGCAGTGCCTGCACAACTCACAGAATTACCCTACATTTAAAGATTTATTCATTGCAAGAATCCATGGAAATATTATTACAAACTTTACTTCTGATTGGTCTTTCATCTATGTTCCAAAACGGATACACTGATGAATATTTTTCTTAGTCTATAGATTTGAATGTCCTGCCAATATAAACCTTTATTACATGGCTCTATGTCTGATTCAATCTGGTTTCTCAGCTTTCCTCCAATGATATTTAATGGCATCTCCTCATTAAATAGTACTGTTTTGATTGGTAGCTAAGCTCTTTGTTTTTTTATTTGCTTTATTTGTCCTTGTTTTGTTACCCTCCACCCTGTACACTTCATGAAGTGTTACGTTTTGATTTCTTAAAATCTGCCAGATGGAGAGCTGCTAAGTTGCCAGACAAAATTTGCTTCTTTCCTGTACATTTATGGCTACGCTTGGATATATTGGGGTCCTAGGTTCAAACCTGTGAGTGAAAATGGAGATGACTGGAAGTGAATGATATTTGTACCCAATTTACCACTTCTTCAGGTTAGAATCTGATTTGAAATTGCATTCAAGCCCATATGCCAAGCCAGTTATTGTATAAGGGGTACTGATCCACAAATACTGTACACATTATGGCCTGGTACTGCCTAAGTCCCCCTTTAATTTAAACCCAAGACCCACCCTTGGAAGCGGACTCCCTCCCTCCTCCAAGGCAAGCACTTCAAACCACACTCTTTTTGGATTAGGGGGAGTAACCCCCCGGCCGTATTTTATTACAAAATTTAAAAACATTAAACGTATTATTTACATTATGTACAATTACGCAGAAAGTCCAGATACATTGATAGGTACAAGATGTTACTTGGCTAACCTTAACATGTTTCTAAACATAGCCATTCCTACCGTAATCTAAACATGCATATACTTTACTTTCTGCGTATCCCTGCTAGAGCCTAAGGCAAGGTCAGTGACTGGCAGCCCCAGATCCCGGTAAAACTACAAAAACTCCACTGGAGTAAGATTGCGTAGGGGGTCCAGCTTATCGGACGGATATTTTCCCCCGGCCCCCCCCTACGCCCTGAGCCTTAACTCCATAACGGGGCGCTGCAATTCTGTATCCTTGCGCCCTGATGCGCGTGCGGGGGTGGCCGACCAGCCTACTGGAAAGCGTGACTCCCTGGCCCCCGCACCCTTACAGCCTACCGACCGGCTGTAACTGCCCCTGGAGTTCCATGGTGCTGGCCGCTAAGGACCAAAAACTATGCTTACCAATCATGACCTTACAGCCTGACCAGGGAAAAACATACTAAAATATGACATATTATCTGCAAACAATACACCATATACTGACACTTTTATTATATATTACATAAACATCAACAACACAACTGTATATTAAACATTACCTGCAAATGAAAACATCATCTAATGACACTTTATTACAAAATACCAAAGCATCCATAACACAACTTTACATTAACCATTTCTCCTGAGATATCTGAAAAAAGAATTTTTTAAGAAATCAAAACAAAACACATATGACTGCAACACTCATATGAACTGCCTGCCTTAGGGGATGGTGGGTGGGGAAAAGCTCGTTATGGGCCTCTGGTGGCCCGGACCTGTTGCAGGAACCGCCAGCTGGGGGGCGAGAAAAACAAGAGACTGTTCTCGCTCCCCCCCCAGCCCTTTTAAGGGATGTTACAGGGCAGACCTGTCTAAACCGGTCTGCCCCCAGTGTTTCACCTACGCGCTGAACCGGAAACACTAAAGTGCTTCCGGTTCATGCCCCTACCAGCCAACGCTATTGGCCGCCCTGGGGAGGTGGAGCGCCGCGTCACTAGGGTGCGCGGCAACCCCCCCACGTCCTCTGGGCCGGGGGACCGGCGCGCTCGCCATAAAGGCGGCGCGCTCGAGTCCGAGCTTAGCCTGCCCAAACTTTTTTCAAACACAGGTCTTTTAGAACCTGCAAATAACAGGCACTTTCCAGGTGTGCCATGGGGAAGGTCATGTGGCTTTTTTTGGCGTAGCTATTTCCTCAATTCAAAATTGTGCACAGGGAACAGTACCACATAGGGCAAGGTAGTCCTGAAGAGGCAAATACACATTTTATTTAGCAGGAGGGAAAACATTTTTCCCAACTAATAAAATCAACCATCGGCACCAACCATATGGTTGAGAGTGTTCCTTTTCTCTTCCCACTCTGGAAGGAGGTTTACTCTTTACCTTTGTCAGAGTAAATCAAATTAGTGTGTGTTCATATACTCACTAGTCAAATCACGCCATCATCCTCCCATTTTATGCACTGTGTGTAAGACTTACCTCTGCTTAAATATGCAGATGTAAGGTAGAATTATGCAGGAATAAATATATATTTAAGTCTGCTAGTTATCCTTTGGTGAATTTCTAGCTTCTGTAAATGTTGCCTATTGGGCCCGTTGTGATTTGTGCATGGTATTACAATATACTTTCTGTTTTCTCACAAAATCTATACTGCAATGACTCACCATGCTCTGTTGGATGCTAGAAGCCACTGCGCATTTATCATTACAAAATCGACTCCACTGATAAAGTGCCTCTTTGGTCACTCCCAGTTTGTTTGACTGAATCCAGTCCCCAGTGTATACACAGTGACACCTAACATATGGTAAAAATGGCTAATGACTAATTGGCATACTTAATTGCCCAGTAAAACCATTGTATGTGGAGAAAGAAATACATCAACAGCATGGAAAAGTTAAATGTCAACTGTGGACTGTAGCACAGGTTGGTGTCCTGCCTACCTGTGTAACCTCTCACCTGCAGCATTCAAACATGCATTTAACAGGAAGGAACCCTACTTTAAATATTAAATATGTCACCACTAAGTAGGCGTTATAGCCTACACTATAGGATGCCTAGTATTTGAAAGGGGTAAATGCAATAATTTAATGTTGCAATGTATCTATACTATAATCACTAAACCCACAAGCTATTTTCACTGTAAAGGGCTGTAGCTGTTTTATGAGAAAAACTGGAGTTCAGGATAAATTAATACCCATGATATCACCAGTTTAGGGACAAGCTACTGGAAAAATCTAAACATTGTTTTTAATGTTTATTAAAATCCAAATTGATGGTGAAGTCAAATTTATAATTACTATTTGAGAAAAGTGCCTTACAAAAAGTTTGACTTTTTCTGCCTGAGCCTCCGAGAGGCCAATTAGCATTAGCCTTCTTGCAGATGGCCCTGCCATTGCTTCCCCATAATGAGGTGTGAAAACCTCTCTCAGAAGAGAAATAATGAATTAGGCCTTTTCTTATGAAGACCTGAGTATGAGTCATTTGACGAATAACAGTTCAGGAAAGGGCAGCCTGGGAGGGTTCAGGAACTTCGTTAACTTGAAAGGGACCAGAGGGAGGACTGCCCATTCATGCTTAAATGTAAAAAGAGACCAGGGTAAGGGAAGCATTGTATTCCATAGGCCATCTGTAGTCAGTTTGGCACCAGCGCAGTTGGGGGGGGGGTTGATCTTAGAGCAGGAATGGTGTAACTAAGGCAGAGGGAATTAATCATTTTCCTAAACACACCCCCATACCTGCCAACTTACAAAATAACTACACTGTGTGAGAAGGGGCGGGCCTTGGTGGGGGCAGAGTCTGGTGCTGAGAGCTTTCTAATAGGCACTATGACCCTCACCAAGCCCCCATCCCCTCCCAAATAACAAAAAAAGACAAAGTGTCACTGAGGCTGTCCCCAATGTCCTGGGGTGTTTTCACACCTTTTAATGGATATCGGCTGCTAACAGCCTCCGAAAACGAGCTGGAAATCCATTATTTACAGTGGTTTTCAGCTTGTTTTCCCTGCCACTGTGTGATTTTGGCTCCTCGCCGGGTGACAGTGTGAAGCGAGCCAAAATCGTGTGACACACGGTTGCACCCTTTTAGATGGCAGGTATGCACCCCTGACTGGCAAGCAAGCTCCCTTCAGGGGCAGAAAGATTCTGCCATGTGGGAGTTGCCTCATAATAGTGATCTGTGGATAGTTTGCAGACAAACAGTATATGCTGCAAAAGTGGGAAGGGTTGCCCCAGGATTTTATTCTCATTGATTAAGGAGGGTTCAGGAGTTTGTACTTAAAAGTTTTTTTACTTCCAAGATCTCTGGGGTGTCAACAAGATCTCATGCCAGAGGTGTATGATTTCAAAGGGACTTCTTCAGATACAACTTCAGTGCCCCACTAGGGGATTTTGAGCTCCATAGAAAAAACTAATTTCAAAGGTAGAAATGTTGATGGAGTAAAGTTTCGAAAAGTATGCGCCCCTGCAAGGACTTCAAAAGTCGTGAAATTTTAATAACTTCCTTCTGTACTTTTCCTGCCTAAACCAATGACTATAGCTGGATTCTCATCTATCCACTATCCATTTTAGAGAGGACTTTAGCTGGGCAGCCTTCAACCTTACCCCACTGGAGGATTTCAACTCCAATTGCAAAGACTAATAGAGACAAATCCACTTAATTGTACCCAACTCGCCTCCATTACAGTCATCCTAAATTCATGCCTAGGTCCTGGTCAGTGGTGAACAGTGACTACTAATTGACACTTTACTTTTTTCTTGGTGTTTTTTGTCTTATTGGATTATTTTCATTTCAGGGAAAGTTTACTCATTACCTTTTTCTCTATTTTTATAAATTGGTTGTGGGATTTTCATTGTGTTGTGTTTTTAACTGTTTTGATACAACTAAATACTTTACACATTTTATTCAGTTAAGTCTATCAGTTCTGTGCCATATCTACCGGGGGCTGAGCCCAGACTTAAATTATTAAATCTATTGTTTACCCTGATAAGTTTGTGGCTTTCCTCCTTGTGGTGTACTCATATACACCACAATAAATAACCCACTTTCTTACAACTCCCCTAGTGCAACATTCAAATTTTAGGATCTAGCAGTGTTTTTCTAAACACATGTCTACACTGTTGCCAATAGGTCATTTCCTGCTACCAAAGGTCTATACCTATATACATACTTACTACACATAATCAAAAGCAAGTATTACTTGTGTTTTGCTTCACCTTCATAGGTATTCCTCCATAATTTCCAGTTTTTATATCGTCTGCACAATTATAGACTACAGAATGTTGACTACCATTATATCATCAAGATAAATGATTTTTGTTCTTAACTACATATCTACATCCCTTAATGATGTATGTAACATCAAGATACATCGATGTGGAAAATCAGTGAATATTTTTCAGTCCATATTTTTACAGACTAGGGACCTGATTCAGAGTTTTGCAGATGGGATAATCTGTTACAAATGCTACAAGTGCATTATAAAATAGAGTACTTGTAATACACCAAGACAGGATCTCTGTCAAATTTGTGACGGAATATCCAATTTTCTAAAGTCTAAAGCAGTGTTGAACAACTTGAAATGGCGAGATTGTTTATGTGTTCCGACAAGTAGACAAAACATTGCTGTTCCCTGCAACCGCAATCAATGATCCTAGAGGCACCCAATGCATCAGGTCTATAGAGAAAAGATTTTGCCATCTATCCACCTCAGCGTCCGCCAAGGAAGTACCAGTCGGTACTGATTCCGCAGATGAAGAGCCAGGATCCAGATCACGAGGAGCTGAGCTCGCAATCCATTCAGGATCAATGGCAAGCGTGAAGAACAACAGTACAAGTGAGTCGTTAACAGGCCCACAGTAGGGCAATGTCCAGGGGTTGAACCAATTGTGATCGCAATCATAAGTCCAGGGCACACTCGAAAGTGCACAGCAGACAGTGGAAAATGGGCTGCACACAGTGTAGACAGAAAGGCTGAAAGGACATGAACCAATGGACTTTAAGTTCCTGAAGTAAGGGTGTGCCAAAGCACCGTATCATGCGTTCACGACACAGGAGCACGTGTGGTAGTACTTTCTCCATTTGGCCTCGTAGTGGGACATCCATTGCGGAGCAGAAAAATTAAAAGCACATTCCCGATGCCTAGGAACAGGACAAGCGGTAAGCCTCCAAAAAGGCTTCCATGCATGGTGCAGAAATGATGGAATAACTCTGAAGACTGTCTGGTAGGAGCTAACCGACCCGAAGGCAATTGACTTAAAAAAGTGGCAACTCCTGCAGTATTAGACATGTTACAAATGCGGTGCACAAGTTCCCCTAAATGGTGTGGGAAATTTGTGCGGAGTAGCGACTGTACCTCAGAAGAGGACCTTTCAATTTGAAGATCAAACGTATCCTTTGCAGATGTTAAGGCCACAGCTTTCTGGAAAAATAAGGCTTTCAGTCTGCTTAAAGCATCAAAGCGCACATTTGTAAACTTTATCGAAAGGCAAATTGTTGCATCTCTAACTGTGCAGGCAGGTGGAAACAGTACTTGTGTACAGCAAGTCACAACCGCAGAGACCATTACCAGATAGGCAACACCCGGTCTCATCCCACAGCAGCCTTGATCATTCAGCTTCAAGTAACTCCCATTCAAGACTAATCTGAAAGCCAGACATGTCACAGCAGCCGGGGAACCTTTCAGGTAGCATGACAAGTTTGCCTTAGACGCATTACATGGGCCATTTAGCAAAACTTCCCTGCAAACTGCGGAATGTCCCAAAGTACTCTTACAGTCAGTACTACTTAGAAAAACCTCAGTCTCCCTATTCCAACATTGGAACTCGAAAGGCAAGATCCAAGACTCATGTACATACCCCTCTCCTAGCGCTTCATATCTGCCCACTTGATAATGTTGTTAGCAGTATTGGAAGTGAAATGTCGAAATGGGTAGAGAAAAAAATCCATAAATTATCCAATCTGTGGAAGGGGTTGCAGCAACAGTGAATGGTAGTTTCTTCAGCTTCTCTATGTGTATCATGGTATAGGTTGTGTCTTCATTCACCATGACTGCCTGTTCTTTGGTAAGATTATATGGCAAAAACAGGCTAGTGGCATTAAGGTGTCACCATGGAATGTAACCAGCTCTACGTGTCTGCAGAGTCTAACTCAGTAACATTATAGCTCTAAGCTTCGACTGTCCATGTTGTAAAGAAGACATGTCACTCAGAATGATGTGGATTGCAGATTACACTATTTTACCCAGAGAGTATATTCTAATGGATAGAGTAGTCATACCACTATATATACAACTGCGAGAGCCCGTTCTAAATTTGCCAAGTCAATTTTGCGCGATCTCGCAGCAACTTCCTGCTCTGAAATTTTCCACACTTTGTTGTATGTTGCATACAGAAAATGCTTTTGATGTGGTCTTAAAGGACCGAGTAAAAAGTCCTGTAATCCCATGTCACCAGAGAAAAGGGACAAGTGTTGTCTTACGTGAGACAATGTTGATGTTTGTAGCCAATCAAGGTACAACTTCCCAAAATTGTAAGTTGTTACCAACCTAGTGTTGTGTCTGCGCATATCAAGTCGTAGAACCATTTTACCTGATCTGCATAATCTGGAATGTAAGTTCTGCCAAAATTCAGGAAACCGAAAATCGATTGGAGTTTCTTTAAGGTGTATGGTGGTTGAAGAAGCACACATTTCTTGAGGAACTGTGTTGCTAGTCTTTTACCTTCACTGGACAGCTCATATCCTAAAAATAGGACACTGAGGTGGGCTATTTTTAATTTTTGTAAGGTGAATTTGTAGCCATGTGTGCAAATCCCCAAACTATATGATCCACTCTTGTCAAATGAGTAGAAGGTCATCATCTGTCAAATATATGTAATCGACATAGGACAATGCCTGGTCGTCAAATTCTTACAAAAGTCCTGTAACCCGGGCTGAAAACAACCCCGGGCTGTTCTTATACCCTGAGGCAAACAACAGAACTGCTTCTGAGACCCAAGAAAGCTAAATGCAGTCAAATACCTTCTTTCAGGTACTATGTTTTGGCACAAAAAATCCATTTGAGATATTTAGTGTGGTCTTCTATTTCTTTCGCACTATGTTGTTAACTAGTGCCATGCTATGCGGGCTGTGTACAGCAAATGTACGTGCAGCTCTGTTCAGGTATCTATAATCTAATACTAGACGATATGAATGGTCAGGTTTTATTACTAGAAACAAAGGATTATTCTTAGGGAGGTGCAACTTTCTATTACACCTTGGTGTTTAAGTTGCGTGAGTATCTCTCTAACCTATTTTTTGGCCTAATTTTTAATGGGGTATTGTCTTTGAGGTAATGGGGTTGACCTCACTGGTATAATGTGACAAGGGGAACCATCATCCCAACCCACATGTTTGCGTTATATCGCAGGAGCTGGCGCTAAAGCCCACTCCATGGCGCATGAATGTTTAACTGCATCTGGGATGAAGTCAGAAATGGCAGGCAAAATGACCATTTCTCCCTCCGGGCAATCCATCACAAATTCAGGTGGCTAATCCTTTTCGGCCAAGAGAATTTCATAGCTGAATGACAGGTTCACCCAAAAGAGAACATTAATGTATCTCGTACATCCCCCTCCAATTGGAGTTGCATCTCGTATAAACGATGTAGAAAGCTTACCCTTGTATCCGGTGTTTCCAACTAGATATAGTCACTCAATGCTACTGCCACCAGACAATACATCAGGTTCTGGAGAACTATTGAGACTTCTGCCATATTGTCCAGCATGGTCAGATCCCACTGACCACTCAGAGGCACTGTCCTCAATATCCGTGGCATGCTTGACTTTGAGTCTAGCTAGATTATGTATTTGGAAGAGTGTTGTGGGTCCTTTTTCAGTTTCACGTACTCCACTGATCTGCACTCTAACCATCCTCCTTTCGCTGAGTGTTTTTCAGATGAATCCTGAAAGGAATGAGATGAACATGTATCAGTATCCGCATACCTGTCAGGCGTCTTAATGTTGTCACTGTTACACAGATTATAGTGCTTTTCGGTGGCCTCCTGCTGAGGAGATCCCACTTCTTCTTAGAAGATTAGTTCTTGCTTTGAGTTATCTTTTTCAGATTTACTCTCAATTTGTGATTTACTAGGTCTGGCTTCCAAGTTACCTCGGCCTATTGTTGCATCGGTTTCCTCAATTTTAGGTAACTTGTGTTCCTGTTCTCTCTGAGTCTTTGGCATACCACCAATGCTGATGCTTCCCCTTTAATGATACTTAACATAATGAAGAATACTGCAGCAACATTGCCCATCAGTTTCATTCACAAATCCAGGGCAGCTGGCCTCAGCACCCGCCGCAATGTTAAAAATGCACTTTTTAGATATCCCAGCACTACGTGGCAGGCACCATGCGGTGCCTGCCACATGGTGCAGGCAAATGTAATGGTGCCCCCCAAACCCAAAACTGAAGTGCCCGGGTTAAAGGGGGGCCCGCTACAGGCCCCCAAAGTCCATCCCCACCATCCTTTCCATGGCGGGTGAACTGCAATGGAAAGGCTAGCAAGAACGGAGCAATGTAATCCCAATGGCGGTGCTGGGTGAGCACCGCCGCCATATATAGGAATTATTGCGGGCCTCCGCAGCACCCTCAGGCTCAAGGAGCCCGTCGGATGTGTGGAGGTTGGAGTTACCGACCGTCACAGACCCTCCCGCCATTATAATATGGCGGGCGGGAAATGGCCTCATGATGGTGGTGAACCTGCCACCGACAGCCTGTCGGTGGCGGGTTCACCGCCATCGTAATCAGCCCCTTTGTGTTTTTCCTGGGGTCCCATATGGGGAAACACTATTTCAAGCTGACTTGTTTTTTTTGCAATCCAGAATGGAATTTTCTCGTGCCTGAAGGGACCTTTCCCCATGACTGCCTTAATTGCTTGTGGGATAATGCCCTGTGTAACCAATTGCAGCTGTGCAGCTTGAACATCCCTCACAGGATTTATTGTCATTGTACGCATAACGAACTGTGTAAGACTTCTATATATCCTGACTAGACTGTTATATAATCTAGGTAATTGTGGTGCTCTCTTGTTAGCTATATTTAGATGTGGTGTGTAGCCAGCTAAGACTGGACATGTTGCTCCCTAATTACTAAGGATACCTAGTCTAACTTCTTCTGTAGTGTGTGGTAGGGCGTCTTCAAACCAATTTTGATGTTCTTGAAAAGTTAATGGTATCTCTAAACCTTCGTAAGCTGTATAGTTATTTGAAACATCAGTTGAGGTAATTGTGAAACAATCATGATCAGTCGTGCTGCTGGGAGTGTAACCCATGAATAGAATACCTCTGTCCAAAATGCTTTGTGAGTCTTTATTTTGAATGTAACATCCCCACCCACAACTATGAGATCATGTTGGAGCAGCAAGGTATGCTTAGTGCTGCTCCTTCAGCTATCAGAATATGCGGAATTCAGAGCAGGTAATACTATGAGGAGATCCTTTGAAAGGTTCAAGCTAGAACAATTTTCAACCATTACATAGGGGTTACCTACACAGCTGAGGAGGATTTATTCCCTAACACCATGGACGTCTCCGGTTCAGAGGTGAGTAGGGGATCTTTGAGTATACAAAGAAACCTACTCAGGTGATCCCTTAAATAAGAGCCTAACCTAGAATGTTGGCAGCGCCATGCCGTATGGCTTGTATTTTCTCAAGTAAAACTGTGTGTTTGTTGGACAACATAAACTTTGGACTTGTGCGAGACTGATTCTGAGCACCCCTCAGGATATGTTGACCTATAGTCCTGCTAGCTCACAGTGCACCACTTGCACACCTAACCTTACAGGGTAATGTATGTGTGTGCAACCTGAGAACATGAGAATCCTAAACCCCCAAGGAAATCATGGTAACAGATCTGGAACCCTTTTGCTCAGCCGCTTATGCATACTCAAAGAGATACACAAGAAATATACAACCAGCAGTTAAAAAATGCATTAAAGCATTGTGATTCTTGAGTAAAATACATGTGAGGAATGATTAATAGAAGGAAACATAATAATGTTATTAGCATTATAAGAATGGTGAAAAACAATTCAACTATTTTGCAGATCATAGAAAACTATATGCTTGCATACAAGTACTGTAATATAGTGTACTCCTACCTAGTGCATTCTACCCTATCGTGTCTAAGGTGAGTGGCTATGCCAAATCCATATGCCGGTGATCTAACTCCTCATTACCTGTGTGTAAGTATCAGCAAGCTGCCCATCTTGATGTAGAGTTAGACAGCTTCCTTCGCATGACGTGACAGGAATCAGCTGAGCTGGAATTCCGACATGGACCAACCTCTCAGTGCCAGAGAAATGCTCTTCTGAATACACAAAGGCTGGATATCATATATAAACTAATATCCTCCACGTTACCATGCCGAAGCCCCAGTTAGTCTGCTATTGTTTAGTCTATCGTGGTAGCTTAGTCGCTGAGCAGTCAAAAACAAATAACAGCATCTTGTCTGCTGAAAGTAGCCTTTGTTTAGCGTGTTCAAGGTGGTCTGATATAGTTCCTACGAAATGGTATTTTAAGCAAACTGAGTTTGAGGAATATTATCCTGTGTATGCAGGTAAACAAATGTGTGTCAAATGTCACCGTGTTAAAGGGGAGAGAAGGCAATTTAAGAACGTGATCATGTAAAGATGGCGTTTCTTAACCAGGCCTAATTCCTCCACATGACAGCAGGTCCTATATTTTGTACATTCTTGAAGAGCTACAAAACTACTTTTCAAAATATGTATCCCACCCTAGCTTAATTATCCTGTTATCTCATGAGAATCACTGCCTGATTATGATCTTGTAAGATTAAACATACCTATTCCCTATGACCACAAAATGCCATCAAAAGACAATCTTTCATAGTCTTAAAGGAGACCAAAAGGGTTCTTAACTGGAAACAGGAAAGAACCTATTTCAACAAATATATTGGATGAAGTTTCAAATTCTCTATTTTTGATGCATACTGCTACTGCAGAAGCACAGCAATCTCATCAGCAGCGTGCCATAGACCATATTGAGTGAGTTGTAATGCACAGATGAGCGGGAAATGGGTTTTTTAAAATGACACTTTGGTTCAGTGTAAATTCTCCAGCGTCATATAAAGACTTCCATGTTAGCCTACTTTTGTTAGTTACATGAGTGGAACAATAGACATTCTCCATTTTCTCTCAAAGTTAAACAACCAGAGTTTCAAACATCTATTCAGCTTTACTACTGCCTTATGTCTGATAGTAGGAGAAACTTCCACTGACTTTAGTTATGACCTATTTACAGAAGTCCAAGGTCTGGCATAAGTCAATGAACTACGTGTGTATAACTTACTCACAAGTGCAAAACATTTAGTTTTTTTCCCTCCTACGTTTCAATTTTGACTTTTGAGAAGGGTGGTGGGGACGTTTACTACAAGTGTATCAGTCAAATTGTCAGGGAAGCTCTGTAGAAACATAGGTTCAGATTTACCATTCTTTCACGCAATGCAATGTAATGCAGCAAGGCAACTTGCTGAGATGTGTTGTGTGAAAGGGAGAGGGCAGAAATGCACCATATTTACAAATATATGGACATTTCAGATCACTCCTTGCTCTGGTGCACTGTGTGCTGCCTAGCACCAACACAGTCAGTCTTGAACTATGGTGTTACAGACAGGATTGTTTTTGTGCAGGAATGTGCCCCTTAAGACATATTCCTCTTTCTCTGTGTGCTGCAGAATGCAACACACGTGAAAAGAAGAATTAATAAAGAGAAATAAAGATATTTCACCTTGTTCTTCCTCTGTCGGGTAGGCGCACCACTTAATGGCGGCCGCTGCGAGGGAGTGTGAGCAAGACCTCTGACCTCCTGGTCAGGGACCTGCTCTCCCCCCGCAGCTCCGCTCCTAAGTGCCACCGCTCAGGGCACCGGGATCTGCTCAGGTAGGTGTCGAGGCCCTCCTCCACCCGCAGGCTCCTGCCTGTGCCTCATCCCTGGTGGTCCAGTGGGAGAGCCTTGCTCTTCTGCTGGCTGCTGTTGTCTGGTTCTGTCCTTGTGCCACTTTGTTGTTTCTGTCTCTTTTGTGCCTGTGTCCGTCTCTGTGCCTTTTTCTGTATCTTTTGTATCCGTGTCTGTCTCTGTGCCTTTTTCTGTTTCTTTTGTGCCTGTGTCTGTCTCTGTGCCTTTTTCTGTTTATTCTGTCCCCCTCGTGCCCATTTTCTGCCTCCTCTCTGTCCGTCCCACTGCTGCTGCCCTCGCGGCCCTTCCCCCCTGCTGGTTCCCGCTTCCCACCTCCCAGCTGCGCTTCCCTCCCCCCTCCCCTACTTAATGGCGGCCGCTGCGAGAGAGTGTGAGCAAGACCTCTGACCTCCTGGTCAGGGACCTGCTTTCCCCCCACAGCTCCGCTCCTAAGTGCCACCGCTCAGGGCACCGGGATCTGCTCAGGTAGGTGTCGAGGCCCTCCTCCACCCGCATGCTCCTGCCTGCGCCTCATCTCTGGTGGTCCAGTGGGAGAGCATTGCTCTTCTGATGGCTGCTGTTGTCTGGTTCTGTCCTTGTGCCACTTTGTTGTTTCTGTCTCTTTTGTGCCCTTGTCTGTCTCTGTGCTTTTTTCTGTTTCTTTTGTGCCCGTGTCTGTCTCTGTGCCTTTTTCTGTTTATTCTGTCCCCCTCGTGCCCGTTTTCTGCCTCCTCTCTGTCCTTCCCGCCGCTGCTGCCCCCGTGGCCCCTCCCCCCTGCCGGTTCCCACTTCCCGCCTCCCAGCTGCGCTTCCCTCCCCCCTCCCCTACTTAATGGTGGCTGCGCAGGGGATGCACACAGCGGGTGCGCGCAGCGTGTGCGCCGCCGGCGCGCTGCCAGCACGCCAATGGCAAGCCCATCTGCACCCGTCCGCGACCCGACCGCTGCCAGCACCAGGGACCCTGGTTCTCCGGCCATCCACCGCTACGACTCAGCTGCCCTCCTCGCACTCAACTCCAGAACAAAGAACAACTGCCAGAGATCGACACCAAACACCACCCACGGCAAGTTCTCCTGCCGACACTGCCGACAATCCTTCACCATCAACAGCCCCCCCACGACCGCTGAACCCACGATGGATGCCTGCACCACCGAAGCCCAGACTTGCATACTCCTCAACGTGCGCTCACGCCACAGACACGCCACAGAGATCTGGGACCTGCTCGACACCCTCTCGCCAGACGTCACCTTCTTCACGGAAACATGGACCAACGCCACCTCCACCCCCGACATCGCCACCGCCATCCCCGACGGATACAAGATCCAAAGAAAGTACCGCCCCCACCACCCAGGAGGAGGACTCGCCATCGCACACAAGAGCTCCCTCCGACTCTCCACCTCCAGCACGAGCGACCCCCTCTCCAACACAGAGCACCTCCACTTCCAGATCCAAACCAGCCCCAGAACCACGCTGTGCAGGACCCTCGTCTACAGACCCCCCGGGCCTCGTGCCTCTACCGCCACCACCATTGCCGACCTCACCGCACCCCACGCCATTGCCTCCACGGACTCCATTCTCATCGGAGACCTGAACTTCCACCTCGACAACCGCAGCGATCCCGACTCCACCACCCTCCTTGACAACCTCGCCAACGTCGGACTAAAGCAGCTCGTCACCACCCCCACCCACAGAGCCGGACACACCCTCGACACCATCTTCGCAGGAGGGACAAACATCCACTTCAGCCACACCACGCAGCCCCTCTAGACAGACCACCACTGCGTACACTTCACCTTCAACACCACCACCACACCCAAACCCGCCCTGCGCCCGCCACGAAAGAACTGGAGCAAGATCACAGAGGAACACCTCAGCACCACCCTCCTCCACGACCCCCCCTCCGCCACGACCGACGCCAACTCCGCAGCCAAAGAACTACACCACTGGATCTCCGGCTGCGCTGACAAGCTCGCACCCCTCCGCCACCCTGTCAAACAATGCCCCCTGAAGGCCGCCTGGTTCACCACAGTCCTCCAAGAAGCTAGGCGCTCCTGCAGAGGCCTCGAGAAACTCTGGCGGAACAGGAAAACCATCAAAGACCAGAACAACTACAGGACCACCATGAATGAATACCACCAGTGCATACGTGCATAAGAGCCACCAAGCGGACCTTTATCAAGAACAAAATCCACACCAACGCAAGTAACGCAAAAGAACTCTTCAACGTCATCCAGCAGTTCACCAAACCCCCAGCGAAGCCACGGACGTCACATCTTCCCAGGACCTCTGCAACAAGCTCAGCTCCTACTTCCACCTGAAAATCAAGGCCATCTACGACAACTTCAGCGAACAGACTCCAGACACCACCCCTCTCTCCACCACCGACAACCAGCCGACCATCACCACCTGGAAACCTGCTACCACTGAAGACACCACCACGACCATGAAGAACACCCACTCAGGAGCCCCCATGGACCTCTGCTCACCGCACATCTACCACAGAGCCGCTGCTGCCATAGCACCCGAACTAGGCCGGACCACCAACGCCTCCCTCGACTCCGGCATCTTCCCCGCCGACTGGAAGCGGGCAGAGGTCAAGCCCCTCCTCAAGAAACCCTCGGCCGACCCGACGGACCTGAAAAACTACCGGCCCATCTCTCTCCTTCCCTTCGCAGCCAAAGTCACCGAGAGATTCATCCACGCCCAGCTGACCACCTTCATCGAAGAGAGCGCCATCCTTGACTCCTCCAAGTCCGGATTTTGCAGCTACCACAGCACCGAGACTGCCCTCCTCGCCGCCATGGATGACCTCCGCATGCTACTCGACCAGGGCCACACTGCGGTCCTCATCCTACTAGACCTCTCCGCAGCCTTCAACACCGTCTCACACCGCACTCTCGCAGCCAGACTCCACGATGCCGGTATACGAGGAACCGCCCTTGACTGGATCCGCTCCTTTCTCTCTGGCAGAACCCAAAGGATCAGACTCCCTCCCTTCCTCTCCGAACCTCCAGAGATCAACTGTGGAGTACCCCAAGGATCCTCTCTCAGCCCCACGTTCTTCAACATCTACATGGCCCCCCTCGCCACCATTGTCAGACAGCATGGGCTCAGCAAAGTATCTTACGCCGATGACACCCAGCTCATCCTCTCCCTCATGAAAAACCCCGAAGACACCGGACTCAGCTTCCAAGAAGGAATGACGTCGCAGCCTGGATGAGCGACAACTGCCTAAAACTGAACTCAGAGAAGACAGAGGTCCTCATCCTTGGACCCTCCGCCACTGCGTGGGACAGCTCCTGGTGGCCCCCTGCCCTCGGAAACCCACTCACCCCGACGGACCACGCCCGGAACCTCGGCATCATTCTAAACTCCTCTCTCACCTTGACCCACCAGATCAACGCCATCGCCTCCACCTGCTTCAACTCCCTCCGCATCCTCCGCAAGACCTTCAACTGGATCCCCCCCGAATGCAGAAAGACCGTCACCACGCACTCATAACCAGCAGACTGGACTACGGTAACGCCCTCTATGCCAGAATCAACAAAACCCTGCTACACAAGCTCCAAACTATTCAGAACACCGCAGCCAGACTCGTCCTCGGAACCCCACGACACGAGCACATGACCCAGCACCTACGAGACCTCCACTGGCTTCCCATTGAGAAGAGAGTAACCTTCAAGCTACTCACCCACGCCTACAAATCCCTCCACAACATCGGACCCAAATACCTCAACAAAAGAGTCTCCTTCCACGTACCCAAAAGGAACCTCCGCTCCGCCGACCTCGCCCTGGCAGAGACCCCACGCATCCGCAGAACCAGAGCAGGCGGAAGAGCCTTCTATGTCACAGCAAAGACCTTGCTCATCGACTGATCCGGAGTTGCACCCCCACGCCTTGAGACCCTCACAGGTGAGTAGCGCACTTTATAAACCCCCTGATTGATTGATTGATTGATTGATGGTGCAAACCCGGGTTTACAAGTCTTTGTAAATCTGGGTTTGCATCAAAGTATATGGGTGGATGCATGGGAACTCCCATGCTCCACCCATGTAACATCTACCCAATTAAAAGTAACAAAATGCAGTGCTACAAGTGATAAAATTCACAAGTGTTCAATGGGTGAACAATTTTAAGATTATGATTTTAATTGGACATGGAAGAATATTAGGCAGATTCACAAAAGCATTTTTGCTTACTGAAAGCAGTACTACATGAGTACTTCTTTACCTGCTTTCACAAGTATTTGTGATTCAGCCTTGAAACATCCTAATACTCCATATATGAATACTAATTCAATATAAATTTACCAATTTTTTTCACTTTTTAGATGTTTTCGGCCTATTCCCAAAGGCATCCAAGAGCAGTAAAGACTACTACTTTACATACTCAAAAATGCCTTTGTGAACAGGCCTTATACACAAAGGTAAACTTACACTTTTTGTGCAAGTTTCCTTTTTTAAAAAAAAGATAAGCCTGGCCTATCTTTTCATGTATAGAGTTCTCCGTTCCAACTGTGGAGTCTCCACAGTCGTAAACTTACTATTACCCAGAATTAGTGAATAAGAAAAGTACACAAAAATGAAAGTTTACCTTTGTGAATCAGTCCCCCAATGTTTAATACCAATAATGTTAAACAATCAGAATAATTTGATTTATAATTTTGGATGAGATAAGCAGTGATGAAGAAAGGATTATGCATATTCTTATACATGTCACTTGGGGCCAGATGTACAACCATTCACTTTTGCGATTCGCAAATTGCGTCGAAGTGCGACTCGCAAAAGGGAATGTAAAACAGTGTCTCAGACACTGTTGGCGATTCCCATTGGGGTCGCAAATTGCATTCCTCATTATTATTCATGAGGCAAGCGCAATTTGCGACCCCATTGGGAATGGCTAGCACTCCCAGGGATGGTGGCCTGCTGGGGTCAGCAGACCACCATGTCTGTGACTGACTTTTCAATAAAGCAGTTTTTGTTTTTTAAATGCAGCCCGTTTTCCTTAAAGGAAACGGGATGCATTAAAAAAAGAAAAATGAAACTTTTCAGTTTCATTTTGAAAGGTCAGGCAGTGGTCCCTGGGACCACTTCCTGCTCTTAAAAAATATTTTCGCACCCACAAAGGGGAAGGGGTCCCATGGGGACCCCTCCCCGTTTGTGAGTGGTTTACCACCTACTTGAAGTAGGTGGTAAACTGAGAGTGTTTTGCGGCCACAAATGCGGTCACAAAACAATAGTACATGGCATTGAGACTCGCTATTAGGAAGGTACGCCCCTTCCTAATAGCAAGAGTTGCAAACGCTATTTTGCGAGTCACGGACTCGCAAAATAGCGTATGTACATGCCATGACCGATCTCCAGTTTGCGAGTACAAAAAAGGGTTGTACATCTGGCCCTTAGGCCCTTCCAGAATGGCAAAGGATCAATGATGCTTGTTTTCAAATGGAGAAAGCAAATTTTATCCATATTTCACTTGGGGTTTACTCAAGGCACAGGTCAGACCAAGCACCTCCAAGATAACTATTTTCATTGAGCTAGTTTGTTTGATGTTTGATTGGAAGGTATTATACATTGTGATGATTGTATGGGTATTAATATAGGGCCTGCTTGAAGCAGAGACTGGAAAATTCCATTTTTGAAGTCTTTACACAGTCCTGAAGGGCCTATGGAGAAGAAACACATTTCAATGAGGTAAAATTGAGTTTTCTTGTGTATTCATGTTGTTTGGAAATATAGCAAGCCATGTTTTCTAACGAGAAGTTAGCCTGGAAATGTTTCTGCCATTTAGATTCCAATTGTGAAGACTGTGTTGGTTCAATCTGTTAGAACATTTTAAAAACTCTTTACGCAACTTTTTGTTAGTAGGATAGTTGGAGGAGAAGTAATCCTACTAGAGCAGGAACTACTGTTTTTGTTTTAGGGGCTTATTACAACTTTGGCGCAGTTGTGCGGGCTCTTCGCTGACACATCTGCTCCAAAGTCATGCAAAGACCGCCCGCCATATTACGAGTTGAACTCGTGAATGGCGGACAGTCCTTCGCCTTTCCCATGGCATTGCCTGGAAAATAGGCACTGCAATAGGAATGGCAAAAATGTTCCATCACGGCATGGACGGTGATGTCCATGCCCCGCTGGAACTTTAAGGGAATACAGACGGGGGGCACATGTTGTGCCCCCCTGAATATATCCCCATGACATGGGGACATGGGGGCCCTGTAGGGCCCCCTTTGTTCCTCCACTGCCAGCCTTTTCATAGTGGGGATCCCGCCATGAAAAGACTGGCAGTGGCGGAACTCGTAATATGCTGAGCGGGACTGCGCCAATCCCACTCAGCATGTTACATTGTGGCGCAGCTCCTCCATGGAATGATTGTTCCCTGAAAAAGCTGGTGGTCATCGGCTGCAACAACTTTTGAAGTCATAATGCTGCAGGTGGACCACTGCCACCGCGAGTCTGGCGGTCGTACATAATCAGGCCCCTAACCTGATTCAGACCATTAGCAGAATTTTTAGTAGATTGTTTGTAGATTTTAGTACCAGGAACAATGGCAGAGTGATAGTTTTAGTGAGATTAGGTTTGAAAGGGAGATCCAATTACCATTGGCCATTTGGTCGCTGAGTTGGATGATATCAAGTTTAGCCTAGTCTTTAAAGCATAAAGTTTGCTTAATGATTTTAATCTTAGAATTTAACCATGAAGAGCACAATGATGAGTCAGTGTTGGTCAATCTCAAGGTGTGTATTGTAGGCCGGGGCGTAGTTCGCGGAGTTTTGCTACGCGGAACTCCGCGAAGTTACAAAAAAACTCTGCGAAGTTCTGCGAGTGGCAGAGTGCTGTGCGAACTGCAGTTTGTGCTGGTATTCCAGCCGCTCGGGTAGAAATTGTACCCGAGCGGCAGCTAGTGCTCGCGAACTTACTGTTCACGATCGCGAACCTACCGTTCGTGATCGCGAGCGGGGAAAAAACTCTGCTGCACACCACGAAGTGAAGTTTTCTGCACTCCGCGAGCTCCGTGGAGTGCGGAGTGCAGAAAACTCCGCAAACTCTGCGAATGGAGCGAAGTTCACCGCCCAGGCCTAGTGTATTGCCTGACAAAAAATATAAAATGTACATTTAAATACCCTATACATCCGATGAATGATTGAACCATAAAATATATAATGATATCAAATACATTTCTTCCACATTCCCAAGTTCAATAGTTGTAAGGTTTAGGAGCTCATTTAGAAATAAGGGATAACTCGATCCATGCCAACATTTGCAGATGCAATATTCACAAAACTCTACCCCTCCTAATTGAAAGTTCATGGATGGGGCATAACTGATACTCTGACTACCACCAACTCTATTCTTGAGGAAATTATTTTGCTGAGCAAACACCTGATAGAATTGCATTGAAGTGGCCACCCTTTTTATAGTGGTTTCACTGGCATAATTTCCATCATCTTTTCTATCATGCCTGGGTCCACCATGAGCACCATAGGAGCAGTGGTGCTGGAACAATTTTCAGGCAGGGGGTACTGCTGCCACCATAGAGATTCTGAAAAATCCAACCTTCACACAAAGAACAAGTGTGGCAAATGAGCCACACTCATTCAGCAGGAAGGTGGTAAGGTTGTAGTATACAGCTGGCATTGCATTTAGGAGAACACTGTAACAAATGTACCAGTAAAAGCATGGTGTGGTAGTACACTGTCATTTACAGATGGCACATTTTTAATTGAAATGACCACTGAATTTTCACAGACATATTTACTGATAAAACTACATAGTGAATGACCTAAATGTGTAGAAATTGGGATTCAGCGAATATTTGTCATTTGTACATCACCAAGTGTCTTGATTTGTTTTGATCCTGTTAAAATCTTTGCTTCCATCACATTTCAGAATTAGAAAATTTGATCTTTCCTGTTTATTTATTTTGAAATATTTGTACAGTCAGCGCGGCCCCCGTGTACCATCGTAGGGACATCGTGAATATTGCGAAGTCATTGTGAAAATTAGCACAAACATAAAATATATATATTTGTACACACTCGCCGGTCACTGTCACACACTCATGTATGCACTCACAAACTCACTCAGACACTTATACACTCATTCACATACCCACTCCCACATTTATACATCCAGTCTTATACCCACTCAGATGCTCATGCACTCACTCACATACCCATTCAGTTACTTATGCAGCCACTTACAGACTCAGAGACTGACACACCCATGTACAGACCCACTCAGAGACTCATGCACCTACTTAGACACTCAGACATATTTACTGATAAAACTACATAGTGAATGACCTTAATGTGTAGAAATTGGGATTGAGCGAATATTTGTCATTTGTGCATCACCAAGTGTCTTGATTTGTTTTGATCCTGTTAAAATCTTTGCTTCCATCACATTTCAGAATTAGAAAAAAGGCGCAAAATGTGTGCTTTTCTGTGTATTTATTTTGAAATATTTGTACAGTCAATTTATAGGTATTTAAATATTGTTGTGTGTTAGAAGAACACAATGTCCTACAGCCTTTCCTTTTACACCAGCAGGATTGTTACATAGTTCACTTTACAAAATCCACACACTTAGCTGTGAGAGGAATAAAAGTAAACACCAGTCTCCATATTAAAAGAATAAACTGCAATCTGTCAGAACACTTGACTGACATTTGACCTCTGTCTTTGAACGGACAACAAATGTGACAAAATAAAAACAAAATTTAAAGTCATCTTTATTGCTTGTTTATTTCGGAACTCAAGCATGGTTATTTTGAAGTTGCTGCAGCACCCCCTGCTCCCCTACTTCCAGCGCCTATGCATCCGAGCCGCAGACATGAAAGATGCTCAGAAGTCCTCATTTATTTTTTTATTTTGCAAAAACAAGTGCCTGCTTTTAGGTGTTGTTTATGGAAAACAAAAAAGTGTTGACTAATTTGTAATGCTGCATTGTCATTGCGGGCAGGCTGTTACACATAGTCTTCTCAAAAGCACTTCTCCTAAAATCACTCCCAGCTAAAAACACTCTCTGCAATATAACATGATGAGGGGGCCATCTACTTTAAAATGGCCAGTTTGGGGAGGTATAAAGTTAAAATTCAAAAATAAAACTCATTTAGTTCAAATAATAATAATATTACACCATCAAATCATATAGGATAAACATAAGTCATTCTTTCTAAGCCATGTTATATGTGAATCTTTTGAAATCGAAAATTACAGTTCTGCCAAGGATGTTTTAAATAAATAGTCTCTAAATATCAATCTGAAGAGGCACTCCCCTAACAATAATAATAGTCAAAGGTTATGTGCTAACATATATTTCCCATGATTTCTAATACATTTTTCACAAAGTTTCCAATCAAGAGAGGATCTACAGGTCAAACAAATTCAGAGGATATAGCACAGTAGCTCTATGGTTCATTATTTTCTATTTTCTCAAGTCTGGCAACCTAACGGGAAAATAGTGGAAGATGCGCATTATCCTCCAATTATCCTCAGCTGTTACCAACCAACATGAGCAAATAGATATTGACATATAATTACCGTTTATAATATAATCTTATCGGTTCTCATGAGGAAGAAGATCATTTTGACTCATCTTTGTAATTAATAACATTTGGATACTATATCCGTTGTAACAAAGATGGACTTTCTGTTGTAGGCAGGGAAAAAAGAAATATTTCTTTACCGGAGACATGCGTTTCCTCGTTTTTCCCTTAACCTACATTTAATGTGATGTTTTCTAAGGATGGGAGATGTCTCCACTAGGAGATGCCACAGGCCAATAAGCCAATAGTCAAGATTTAGTTTCAATAGCAATTTCTTAAATATTTTCAACCATGAAATTCTAATCTTCATAGTCGAACACGAGTTCCTTGAATGTCTAAATATTAAAAGTGTAGCAATTTTTAGCCATATTTTTATTTCCACCCAATATAAAGCTGGCCTCGGCTCTTACGTGTCACTTAAAATTTCCACTGCAATTTCGAATGGACTACAGCAATACTAAACTATTGTGACTCTCCCAGTTTCCTTTTGGCAAAATATTTTCTGTTGTTAGTACAAAATATTTTAGCTCTATAACCTCAAACCTCTGCCTCAAAGGCTGCTTTTACTACTGCTTAGCATTATACATTCTTACTGATCCCCCAGTAGAGCTGCCACAATCTACAATACAAAAAAACTTGGGGGCATATGTACAAGCCCCTATCGCCACCACAACGTCACCTTTATTGACGTTGTGGTGGTGATAGGGGCTGCACCTTATGAACAAAGCAGCGTTAAGCCACTTAACGTGGCTTAATGCTGCCTTGTACATACGGCCCCCTTTCACACAATGCTTAGCGTGAAAGGGGTGGGCAGTAGGTGTTGCAGTGGGCGTTCCACCACAACACCCATTCATTTTGACGCTACTCCCTATGTACAAGGGTGGCGTACATAGGAGCCAGCGCCAAAATGAAGACCAGGTAAATCCTGGTGTGGGGACCGAATAATACGGGCGTGAAAATAGGGTGCGTTTGTAATGTTAATTCCCATAGGAACGTGTTGTCCAACCTACAGCCCGAACCGCTGGACGGAATTACACCAAATTTGGCAGAAAGATAGATGTTGTTACGCATATTGTGCTTTTTGTTATTTGGTGCAAATCCGTCCAGTAGTTTTTGAGAAATTTAAGCCAAAAATGCTCGGATTGGCTGGATGCAACCTGAACAGAAAGTTGCGGCAGCCATTTTATAGTTCCGGAATGGTTCCCGGGGCAAAATATTTGTGTGAAAGCTAGAATAAGGAGTCAGGGTGGACATACTCTGACCCCTTGTTTGAGAAATGGGTGTGTTAGTGACATAAGTTATGTGTCTAAAATTGATTTTTTTTTTATTGTGGGTGATATATATTCGCAACGACGGCCTGCCCGCCAGCGAATATTGCAAAGTCATCGTGAAAATTAGCACAAACATAAAAATATATATATTTGTACACACTCACTGGTCACTGTAAAACACTCATGTACACACTCACAAACTCACTCAGACACTTATACACTCATTCACATACCCATTCACACATTTATACATCCAGTCACTTACCCACTCAGATGCTCATGCACTCACTCGCATACCCATTCAGTTACTTATGCAGCCACTTACAGACTCACTCAGAGACTGACACACCCATGTACAGACCCACTCAGAGAGTCATGCACCTACTTAGAGACTCAGTCATAGACTCATTTGTACAGTTTCATACCTACTTAGAGACTTTTACACTCACTCACAGAACCACCCGGGCACTCATGCACCTACTCACAGACCTACTCTTATACTCATGCACCCACTTACAGACTCACTCAGAGAGTCATACACCCATGTACAGACCCATTCTGAGACTCACACACCCACTTACAGACCCACTCACACACTCACATGTGTACTCACAGACCCACTGAGACACTCATACACCCACTTACAGATCCTCTCACTTACTCATACACCGACTCTCCCACCCATACAGTTGCTTTCACTCTCAGTCACAGACTCTCTCAGAGACTTATGGACTCAGTAAGTCACTGGTACACTCAGAAAGTCATACACCCACTCACAAACTCACTCAGATATATATGCACTCACTCACTCAAGGCTCATGCATCCCACCCAGACACACAACACTCCCAGTCACAGACCCACTCAGACACTCTTGCATACACCCATTCACTCACCCTCTCAGACACTTATGCTCATGAGAGACAGACAGACCCATTGAGACACTTGTACACTCACTCACAGAGTCACTCAGACACTCAAACACCCATACAGTCACTCACACACCCTCTCACAGACCCACTCAGATACGTATGCACCTAGTCACTCATACACTCGGAGACTCAGACACACACTCACAGACCCACTGAGAGACCCACAGATCCGCTAACAGAACCACTCAGACACTCACGCTCCCAGTCATAGACCCACTGAGAGACACATGTACTTAGTCACAGACCTACTCAGACACTCATGCACCCACTCACTGACCCACTCAGACACCCACTTAGACACTCATGTATCCACTCACAGATCCAGTCAGACAATTATATACTTACTTACAAGTGCACAAAGGCACTCATGTATCTACTTACATATTGACTGAGAGTCATGCAAAGAAATACAGACCCATTGAGACACTGAGGCACCCACACAGAGATGCACTGAGACAGCCACGCAGTTTGTTACAGAAGCATTGATAGACTGATGCACTGTGTTACAGATTCACTGAAATAGTTATACAGTGAATGAGAGACTTACTGATACAGTGATGCTCGCACTTATAGATTACACTGAAAAAGTTATGCTCTGTGATATAGAGATATTAAGGGAGCTGTACATGCTATTATACAGTTACTTAGATAGTAATGTGTTTAGTTTGTTGGTTATAATCCATTTTGCAGTTATAAGTTTTGAATGTTGTGGTGGCTATTGAATGACTGCATTTGTTTTGTCATTTCGCGCGATATTCTTGGCGATCGCGGCTACCCATATCATCGCGAAGCCCGCATCACTGTGAAAACAGAAAATAGTATTTGAAGATGAGTTTTCTAGAAACTCACTACAAAAATATGAGTTTGAAAAGTACACTAATAAAGCTCTACTGTTAAATATACTGTAGAATGTGTCTCTATATCTGTTTTACACTTTGTACAAACCACGCACTCCTCACGACAACCGATGTCTCCGCAACAATGTCGGTAATCGTGAATATTACTTTTTTTTGTAAAGGTGGTTTTCTCCTTAATTGATCATAGAAAGAAAAGTTAAAACAATATCTTACTAAATATTTATACTTAAAGTTTATTTAATAAATGTTTTTAAGTGTATTTTTCAGTATGTGAAATACATTTGCTGATCACAGATTCTCCACAGTAAATGCGACAATGTTGTGCCGACTCAAAAAATTCTTACAAGTAAAGCCAGTTATTAATGTACTTTCTGATATACACATACCACATCAAAAAAGAGCAGTATATAATATATATGTAATATACAATATTCAATTATAGAAAGAAAATATGAAAATCTAAGATGCTCACTTAAAAAAATGGACGTTACAATTAAGAAATAGGATGTAACATTTTTTTTAAATGCACTAAACAAACACAGGTTACAGGGACACTATAGTTAGGAATTAGTGTTTAAAAAACCTTAGAAACTCACTGAAAAAACCAAAGGTTACAGGGCCGTTATAGGTAGGAAATAAAATTTAAAAAAACCTTAGAAATTCCTTGAAAAAACCAAAGGTTACAGGGATGTTATAGTTAGGTTGACATTTCACTGGTAGAAAACCAGAGAAATCCAGCAGTTATAGTTAGCTGAGCTAATTATAACCACGCCCCCGCAACGCACTGCTTATGACCTCACATATTACATCACTCATGATATGGCCAGTGACATCACTTATGATATCACTGATGACATCTCAAATGACATCACTAATGACATCACTGATGACATCATCCACATAATCTCTGACACACCCACTTAAACCCCAATATAACATTTCATACATCTACTCCAACTTCCACACTACCATTCTCAAAACCATTGACACACCCATACCCGTACTTACATGCCCACTTACTGATTCATAAGCCTACACACACATCTACTCAATCTCCCTTACAGCCACTCATACACCAACTCACTCACTAATGCAGCCACTGATATAGCCACTCATACACCCATACAGCCACTTACATACTATCAGTCACTCATAGAGCTACTCACACCCCTACTCACTCACCCATAAAGACAATCACATAGCCACTTACTCACCTATGCAGTTATACATATACCCATTCACTTATTCAGACAGATGCTAACACATACTCACTCACCTATACAGTCACTGACACAAGCACACACTCATTCATACAGCCACTCATAACCAACTCACTGACCAATACAGCTACTGATATATCTACTCATACACCCATACAGCCACTCACACACTGTCAGTCATCCATAGAGCCACTCACATACCAAGTCACTCACCCATAGAGTCAATTACACAGTCACTTACTCTCCTATACAGTTATACACACACCCACTCACTTATTCAGACAGATACTAACATATACTTGCTCACCTACACAGTCACTGACACAAGCACACACTCGCCCATAGGGCTACTCTAGCAATCACTCACTCACACATACAGTCACTCATATACTCCAACACTCACCTATACTGCCTTTCACATATATGCGGTTACTCACCCATACACCAGTGACACATCCATTCACTCAATGACATATCCATACACAAACACATACTCAGTCACCCATGCAGCCCCTCACAAACACACTAACTAATCCCTACAGTCACTGACTCACCCACTCATTCATCCATGCAGACAGTCACACACCCACTCACCCACCCACATAGACACTCATATAGGTATTCAGACAAATAATCAATCACCCATACAGACACTCATGTACCCACTGACAACCCATACAGACACTTAGACACCAACTGACAGACTGATGCAGACATTCACCAAAGCTACATTCACTGAGACACCTAATCACTCACTCATACTGTCAGTCATACAGTCAGTCACGCACCCAATGAATCATCCATACAGGCACTCATACAACCACTTATTAACCAATACACCTTGGTATATATATTTAACACTCATAACCTTTATAAAACACTCAAAGTCACTGGATGATGTCATCAGTGATGTCATTTTAGATGTCATCAGTGATGTCACTGACCATTTTATGAGTGATATAATTTATGAGGTCATAAGCAGGGCATTGCAGGGGCACGAGTTAAAGTTAGCTCAGCTTCTATAACTGCTAAATTTCTCTGGATTTGCACGAGTGAAATATCAGCCTATTTATAACGTCCCAGTAACCTTTGGTTTTTTCAGTGAAAATATATATATATATACAAAAAAAGTTACCCCGACAGGAGAGCCACACCCAGGTAAGTATAGCTTAATGAATTTTAATGGAAATATATATATATATCAATCAATCATAAAACTTTATTTCGGCAAACAATGCCATAAAAGCATCATTAAAAACACCCAATATAATACATTGAATTCATAAAAAATTTACACAGTTTGAAAATTTGATATAAAAATTTGGTATAAAAATAATCAATGATCCAGTTACTAGTGTAGCCCCTCCCACAAGCCCAGATTATGTCCGGAGAAGTACAATATTTGAGTCGGTCATACAAATTCTACAGTGCCATTCTGCTGGGCCATCTTTTTTAGGATGGCCCTTCGGGTGCACCACATGGTAAATAAAAACCGTGAAATGGAGAAGACAATAGGCATTTGTGTGTCAGATTTCAATAGCCTATACACTTCGCTACAGTGTCTGGACCCCAGGTTCCTGCAAAGTTGGAGTAACCAGCGTGACCTAGCCCTCCTATAACCCTTACAAAAAAATAGCACTTGAAGTTCCGTTTCGTCAGGGGTGTTACATGCGGGACACCCCCCGTTAGTGGCCCCCTCCCACTTACTAGTAAAGGAGCGCAGCGGGAGGACTCCGTATCTAAACTGTACGTAAAGCTTTTTGGCAAGGAGTGGCTGGATATCGTCCAGCACCAGTTCTAAGCTATACCTGTTTTTTATTACCAGGAATTCCGCCTTCAGGCGGCCGGCGGTGGATCTCCTTTCGAGCTCGTTGAGCTTGAGCTCTCTATAGCTCTCTACCAAAGTCCTTCTAGCAGTTCTTTGGGAGGTTTCTTCTGCATTGCTCCATAGATTCCCCCTACCCAAACCCTCACAAATACTCTTAATGTAAACCAACCAAGGTATCCTCCCTGAACCTCGCAGACCCATAACATCAATCAATTCGTCCCTATATGCAGCTAGTTCTGGGGTACTCCAAAGACGGCGCCAATAGAGAAGAGGTCTGAGAGCAACCTCGTCCGCAATGGGTCTAACCCCAAGATCCAAGCGGAGTGGTGTTAAGGGAGTACTAATAGGGAGGCCCATAAGGTGTCTGATAAAAGAATTCTCGGTGCGGACTAACGAACCTGATACGCAATGTCCCCAGATTTCTGCTCCATAAAGAGCAGCACTCCTTGCCTGGACTTTATAGATTTCTACCACTAGGCTGACCAGTTTTTCAGTACAGCTCCTATATAGTTTTAGAATGCCCCCCGTTGTTTGAGTTAATTTCAACCCTGCTTTGTTAATTTGGGCACTTCAATCCATTCTTTCAGTCAGCATCAATCCCAGGTACTCAAAGATGGTTACTCTCTCCAGGGGTCTACCATCCAAACAAGGATTGGGGCGGGTGGAGTTGCCTACATTAAAGGCCATGTACTTAGTTTTTTGCAGGTTAATCTCCAGACCCCGATGTTTGCAGAAGGCACTGAAGTTGTCGAGAGTCCTCTGGATTCCCATAGGGGATTTTGCGAGCAGGAGCGTATCATCCGCAAACATCAGGGCTGGGATTTTGCGCTGCGCAAACCTGGGGGCATCGATGTTCTTCCCTGCAATCAAAAAGTCTATTAGGCCATTAATGAAGAGGGAGAAGAGTGTAGGTGCCAGGACGCAGCCCTGGCGAACACCTCTCTCTACGGGCAAAGGGGCTGTGAGTTCACCGTTCTTGCCATATCTAATTCGAGCAAAATTACCCTCATGTAGACGTTTTAGCTGCAGGCACAGATATTCTGGTACTCCCATGTCTGTTAAAATTGCCCATAATTTGTCCCTCGGTACCAGGTCGAAAGCTGATTTTAAGTCTACAAAAATAAGATAGAGGCTGCCCCCCTCAATGTAGACAGATTTCCAATATATCAGCTGTAGCCTGAATATTTTATCAATCGTTGATGTTCTAGCTCTAAACCCGGCTTGTAGGGGGGTAAGAATATTATGTTCCTCCATCCAGACTTGGAGACGCCTCAATAGGACTCGGGCAAATATTTTCTGGCCAACGTCTATGAGGCTAATCGGACGATAATTGACAGGCAAGAGCGGGGAACCCTTTTTATAGATTGGTATTATTTCAGCCCCTGCCCAAGTGGTGGGGATTGCCACGCCTTGTAATATGGCATTGAACGGAATGGCCAGATAAGGGGCCCAGATGGTAGGTTCGGAGTGGAAAAGGTCGCCAGGGATCTTGTCCAAACCTACCGCTTTGGCAGGTGTTATCTTTCCTAAAGCATCAGTGACTTCTCTTACCGAGATTGGGAAAACATCGTCAGGGTTTGAGCCCGGGTGCAGCGGCACTCCTGCCACGCTTACTTCCCCATCCTTAGCTTTTGTATAAAGGGTTTCGTAATGTGCCTTCCAGACTCCTTCATCTATATTAGGTTCAATGGCCGGTCTACCAGCCTGAGAACCAGTGTTTATGATGTTCCAGAAGGACCTCAGATCGTGTGAGATTAATGCATTTCTAGCGTCCTCCCATTTTTGGGCTTCCCAGTATTTTTTAGCTTTGGCCGTGAGGCCCTTATAAGAAGCTCTTGCTTCTTTGATCGTTGCCTTGTCACTACTTTTAATGGCAGTGATTAGGTCGGATTTAGCATCTCGGCAACTAGCATTAAACCATTGATGCTTAGGCTGATTAGGCGCCCTAGACTTTTTGTTTTGATAGAAAAAGGCAGCCAGAGAGGCAACCAGATCTTGATGATTTTTAGAAATCCTTAAAAGGGGATTAAGGGCTCCTTTGCTCTCTATTATTTGAGATGTGGTTAAGAAGTATGGAATTACTTGGTGGTAGAGCTTGGCCAGTTTAACCTGCGATTGGGAGATTTCAGCCCAGCGGACTCTCCTCCCTCCATTAGTCTGGATCAGACTTTGGGCTGGAGTTGGGGATTCATCCAGTGCCTTCCTGGCACATGGGAGTACTATTTCTAAAATGAGGGCATCATGGTCGCTATCGTGGCGGGGACTAGTTTTGAAATCTATCACCCTATGCCAAGACTTAGAATCTAGCATAATATAATCAATGATTGAAGTATGGCCCGGACTATTGAAAGTGTGTTTCCCCGGGCTATCAGATATAGTGCGTCCATTACATGCTCTCAGTGAGAAATTTAATGTTAAAGTGTATATCTGGAGTGCTAGCGGTGTCCAGGCCCTCACTGGGGGAATGTTAGGCTCTGGAATGGACCAATATTGATCCTCCTCATCCATTGTACCTGTGACCAGACCGTTCAGGGGCTAAAATTGGCAGTTAAAGTCGCCGCCAATAATTACCCCACAGTTTGGTGGGATGGTTGGGAAAAGAGTATTAAGTTGGTCAAGAGTGATGGACTCTTGGCCGCGGGATGTCGGGCTCGAGTATAGGTTTATTAAGACAATACTTAATTTTGTCTGGAAAGTTAAAAGGACACAAAGAATATCACATGAGGAGCTCTCAATATATTTTGCCTCACAACCTAAATGGACTCCAACCCAAGTGGACAGCCCCCCTGAGGGTCTACCACTCCCCGCATGGGTGGCTGGGATACTGAAGACCGCGTATCCCGTTCTACTCGGTTCATCCCTAGCCCATGTTTCCTGGAACATACAGATCTCGTGATATTCAATGAAGAGTCCCCAGTCCGGACTCTCCAATTTAGATGCTTGTCCCGCTATGTTCCAGGAAAGTATTTTTACACTTGAGGGGTGCACTGGAGTGACATGCGAGGGGAGTTCGATGATTTCACTGGCTAAAGTGCACTCCTTTGGGGCAGGAGAACTTGAGCTAGATTTCAAGGTATTTGTGCTTTTAACTGCTAGAGGGGAGACTACATCCCAGGATACTGATTTAATTGTTTGCGTGTCATTATAAGATGTATTAGGGTTCGATGTGCCCGTAAAGTCTGGATTCGGTTTGCCCTCTAATAAACTGCGTTTCCCTGCATCTTTTAGCTGAACTATAGCCACAGGTTGAATTAGGGGGTCACTCCATTGATCGGTCCCCCTTGGCTGAGCGGTAAGCAATCTATATTGAGTTTGATCTTCTATTAGGGGCTCTACCTTCCAGAGTCAATCCACGGCCTCAAGGGGGCTAAACCTATTATTCACAGGGATATTAAAATATAATGGAGATGGTTGTGCCTGCAGAAGTGGGAAGAATTGATTATTCTGTTGACTTGCCCTCCTCGGGTAATTGAATCCTCTAGGCTCTTGCGGATACTGGCCTAGGGGGTAAAAATAGGCTAAGGGCAGTGAGTTGATAGACCTCCCAATCCTGTAAAAGTGGTGATCTAAGAGAAAGTCTACAATCGCCATATTCCTGAAATTGATCACAACACAGTCGCCCGTAATATCTTTTGGTCTCCAACCTACCCAGCCCACCCTACGAATCATGAGAATTTCATTTATATCTCTATGGGAGAACTGTTTGTGATTAACTAGCCAATGTATACATTTATTCCTTAGATCGAAATAGGATTCCCTAGTCCCTTTTTTTAGTTCCGGGACTCCTTCCAAAATAACTACATAAGGGGTTGAGGCCGGGGGAGATTGATACACGGGAGGGCTGTCCCTACCTCATGGAGTCCCTCCTGTGGCATGCTTTTCTGCCTGGCTCTCTCTCCAGTAGGATTACTCACAGAGGTCCTAGCTACCCCTGGATCATTGACTTTTCCCATCTGTGCCCCCTGCTTATGCTCCTGTCCATGAGTACTGTTTCCTTTCCCCACCCCCTTGGGGCTACTGGATCGCTTTCCCTCATTCTCCTGATTGGGTTGTGGTGTCTTGTTGGGAGGGAGCGTGTTATCTTTTAAGAGCTGAGGGCTGGGTCTTGTGTGAAGCATTGTATTGGCCGATTCCTTTTCCCTCAGAATCACCTCAGTCCTATCCACCCAGCGTTCTACCAATTTGGCGAGACTGTCAACCCGATCCCATACATTTTTTAGTTCGTCCCACACTATTGTCCTTACTTGGACCTGCATATCCACCACCACATCCATGACCCAAGCTGGCTGTTCTGGGTCTCCTTTAGATGAATATATATATATATATATATATATATATATATATATATATATATATATATATATATATATATATATATATAAGGAAGGGGCCCTTCCCCCAGGGCCCAGCCATTTAAAAAAAAATCTTAATAGAGAGGGGGGCTGAATGGCCCCCCTACCGGGCTATTTTCAGCCCCAGGGACCTCATACTCCAGGGCGAGACCTTTTAAAAAGTTTTTTTTTTACATTTTCTTAAAGGGAGGGGGCTGAGCTCCCCCATGGCCATTTTCAGCCCTGGGGACCCCATATTTCAGAGCATGGCCATCTCCTTGTGAACCATGGGGGGAGCCTGAAGGCCCCCACTATCCTGGCCGGCTCCCCCCTCCTGCGGCAGCCGGCATTGATTTTACACCCAGAGAGCTGCTAGGATGCAGATCGCTGGGTGTAAAAAGCAAAGTGTGCTCCGCTTTGAACAAGAGAGATCAAAATTCTCCCACTATCCCATAGAAAACTGCAATGTCCTGGGAGTGGACACCCCGGGACATTTCTGGAGCCGGCACTGGGGAGTGGTTGTCCCCAGGGCCATTTACGGCTACAGGAGGGGGGCCACGTGGCCCCCCTCCCATTTGAAAAATAGCCCTGGGGAGGTGGTGGTCCCCGGGGCAGCGGTGGGGGGCGTGTGGCCACCCACATTTTAGTATACTAGCCCTGGGGAGGTGGTGGTCCCCGGGGCTGCATGGGGGCCAGAGCACCCCCACACATCTTATTTCAATATAGCCCTGGGGAGGTGGCAGTCCCCGGGGCTATGGGGGGGCACTTCAAACATTTAGCCCCGCATCTTTATCTTTAATTGCTCTGGGACCTGGCCCACCCAGAGCCTAAAGTAAACGAAGTGCGGGATCCCGTGCTTTGTTTTTTTTTTACATTTTCAGCCAGATTTGTGGATCCACCACGAATACCACCAAATATTTTTTTTTTTTAATGCTTATTTTGGCCCTAGGGGGTCAGGTTGTTTCTACCCTGCACGCTTTTCTTTTTTTTGCGTTTTTTCTCGTGACTTGGTTCAACCGAGTCACAAGATGGATGCCAACACTTCCTGGTTTGAAGTGTTGGCAGCCAATCAGATCTCAGACATGAGATCCGGAGGGTTCACGGATCCACCACAGCCACAGTTGCATATCTGAGAAATCTTTACATTTCTTAGGAACTACTAAATGGATTTACACCATTTAACAAAAAGAGTGCTTTCTGGACCAAGAGCTACCATTTTGCCAAATTTGGTGTAATTCCTTTCAGCAGTTCAGGCTGCAGCCGTCTCTAAAGTTTCCTATGGAAATTAACGTGGTGAAAAAGCGTTTTGGGACCCCCCTTTTTCTCGTCCCCTGCTTGACGGATCACCCCGAAACTTTCAACACAGCAGTTGAAGTGAGTGACGTATTAGTTTTGAATATTTTGCAAAGATTCACCAAACAACGCTAAAGATATTGGCAAATGAAGAAACAAGGTCCTAACCATAACTACCTTCTGGTTACCGCTATATATATATAGATGTGATCAAGGTAACGGCTGTTACCGAAACGCGTAGTGACAACTTGTGCAATATAAATAAAGAATTACGCACCGAAAAGTGGAGTTCGTGCCCTTCTGTTTTTGCGGCCGCAGTGAGGAGGAAGCAAAGAACGGGCGCCGTTTGGTGTTCTGGATATATATATATATATATATATATATACAGGGCACAAGTCCTAAAAAAAGAAGTGGGGGGACTAACCTAGTTAGGCAGTATGCAAGTGATATCACGGCGTGCAACATCACCGCCCGCAACATCACGGCGCACAACATCATGGCGCATGACATCACACATGGCATCACAGGAATTGACATCATAGAAAGTGGCACACAAGCCACGACTTTACAGGAAGTGGCATCACAAGAAATGACATCAGATCTAAAGCCCTCACATATATGTTTAGCAGGTCTATCATGTGTACGTTTGAGCGCATTGCAAGGATAATAGCACAGTGAGCTCTCAACATTCTAGATTTTACATAAATCAAGATATTCCAGAGTGCATATTGTTGAAATTTTATACACCTGATACTTATGCATTGGATTATGTCCCCATGTACTAGTAGCGCTTGCCGTTTTTATATATATTGTGTATTGATTGGTCTAGGAATGGTCATTGCCACTCGCCCATCCAGGGCGTGATTGTAAGTGTAATGGGTTTGATCACGCAATTAATGAATGGAACGCCACTGAAAATTCCCATTTGATGTTTTTCACATTATTTGACGTCTATGAAATGGTGAAGTAACTTAACTTGTCCAATGACATTTGCTCATACAGAGCTCAATTATGTTTTTTAATCATCATGTACAAGTCATGGATTTGTTTCGCATTATTTCGTGTACTCATGAATAATTAGAAAAGGAATGAATTGCAATTGCGGATTTATTAAGGATCATGTTATTTGTTTGCACGATGGTTAAATATGTTTTGCATTATTTTTCATAACCATTACGGGACATATAACCATTTCAAGATGGCGCTTGTGGTCTGT
This sequence comes from Calotriton arnoldi, assembly GCA_963921515.1. Classification (NCBI taxonomy): domain Eukaryota; kingdom Metazoa; phylum Chordata; class Amphibia; order Caudata; family Salamandridae; genus Calotriton; species Calotriton arnoldi. Next base: position 633,239 of record CAWUFW010004481.1, on the reverse strand, counting down.
GAAGCAACAGTCCATTGTTCATTTTCATGAAATTGTAAATCGGAAATGAAATGTTGACGTAATTATAAAATATGGCGGAACAACCGTTTGTGCAAACAGTTGGAAAAAGGGAGCCGAAATGCGTCTTGTTCGGTTGTCTCGGTGAATAAAGTACCGAGTTTCACCCCTTTACAGAGTGCGGTCTCTTCACTTTTTGTGAAGTTTGGAGCGTTATATATATATATATATACTGAAAAAGCCAAAGCTTGCTAAGACGGTATAGTTAGGCTCAGGTTTCACTCATACAAAACCAGTGAAATTCAGCTAACTATAACTTCTACCCTGTAAACTTTTAACTTTTCTATCACTGGATGATGTAATTAGTGATGTCATTGGAGATGTCATAATGTGATGGCACTGACCATGTCATGTAATATGTGAGGTTATAAGCAGTGCATTGCAGGGGCGTATGTTAAAGTTAGCGCAGGTAACTATAAATGTTGAATTTTACAGGTTTCATATGAGCGAAATCTGAGACTAACTATACCGTCCCTGTAACCTTTGGTTTTATTAGTGAATTTTGAAGGTTTATTTAATGTTGTTTCCTAACTATAACATCCCTGTAACCTTTGTTTTTTTAAGCACATTTCTAAGGTGTTTTAAATGTTATTTCCTAACTGAAACCTGTAACCTTTCAGAGCAAGTGTGTGAATGAGTGCAGGAGTGTCTTAGTGGGTGTATGAGGGAGTGTGTGAGTGTCTTAATGGGTGCATGAGTATCTGTATGGGTCTAGGAGTGGCTGCATAAGTGTCTCACTGGGTGTATGAGTGGGTGCATGAGTGTCTGAGTAGGTCTGTGAGTGGGTGCATAGGTATCTGATTGGGTATCTGAGTGGGTGCATGAGTGTCTGAGTGAGTGTCTGAGTGAGTTGGTATGAGGGTGTCTAAGTGGGTTTGTGAGTGCCTTCATGAGTGTGGGTGTCAGTCTGTGAGTGAGTGCTTGTGTCTGAGTGGGTCTGTGAGTGGCTGCATTAGTCTCTGAGTGGGTCTGAGAGTGGCTGTGCGAGTGGATATATGGGTCTCTAAGTGGGTGCATGAGTGTCTGAGTTCATCTGTGAGTGGGTCTATGAGTTGGTGTGAGAATATCTGAGTGGGATTGCGAGTACTTCCATGAGTTTTTGAGTCAGTCTGTAAGTGAGTGTATGTGTCTGAGTGGGTCTGTGAGTGAGTGCATGAGTGTCTGACTGCTTCTGTGAGTGGTTGCATGGGTCTGTGAGTGGGTGCATGAGTGCCTGAGTTTATCTGTGAGTGGGTGTGGGAGTGTCTGAGTGGGTGAATGAGTTTCTAACTGTTTGTGTGGATATGCCAGTAACTGTGTGAGTGATTGAGCTACAAAGGAAGTACACTTTCCCTTTTATCCAACAAGAGACACAGTTTTTCACAAAATATCTAACCAAGTGGAGTTCTTTCTACTTGTTAGTTACTAAGTTCTACCTCCTTGGGTAAATGTCCAGTACGTATTCTACACTACAGCTGTGTAATGGAGCACAAGGAAACATTTCTCGTGACCTTGCGTGCATTTTGGCAATGTGATTGTTCCTGACACATTTTTATCCAGAAATATGAGATAACATGAATCCTCCTATACAGAAGGCGATGAAACAACAAAGAGGTAAATCTCTACCAAACAAGGGTCCTTCCTTTTAACTATAAGAAATAAGGGCTGCTTTGCGTGGTGGAGATGTCCTCACATTCCTCTGCATTAAGAACTCCTCACCAAAATTAGTAGAAACGCACTTGGGGGGCCACTTGTTAAGCTGTCCATCATCCTGTGAAAGGCATGAAGACCTTTGGCTACTACTAAGGAGGGTGGGGCCAAACGGGGAAGCACCCAAGTGATTTCCACATTTGCATACTCCTAGCAATTTAAAGGAAGAACCACGGACTCTGCTCTCACCAGTAGAGGACAAGAAAGAACCCACTTGTCGCAATCACATACAGATTGTGCTCCAATAAATCATTGCATTTACATCCACAAAGGATTTCAGATCATTTTTCAATATGGAATTGCAGAAAAAACACATTTGCTTTGCCTTGCAGAGCCCCAGGAGTTAGGATCATATATCCTTTATAGAAGTGGAGCTTCAACAGAAGCACTTGGTATGTTTATATGTGTAAGTAGACACTGTTGAGGTTTAATTTTTGTGAAATGAGCATCACGGCCAGAACCGCCCCAGGGACCCCATCCCCCGGGGCTAAGCCATGACTTAATGGGGGATGGGGCTGCACAGCCCCCCTCCCAGGGCTGATTTCCGCCCAGAGACCCCATCCCTCGTGTCCCAGCCTTAACAGAATGGGGAGAGGGGCTGTGCATCTCCCCTCCCTAGGCCAATTTTGGTCCAGTGGACCCCATCCCCTATTGCTTGGACATGTCTCCCTGGGTACCCCGGTCCTACCCAGGGAACCCAGTGTGCTATGGGACCATAGGGGGATCCTCAAGGCCCTCCCTGTCCCAGCCAGCTCCCCGCCTGCTGTGGGAGCCAGCATTGCTCTTGCACACAGGGAGCTGCTGGAAATGCAGATCCCTGCATGTGAGAGCAATAGTTTTATGTGTTTTCTGCCTGAATGTCTGTGGGCAGGGAAAGAGATGAAACCTTGGCTTTCAGCAAGCGGGAGTAGTTTGACAGCTCCCGCTTGCTGGAAGGGGAGTCTTTGCTTTTGCTTGTGGGGAGCACTCAAAGCCCTGGCCAAGCAAAAGCATACAGCTATGTCCTGGGGGTGGACACCCCAGGACATAGCAGGAGCCAGGCCTGGGTGGGTGGTGGTCCCCATGGCCATAATTGGCTCCAGGAGGTATCCCCCTCAATTGTTGTGCACTGGCCAGCCCCAGGTAGATGGTGGTCCCCAGGGCTGAATATCGTTGGGAGGAGGCTGTGTGGCCTCACCCTCTTTTTTAAAAGGCATTGTCCCTGTGGAGGTAGTGTTCCCTGGAGCCCAGGGGGGTCCACGTGGGCCCCTATTTTTTTAATAATAGCCCCAGGGCAGTGGTGACCCCCTAGGTCCGGGAGTCCACGCAGCCCCCCAGAAAATTTTAACAATAGCCCCAGGGAGGTAGTGGTCCCAGGTTTCCAGGGGGGTCTGCTTGGCTTCGCCAAATATATACAATAGCCCCAGGTAGGTGGTGGTCCTGGGGCAATTATAAGCCTTCGGAGAGGAACTCCTTCCATCCCTTCCATATTTTTTTTATTAAAAACACATGCCCCTGTGACCTGACCCACCTAGGGGCTCAATTACAAAGAAGCGAGGGAGACCCGCTTGTTTTGTTTTTTCTATTCATGGTGATATTCACAAATTTTGCTGCAAATTCAAACAATTTTGTTTTTATGCCCCAGGACCAAGGCTACGGGGTTAGGGTATTCGTACCCTGCCCCCTTTTCTTTTTTTTGCTGTTTGTTTTTGGGACTTGGCTGAAGCCAAGTCCCAAGATGGCTGGCAACACTTCCTAGCTGAAGTGTTAGCAGCTAATCAGAGCTCTGCAGATCTCTGCATAAACTTGTTATTATTTGTGTAGCCTTAGCGATTGTAGATATACAAATTTGAATTTCCTTGAATTTTTAGCAAACTACTGAACTTATTTATACCAGATACCTGGAGGTTTGTGCTGGGAACCAAAAGCTACCTTTCTACAAATTCGGTGTAATTCCATCCAGCAGTTGCAGTTGTGTTCAAACCTCCTATGGGAATTAACATGAGAAACACACTTTTTTTTGACCCTGCCCTTTTTCTCAGCCCCCGCTTGATGGATCGCCCCTTCCATGCACAACAAAACCTACTTGAAAATTTTTGGGGAAACCTTTGTGAAGATTCGTAAAACTGCACCATAGTTAAAGGCAAGTCAAAAAATGCTTTTCCTATGGAAACATGGTCCTAACTATAACTACCTACTGGTAACCGCCAGTAGGTAATATATGTATGCACATAATTAACTACTGGCAGTCACCACTAGGTACTTATACGAAGGACCAAGTTTCCATAGGAATTTGTTTTTTTCATTTGCCAATAACTTTGGCGTCGTTTGATGAATCCTTGTGACATTGTCAGAACCCGTTAGCTACTCACTTCAGCTGCTGTCTTGAAAGTTTTGGGATAATGGGTCAAGCGGGGGCCGAGAAAAAGGGGGGGGGTAAAAAAATGTGTGTTTCCCATGTTAATTCCTATAGGGCCTTTAGACACAACTACAGTTCGAACTGCTAAACAGAATTACAACAAATTTGGCAGAAAGGTAGATGTTGGTTCAGGGAAGTACTTTTTTGGGATTTAGTGTAAATCCGTTAAGCAGTTGCAGAGTTATTGAAAGAAATTTCCAATTGTATATATAGAGATGCAGAGGATCCATGGCCCTTTCAGATCTTGTGCTGAGATCTGATTGGCTGCCAACACTTCAAACCAGGAAGTGTTGGAAGCCATCTTGGGACACAGCTTTAGCCCAGTCCTAGAACAAACATTAAAAAAAAGAAAAAGGAGCAGGGTAGAAATATCCTCAACTACCAGGCCTCTGGGGGGGTCCCATAGGGACCCCGCAGGGCCAAACAAACATTTTAAAAAAAAGATTGCTGGGAGTCACCTTGAGTCTGCGACTCCTGCCAACATTTTTTTTAAAAACTGAAGTGCAGGCTTCCCTGCTTCATTAGTTATTGCCCCCCAGGTGGGCCAGGTCCAGGGGGCATTTTCATAATAAAGGAGGGGGGTACACAAACCTCCCTTCTGAGGCTTATTAACAATCCGTGGACCACCATCACACTGGGGCTTTTTTATTTTTAATTGGGGGCCTCCCAGACCCCCCAAGCCTTGGGGACCACTACCTCCCCAGGGCTACATGGCAAAAACAAATCAGGGGACTCTTGGACCCCGCCCAGTGCCCCAGCGGACCACCACCTTCCCAGGGCTAATGCATTATTATGGGGGGCCTCTTGGACCCTAGTGGCCCCAGGGACCACCACCTCCCCAGGGCCATAATAAATGTGTAGTGGGGGCCCCAGGGACCACCACCTCCCCAGGGCCAAATTCATTTTTAAAAAATGGGAGGGGGCTGCATGCCCCCCTTCCATGGCCATTCTCAGCCCTGGGGAATGCCACCTCCCCGGTGCAGGCCATACAAGAAGAAACAAGGACGCCATATGGCCCCTCTCCTGGAGTAATAGATGACTCTGTTGACCACCACCCCCCAGGTCCAGATCCTGCTATGTCCCGGGGTGCCCCCCTGTGAGACATAGCTGGTTGCTGTGATTTGGCAGGAGCTTTTCTGCTCCTGCCAAGCAAATGCTCTGCTTTCAGCAAGCGAGAGCATTGAAAATGCTCTCGCTTGCTGGAAGTGGAGCAGAATTGCTTTCACACACCCAGCAGCTCCCTGTGTGTTAAAGCAATGCCTGCTCCTGCAGGAGGCGGGTAGCTGGCAGGGACAGCGGGGGCCTTCAGACTCCCCCATGCTCCCATTGGACAGTGGGTGCCTCCAGATGGCTAAGTCCTAGAGGATGGGGTCCCCGGGTGGAAATCAGCCCCCGAGGCACGCAGCCCCCATCTCCAAAGGACTGGAACCCAAGGTGGGATCTCCACAGACAAAAATACGGCCTGGAGAGGGGGCCTCCGCGGCCCTCCTCCCCTACTACTAAATAACACATTTGAAAAAAGGGCAGGCCCCGGGGATGGGGTCCTGAGGGCCGAAATAAGCCCGGGGAAGGGGGCTGCATGGCCCCCTCCCCTAATACAACTAGGCTGGGCCCCAGGGGATGGGTTCCCCATGGCCAATATGGTCCCGGGGAGGGGGGCATGCAGCCCCCTCCCTTGAATAAAGAAGAAAAATAGAAAAAGGCCGGGCTCCAGGGGTTGGGTCCCTGGGACCGAAATTGGCCTGGTAGGGGGGTCAGCCTCCGAGGGGGGCCACGCAGACCCCCATTTTAAAAAGGCCTGGCTCTGGGGAATGAAGTCTCTAGGGCCGAAAGCTGGCCTGGTAAGTCGCGGAGTCCCTGCTCCCTTTCACCATTGCCCTGCAAATGCACCTCCTCATGCACTACTAGTAGGGGGATGAAATCCCCTTGGCTGTTGAGGGTCTTTATGGGACAACAAGACCTCCTGTTACCTCCAGTAAGTCCCACACAGCCGGATTGCTGTGAGGTTTTCGGAGGCCATGCCCCCTTTCTCCACCACTCTGCAAACACACCGCCTGGTGCACAGCTGGTTGGGGGATGAACTCCCCTTGGATGCTAAGGGTCCTTGGAGGCCAAGAACCCCTCCTCTTACTTCGAGTAAGTCACAAAGTGCACGATTGCTGAGAGCTGGTTGGAGGCAACGCCCCCCTTTCTCCACCATTCTGCACCTATGCTTCCAGGTGCACTACTGGTTGGGGGATGAAGTCCTCTTGGATGTGGAGGGTTCTTGGGAGCCAAGTAGGTCCCACAAAGCAGGATTCCTGAGAGCTGGTTAGAGGCCCACCCCCTTTCTTCACTACTCTGCAAATGTGACTACTAGCTAAAAAACCACAGAAATTCACTGAAAAAATCAAAGGTTACAGGGACGTTATAGTTAGGAAATAGAATTTAAAAAACCTTAGAAATTTACTGAAAAAAACAAAAGTCACAGAGGCTCAGATTTCACTTGAGGAAAACCGGTGAAATTCTGCAGTTATAGTTACCTGAGCTAACTATAACTTACGCCCCTACAATGTAGTGCTTATAACCTCACATATTGCATCACTCATGACATGGTCAGTGACATCAATGATGACATCACTGATGACATCTCAAATGACATCACTGATTCATAGATCTACACACACATCCACTCACTCATCCATACAGCCACTCAGACACCCACCCACTCACTAATACAGCCACTGACATATCCACTCATTCACCCCTACAGCCACTCACACAGTCGGGCACCCATAAAGCTACGGTCTTCGGAGCCTCCTTTGTTTTATTTGCCCCAAGGAGGTGGTGGTCCCTGGGGCTGCTGGGGGGGCCGTATGCCCTCCCCCGCACTCAATCTAAAAAAAGCACCAGAGTGGCAGCAGGCCCCAGGGCCCCCCACATTTTTTTAAATTAAGCCCGCAGAGGTGGCAGCCCCTGGGGCTGGCAGTGTAGGGGTCCGTGCGGGCCTCCCACATTAATTTACAATGAAGCCTGGGAGGTGGCGGCCCCCAAGGCTGTGGAGCTGTGGTAACCACCAGTAGATAAAATATATATATAAATAAATAATCTGCTTGAAACTGGCACACTGTGGTCGGGCTGTTTATCTTGTGCAGCAGTGCAGGCGAAACGCGTACAGCAGTAACCGGCAAATAAAGTGATTTTCACAGGAGACACGGCATCATCATCCTTGTTTTACGAGGGATTTCTGAAATATTTCGGACCGGACTTGGGAGGTCTGTGTGACGACGCGCCCTTCGTTCAGGAGCAGCGGCAGGCAATACCCGAGTGTTGGAAGCCATATATTTATATATATATATATATATGTTCCAACAAAGTGCCCAAAAGCTTAGGAGGGCACACAACAGCTCGCCTTACATCCGGATTGCTTGTAACACTCGCCCCAGCTTCCCGGTAATTGTTTACTTTGCCGACGCATTTCGAGTCTCACAGACTCTTCTTCCTGGGCAGTAAACAAATGAAGTACCAACTCGTTTTCCACTCAACAATGACCTTTTATTTGATGTATGGCCCCCTAGTGGGCCTGACTTACGCGTATATTCCCGCTGTGCATCTTGGGATATGTAGGCCCTGGAAAACGAGTGTCCATTATCCCTGAGTGGGTGTACTTGCATTTGTCCATTAAAACATTCTATTTCCTTTAGTAAGGTCCAGTCAGTGTGAGCGAGTGTACTTTAAACTTGGCTTACTGTGCTGCAATCGACCAGGAAACAGTTTCTGATCGCAGCCTCCCACTTCCATTTGATGGGATGGTGCTCCTCCCCACGACTCAGGCGGTTGTGCAATATGTGTTCCAACAAAGTGCCCGAAAGCTTAGGAGGGCACACAACAGCTCGCCTTCCATCCGGATTGCTTGTAACACTCACCCCAGCTTCCCGGTAATTGTTTACTTTGCCGACGCGTTTCGAGTCTCACGGACTCTTCTTCCTGGGCAGTAAACAAATGAAGTACCAACTCATTTTCCACTCAACAATGGCCTTTTATTTGATGTATGGCCCCCTAGCGGGCCTGACTTACGCATATATTCCCGCTGTGCATCTTGGGATATCTAGTCCCTGGAAAAAGAGTGTCCATTATCCCTGAGTGGGTGTACTTGCATTTGTCCATTAAAACATTCTATTTCCTTTAGTAAGGTCCAGTCAGTGCGAGCGAGTGTACTTTAAACTTGGCTTACTGTGCTGCAATCGACCAGGAAACAGTTTCCGATCACAGCCTCCAGCTTCCATTTGATGGGATGGTGCTCCTCCCCACGACTCAGGCGGTCATGCAATATGTGTTCCAACAAAGTGCCCGAAAGCTTTCGGGCACTTTGTATATATATATATATATATATATATATATATATATATATATATATATATATATATATATATATATATATATATATATGACCAGTAGAAGGCAATTTGTCGAAACACGTCAGTCCATTCTGACAGATAGAATGAAGACTGTGTAAAAATGTGCCTTGAATACTAAAAACTATTCAATAAAAAGAAGTAATGTACCTACCAGGAGGTGTTGCCATTTGTGAGCCGTGTGCCGCTGGATCTGGTTTCCACGTGAGGAGGTCAAAGGGAGACATATATATATATATATATATATATATATATATATATATATATATATATATATATATATATATATATATATATGAAACACCACAGTCCTGGATTACACACGTCTTTGTAACATCAGGTACGGACCTCCAAAGCTGGATTTCAATTAAAGTGCTTTTATTGAGGTGCAAAAAGCAAACAGCATGACGTGTTTCGGCCGCGTCTCCACGGCCTTGATCACATTATATATATATATATTCACTGAAAAAACCAAAGGTTGCAGGAACACTGCTGTTAGGCTCAAAACATACACCTACAAAACTGTAGAAATGCAGCAGTTACAGTTACCTAAACTAACTATAACTTATGCCCCCTCAATGCACTGCTTATAATCTCACATATTACATCATTGATGACATCTCAAATAACCTTGTAACATTTGTTTTTTCAGTGAATTTCTATGTTTTTTATTCCATTTCCTAACTATAACGTCTCTGTAACCTTTGTTTTTTCGGTGAATTTCAAAGGTTTTTCAAATTATGTTTTTAAAGTATTATTTCCCTGTAATGTTTACTTTTTTAGTTAATTTCTAGAGTTTATTTTTAGAACTAAGTATGCAACAATTTATTTTGCTTGTTAATTTAGTAATATTTTTGTAAACTGTAGACATTTAAAAAAATACCTTATACACATTTCAAAAGAAAAATTCTGATATTTACTTAGTGTAAATTATATAATGTTGTTGTAAATGTAATTGAACACGTTATTTGTTTGTAATTATTTTTTGTTGTACTGCGGTACCGCCACGGGATCGAAAACATAGACAGGACAACTAGTACTCTATGGGTATTGATTGCAATCACATGATCGCAGTGAATCCGTGAATTGGGATTCGCTGACATTTTTAAAATTACTTTAAATATGTCCATCCATCTACTTCCATTAATGAAATCATAGTGAACATCTTTATAAGTATATAGAGGTCGAAACGCGTCTTGTTTGCCTAATAAACCCTTGATATTTTCACCTTCACACCGGAGTGGCTCGCTTTTTCTTGCTGGAAATGCAGGGATTCTCATCTGCATATATATATATGGTATACTATGGTATACTATATCTGTTTTTCAAGAACATTACTCAATTTACGAGTTTCGTGACTTCGCAAATCTATGGACTGGAATTGCAAATCTGCTCGATGAGACACCCAATCCTTGCCTTTTGATTGTGCATATTAGAACCACACCCAAAAACAGTTATTTCTCCAGTGAACTCTCTAGAAAGAAGATTCAGAAGCAATGGTGCTCTATTTTTTGTTCACTTTTATGATTACTTTGGTAGAATGGCTGAAGCTTCATCTTCTATCCAGGATGAGCATCCAGGAACTATTGAGCATGAGGATGAGGAGGAACATAAACCACCTGCAATAAAACAAAGTGATGTTTGGAAGCATTTTACAATGCCGTCAGCGGAAAAGAAGGTTACTTATAAAATAGGTGCAGTGCAGTATTTGTGGCAAGCAGTTATCCAGGGGGACTGTAAAGAAGTATTCATGTGGGACAAGTTCCATGTAGAAGCATCTAAAAACTATTCATGAAAGGGTCTACAACTGGATGATGTGGGAGAAAGCAGGTGGAGTGGCACAGTCTACCTCTACAGCAGCCTTGAGAGAACCATCATCAGCTGCGGTCATAACAATATCAGCTGCCTGCGAAGAATTGAGTGAGATCGTTATTCACTGTGTTAAATGCCACATGCTTGTTGAAGTAATAATGTCTTCCATGGGTGCATTCTTGGATACAGTGAAGAAGCATCAGCGTTAGTTTTTTTTTTTTGCTTCTGGTTTCCAGTTAATGTTTTTTGAACACTGAACCAAATTGCTTCTTTGCATTTCCTTTTTCTTACCCTTTTAGTACACTATTTATTTTTTGTTGAGTAAAAACAAGAAAAAAATAAAAAAACTTTTAAAATACCTTCTATAAAAAAAACTGTTCTTTTTAGAACCACCATCTGGTCAAACAAAGAAATAGCTCTGTGTTTTTAATGTGTCAGTGACTATCAGTGTGAGACTGGGTGTGTCAGTGGTTATATTGGTGTGTGCCTTAGTGTGTCAGCAGTTTTATCGGTGTGTGAATGAATGTATCAGTCTGTGTATCAGAGTGTGGCTGGGTGTATCAGTAGCTATATCAGTGTGTCCCTGGGTGTCTAAGTGATTCTATTGATATATGAGTGGGTGTGTTATTGGGTGTATGAGTGTGTGCCTGGGTGTCTCAGTGGCATTTATCAGTGTGTGCCTGGGTGTGTCAGTGTCTGCAACAATGTGTGCCTGGGTGTGCTAGTGTCTGTATCAGTGTGTGCCTGGGTGGGTCAGTGCCTGTAACAATTTGTGCCTGGGTGTGTTGGCATCTATATCAGTGTGTGCCTGGGTATGTCATAGACTGTATCTGTGTGTGTATGGATGATTGAGAGGCTGTATCAGTGTTTGGCTGGGTGTGTGAGTAAGTGTATAAGTGTTTGGGTGGGTGTGTCAGTAAATGTATTGGTGTATAGCTGGATGTGTCAGTGACTGTATCAGTGTTTGCCTGGGGGTGTAAGTGACTCTATAGATGTGTGAGTGGGTGTGTTATTGAGTGTGTGCCTGGGTGTGTCACTGGCTGTAGCAGTGCGAGCCACGGTGTGTCAGTGGCAACACTGGTGTGTGTCTGGGTGTCTCAGTGTCTGTAACAATGCGTGCCTGGGTATGTTAGTGTCTGTATCAGTGTGTGGCTGGGTGTGGCTGTGGCTGTATCAGTATGTGTATGGGTGGTTGAAAGGATGTACCTGTGTTTAGCTAAATGTCTAATTGGCTCATTTCGTATGTGTCTGTGTATTAGTGGCAGTATCAGTGTATGCATGAATGCATCAGTTTATGTATCAAAGTGTGGCTGGGTGTGTTATTAGCTGTATCAGTGTGTGCCTGGGTGTGTCAGTGTCTAAATATGTGTGTCTGGGTGTGTCAGACTCTGTATCAGTGTGTGGCTGAATGTGTCAGTGCAGTGTGTGTATCTGTGTGTGTACAGGTGTTTGAGAAACTGTATCAGTGTTTGACTGGGTGTGTTAGTGGCTGTATCGATATGTGCAAGAGTGTGTCAGTGGTTGTATTGGTGACTGCATGAATGTATCAGTTTCTATATCGGAGTGTGGCTGGGTGTGTAAGTAGCGGCATCAGTGTGTGCTTGGGTGTGTCTTTGTCTAACAATGTATACCTGGATGTGTCACACACTGTGTCTGTGTGTGGCTGGTTGTGTCAGTGGCTGTATGTTTTGTGTGAGTGGCCATTTGAGAGACTGTATCAGTGTTTGGCTGGGTGTATCAGTAGCTGTATTGATGTGTAGTTGGGTGAGTCAGTGCCTGTATCTGTGTGTACCTGGTTGTGTGAGTGGCTCTATTATTATCTAACCAGGTGTATACCCTAAGAATGTAATCTTATGAAACAGTGCTGAAAAAAGTAATTCATAAAATACATTACTCCATTAGATGATGGCATTCATCTGTATGAAATGAAAAACACAGATGAGTTAGTATTACAACTTATAAAATTACACAATATAGTTACAATTTCATTAATGTATAACTTCATAATAACAAACTAATTGATGTCCATTTCTCATGCTGCAATGCTATGTTACATTAAAATTAAGCAGTTCATTTTCCCTTTTCTACTGTTCTCAGTTTCTATAATCATACACCATAAATGATGTATTATTGAAAGAATCCTCATTGAACAGTGGGGAAAAATAAACATTAAGATTGTAGAAAAAGCCCCAAAATGTCACACTGTGTCACTGCAATTATGCAACACTGTGCATTGCGCATTACGACAATTTGTTAAGAAATAATTTTCCCTATACTTCCTCAACTAATGTAAAGAAATATATCCTGTAAATGAGACCTTTATTATTAGAACTAGTGCTAGATATATGAGGCACACTAGCATTTGGAAAGCCTTATAAAGACATCACTCTTGGTAGGCTGCATGATGTCATACATCCAGATAATGTATCTACTACAACTAGACTATTCCACTTTTAGAACTGTATTCCTACTTAGAACTTCAGTTCCAGAAAAAAAGTAAGAATTTGGTAGCTTAGAAGGACGTTTTTCTTTGAATTTGAGGTGGCTATCATTACATTCTGTCCATTCACTTTTAATTATTACATAGACAGTGTAGTGACCAGATGTGACAGTACATCCTTCATGGAATATAATAGCCATGGTAGTATATGTTCTTCCAGAAATAGATATTTGTCCTGTTTTGAAATTTGGAATCTCTGTTTCCATTTTACTTCCATGCACTCTGCATCATTGTAGCTTTAAAATAAGATATTTCCCACTTCTTCATGGACATAATGTTGACATGAGATCTGATTGACAATTTGGGTAGCTATTGTTTTGTATAGCTTGTTTTAACAATCTGTCAAAAGACACAGGGGTATATTCACAAGAACGTGCGATAACTACAGCAAGAGTAGCGTAACGCAACTTTCAATATCGCAGCCTATCGCGGGAAAATAACCCTGTGTCAACGTGGAATTCACAACAAGGCGGTAGCATGCGATAGTCACCAGATAACGCGTCAAATGTCAGCGTGAAAATCAATACCACGGCGAAAAAATGCGAAACGCGAATGCGAGAAATCATGCGATGAGGCCAATCGGGGCACAAAAAGTAGCGAAAAGCAGCCACAGGCCTGCAAATCCCACGCGTCTGGCGGGAATTGTACCATAAAAACCACAGAAACAACACACCAGAAACAAGCCAAAGCACGTAGCAACATGGATGCACCCTGACCCAGCGCAGATGTCAACCCGAACCCCACAACCCCCACAGACCACCAGCAATGAACAACTGGGTCTGGGAAGGCCAAGGAGAAAAGGGAGAGGAAGACGGGGTGCACACCGCAGGAAAACAAGACCAGCGTTACGGAGGTGACAGAACACTACCAGCAACTGACCCCCAAGCAGACCACCTGGAATGCAGTCGGAGTGCCGAGGAGGCCAATCCAGGAGGCCAAGAGGCGCCGGCAGGACAGGACAACCCAAACCAAGTACAAACCCGCTGCCAACAGGAAGGCAGCAATGGCGACAGGAGGTGGCAGTCCTGCGCCACAGGAGGAGCTGGAGGAAACCCAGGCCACAGTCATCAGTGTGTAGACGGTGCAAGGAGTAGGGAATACGGACACAGCTCGAGAGGACCTGACACAACAACAACAGGGAGTGTAACGAACAGGGACGGGGGGGATGGGGGGAGATGGGCACAATGGCACACATGCACAATGAGGTGTAGCACACTGCACATCCACAATTATCCAGGATCATGTCCCAGATCCCCTTGGCACACTGCAGGACACACACATAGCAAGAACAGCACACCCACATCGATGATAATGTGGTACAATGCACATAGCCGACACTGCAGAACAGAGGACACAACTGGCTCCGCACATGCCCAGAAACATGCCTACTACACCTGACAGAGCTGGAAAGTGTGAAATGGAAATGTACGCGTACGACCTCGCATCCGTCATGCAGTCCAAATGTACACTGTCCCGCAGAAGACTCCAGCACCTCCTAAACAGTCACAATGTACATTGCCAGACAGTCTGCATGTAAACCAGAACAGTGCGCCAACATACATTGCAACACAATGTCAACATGCATCTCCCCTGCACATTGCAGAGGGGCACACAACACCTCCAGCAGAGCACAGAAGACAACACATCTGCGATGCCGGAAAGGACCACCACACCATCGACACCGACGCCCTACAACAGCCCATGGATATCCCACGCAACCCACCACCAGGACCCGGGCAGCCGAGCTACTCAGAGGAGAACACAGAACCTGCAACAGACCACACAGCAGGAAGCACACGCAAGCACAGCTGGCTCACGACACTTCACCCACCCACACATGGCACCCCAATGCCAGGTGTCAGAACGCCAAAAGGAGGTGGCCCAACAGGCCTGGGTGGGGGCCGAACACCTGGAATGTGAACTAGAACACATACGTAGGTGTCTATCACCCTTCAGGGACCACCCACACCCCACAAAGGAGACCCACACTGCCATAGAGACACATGCAGATGTGAATACCCAGTACAGAACCATGCCCAGGGGCACGCACATATCAGTCTCACACCCACGTTGGCTCTGCGTACGACGGCACAGTCCACTCCCCTTATGAATTGAGTGGGTGACAACAAAGCCACATGTCCAGGTTCTAGCCCGCTGCCTGCGGTGACATGTCTGCGTCCGCTGTACACAGCACAATGTAATGTCGTAGGGCCCAGGGCCCCCATGCATACAACAAGACCACAGGGACACATGCACATATCATGTTGAACTGGCTATGGGCACGTGCGCCCGGCCCCTTTATTGGCAGGGCCACATGTACAGTGACGCCTGTGCTGGATGTGTGTGGGGTGAGTATAAGCCAGCCCGCACGGAGTGCTTGGTGCTGGCAACAACCTGAACAGTGGACACCAGTATAATGGAAACAGAAAACACCAGCATAACAGAGTCAACTGCAGAGCAACATGGAGGGATCCAGAGTAAGGACAGAGGTCACCCAATATTCAGTCAGGAGGTTCCGTGAGTTGCAGTGCACTGAGGTAGGGGCACTAGAGAAGAGCGCACTCATGTGAAGGAATTGCTAGGATTGTGTCCCTTCGGGTTAGTCCTGATGCAGATGCAGTGGGGTGTGTTACACCTGCATCAACTTCCTCATCAACGTCCCAGGTCTCCCACACTGCCTGAGGTGACAGTTGCGTCCGCAGTCCACAGCGCAATACCCAGTAATAGATCCGGGTGTGTAGCTTGACTACCACCACCAGTCTGCATTCCTGCCTTGGGGCTGTTGCCTCCTGCCCTCCCATTGTCTGTGCCTTCTCCCGTCCGCACACTTGACACATCTTCCTCATCATAGTCCCAGGTCTTCCCCACTGCATGAGGTGACATTGCTGCGCAGCCTCACAACAGCACAAAACTCAATCAGTAATGGACAATGGCTTGCGGTGCACTGAGTCACTGGCACCTGGAGTGCTGAGCAGGGTATCAGGCCGATGATGGCATCCATGACAGGTCTGAGCAACTCTGTAGGTCTGTCAGGACCACCGTTTTGACTCTGGCAGATGGCGGTTGGAGGTGGTCCTTGCGGTGGTGGCGTGTGCCTCCTGCGGTGATGCGACGTCCAGGCCGGTCAAGACTCGATGCTATGTGTGGGCCCTGGTGGCCCACAGTTGAGGCCGGAGGATGCGGACAGCGCAGGGCCACAGACACATGGCGTTGATGACCCCAAGACCATCGCTACAGAGGCCATTCAGTGTCTCAGAAGAAGGGGTCCCAGGCCTGAGCAGCACAGAGTTAGTGGCCCCGGATGCACTGCGGCCGGCACAGGCACCCAGCCACGGGACGGTGACTTGCGGTGCAGTCAGATGGGCCATGCGACCTGAGCGGGTCCCCATCAATGTCCGAGGTGTATGTTGCGGAGGGTTGCGGGGGACAGTGGAAGGAGTCCTCCAGGGCATGATGCGGAAGGTCTGATGTTATCTGGAAGCAGCAAATGGAGGAGTGGAAAGCGCAACCCTCGTTTTCACCAACAATTCGGTATCAGCTACATGAGGATAAAAACTAGCCCCTATTCCATAGACTCAAACGCCACCAATGTAAGACCAGTGAGTGTCTATGAATGTCGGGGAACACACTTAGTGGCACAGGTGCTGAGAGGGGATGCAGTCTGCGATGATGCCGGTACAAAGATGTGAACTCCAACATTGCCAAATCAAGACTCTGTGACCTACTGGACCGCAGTGTAGGCCGGAGGCAGCGGTCAGCATGGGCCCACAGACACGTGTCGTGTGCTTGTGATGCATTCGTTTGCTTCACTGATAGCAGAGAGTTTAGTGATATCACCCCTGCAGTAGACGTCTGGTCACTGCCATTCATGACTCAGGACACAGTTTCAACCATGGGACCTACTGTAGGCCGGAGGCAGTGGTCAGCAGTGGCCCACAGCCACGTGTCGTTGGCTCGCGAGGCACAGAGTTAGTGACACAGTGGCAGTTGTCGGTAGTGTTCAATCACCTCCGTAACGATGATACTGTTCCCTCCGGACTGCAACGCGTCATCCTCTTACGCCACTCCGTGCATGCGATGAAATGTATTCTGCCTTTTGAATTACCGATGTTCAGTTCCAAATCTGTGATCCCACTCGTGCGCAGCGTAGGCCGAGGGCAGTAGTCCGCGTAGGCCCACAGACACGTGTGGTTGTGATGCCATGCACAGACTTGTTGCCACCACATCGAAGGGTGTATAGTGAATTGTTCTCTGCCTTAAATAATGTTCACTGCCATGGTGTAATCAAGACTCAGTTCCAAATGTGTGACCTACCTGACCGTGGTGAAGGCCTGAGGCAGCGGTCAGCAGGGCCCATTCACCTAGTGTCGCCGGCATAGGTTGGATGGCCCACCGGCCTGCGTTGTTCAGGTTCAGTGGCACCACGTGTAGCCGGCTGGCATTGAACGGGGTTAGTGGCACCACGTGTAGCCAGTTGGCGTTCAACAGGGTTAGTGGCATCACGTGTAGCCGGCTGGCGTTGAACAGGGTTAGTGGCACCACGTGTAGCCGGCTGGCGTTGAACAGGGTTAGTGGCACCACGTGTCACAAGATGCCCATATGGAACTATGCCTCACTGATCGGTGGGTCTGGTGCTGTGGCCGCTGGCCCGGATTTGGGGTCACTGCCATTCATGACTCAGGACACAGTTTCACATATGGGACCTACTGGTCCGAAGAGTAGGCCGAAGGCGGCAGTAGAGTACGTCAACGAGAAAGGACTAAAGTGGGCCTGTGTCGTGGAGGCCGTGGTGGTCTGAGGTGGCTGCCAAGGTCGCGGGACTCGGGCTTGATGCTTGCGCCGGCATGTGGTGGGCCCTCCTTGACACACGCCGGTGTCGGCAGGTGATCAGTGTGGCCTGGCTGCGCAGGGGCGGGCCTGATGGGTTCATGGTCCAGCGTGCCGGGGTCCGGCAGGCGCACAGCATCGCAGGCAACTCCGCTCACGAGGACGGCGTTGGCCTCGTGGCGGGGTGGGAGGCGCTGCCCTGGCAGAGACGTGGGGCTTTCCGGGAGAGGACCACGCCCAGGCCTACGTGCTTTTTATTCACACCCCTACGCTGGCGTGGCCTATGCCGGGCCATCCCACTCCGGTGACGCTTAGGGGGTGGCGTCACAGGCAACATTTCCGCGAGGTCCCCCACTGGCTGGGGTGACATGGTTGCGTCCACTGTCCACTGCACTCCATACGCCAGAGGTGTATGTCGCCATGGATATGGGTGTGTTCTGCATACTGCGGTCCGTCCAGCACATCTCCGCCACTCTTGGCATTGGGTGCTTTCCCGATCATGGTTCTACTGCATCCTTCACACATGCCTGGTTGCCACCTCTCCCCACATTCGGCTATTAGGTGGCTGAGGTGCCATGCCGTTGATGGCTCATGTTCAGGGCTTGCCCAGGTTACCATTGTAAGTTGTTCTGTCGTGTCTGGTGGGTGGTCATGTTGTTGTGCATGTTGGTTGTGATTTTGTGATGTGTGCATTGCCATAGTTGTGAGTTGCATGGTTGTGGAGTTGAGGTGTGTGGGGTGTTCATTTCGAACTTGCCAAGGGGGTGTGCATTTCCCTTGTTGCCATCCTGGGAATGCTGGTTGATGATGGACTGTCGGAGGATGTAGGTATCATGCACACTGGCTGTGTATTTGAAGGCAACATTGTTGGAGGTTCCACGGTGTTCTGTTGTTGCCTGCACATTGATGTGAGACGTGTGCTTCCTGTTGCGGTGATTGTGTGCTGTGTCACCAGGGGGCACAGGTAGTACATGTGTGCTGTGGATTGCCCCCAACACGTGCGTGCATCCTGCTATGGTGTATGGTCCTTGCTTGGTCTCCAGCGGATCCTGCACATTGTGTTGGACGTATGGGGACTGGGGTACCAGGGTGATGGTGATGTCCAGGACAGGTGTGGGGGACTTGGATGTGGCTGGCTGCGTGACTCCTCCGACTCTGGCGGGTGTTGTTTGGGGGTTACCAGGGGCCAACAGGTGCAGCCTGGCCAGCAGCTTTGTGTGGGATGGGATGTTGGTTGTCCGCTGTGTTGGTGCCGTAGGCCTGTTAGGCGATGATGGTCAGGATGCGTAGGATGGTTGTCCCTTTCAGCCTGTAGTGGAAGGTGACATTGTCGGATGTTGGGTCTGTGCGGCTGGTACGTTTCCTGGGGGTCCGCTGTCTTTGTCTGCGCTGCGTCTGTGGTGGTCCAGGTGGGGGGGGGGTGTTCCGGGTGTGGGTTGGGGTCCTGGGGTGGTGGCGGTGGGTGTTGTGGCCCTCTTAGGTGTCCGGGCCGCATGATGAGTGGCTCCATGGCATCTGTTGCCCTTCGGATGTGGCCCTGGGCTGAGCTTCCTTTTGTGGTGCTGGCTGCCGTCCGACTTTACACCAGGTCAGAGCAGGTGTAGATTTCCTGGTGCTAACGCGCCTTATCGCCTGTTTTGTGTTCTTATCGCCGATGTGGCTGGTCGTTGTGAATGTTGAGGTGTGATGTTGTCTCGGCTTTTGGCACGGGAACGCCTACTCTGCATCTCATTAGGGATATTTGCAGGGGTCCTCTGTGGCGATGATTTTTGCGGCTGCTATCGCGGGTAAACCGGTGCTGTGGGCTGTTTACACCAGCTTGTGAATAGGGAGGTATATTTATCACGACTTTGGCTGCGATGAAGTGCCGTTAATTCGGCGATGGCTCCTTGTGAATATGCCCCACAGTTTTGCAGTCTGGTAGTGCTAAATAAAGAAATCACTCCAAATCTATTTCTGTACTTGAATTGAATGAGCAATCTTCACACTCATGGTTCCATGAGTAAGTAAGTCCAAATAACTCATCAATACATATTTGTTCCTTTTCTAATACTCCAAAGATCACCATTATAAACTCCTGTGCATCCTTTTGAGTGTTTTGAGTAAACTGTACAGATCCACAACACATATCTACAAGGTCTCAAATGTGTGAAGCAGAATGTGTTGTAGTCCTAGCAATACGTAAATGTTGCAACAAAGTATACAGTGCAGAACACAATCTCTTCTGGATTCTGTTTAAATGCATATGCAAGATCAGGTAATTGAAAGAGTACGTTTAGAACAACATTTGCATAGCCGTTGACACCAGAGGGGTTTGACAACTGGTAACCAAGAATTTCTCCTGTCAACTTGTTTTTTATTTACAACTTCTTTCTTCTCTATCACTTCTTTCTTTCCAACGACATCACTACGCTGCTTTGAAAGCTTTTGCTTTGGACAGGGGATGTGTTTTTCATTAATAGGATACTGTCCTAAATGAGGAGCATAAACACTTCTTAATCGATTCTACTCTTTAACACAACGTGGATCAGCACTTACTTTGCTGTCATCAAATGCAACCAAATACAAACCGGACAATGTTGTAACTCAAGATAAGGCTACATATGACGTTCCTTCCTTAAAGACTGTGCTCCCAACATTAACCAATGCTGAATCTACGCGTAAACCTTGAGTTTCTGAATACTTACAGGATACACTGGAGAAACTGGAATCCGTTTCTGTGGCACACGTACGTTTGCACAAGCAAAAAACATACAATGGCCCTACCAATCTGCTTTACGCTATCAATCTGATCAAATTTAATTGCTAGGTACTCTATCTCAGTCCAGTTAGGAAAGCTAATAAAATCAAAACTTGTACCTATAGCACCATTACCTAATCCTTCCTCAACATTTACATTTTGGTGCAAAATAATTCTACAGTGATTGCAAACACTTAAACATTTCTCCAATCCTGCAGTTTTTCTAAACCGATTTTTCCAATGACTCCAACTTTGTTTGTAATATTTCATTTAGGAATACTGGTGTTCCGTTTTGTCAATCGCCATCAGTTCCAAATTCTCTGCTGCTGTCTTGTTTGTTGGAATTTGTTTTTTAAGATGACAACTTTCTAGCAGACGCTTTCCCTCTTTAGAAAGGACACCTATTCTAATATCCTTCGAAATATTCCCATATTAAATGTCACATACTTGCCGCATATCCTAAGTAATTCTTTGTATTGGAAGTTTAACCAAATATTGACATTTCTAATGCTTCCCAAAGAGTTCCAAGTTTCATTGTGGAGCAGGGTTTTCAAAACAGACTGTCCTTTTACAGGTGTAGGTTGCAGTAGATCTCCAAAAACAATCACTGTTTTTCCTTCAAATAAGGCATAATAGTCTATTTTTAGAATCTGTTGCATTCTTAAATGTTGCATTAAGTTTGACACCATGCTCACCCCATCAATGATTAAAAGCTTTAACTTTATCTTTAGCACTCTCAACACTTCATGGCAAATTTCACAGGATAACTTTAGGCATTCTGCTTTGTTTTCATGCTCCACTGGCAGTATCAAAAATCGATGTAAAGTAATTCCTTTGATATTACGTGCAGTTAATCCAGTGGGATAAATATAATGTACAGTGAGTTCTGTTGGGTTAGAACAATTGCTTAGCAGAACTATTTACTAGTTGACAGTATTTGTCATAGACGACACTAGATGTCAAGGAACAGTCTATTCATTACTCTAGACAGAAATAGAGGTCAAAACACAGATCAAAATACATCGGAAACGAGAAATCAGTTAGTTTCAAAAGTTGTATGTATTATTTAAAAATATTGAGATTATATATGACTGTAACATACACAAATAGTAAAACAAAAAGAAGAAAGTGACTGGTGAAACAAGTGACATAAAGTGCATATGTGCTTAAGAGAGATAACCAAAATATACATAAATTAGATACATATTTATATACACAAAGTAGGACCATCCCTCTTCAAGTACACAAAGTTCTATCAACACCCTTTGGAATGCGTTCTTCTTGGTAAATGGGTGAAGAGACTAGGGACATGAGCAGATTGAAAAAAGCGTTGACATTTTGACCAAGAAAGTATGCGTAATTAAATAAACGTCACAGCGGGTCTTCCTCAGTACTGGTGTATGGGATATGGACAGCCTATTTAAAATGACTCCTCGAAGCCTATATGGAGTACCGAAGCTTGTGAGGGAGAATCATATCTCATGCGAAGAATGAAGCATCATGTGAAAAGAAGGCCAATGCATCTCGCTTGGCAGTAGCCGGAATCCAAAATGTTACTTGAGAAAACAAGAGATTTTTCTTAGTAAAATTGCTCGTGGGGTGATTACCTGACACCCAATTCAAGTATTGAGAGATCAAAAGGTAATGTCTTAATTAATAACTTGGTGAAGAGCTATCGGGCAAAATGTCCCGGATTTCCAAACCTAGGAGAATCCACCATCTGGTTGAAATCTCACGCGGGTCAGTGGCAACAAATGCCGGTATTCCTCAGCAAAGGCGGAAAAAAACAATTGACTGTAGTTACTACACATGACAAATTATACTCTGTAGTCTTCTGTAGGAAAGCAGTGAGAACTTGTATTAAAAAACGTGTGCCGGAGCTTGATTGCTGAGATCCAACAGTATAGGCTTAAATGACGCGCATACACCCTCTTTCTTGTCATGGAGGAACCCATACTCAACTTTGTCTTTAACCTCCATATATATGTATTTTTGCTCATCATTTAGTTGTGCAACTAACTCTTCAAAATCAATTGTTTCTTATCTTAATAGTTGCATTACAGTCTCCACCTCATTCACTGCAATGGCAACTTCATTTTCAATTATTGACTGTCCAAGAGGATCTTGATTTAGAGGACCTGAACTTTGGTTGCTTTGTGAACTATTCTTAGCTGTCTCATCAGCAATTGTTTCTTCCTATTCAATTTCATCATGTAACATTTTCAAATAGTTAGGAAATACTGAATATTCAATGCTATCCTTTACAGCATTGAGAAAGTCTTCAATGCAGTCAAACTGTCTTAGCAATTCTGATTCAGAACACCAACGCTTAAAGAGCTATAGAAGTGCCAAATAGAATTACTCTCTTTTTCAGCAGTCTGCCTTCATCTACATTTTCTGTCACATTGTTTCTATATCTGTACTTTTAAGTATTTCATAAAGACATACATTTTCAAGCTGTCAACTTCTTTTTGGAGAGTAGGTGTCCAGCATGTTTTTTTTACAATACCTTTACTTTCAGGGTCAAATTTATCATGGTACTGCATTTCAGCAAATGACTTCAACACTCTATTTCATGTGCATGTTAGACCTAAGCTCACCCAAACAATTCCTATTGACTTAGAGTATAAACTAGCTGAACTCAACTGATCTCAGCATTCATAATATCCAATTTCCCTGTGTGAAAGCATCTTCAAACTGAAGCTGTACAGTTTCTTTGTTAAAGACTTTTCAGCAGAAATCTCTTCCTACATATGCTTCATCTCTGTCTTTTCAGATTTCGTTATGTATGAAGTAATATAAAAAAGGCGAGCAACAGCTATGGAGTTGTCAGCCACAAACTGAATATCCATATTGGCATTCCATATTTTGAGAGTGACAGGATTGTAGTCATTGATATATATTTAAGCTTCTCTTCTCCTCAGGTTGTAGGTGTTTTTGGGGGATTTTCGAGTAAGTGTATGTCTGACTTCCGGCATAAAACTGTTGACTCTCCCTTTGGAAATAACAGGTCTGGGAAATCCAAAACGGCATTTAGGGCCTCATTATGATGTGGGTCGGAATGCAACTGACAGGCTGACGGTTGCGGTCCGACCGACATCTGGGACCGCAGTCCGACCGACTCATTATGATGCATGGCGGTCGGAGGCAACGGCCGGAGAGGCAACCAACATTTCTGATGGGCTCAAGGAGCCCATCCGACAGTTGGTCGGAATGTATTACCCTACAATAGGGCGGTGCCTGCTCAGGCACCACCATACGGGTTACGATGTCCCTTTCATACAGCCTTTCAATGGCGGTCCAACCGCCATTGAAAGGCTGGCAGAAATGGACTTCTGGGGTACCTTGTCCCTCCGTGGCCTCTGCTATGAGGCCTGGGGGGGCACCTGTGATGCCCCTCAAACATCCATCACCCATGTGCAAGGCACCACATGGTGCCTGCCACACGGTACATTGATGTATGCAAATATCCATTTTTTCAATGCGGATTGTGCTGCAGTTCTTTTCCAGCCGCAGCACAATGGAAAAATTGATGTTTCCGACTGCCTCGTGGGTGGTTACATTCTAATTTGTCAGATGGAACTACCGACTACTAGTTGGTCGGTTTCCATTTTTTAAATGATATCGGTCGGCCACGCGCCCATTCGGCATCGTAATCTGGTCCTTAGTGTAAAATTTTCCTTTTGCTCTGTACTCCCGCCAACAGTACTTCCCACATCTATGTGATTGAAAAAATAGAGCTTGCTGTTTTAGGCCTTTTTCGTCACTGTCTTTTGGGATGGTACATGTAACATACTGCTCTATCAAAGAAAGTACAGCCTCATCTGATTCTGTTCCAAATTTTGGGTCATCTTTAATACATGACAACACATGAATATGAGGAGCACCTGTTGCTTTTTACTCTTTACTCTAAAAGAAATCAATGACTTCTCCAAGAGGTGGATTTTTTTGTTGTTGTAGATGAAGGTGAGCAAGGCTTGAAATCTGTGGTTAAAATACCTACAAACATTTGCAGGATCCAAAGAGCAAAGTTCTCTTGGTGTCTTCAGATTGATGTCCTTAATATTTTAGTTTGCTTCTCTCAAAAGTCATGTAAGTCATCCCATGCATACTCTGCACAACTGAGGGTAACAAACCAAGTTGGTACACCTAAATTTACTAACATACATTTGATATGATCATGACGACGATACCAATATTCATTGGTGCCATGTTGGCAGGCCATCAAATTTGTCAAATTGTATTCCAACTTCTCATCTTTTCCATGAAGTTTGTCGACAAAGTCTCTTGCAGACATATTTTTCAGATTAACTCCTGTCTTCAGAATACAGCATATGATAGTGCAGACAAATCACTTTCCATATAACAGATGGAATATTTATGGAATACTTTGATGAAATCTAGGGTCCTCTGAATTTAATCTGGTTGATCTATACTCAGCTACTGATATTTGCACTGGGCGATCATCATACCGTCCGCCTACTCCAGTTGGGAATAGTTGTGGAAAACATCGAGCTTCTAAACTTTGCTCCCAGACACTTATTGGACCTCCTTTAACTTGTTTCATCTGGTACAGTTCAATGGCATCCCCCATAACATCTTTGGAATGCAGTGGATGGAAACTGTAGTCCTCATAGATCTCTGCAGATTTAGTTCTATTCACTTTGTCAAACTGTGCACTTGAAGGTAACATTTATTCCTCCATGCAACTTACATCTGTGAGAACATCTACATCTTTGAAATACACATCATTCTGTTTCAGACAGATTCTAGCATTCTTTGCCTTATTCACATCCACAATTGCTTGCCAGATTTTTTGCTTTTTGCGGTTCATCTATATCTATCTCCTAAACGCACAGTTCCAACATTGCATTTAAAATCTAAAGGTAAGTACATAATTCTACCTTTAAGGCCTTTCTGTAGCTCAGTCAGTGGTAGTTCCCTGTCTTTGGTTCCATGTGTACTATTGCTTGAAATGGGTGTATAGATTGTATCAATATTGTTTCATAAACATTTAGATGCCAAAATTCCTCTGGATTTGAACCAACTCTAACTTATTATGTACTGCTCTTGAAGGCGTTTTGTTGTCCTCTAATTTGTCATAGCAATACTTATACATGATCTGCCGTGTTGACAAATTTAACAATTTCTCCACAAAAAAATACACAACAAATTATAGCCACTTTTCTCTGTTTTCCTGCTTAGTTTTTGAGAACACATCAACATTTTGTGTTTGGCCTTTGTAGTGAGTGCGTGAAAAACATATATAAACATATGGTACCTATCCCTTATGTTTCAATGGGGTTCTCTCTGTTGATCTCCTCCCGATCCGTTCACTTTTGAAGGATCAATTTCCTTTCCTCAATTTGTTTTGACACTCTACTTCGGACTCCTGGTCCTATGCACCGCTGAAGTTGTTTTGATTAGTCAAATTCTTATTATATTCGTTAAACCGCATGTTAATTGGATCTCTCATGTTTTGAGCATTATCGATTACCTAAGCTATTTTCTTTACGATTGCCTTTACATCTCAATGTATGATTGAAAGTAATCCTTTTTGCTAGTGTATTCTGTTGCTTAACAACAGTTTCTATCACGTACAAACACTTGAAACCCACTTTGTCACTTATTTACTTGTGCCCTGCACATTTCAATTGTCACTTCATCTCCAACCATGTTTTCCCGCGAACTTTTTCATGTAGATTCTTTCATGAAAGCGGCACTTTCACAAGAGTCACTGGTTTCATTGTTCACCTTTTAAACTAATGTTTTTCTAGTTATTTTCAAAGTCTATTCCCCTTCCCAAACGTCCCCTTAAATATCTTTATTATTTGTATAGCCCACCCTTTTTCTTTCCCTCATTTTAATTTTTGTATCCTTCCCAGCCCTGAAGAGTCACAGGCATTATACTTGTGACGAAACACGTGTCGGCTGGTTGCTTTGTTTCTATAATTTTGTTCTCTCTCAATAAATATTACTGAACTCTATCCAGACATCAACAACTGTGATTTATCTGAACAAGACTCTCATACTACTGGTTTTACCCCTAATACGTGTG
This sequence comes from Calotriton arnoldi, assembly GCA_963921515.1. Lineage (NCBI taxonomy): Eukaryota > Metazoa > Chordata > Amphibia > Caudata > Salamandridae > Calotriton > Calotriton arnoldi. The sequence goes on along the minus strand of CAWUFW010004481.1, from coordinate 606,764 downwards.
CCCAGGATTGTGTTTACTTTTATATATAAACATATGTTAGTTTCTCTGTAGAAACGTCATTAAACTTTACTATTTCTCATGCATCGTATCAGTGCTAACATCTGTGTTCTCGTCCCTCTACACCTGGAAATACCAACTCCTCATTTACACCAGACTCTACTTCAGGACCAAAGAAACGGAATTGTATATCATCACAAACTTTTTCAACCTCTCATACTGTACCATACAAAAGTGCTTTGTTCATTTCTCCTAAACACAATGCTGGACTTTTTACCAAGTAAAGTCCTTTAACTAAATTTCTCATTTTGGATGACAAACAGCCAACATTCGTATATAATGAAAGGTGCTTGTGCACACTTTCTTGGACAGACACACCACTGAATGCCCTTGTAAATTAGTATATTTCCTTACTTTGCATGGATTTAATCCTTGCAACATTGTCATTTTCTACTTCACACTTTTACCTGGAAAATGGAAAATGTCGTAGAACATTTCTTAATATATATATATTGATTCCTGGTGAACACTACAAATACTGCTACACTCCCATTTATACATGGTGCATGTCTACACCTTCCTTGTACCTCTTCAGCTATCCCTGCCTCTACATTTCTAGGAACCATCTCTTCTTTTGCAATGGGAGTATATATTATAAGCAATTAAACAGTAGTTAGATCAGTGTATAACAAGCAGTGTAAGTCTGCCAATTTAGATGTAGAAGTCCTTTAATGAGTTAGTGTATGGATGAGTGATTTGCTGGCTGTGTCGGTGATGGGGTATGTAACTGTGTATGCAACTGTCTCAGTTACTATTGGATATATAAGTGCTGTATGTGTGTGAAACTGAATGTGTAAGTGCCTTTGTCGGTGTCTGACTGGCGGGGTGAGTGGCTCAATGCTTTTCTATATAGGTATGTGAGTCACAGCAACCATAGAACTGATACCGCTCTACTCGCCGACCCAGACGACATTCTCTCCCTCCTCAACCAGGGCAAAACAGCAGCCCTCATCCTCCTGGACCTCTCGGCTGCATTTGACACCGTCTCCCACTGCACCCTATCCACCAGACTCCATGACGCCGGCATCCGTGGCAAGGCACTCAACTGGATAAGGTCATTCCTCACCGGCAGAACTCACCAAGTCAGACTCCCACCCTACCTCTCGGAACAGGCAGAGACCAACTGTGGAGTGCCCCACGGCTCCTCCATCAGCCCCACCCTCTTCAACATCTACATGCCCCCTCGAAACCATCGTTAGGAACCACAGGCTTAACATCATCTCTTACGCCAATGACACCCAGCTTATCCTCTCCCTCACCAATGAACCCAACATCATCAAACACAATTTCCAAGAAGGGATGAAAGTCGTCTCTACCTGTATGAAGAACAGCCCCCTGAAACTCAACTCCAAGAAAACAAAAGTCCTCAACCTTGGCTCCACCCCCAACGTATGGGACAACTCCTGGTGGCCCCCACCCTCGGACACCCGTTCACCACGCACGAAACCTCTGAATCACACTAGACTCATTGCTTACAATGAACCACCAGATCACTGCCGTGGACCTGCTTCAACACCCTGCGCATGCTTCGAAAGATGTTCAGATGGATTGTTGATTCCGCTGTAGATAGCGTTGACGTAGTCCAGTCTGCTACTGATGAGAGCATGCATGACAGTTTTTCTGGATTGGGATGGAACCCTGTCCAGAACACCGCAGCCAGACTGATTCTCAGCATCCCCCGACGTAGCCACATCACCCATCACCTCTGTGATCTCCACTGGCTCCCAGTCAAAAGAAGAATAACCTTCAAACTCCTCACCCAGGCATACAGGCCCTTCACAACACTGGACCAACATACCTGAACAACCGCCTCGCATTCCACGCACTCAAAAGACACCTCCGTTCAGCCGACCTCTCTCTGGCCACCGTCCCACACATCTACAATGCCAGAACAGGAGGAAAATCCTTTTCATACCTTGCTGCCAAGTCCTGGAATGACCTCCCCCTCCACCTCCGGCAAGCCCCCACTCTGTACCAGTTCAGGAAGGACCTCAAGACCTGGCTCTTCAGATGACCCCAGCACTCAACAGAGCCACCCCCAAGTGCCTTGAGACCCTAGCGGGTGAGTAGCTGCACTTTACCAACCGTGATGGATTGATTGATTAATTGATTGATTGATTGATTGACAGTATGGGTGGGAGACTTGATGTGCAATTGGACATATGAGTCGGTAAGTGTGCATGTAACTCACTGAAACTTCAAACTACATCTGTTACCTTTCAAGAACATAGCACCATGCTGTATGGGCTACCTACGGCCTACTTTAGGCGTGACTTATATGTAGTAAAATGGGATTTTAAGGCTTGACAAGAGGTTTTAAATGCCAAGTCAGCCTGGTAGTAAAACTGCACACACAGACTAGGCCCTGTAGTAACAGGACCGAGACATGTTTAAAGAGCTACTTATCTGGATGGGTGACTTGGTAGTGTCAGTTCTTCAGTACATATCTGAGTGACAGTATCGGTCCCTCTGTGGGTGTGTCATTAAATATGTAAGTAACTATATCAGCATATAACTGGCTTTCTTAGTGGTTCACTAACAAAATATCAAAACCATAAATATTGTGGTATATACATATCATGCCAAAAATATCGAGCACAAAAATATCGGTTTTCTAAACTTAAGATGTAAATGACAAAAATTTCGAACAAGATATTGTTGTACACTAATATTGAAGAAAAAAATATTGTTTTTCACATATGTATAGTTAAAAATAGTAAACATTAAACATATTAACATTTAACAGTAATATAATGTAAATTAAATATATTTGAATTATTCAAAAATGGATATCAATGGTATACTTAATTTCTAAAACACACATATACATGTATGAGTGTATGTTTATTTAAAGATATAGGGGCTTATTCTGATGTCGGGCAAAATCACTTCTGCCCGACACCGCCTCGGTCATGGGACTGACCGACACCTGGTCGGCGGTCCCGACCGCCTCATTAAGATGCAATCGAAAACTGTTCGGTTGCATTCCTATATTTCACTATGGGGGCATGCATTACGACCATAAACCGGCCATAATGCCTGCTCCCACAGTGAAATAGGAGGTGCGGTTCATCCCTGTACCCCGTGGCAGGCACCGCAAGGTGCCTGCCACAAAGTGCAGGGCTCAGCCTCCAACCACAGGCCGTGCACCAAAGGGGGCCCTGCTGGGGGCTCACAAACACACTTTCCGACATGGTTTCCATGTCGGACAGACCGGCATGGAAACCATGCTGGTAACCGTGATTGTAATCTCAAGGGCAGAAAGACCCACCCTTTAGATTACTTGCTGGCTTCCGACTGGCGGAAGGGCTCTCTGAGCCTGTCGGAAGCCAGCTGGAATGACCGTCCGGTTTACTTTCCGACTGCCTCCAATATAATGAGGCGGTCGGAAAGTAAACCGACTGGCCCATTACGATGCGGCCCTAAAGGTTCCGAACAAAGGCCTGAGTCTTTACGGGCCATATCCTAATCAGCACCATAATTTAAAACTATAATTAAAATAATAATAGTAATTTATATTATAATTCACACATTTTTTATAAATTTTATAATACAGCAAATAAATAGTTACATATATATATGTATCGAACCACACCAGTTTTCTCCTGACAAAACAGGCACCGACACCATAACGGTACTTTTCTGCACAATTTTAAATTTTATTTAAGCTGTGGCGCAACGTGTTTCGGCAGTTCCTCCTTCCTGCTCACACACAATTGCCACGCCACCATTGCTCCTGCCACATAAATACCATAACGTGTACTTCAACAATATCACAAACAAAGTGAAAATACTACTTCAATGATTACATTCAGTCTTTTTCACTAGTTCTTTTTCCATTTTTTTTTCTTTCACATTTGTACTCTTTTTCTTTTTCTATAATTCATTTAGGGGCACATGCATCAAAGGTTTTTGCGATCGCAAACGGTGCGATTCGCAAAAATCGGCCGTTTGCGATCGCAAATTGTCCTTTGGAGATGCATGAAAGTGTTTCCTATGCGCAATTTAAGAATTCGCAATTATTTGCGAATTCTAAATTGCGATTGCATTAAGGAATCGCAATGTGCGATTCCTTAAATGCAATGCTAGAAGCACTTTCAAATAGCGATTTCGCTATTTGGGACCGCAAATTACAGACAAATCAAACTTGTCTGTAATTTGCAAAAACTTTGAAAAATGCTCTAAAATGCATTTTTTAAAGTTTTAGGTTACACACACACATGCCCTTGGGGCATGTGTGTGCTGCAACATGGGTGCACATCACAATTTCAGGGTGCAACAGGGTGTCATTTTGACACCCTTGAAATTGCATGAGCAATTTGCAGTACCTACTGGTACTCGCAAATTGCGCATGTCAATCTCAATTCATTCCTATGGGCCTGTAGGCCCATAGGAATGAATGGGACGGCATTCCTTAATTGCAACTCGCAATTTGCGAGTCGCAATTAAGGAATGTTTAGGAATCGCTATTTTTATAGCGATTCCTACATGCATAGGCTTTTGCAATTCCTTAATTGAGATTCCTTAATAATCGCAATTAAGGAATCGCAAAAGCCTTCCTTGATGCATGTACCAGTTAGTATTTGTCAAATCTTTTATACCAAATTATCATACAAACATATTTTATAAACTTTTTTGTTACCATTGCCGATTTAATTTTTATATGCCGTTACTGTTGCTTAATTAAAATAACCTCCACTAAAAGTGCCTGTGCCGTGCCATACAGTGATTCACTGCAGTTATATATTACAGCACATAACAAATGAATCTCAAAAGTGCTAGTGCTGGTCAATAATTTCCTATACGGCCCCGTGAAGATGGATATCAAGCCCAGTGCCTGAATCACACCAATCAATGTTGCTGAACTTAATTTTTTGTTTAAAGTGCTAGTGCTGTGCAAAATTGTCAAAGGACAGTTCTGTTGCTACAATTACTTTCAAATCTTTAATAATTAGTAGATATTATGTCTCCGTTGGAAACTGGAACTAGTGTCTAGATCATGCATAACTATATATATATATATTACAAACATTACTAAATAAAATGAATCTAATGTTAAATAAACAGAAGCATCACATTAATATAAATTTAAACAAAACTATAAAATTGTAGGAATAATACATATACTTTTCCTACTCCAATCTGTGCAATGGTATGGAAAGCTTTAGACTCAGGAAGGGTAAAATTTACTATTCCCACTCTGGTCTGTGCAATAGTAGGGAAAGCGTCAGACCCAGGAGGGGTAAGAATTACTATTCCCACTCAAATCGGTGCAACAATAGGGAAAGACCTGGACTCAGAAGGTGTAAAATGTACAATACCCACTCCAGTCTGTGCAACAGTAGAGAAAATGTTGGACTCAGGAAGGGTAAAATGTACTATTCCCACTCCAGTCAGTGCAACAGGAGGGAAAGTGTTAGATTGTAGAGAGGTAAAATTTACTATTCCCACTTTCGTCTGTGTAACAGTAGGTAAAGGTTTGGACTCAGGAGAGGTAAAACTTACTATTCCTACTCCAGTCTGTCCAAGAGTAGAGAGAGTAGTTCATTTCAAACAAATAAAGTTTAAATAAACATTTTTAAAATTACATATTTATGACAATGTTTAATAAATCATTTACATTAAAACTAATAATATTAATATAATTAAAATACAACACTATATTCTCACAATCATAACAACCAACAAATATAATATTATTTACAATTAAAAAGCATACCGCAACAGTAGGTAAAGAGTTTGACTCAGCAGAAGTAAAAATTACTATTCCCACCACAGTCGGTGAAAGAGTAAGAAAAGTGTTTTATTGTGAAGTGGCAAAATGTACTATTCCCACTCAAGTCTGCGCAACAGTAGGGAAATGGTTTAACTCCGGAGGGGTAAAAACTACTATTCCCATTCAAGTTGGTGCAACAGTAGGGAAACGCTTGAACTCAGGAGGGGCAAAAATTACTATTCCCACTCCAGTCAGTGCAACAGTAGAAAAAGTGTTGAACTCACGAGGGTACAAATTATATTGCCACTCCAGTCATTATAACAGTAGGAAAAGTGTTGAATTGCGGAGGGGTACAAATTACTATTCCCACTCCAATTGGTGCAACAGTAGGGAAAGGGTTGTACTCAGAAGGGGTAAAATGTACTTTTCCCACTCCAGTCTGTGCAACAGTAGAGAAAGCGTTGGACTCAGGAGAGGTAAAATGTACTATTCCCACTCAAGTCTGCGCAACAGTAGGGAAATGGTTTAACTCAGGAGGGGTAAAAACTACTATTCCCATTCAAGTTGGTGCAACAGTAGGGAAACGCTTGAACTCAGGAGGGGCAAAAATTACTATTCCCACTCCAGTCAGTGCAACAGTAGAAAAAGTGTTGAACTCACGAGGGTACAAATTATATTGCCACTCCAGTCATTATAACAGTAGGAAAAGTGTTGAATTGCGGAGGGGTACAAATTACTATTCCCACTCCAATTGGTGCAACAGTAGGGAAAGGGTTGTACTCAGAAGGGGTAAAATGTACTTTTCCCACTCCAGTCTGTGCAACAGTAGAGAAACGTTGGACTCAGGAGAGGTAAAATGTACTATTCCCACTCCAGTCTGTGGAACAGTAGAGAGAGAGTAAGAAATAACAAACAAGCAAATACAATTTTAACAACTATATTAGATAACAAGAAATATACATATTTAAAATATTATATCTATCTCTATTTAAATAATTTAAAAAAAACTATATATTTTTACAATGTTTAATACATATTTTAAATTAAAACAAATAAAATTAGTATAAATAAAATGCCACCCGATAATCTCACAATCAATTTCAATTCAATTCAATTCTTTCTTTATTCGTCCTTCCAAAGACAGGACATAAAAGATACACATGGATAAAAACATCATATAAAATCAAACTTATCTCAGCAAATACAAACTCATTTTCTGTTTAAAAAGAATACATCAGCAAACAAAATACAGTACTATTTTCTCGGGACTAAAGTGGCAATGCAAAGCATTTGGGTTCATAGGTAGCAGCAGGTATTATCCAATAGTGCAAAAAGATCGACTGTAACCATCAATAGCAGCAAATGTTATCCAAAAATACTTGAATAATAAAATCAGTCCTATAGAGGAGTTAGCAGCAGTGGTAAGCAATTTAGCAGGAATACTAATACAATCCATACAAAAAATGGTAAAATACACTAAAATTAAAACAACATGCTCCTTCTCTTTGCTAGAATACACTTAAAAAAACTCCCAACGGCAAAACAGACATCACGATCATTGAGTTGCTGCAAAAAGTACAACGCCGCTTTGCACTTTGAAAATTTGTGTCTGCGTAGAAGAGGTATTAAAAATTTCCTGGTAAATGGAAGATAAAATTGACAAAAAAATACAAAATGTAAAATGGTTTGACTCGAGTGTTCATCACAAGGGCAAATAGTAATAGATTCCGAAGAATACTGACCCAGGGGAAACATATCAACCAACGAAAAGACCCCAGCCTGAATCTAGACAACAAATTCCTTTCATGCACATCTTTTACATATAAAAGATACGGGGCAATGTAGGGAGGAACTTGTATAAGACAATAATCCCTGACAGTGGGTGTGGCTACTTCAAACAATTCCCTAGACGATTCTTTATGTTTTCGGAAGCTCGCCAAAACCCTCTGTCGGTCCCCTTTACTAATTAGTTCTGGGTGTTCAAACAAAGAAGAACACCCAAGTTCCGTAAGACAAGTTTTAATGTATTGGAGCCAGGGGATGCAAAGGCCTCGAGTACAGTTTAAACAATCTCTAATAATTGCCCGATTAAAATCAGCTTCTTCATTTGTCCAAATGGAACACCAGGTAGCTAGTGGTGCAGCCTTTATGGTATCTTGGACATACTCGAGACCCAGCTCCAAATGGAGGGGAAAATGTGGCGAGGAAGGGGGCACTCCTAAAACTCTACGGCAAAATCTATTCTCCTCCAGCTGCATGGCAAGTACGTCCCTGCATCCCCAGATCCCCATACCATATGTTAAAATCGGAATACATTTACGCTTATAAATCTCAAAAATTGGGGCTATGGGCTTTTTACCTATAGACATTGCAAGCAAATAAGTAGTACCAACTGTGCGTGTAAATCTTGTTATTCTATTATTTATGCAGGTATGCCACGTGCAACCTTTATCAAAATCCAGGCCTAGATACGGGAAGGAGCTAACCCTTTCCAGCTTTTTACCCTCTATAATCAGACTACAGGACTTAGTGTTTTTGGGGCCACAAATCAGTACAAAAGTTTTCTAATAGTTTGGCTCCAGCCCCAAGTCCTTCATAAAGTTAACATAGCTGGAGATAAGTTTTTAGGCCAATCGCAGTCCTTGCCATAAGGACTGCGTCATCCACATAAAGGAGCACTGGCACAGCCTTGTTCTCAACCTGCGGCACATCAGCCCCGACTGTGACTAATGTTTTCTCCAGATTGTTTGTATAGAGGAGAAATAAAATTGGGGCAAGGACATATCCTTGACGCACCCCACGCCTAATACTAAACTGTTCTGAGCATTCACCAGCAATACCATACCTCACTGAGGCCGAGAGATCGTGGTGGAGGAGCCTCAAAAGGAGACCAGACCTGCGTCGACACCCATGTTTACTAAAATGTCCCACAGCTTAGAGCATGAAACATAGTCGAACGCACTGGTTAAATCCATGAAAGCTAAATGAGTAGGGGTGCCCTTCGCATATTTATATTTAGCCAGAATGAGGTGCAGATTTAGACACTGTTCGATCGTGCCTAGGCCCTTCCTAAACCCATACTGGGTAGGAGCCAAAATATTGTTTGCATTTATCCAGTCCAGGAGGTAATCTAGTACAACTCTCCCGATTATTTTTGCCGAAGAGGCCAAAAGAGATATTGGACGATAGCATTTCGGATCATGCACATCACCCTTTTTAAAAACAGGCACTATCACAGATGAACGCCAAGCTTTTGGGACTCCCTCACTGCAGACTGAATTAAAAACAGCGGTAAGTACCGGGGACCAGAATACTGGATCTTCCTTGAATAAGTCCAAAGGAATTCCATCTGGGCCCGGTGCCTTCTTACCTTTACTGTTAACAATTGCTTTCTGGACTTCCCCTTCATTAAAAACAAGGTTTTGGCATGTTAGATGCAGCTGTGATGGGGCATCCTCTGCAGCAAAGTCAGCAGAATAGAGGCCAGCATAGTGGGTCACCCAAGTCTCAGGAGGGATATGGACAGTTACCGTGTCAGCTGGTAGGGTGGAAGATAGAACTGACCGTACAGCCTTCCAAAAGGCCTGAGGATCTTTTGATAGACAGGAGCTCACCACTAAACCCCACATCTCCTCCTTCAATGCTAACTTTCTTTTTTGTGGCAAGGCTTATACAGCTTCCTACCTTCCCTTATCACAATCTGGTCTCTAGGATTTTGTTTTAAAGCCCAGCGTAGGGTATTATTAGCCTCTCTACAAGCCTTATCAAACCAGGAATGAGCCTGAATACAGGACTGGGAAATGGGTTTAGAGAGCAGCTGTTTGACTTTATCTAGCAGGGTTACAAAACCTTGTATGAATCGAGATGGCTCACACGGTACACAATTACAGCTAGACACCAGAGCCGAGCTAATCGGGATTACCTGCGACATAATACTATTCATGCTCGCTGTGCGCCAGACCACCCTATGCCCAGCATCTTTGGTGGATAGTGTCAGAAGGGTTGACGGCTTGGGCTTCTGTCCCCTGTAGGGTAACACTATCTTAGCAGAGATAGGATTGTGGTCACTATGCGGCTTGATAAGGACCTCACATTCCTTGATGGAGGAAAACATGCTCCAGGAGACAAATACATAGTCGATAGTGCTTCCTATACCTCATCCAGTAAAGGTGGGAATATAGTGGTCAGTCAAATTGGGCGCCATATTGACCATACCTCTTTCTAACAGGTGAGAAAATAGAACCCGTCCCCTAGTGTCCATCACAATTTGGTCCAGCTCGGAAGCAGCTGGATCAAAGGTGGATTGGGGAAGCAGTAATGAAAACCCCAATTTGGCATTAAAATCCCCCACCACCAACAACTTAAAAGGACGATCCACTCGAGCCTCTCGCTCCGCGAGCATGTCAATCAACACAAAAAGCCCTTCGAAATTGCCTTTAGATGTAAAATTATTATAATAAAAATTTACCAGGTACAACTTAAAAGTATCTTTCCAGGAAAAACAAAAAGCCTGCGCCTCCCCTGCTCCCGGAATAACTGAGCAATCATGCCAGCAATTTCCACTTTGAACCAGGCTGACAAGCCCCCTTAGCTCTGCCAGATATAGAAGGAACAGCGGGCAAATTAAAACATGTAAATCCATCAAAAACAATATCCTTACACTCCCACGTTTCTTGAAAAAAACTATATCATAGGTCATAATAAAAGACCGCCATCCCTCCAATACGATCTTTGAGGCTATACCTGCTATATTCCAATTTAGAATTTTCAGACAAGCATTATCTATATGTCCTTTATCAATAGTTGTACTCACACTTACCCCATTGGGGGAGAAAACAGTAAGGGACCGGGGGGCAAGTAGGAAACAGAAGTTAAATTAGTGGAATCCTCCAGACTAGTCCCAGTACAAGGTCCTACCCGAAGATAGTCATACGGTAGAATGTTGTTCATTAGTACACTAGGACTGGGATTACAAGAATCCCTGCCCACCTCCTCTGAACCTAACACCAAGAATGCAGGGTTAGGTCGGGAGAGGAAGGTGTTTGTATAGCAAAAACTGGGCTGGCAAGTGATCTGTCCACCTCCTGAAAAACAGGGTAGGCGGGCACCTCCCCATAACGTTAATCTATTTCTTCCAAACCAGCCAGTGGGGCAAATCTATTAGACAGGTGAAATGGTAGTGAAGGGGGAGGACCAGGAAATGCAAAGTCTCTGGTAGGAAGACTACCAGAGGTACCTGATTGACCCACCAAGTGCTGATAAAAATAGCCAAGTGGGACTATCTTGATGGAACTATATTTGACCATTCCCATTCCAGCTTTATACAGTATTTCCTGAACTACCTTTGGCGAACGGAAGTTTACCACAATAACATCTCCACTTTTCCACAAGCCACTACCCCCAATATCTCTCGCCCGCCTGGCCATTAAAATATCTCTTGAAATATCCCAGCTACCAGTAACGTTGTTGTTCAGCCAATCAATAGATTTATTTATTAGGCCTCTTGTAGTTTCCACATTTATTTCTGTTAGCCTGGGCACATTAGTCAGTACTACAACGTATGGAGCCGATGCTGGAGGAAGATCTATCACTGGAAGAATGGCCATGTCTATGGGGCAAGCTGCCAGGCAAATAACAGGAACAGATGTTGGCAAAATTTCAGCTGGCTGGGAGGTATCCTTGCTCTGGTCGATAGAGGTAGAAATGAAATCACTGGCCGAATACTGGGTACAAGTAGAAGTTGAGGGCCGAAGATCAGATAGCTTTGCTATATTGGATTCAATTATACACAGTCGATCCAGAATGGGGCGTAGCTTGGAGTCCAATAGCTCACTTAAGCATTTGTTCAGAACACCCCATGTATTCTCATTAGGCCCCGCCAGCCCCCCAGTAAAACACCATCTACAGCTTTGTTTTGAAGAAGGGGATTGCTGATTTTGGCAGAACCTCGCAACTTAGAAGTTTTGACAATTTTCCTCCTCTGCTTGGTTCTAGAACCACTTTCCCCTTCCGAGGCACAGGGCTGATCCACGACATCAGGACTTATTGAGCCAGGCACCGGCTCCCCTCCAAGCACAGCCCCGCGATTACTGGACCTACACTCTCCCTATAGGGCTGGGTCACGGAAGAGGTCAAAGTCCTTAGTGCCTCTGGTGGACTTCTTACCCCCTCAACACTCTGTATTGGTAAGGGCTCATTGCAACTCTGATCAATGTAAGGATGGTTGACCTCTTCAGTTGTAAGGGAAAGGCGACGTTCAACCAACCGGATCTCGCTAGACACCATATCCACGGCACGAGTTAAGTAGTTATCAATTGTCGAGCGCGTGCGGGGAGGTGGTAACATGCTAGGCAAGCTTGGGGCCCCATTTCTCTTACTCATTTTTGGAACTTTGCTTAAAAGGATAATGTAAATTAGGCGTAACTCAGACGCAGCGAAGGAGTGGACTGATTATGCTGGCGTTCCATACACCACAAGTAAAAAACAAAGAATCACACCCTTCTCAGAGCAATTAAGGTCAATAAAACACTATACCTCATGTAGAAAAGAAAATTCAAAATGGATATCCAAGAGATCCATTGCACACCTTAGGGGTGGCCCAGCCCAGCCTTATCCGGACTTTGACGGGCGCGGACGTGCCCGCCCTTTGCCCGGGCTTCGCCCGCGCGCGTCCCGAGCTGCGGGAGTCTACGGGTGCTTTTCTGCGCCTCCAGGCACGTCGCTGGCGTGGTGGCGGCCCTCCTGATGCTGGGGCCGCTGGGAAATGGAGTTCAGAACTCCGTCAGGCCCCCGGTGCAGTTTGCTGCCGTCCCGAGCTGCGGGAGTCTACAAGTGCTTTTCTGCGCCTCCAGGCGCGTCGCTGGCGTGGTGGCGGCCCTCCTGATGCTGGGGCCGCTGGGAAATGGAGTTCAGAACTCCGTCAGGCCCCGGTGCAGTTTGCTGCCGTCCCGAGCTGCGGGAGTCTACGGGTGCTTTTCTGCGCCTCCAGGCGCGTCGCTGGCGTGGTGGCGGCCCTCCTGATGCTGGGGCCGCTGGGAAATGGAGTTCAGAACTCCGTCAGGCCCCCGGTGCAGTTTAATAAATCATTTACATTAAAACTAATAATATTAATATAATTAAAATACAACACTATATTCTCACAATCATAACAACCAACAAATATAATATTATTTACAATTAAAAAGCATAACACAATTAATACATCACATAATAAATAATACACTATTTGAATGAACGAATCACTATTTTTACACTTATTATTACCCAAATAACTTCCTACCTCATACGTCTACAAACTAAACAGCATACACCTAAGATATGTCTTAAAAATTATAATTACACCGCAACATAATTAACAAGCAATTAAACAATTAATAGCAATTAACTAATAATAAAATAATTATATTTAAATAACTTCCCACCCTTTATTCCTACAAACCCAATAACCTGCACCTAACATAGAAATAAAAAATATCTTAACTACATAATTTACATAATTAATTATCAATTAAACAATGAATAATAAAATAACTAATAATAAATTAACTATATTTAATTATCTTTCCAAACCTATCCCATACAAACCCAACAACCCACACATGATATATAACTTTAAAAATATCTTAATCACACAATTTACATAATTAATTATCAATTAAATAATTATTAATAGTTAACATTAATGATAACTTATTAAAATTGATTTCCTTCACACCCTTTATTCCTACAAAAACCACAACCCACGCCAAAAATGTCAATAAAAATTACATGAATTGCACAATTTAAATAATTAATTATTAATTTAAAAAATATGAATAATTAGAAAATAATTATTAATTATTTATAATTAAATTATTTCCCACCCTATACCCCTACAACCCCCACAAACAGCACCTAAAACATAACTTAATTAAAAAGAATTACACAATTAAGATAATTAATATTAATTAAAAATTAGTTATTGAATAATTATAATTAATTTACTTCCTAACCTGTACCCCTATAAACTCCACAACCTGCTATGACACACAAAATGGCAATAAACTATTAAATTACATTTAAAAACAATAAAAATGTACAAACTATTTTAAAAACATTAAGAATAATTATGCAAACAATTTATAACATATACAATTAAAGTATATGCTAAAATACATAAAAATAATTAAAAAGCTATTATTAACAGTGATATTTTTGTAAATGATATTAACAACATAGATATTTTCAACATCGATATTAACAACATACATATTTTTGCGAACGATATTAACAACATAGATATTTTTACATTGATATTACTAACCTTAAAATCAATATTCTTGTCAATGATATTTTTGCACACAACATTTGTGCATCACGATATTAACAACTCAATATTTCTGCATCTCAATATTTTTTGCAATATTTTGTCCGAATACCTTTCTAAGTAACTCCATGGGTCTGTAAATGTATATGTAAGTGACTGTACAGATTGCTTACTGACTGTGTCAGTGAGTTTTTCAGGTATGTAACTGTGTGTGCAACTTGTTTTGTTCCTGCTGGACACATAAGTGCTGTGTGTGTGTGTGTGTGTGTGTGTGTGTGCGAGTTAAATTTTAAGTGCCTCTGTCGCTGTCTGACTGGGTGGATTAGTGGCTCTATCATTTGGTACATAGGTATGTGAGTTGCAGTATGGGTGGGACATTGGATGTATAACTGGGCATATGGGTCTGTAAGTGTGCATGTAACTCAGTGAAGCTTCAAAGTACATGTCTTATCTTTTAAGCTCATAGCTTCCTGCCCTATGGCCTACCTACCCTACCTACAGCCTACCTTAGGGGTGACTTCTATATAGTAGAAGGGGGATTTAAGGCTTGGCAAGGGGTTTTAAATGCCAAGTTGGCCTGACAATAAAACTACACACACAGGCTCTGCAGTAGCATGCCAGAGACATGTTTAAAGTTCTGTTTGTCTGGGTGGGTGATTTGGTAGCGTCAGTTCTTCAGCACATATCTGAATGATGTATCTGTCCCTCGGTGGGTGTGTCACTGGATATGTAAGTAACTATGTCAGTGTATGACTAGCTCTCTTAGTAGCTTTATGTGTCTGTAAATGTGTATAAAAGTGGCTGTATGGATTGCTTAGTAGCTGTGTTAGGATATTTAACAGTGTGAGTGAATGTGAAAGTGTATCTGTCACTGCCTGACTGGGTGTGTGAGTGACTCTATGGTATTGTAAATAGGGATGCGAGTGACTGTGTGGGAGACAACTGCATATATAACTGGGTGTATGGCTCTCTACATCTCTCTCTGAGTAAGTACTGGGTACACGAAAACCTTTATATGTATCTGAGGATATGACAGTGCCTGCATTTCTGTGAGAATGAGTATGTAACTACATGTGTAGTAGAATAAATAGTTATGGCAATGATTTTATAGATGTCCCTCTCAGTGTGTGTGTGTGGGTGCAAATGATATACTATCAAATTATATATCATATTAAATCACCCACTTCTACTTCCAAACACATTCCTTCATTGGAGCTTAATAAAATAGCTATATTTTCGTTTCAGACATTTTTATTCCTCCTTTTCTGCTCACGATGGTTTTTCTTAATATCATCATCTACCCTCCCTTTTATTTTCCCTTTTACTGTTGTGTATAACCTTCATATTTTATTGCACCTTATATACACTCATAACTTTTTATATACATAATATTTTTTAAAGTACAGCCCAGTTGACATACCTGTAAAATGTCTTTGTTGTTCTCCATTTTTTTCTCAGAGTCACTCAGAATCTCTTGTCAGTTAACATCTGAAGTCAGAAGTACTGGAATGGTATACCACTCTCAGTACATAAGAACCATTAATGGTAATCCTTCCCACTCTGCTTTCAGTGATACTGATGTTGTAAGCAAATCACAACCTATCAAAAAGGAAATTCCCTTCTGTGTCAAGTTCACTAGAATTAATAGTTTTAATAGTTTGCACTGAACCAGAAATTGCACTCAAACATTAAGGGGCCCATTACGATAACCGGCGGTAAAAAATCCGCCATCTACTATAGCCTGAAAAAACCGCCCGCCTGCACCATGGGAATACCGACCGAGCAATCATGATGTCGCGAAGCAACCTCCGCCCGCGGCGGTAAAAACACACAAAATTCCACCCGTCCATGTCCGAGTAGAAGATTAACCGTCCGCCACGGACGCAATCCCGCTTAAAACCCAAATCCGCCCGCCCTGACGACCGAGACAACGACCGTGAAATTATGATCTCCCGACACGAGCGCGGAAAATCCACATTTGGTACATACATTTGTATTGTACATAAACAATTGCAATGTCTGGTGTCAAATTCCAATGTGTTTTACACGTGGCTGGGACTTCACATCTTTCAGACTCTGCCACTTGTGTGTGTGATGAAGAAGTTTTTTAGTGACACGGATTGTCTGCATGTATTTGCTTGTATTCCATGGTAAATGTCTACGTGTCATGTTTGCGTGCAAGAAAAGCACGGGGTGTGAGTCTGGCCACAGGATGACAGGTAGCATGTGCATAGTGTGCGGGTATGTGTGAGCTTACTTTCTGGGTGGCCAGCACTGTAGGTGTATGTTAATCTTGTGATGGACATTGAGCCTGGGCACATGGGTTACTTTCAAAGTGTGCATTTGGGAAGTGTAGGTGTGTGTGGTGTGAAGTGTGTGACTTTGGGGTGGTGTTGGTGTGTGTGTGTGCACTCTGGCAATGTCGATTACACACATGTGTTACCCAGGGGCATGGTGGGTGTTTGTATCCGTGTTCAAGTATGTGAATGTGAGCGCATGTGTGTATTGTATGTTGCACAGTGTGCAGTGTGTGGGTGTGTCCTTGCAGTTCAGGATGGCTCCTACTTAATATGTTTTGGCCATTGTGGGTCTGCAGGGTGTGTGACTGTCAAGATTGTGCCTGGTTTAATTAAGCATGTATGTGAGTTTCAGCAGTTCGTACTCACTGTGCGGACCTGCCCACCCACACTGATTTCCTGTGTGTGTTTTGACATGCATTGCTGTAGCATGCTTGTTGCGTGGGTCCTAATTTTGCTTGATGAGTGTGATGTCCGACTGTGAAGGTAATTATACACATATGTAGGACTGTGCTTTGAAGTGACCAGCCCGTCAGTGTTAATGTGATGATCTGTTGTGCCACATCAGAGTCTGACAATCAAAGGCCCATGACCTGTAGTATTTCACTAGGTCCACTGTGGCGGCAACTCATATGCATTGACATCCAATGTCACTGGACTACATGGTCATCTCACGGCTCTCGTGTACTTCACACACTCTCATCCTCTCTCATTCGTACTTGTCTTCTGTAAATAATTCAACAGAGTCACATATTTGCTTCGAGGCATGTATTTGGACTTACTTCCTCTGTGATGCAGAATAGTGGACACTACTGGCAGCACTATGCATGTGGAGGATATACTTAGCATGATTACACATACGAAAGGGGGTACAGGTAGATGTAATTAGTTGTTGACTGTGGAATGGAGGCTTCAGGGTTACAGCTGCCTTGCCCTTTCTATGCTACAGTGCATTTGCTGATTACTGATGGTCTCTGGGCTTTGACACAGATAGTATTCATTCAGCCTACCAGACAGCTTGGCATCATAGGGACAGTTCATCTCAGTTCCATGGTACCGGTTTAATACAATAGTGACTCCGACACACCTGCGTCAGAGGTGACATCAGGGCATGTGCCCACCTGCATGCAGCAGCGTCTCACCAGTTGTTGCAATGTGGTGGCTTCTGAACATGACACTGTTACTAGGGCCATGTTGTAGGGGGTTGCATTAGTTGTCCATGCAAAAGTCCTGGCACGGAAGTACAGACAAAGGTGAGGTGACAGTTCGCACGTACTACAGCAGACAGATAAGTGTGCACTGACAGGTGCATGTGTCCAGGTGCGCAGAATACATATTATGGCATAGTTGTTCGTGCTGTATTGCCCATGTGGTTACTGTACACAAGTCCCATACCTCTGCCTCCCCTGTTCATGCAGAGACACGGGATATGGTGGGGAACAGGGTGCATGTCCCGGAAATGTCAGTTGTCATGGCAGTGGAGTTGATGGTAAGGTGTTAGTTGCAGATTATATGGTATAATTCTTGTACAGCTACCTGCCCACTCCGTGCGAAAGCCAAGCATGGGTACGGTGTTGTACATCTATGTTCAATTGGGGATATTGAGTCGGGGACCCATGAATTGACAAGTTGACGTGTATGCGATACCTTCCAGCAGGGTATCCATCCTATTGATGGTGAACATGGATGTCATCCAATGAAGCGGGTGGTGGGTGGCAACGTGTTCGTCGTAAGTTGTCCCTTGTAGAATCCTGATGGGACATGTTGGATGACATTCGATGAAACTGTGATCCAGAAGACGTTCTGTGGAGGCACACTGGTCCCATTGCAGTGTGTCCCCGATTGCAGCCACAAACGCCATGCCCCCATACACTGAACAGATCCTGTTGTGGTCATCCAGGGGTGCAAACAAGTGTACCAAGTCCGCCTTTGGACATGCCGGGTTGGAGAGACATAAATCCACAGGCCAGTGGAACGGACACCTCCGACAGTAGAATACGGGGATGACGCAGCTGAACATTGCAATGCGGTAAGTTACTCGGTAACTTACATTCAGCATTGCCAGATTTGAGCAGCCCACTATGTGTAGCATGCTGTCACTGTACAGCTTGATCTGTCCGGCGTAGTTGAGGGTCAGTGGTGCAACAGCCATTTTGCTACAGGGTGATGTGATGGCGTGCTCCGTCTGCCTGAGCAGTCAGCAGAGTGCAGCCTCCGACGATGCTGGGAATTCTGGAATGGATGTACGGTGGATGGACTTGGGGTATAGCTTGGGCGGAGGACACAGTACCTCATCCCACATGCTTCTATGAATAGTCAAGGCCAGTGGTGTGTGACTCTTTCCACATTACTTTCATTTGGTCCACATGGAGGAGTGATATTATTGCATTTTGTGGTGTTATATTTCTTTCATGTTGTGCGCTATCTGCCAGTGGACGTTTTACTCTGCATGGCTATGTTTTGCTTCTTGTTGGTACAATGGCTCCATTCTCCAGCATAATTTGTTGCAATGTTATTTCGCAGCAGGAATGGAAGGCCATTCAGTGCTCTCTGCTCTCCCGTGTGTGGGCGGGACACTCCTTTGCCGCTGTACATTGCGGCTTCTGTGTGGGTGTAGTGATTGTGCACACCTGTTCTCAGGCAGCAGGGTTTTTCTATTTTGTACATTGCATGTGTTGTTATTGCGAGGAGGATGGTTTTGGTATTTCTTGTTGAGACTGGCGTGCCTTTTCCGGACATTGTCGATATTCTGCGCTGTTATGTGGTAGCCGCCGTGTGATTATCCATGTTTTACATACAGGGGTGTGTCCTATTTTGCATTCACATTACTCCCCTGTTCGGGACACTTGTGTGATGTCAAGTTGACAACTGTGAGTTGTCGGTTGGGGACATGACTGATGCAGGAAGGCCACGTGACATGTGCCTTCAGGGTGGGGCTGGTGTGTGGGGTGTGTAGTTGTGGCCCTGTGGTGTTTGTGTGCAGCCCATTTATGGCGCAGTCGTTGGCCACTGTGTTGTGCGCATGTGTACCTGCATCATCGCCGCTACGCTGCGGTGCTGTGACAGGGACTTCACTTCCTGGGCCCGGGTCGTGGGTGCCCAGGATGTTGCGAGTTGTTTATTTTTGACAGGTGGGACATGTGTGGGTACAGTTGTGGATGTGTCCTGTCCACACAGGGGTGTCTGGGGGGGCCATGTACAGTTCTCCCGCCCTTGCACTGTGTGCATTGTTTTCGTACCCTTGTTGTGTGTCTACCTACCTGCGTCGTCGTGGTGCGTTCACTCCTAGGTGGTGCATCAGGTAGAGCAAAGGGATGGCATGGAGTGCAGGATTCATCTCTGGGTGGTCCGCCTTTTTAGTCTCCGTCCAGAACAGTCGAGTTTCCGCCTTGGTATCTCGTGTGGTGTCTCTTAGCCAGTGGGGCTGTTTGGTTGTGGCATCGTAATTTGTACGCCGGGCGGTACGTCATTTCGTCGGACGGTGTGTCTCCATTGGCTCGCGCCGCTACGTAGACTGGCGCACTTTGATGGCGGGCGGCGCCGCAGGCTTGCGGGCGGTGTTTGCCTGACTAATCACATCCTAATTTGGAGGGCGTGTGGCCCGTTGCTGGCGGACGGTAATTAGCGGTTTTTGCTTCCGTCAGCACGGCGGTCGTGCTTCCGCCCGACATCGTAATGGACCCCTAAGTGTCATAACACGTCTATTTAAATTCTTTATTCCACACAATGCAAACAAAAGGACCCGCTTTAGATTGCATGTAATTTGAAATACATTTAAAAATCACCATAGTGATGTGAATACTTCACAATGTCTGTAGCCACGGTTTTTTATAAACACTTTACAAATATAAAATAAACACGCATGTATTATACATTTACAATCAAACACAGCAAAAGTAAAATATAACACTTCATCCAATATTTTTACTACAATGATACTGTGGTCCAAGAAACAGTAAACATATCACTCCAATTTTTCATATGCTCATTTCCTGGTGTGTATTACTCATATGCACATAATACATGAAATAACTAATTAAAAACAGTATATCATTTCATTAGTCCATATGTCGACGCGTTTCGGTGTATCTCTGATTTCCTTAACACCTTCCTCAGGACTCATATAACAATCATGACTTTTTCCATAAAAACAGACTATATATCTAAAAATAAACAATAAATACAATTAAAGTCAATCTTTACTTGTGTGGACATAGACTAACTATTTTGGTTCAGTGTATCGTATATTCACTTGTGATTCCGGATTATAATTAATAACAACATATATTTTGTGTATCCTTGTTAAAGGGACACACCTAGTGACTCGGTTAGAAATTACTTTAAGACCGTAGTCATATCATATCTCACAAAATCATATTATTGATAACCATAGTATGTCTCACCAATATTGTCTTTGCAGGGAGATTTCAATTGTGCAGATGAATTTAAATCAGTTTGCATCTGTATGCTGATCTCATTTCTTCTTGGGTTAAATCAATACGCCTCCTATGAATAACATGTCTATTAGTTACGCATTGATGATCCGATTTCCTTGACTTAAACAAACCCCACTTCCCATTACTTACTAAAATTAAGGCGGGGTTATTTCACTCAATCAAATCAGTTCAAATATCCTTTTCCAATATTATGTACCTATTAATAGAATATTATGTTTTTGTTAGTCAGGTATCATACTATCTATTCAAGGTTCTCCCATTGTATCGTTTTCCTCTGTTATATTTATTAAAGCACTTACCTACTATTCTTTCTTCCCTCTTTTATCTCCTGTTTAGTTTCCAGGACTATCTTGGTTAGAAACAGTAAATATTTCCTTTGTCACTGTTGAGGGAGAGATTAGTCCGACCGTCTTTGTCAATTAGATCAAGCCGATAATCCTGAATTTACGGCAAAAAAGAGAATGTTCTATATCACTGCGACTGTTGTCTCCTTGCGGCACCTACATTTCCAATCCCCAAACATTAATGAATTTAAAGCCCGTTCTATGATTTTTTACAATCCAGTGTCTTCTATTTATCCTTTCATCAATTTACTAATCACAACCTCCCTTTAATATTTAACATTTGTTATAGCACTTCTGCATGGTCATTATTTTTTAACCTTTAGTAAGACTCCTGTTGAGAAGCCCAATTCAGCAGTGGCTTTAAGCGGATTTGTGAATCTGCCGTGGCTTTCAGTGTGACCCCCTCCCCGTGTAACATCACAGCGGATTCACAAATCCACATGAGAGCCCAAAAAAACACTTAACAATCTGATGTTAAAGCATGGCATTTATACTTTACTTTGTAAAAAAATACTAAATTACAACCCAAACACTCCCTAATGAGCAATATTTGCATATCACTCTGCTTCTCACATTTACAATCTACTCTTTTTTGCTCCATCCCCCCAGCACTTTTGGCTCCATTTCCATGGTAACCATGTTTAGAACACTGACTGTTAGGACTAGGTCAAAAGTTCACATCCCTTTCTGTGGGCACCATACTACCTTCAAATTGAACTTTAGCAGTTGTGGTCGACTGTTTAGAATTGTAAGAGTATCCCAAACAAAACAGCATAGCGTTTTTTTTCCAGAGCCAATCACAGAAGTCATTACTTTTTTCTCTACTATTTTAACTACCTGTGTATTAACAGCATCCAATCAAATATGTTCTTTTTTAATTTAGGTGCTGTCCTCCATTTTACCTGCCTTTCATTTTCAAAACTGTTTCAATCAGCCACATCCTTATCCTGTGTGCTATTCCAGTTTGCCTCCAGAATGGTTAGAATGTGGATTGTGGGCCATACGTTTGTGTTTTGGGCAAGAGAGTGAGTCTCGAAAGAGTGTCATTGACAAGGACTTGGGTTTACCTAATGTAAAAAATACTTGGTTTGACCAGAGACGATTAAAGTGGCAGAAATTGCTGTCTTTGGTTGAAAGCATTGTGGATTGCCAACATCCAGACCTCATGATTGTGAACTGTGATGGCAATGACCTAGGCACACTTAATGAGATTGGACTGGAAATCCTAATGAAGGATACATTTGGTAAATTAATGGTATTTTTCTCACACACTGCCTGTGGTCAAACGAATTCTCTCCACAAATAGAAAAATCCAGGAACATGTATATAAAACTGTTTCTGCATTCCCAGAGACCATAACATGAGCTCCACATACAACAACAATTTACCCTTTAATATGGATGGTATAGAAAAGATGAAGTTCATTTCATAGAGAAAGGCAATAGGGTGTTCCTCAACAACTTTAATGATTGCATCATTTTTATGTGTAGTTATCATCTACACACCATAAACACAAAGGCTCTTTTTAGAGACGCCCTTTTTTCCAAACACTGGTTAATTTGCCTTTTTCAATCCTTCTTTTGAAATTTTTACTCAACCACTCGGATCTATCGCAGATCCACAAATCAAAAGTACACATTCAATACAAAGTAGCACATTTAGGATTCACTTGTACAGGTTTATGAGTGGATGTATGATTGTGTGTGTGGATCTCTGAGTGGGTGTGTGCATGCCTTTGTGGGTCTATGAATGTCTCTGTGGATCTGTGACTGGGTGTGTGGGTCTGAGAGTGGGTGTGTGACTGCCTATACAGGTCTGTGACTGCCTGCATAGGTCCGTGCTGCCTGCATAGGTCCGTGAGTAGGTGTGCAAGTGCCTGTAAAAATCTGTAAGTGGGTGAATATGTGGATGCATATGTCTTTAACTGGGTATATTAGTGCCTGCATAAGTCTGTGACTGGGTGTGTGAGTATCTACCTGTAGCTATGAGTGGGTATCAGAGTGCCAGTGTGTATCTTTGAGTGGATTTGTTAGTGCCTGCATGCATATAAGAAAGTGCATGCATGAGTGCTGGTGTGGCTCTCAATGGGCCTGTGACTGCCTGTGTGATTCTATGAGTGGGTGTTACTGTTGTATAGTTCCTAGGAGTCCCCCAGGACCTGTGCGTTTTGGATGACCTAAACTGAGGGCTTTGTGTCTCAACCACTTCCGGACACCCCACAGGATATGTTAACCGTTAGACCAGGTGCCCCCCCCTGTATTCTGCAGTGGTGTAGGTAGTCTCTAGCAACCACTGAACATGACAGCCCTGATTCCTCAGGGATCATGGAAAACAGTACAGTACATTTCGGAAAGACACTATTGCGTGCTTTCTCTTAGAAAATACACAGGATGGCGATTAGTACGTTTCAATAAGTATTTATTGGTCCAGCGCCAGCCTTGTGTAAAACATATGTGCTGTGACAATCAGGAGAGAGAAGCATACGAAAGAGATTGCCAGTACCAATATAGTAAATAGTAGGTACATTTCTACCATAGTGCTAATAAGATGAACATAAGCAGTTCAGATAAAAACAGTAGCACTTACATATTCCGAAAATGCGCGTACTAAGTAATTTGCCTAAATGTACCTAGCCAACATCTGTATATGTAGCATGTATTTGTATGTATGTGTGTAGCCAAGAAACCCCTAGGGAAGAATCAGCCCCCTCACCTGATGGTTTAGAATGAAGGATCCCATCTCTGTGTCGAGGATTACAACCCGCAAGGGATGTCAGACCGCTGCTCATCGAAGATTCAGCATGCAGGACCCCATCTCAGCTTGGAAGGAATTCTCTTCTAATTTGTAGGGGGGAGTGAGGGTCTTTTGTACTAAAGTGGTCACTCCAGGGTTTTTTCCAGAATCTATATGTTTATAAAACTATCATGGATGTTTTGAAAACAATCATAAATGTTTTGAAAACAATCACCAATGCTTTTCTAAACAAGTGCGATCATGCACAGCTGGCTGTTGGCCAAGGATGAAAAATAGTGGTGACCCTGAGACAGAATAATTCTACCGTGCCTGGGGACATGTTTATGTACGTCAGGTACAGGGATTATGATAGAGTTCAGAGAGCCTGGTGTTGAAGATACAGGAGCAAGCTACTAGGTAAAAGGTCAACTGTTTAGAATCGTTATTGTTGTGTGGATGGGACAAATGTATGTAATAGGGGTATACATGATAGGACTAGCCTAAAGGACATGACATTATGAATGGGTGTGTGAGTGTCTCAATGGGTTTGTGAGTGAGTGTGTGAGTATCTGATTTGATCTGTGAGTGGGTGTGTTAGTGTCTGAGTAGATCTGTGAGTGGTTGTGTGAGTATCTGAGTGGGTCTGTGAGTGGGTACGTGATTCTCTTAGTGGGTCTGTGAGTGGGTGTCTGAGTGTCTGTGTAGGTCTGTGAGTGGATGTGTGAGTGCCTGTGTGAGTATGTGAGGGGCTGTGTGAGTGTATTTGTGGATCTCTGAATAGGTATGTGACTTTCTGTGTGTGTCTGTGATTGTGTGAGTGGGCCTGTGAGTCAATGTGTCTGAATGTCTGTATGGGTCTGTCAGAGGGTGTGCAAGTGCCTTAGTGGGTCTGAGAGTGGATGTATGAGTATCTGTGTGGGTTTGTGAGTAGATGTGTGATTGTCTTAGTGGGTCTGTGAGTGGGTGTGTGACTACCTGTGTAGGACTCTGAGTGGGTGTGAAAGTATCAGCATGGAACTGTTAGTGGGTGCGTTAGTGCCTGTGTGGGTCTATGAGTGGGTATATGAGTGTTTGTATGGGTCTGTCAGTGGGTGGGTGAGTGTCTTAGTGGGTCTGTGAGTGGGTAAGTGAGTGCCTGTGTGAGTATGTTAGTTGCTGTGTGAGTGTCTGTGTGGATTTGAATGGGTGTGTGACTCTCTGTGTGGGTCTGTGAGTGGGTATGTGAGTGGGTCTATGAGTCAGTTTGTGAGCTCCTGTGTGTCTCTGTCACTGAGTGTGTGAGTGTCTGAGTGGGTCTGTGAGTGGGTGCGTTAGTGTCTAAGTGGGTCTGTGAGTTGGTGTCTGAGTGTCTGTATGGGTCTGTGAGGGGGATGAGTGTCTCAGTGGGTCTAGAAGTTGGTGTGTGAGTGTCTGTGTGGGAATGAGAGTGGATGTGTGAGTGTTTTAGTGGGTCTGTGGATAGGTATGTGACTGCATAGAACTGTGAGTGGGTATGCGAGTGCCTGTGTAGGTTTCTTAGCAGGTGTGTGAGTGTTTGTATGGGTCTGTCAGTGGGTTTGTGAGTGTCTCAGTGGGTATGCTAGTGGGTGTGTGAGTGTCTGTATAGGTCTGTGAGTGGGCATGTGAGTGTCTGGTTGGGTCTGTTACTGGGTGTGTGAGTGCCTGTGTGGGTCTCAGAGTAGATGTGTGAGTGTCTTAGTGGTTCTGTGAGTGGGTATGTGACTGTCTGTGTGGGACTCTGAGTGGGTGTGAAAGTGCCAGCATAGAACTGTGAGTGGATGTGTGAGTGCCTGTGTGGTTGTGTGAGTCGGTGTGTGAGTGTCTGTATGGGTCTGTCAATTGGTATGTGAGGTTCTTAATTGGTCTGTTAGTGGGTTTGTGAGTGTCTGTGTGGGCATGTGAGTAGGTGTGAGTATGTCTGTATGAGTCTGTCAGTGGGTGTTGTGAGTGTCTTGTTGGGTCTGTGAGTGTCGGACACTAAGACAGAAACACCACTGACCTGCTGTGAAC
Source organism: Calotriton arnoldi (assembly GCA_963921515.1). NCBI lineage: Eukaryota > Metazoa > Chordata > Amphibia > Caudata > Salamandridae > Calotriton > Calotriton arnoldi. The sequence goes on along the minus strand of CAWUFW010004481.1, from coordinate 580,845 downwards.
TCCCAGCAGGGATGATGGAGAGCAGATAGTTTCCCTATTCCCTTCCATACCTCCACTCAAGGAACAGCAACATATACTCACTGCTCCGTAAGGAGTGTGTTGGGGAAAAGGGGAATTGGGAAAAACAATAAGAGAAACTGCTGGCTGAAGGATGAGCGGATCTGGTCCTTCTGTCGGGTAGAGTAGGCCACCAAGGTATTGTGTATAACCCTGTCGTGTCCCTGTATGCAAAGAAGATAGAAATAAGAAGACATACATACAGCAAAACTACTCTCTCTGTGTAACACTGCTCAAGGTCAGACTAATACTTACATCCCCCCAACATCCACTTAGTCATCCAGCAGAAGTAGGATAGTAATAGCACCACTGGCCAACAAGGAGGAAATGTCCAGGCTAGCACAGGACCAGAGGGTCAACTAGTCCGGAAAGCAAACTAATCCAGACAAAGAGGAAACAAAAATGCCAAAAGAAAAAGCGTTGCTGGAAAAATACAAGTCACAAACTAAATACGATGCCCAGCAACAACATGCTCCCACCACTTATCTGCAGCTGATGAGATGGAGCCCCAGTTGCTTCACTGGAGCGATGCGTGAACGCTGCGAAAATGCAGACCGTTGAAGCAGGCACAGCATGAGGCGGGACACAGCTTCGGTTGAGAAGTCGCCACTGCTGAAATCCAAAAGAAAGTGTCTCCGAGCAGGTTTCGCGGCAGGAAAAGCCGCAGAGAGAAAACGCCGGCCAGGCAGCGCCGACAAGTGGCCAAACAAGAGCGGAATCCAGGAAATGAGAGACAGGCAGTCAGGTTGCGGTGATCCAACAAAAGCAGGAACGACTAGCACGGAGCAGCGGGCTAGTTGAGGTTATATCCTGTCATCACCGCCTCAGCTGACCGCATTGCGGTATTCCGGAAGTGACCCAGTGGATGCTGGGTGATGCAGTCCGCTACACACGCGCTTCCCAGTCATGCCATGGTAAAAGAGAAGGGGAAGAGTGTGCCTGCGTGTTGTCCTACGTGCAACCCCCACCACAGCCATGACAGTACCCCCCGCAAAGACCGCCGTCCCGGTGGTCTACCGGGCTTAGAGGGGAATCGCTCATGAAAACGCCTAAGCAGGAGCAGACAATGGAGGTTCCGAACAGGCTCATAACCCACCCAATCAACCAGGTAAAGGACATGCCCCCTCACCATCTTGGAATCCAGAATACGTCGCACCTCGTACTCATCGTCCCCATCTATCTCCACAGGGAGAGGCCTATCGGATAGTCTGGTCTGAGGCAGACAAGGGCGAAGAAGGGATACATGAAAAACGGGATGTATCCGCCATGTGACCGACAAGCTCAGCTTCACGGTCACGGGGTTAATCACTTTGGTAATAGCATAGGGGCCTATGTATCTTTGCTTCAATTTATCAACCCACTTTAAATGTAAATGTTTGGTCACCAACCACACTTTATCCCCCACTCGGTACTCAGGCTCCTTCGTTCACCGTCTGTCAGCATAGCGCTTATCTTCTGCCTGTGTTTTGGACAGCTGTGTCTTGGCTTCTTGTAGCTCTGCCCGTAGATGGGCATGATGTTCTTGCACCGAGGGATGACTCGAAGAGTTGGGCCATTCAAAGGGTAAGACGTTAGGATGGCAACCATTCTGGCAAAAGAAAGGGGAACAGCCCAATGAAGAATGTTCAGCATTATTGTAGTCAAACTCTGCCATCCAGAGCAAATTCCCCCATTCATCCTCATACTGAAGCGAAAAGCACCGGAGGTATTGCTCTAAGGTCTGATTTAGCCTTTTGGTTTTGCCGTCAGTTTGAGGATGGTAGCTGGTCGAAAGCCGGGCGTCTATCTTCATTGCGGTACACAGAGCCTTCCAAAATCGTGAAGTGAATTGTGTTCCTCGATCGGTTATGAGCACTGCGGGGAATCCATGAAGCCGTACCACATTCTGCAGGTAGACAAAAGCCAGTTCAGAAGACCTTCTTCAGGGGGATGAAGTGACCCATCTTCGTCAAATGATCCACGACCACTAGGATCACAGTATGGCCATTGCTGGGGGGCATTTCAACAATAAAATCCATGGAGACAGTGTGCCAGGGTAATGGAGGAACAGGAATAGATTGTAGCTGCCCCACAGGTTTACTATGGCTGGTTTTTCCCTGAGCACAAACAGCACAACCGTTCACGTACTGTCTCACATCTTTGCGGAGGGTTGGCCACCAGAAGTGTCATGTGGTCAACGCGATGGTCTTTTGGGCACCTAAATGACCTCCAATGGTGGAGTCGTGAACCCAGGATAATGCTTGGGTTTTCAAGGCTTCAGTTGGCAGAAAAAGCACCTGGGAATGGTACAACAAGCCATCCTTTTGTGTCCGGAGAGCAGGTTTGGCCTGTATCCACTCCTGCTGGTTTAAAAGTAACCCTGGGCGTAGTCCGCGTATTAGCGCTACGCGTAGCTACGCGAAGTGCACTTCGCACTACGCGAGCTACGCGTAGCACTACGCGAACTGCGTAGTGCGGTAGGAAATACTGTTCGCAAAGATTGCACAGTGCTGGATGCTTGTCCGCACTGTGCAATCATTGCAAACGGCATCTTGCACAGTGGAAGCAGTCATTTTCTGCCGCTCGAGTAGATTTGTACTCGAGCTGCAGTTTTCTCAACGCGGACTGGTAGTTTCTCATCGCGAGCGGTCGCGAGCATACGCGACCACTTGCAATGAGAAACCTGACCTCCCCGCGTTGAGAATCTCGCCGGGAGGTTTATTTTCCACGCTCGCGGTCGGAAACTTGATGTTGCTGATCGCGAACGAGGAAAAAGTCTCGCTGGGATGTTATTTTTCTCACTCGCGGTCGCCAACTTGACGTTGAGGACCGCGAGCAAGCAAAAAATGCCCGCTACGCTACGCGTTTTTGCACTGTGCTACGTGCAATTCGCGTAGCGCGTAGTTGCGCAAACTACGCGAGCGTAGCGTAGTTTTCCGCCCAGGCCTATTTAAAAGGCCTAGTTGTGTTTTAACATCTTACAGGAAGATGGCAGAGGTAATCACTCCTTGTTCCGAGCTGGGGAATGTCGCATTGTGCAGGATTACAGGAGGTTCAGGGTCTTCCTTTTCAAGAGGCTGGTGAACTCGAGAGAGGGCGTCTGCCTTGCCATTCTGGGGGCCTGGCTGGTATTTGATCATGAAGTCAAAGTCAGAAAAGAATAGAGTCCATCTCAACTGTCTAGGCGTGAGGGCCCGGGTGGTTTTAAGGAACAGCAGGTTCTGGTGATCCGTGTATATTTCAATGGTGTGGCTGGCTCCCAGCAGATAGTGCCTCCTCTCCTCACAAGCCCTTTTTATTGCCAGCAGTTCCTTATCTGCAATGCCATAATTGCATTTGTTAGGTGTTAGCCTTTTGGAGTAGTATGCCACGGGGTGGACTTGTCCAGTGTCAGGGTGATGTTGAGACAGTACTCCCCCTAAAGCAGATTGAGATGCATTGGTTTCCAGAATGAACGGCAATGTGACATCCGGATGTCTCAGGATGGGAGCCTGTGTGAACCTGGATTTCAGTTCTTGGAAGGCGGATTCTGCTTCTATTCCCCAAACAAAACGCACACCCTTCCGCAAGAGCTGGGTGATGGGCTGCACAAGTTGTGAGAAATCCTTGATGAATCGTCTGTAGAAGTTCGCAAAACCTAAGAAGCTTTGCACTCCTTTTACTGATGACAGCGATTTCCACTCCGTGATGGCCTGTACTTTCTTGATATCCATCTGCAGCCCTTTTTCATTGATGACATAACCCAAGAACTCGATTTCGGGTACATGAAAAAGGCATTTCTCCAACTTCTCGTAGAGTGCGTTTTCCTGTAACCGTGCTAGCACAGCCTTCACATGTCCTATGTGTTCCTTCAAGTGGGTGGAGTAGATCAATATATCATCAATATAGAAGATACAGAAGACATCGAGGTATCCACGTAAGACTTCATCCATGAAGTATTGGAAGGTGGTGGGGGCATTACAAAGCCCAAAGGGCATGACCTGGTACTCGTAAAGGCCAAATTTGGTCCTGAAGGCCGTCTTACATTCATCTCCTTGCCGTACTCTGATCAATTGGTAGGCGCCTCGGAGGTCTAACTTGGTAAAGATACGCGCTCCCTTCAACTGGTCCAATAGAACAGGAATGAGGGGTAGCGGATAGGAATTTATTACGGTGACCCGGTTGATAGCTCCGTAATCTATACAGGCACGGAGGTCCCCCTCCTTCAAGGGGATGAAGAAAAGAGGCGAGGAGGCAGGCGAGGAAGACGGGCGAATAAACCCACTTTTTAGATTCTCCTCCAGATATTCCTTCAGATGTAGAGTTTCAGGCTCCGTGAGTGCATACACACGACTACACGGGATGGTGGCTCCAGGAGTCAGGTCTATCCTGCAATCATACGATCGATGAGGGGGTAGCTGACTTGCCTGTTGTTTGCTGAATACCCCATGGAACTGTTCGTATTCAATCGGCACAGCCACCACAGAACAAACCAGGGATGTTCCACTTCCGACAGCAAGATGACCTGATCAGGTTATATGCCCCGCTGGGTGCCACACCTCCTCTCTCCGACAATGTTCGCGGCAAAAAGTGAAAGTCATGGTGATGGATCGGGCGGACCACCGCACATCAGGGTCATGTAAGGACAACCATGGCATTCCCAGAATAAGGCGGAAGTGAGGGGCATCAATGAGATCAAACTGGATGAGTTGGAAATGCTCCTTCCCGAATTGCATAACCATGGGTTGTGTATGATATTTCACATCACCTGAAGTCAAGGCTGTACCATCCACCGCCTTCACTGGTTCAGGAGTGCTTTTCCGCATGCAAGGTATGCCTAGATACCTTGCGTATGTTTGGTCCATGAAATTGCCCGTGGCTTCAGAATCCAATAAAGCAGGGATTACTTGATGAAGAGAGGTATCCATCCACAATGTGACCACTACATTAATATGGGCTACTGATGTCTGCACCGTATTAGCCACCACAGGAGAGATCTCATTAAGAACTGCACTCGAACAAGGGATCTCGGTCTTGCTCGGGCTCTTCAGTTTTCCTGCGTTTCCCATTCGTTCCAGTCATGCTGTAGGATGGCTTGTGTTCGTGTAGCTACTCCTCTTTCCACCGCCTTCGTCCGGGCCCTGCATTCTCTAAGGAAATGCCCACTCCTGCCACAGTATAGACGAAGTCGTTGTTTACACCGTCTGTCTCGCTCTTCCACAGTTAACGGCCCTCGGATGCCGTTAATCTGCATTGGCTCCACTCCATCCATAGAACGTGACCCCTCATCCATCACAGGTTTAGGACGGTGTATATAGTACCTAGGTTCGGTCCTCTCTTTGTCACCTTTTTGTTCCATGAGGCGATGATCCAGCTGCACAGTCAGTGCTATAAGTCAGTGCTATCAACTCCTCAATTCTCCCCTCAACCCTTGGTAAAACAAGGAGGTTCTCTTTCTGAGTGGCCAATCCGTCTCAATCACTAACCTGTTGAAAGAGGTAATGTAGGTCAGGAGATCCTGCATGCCTTGCTTCAGGGTGATCAGTTCCCTATCCAGAGTCAGCAGATGAGACCTCCTATCGAAGAGTTTCCTGATTTCCTCCCAAAATGCTGTAAAATCATATAACACTGGGGCATCCCTTTCAACCAATGGAACAGACCAACTCTCAGCATTCCCCCCTAGATACGACATCATGAATGCAGTTTTGGCTTGATCGTTGTGGAATAACGCAGGCTTACATAAAAAATGCAGACGACACTGGTTCAAGAAAACGCCAACCTTTTTCGGATCCCCATAGAAACGTTCAGGTGGGGCCAGTGGTAACTGTGGCTGCTGGATGATGTTGATGGACACATTGCCATCGTCATGGTGCGATGCAGTGTGGTTAGCAGACCAAAACCCTGTAACGGGTGTGCTCCCTTCAGGAGCTTGAGAGGAAACAGGTTCGGGGAAATCGTCCACCAAACGTAGGGGAGGGGGCAATGTCCACTCCTTAATATAGGGCCCTCTACTACTCTCTGTCTTGCCCTGTCGTGTTAGCCCCGCTACTTCCCTATGCATAGTCCCTAACTCCTTACGCAGATCCTGGTTTTCTGCGCGGAAAGCCTGGACCTCTATTTGTAAGGTAGTCAGGCTTTCAAGAACTGAAGCCATCATTTCATTCAGTTCCATCACCCAGGCTGGTCAACAACGTGGGCTTGTCGTTCTGTCAGACACTAAGACAGAAACACCACTGACCTGCTGTGAACGCCCAGCAGGGATGATGGAGAGCAGATAGTTTCCCTATTCCCTTCCATACCTCCACTCAAGGAACAGCAACATATACTCACTGCTCCGTAAAGAGTGTGTTGGGGAAAAGGGGAATTGGGAAAAACAATAAGAGAAACTGCTGGCTGAAGGATGCGCGGATCTGGTCCTTCTGTTGGGTAGAGTAGGCCACCAAGGTATTGTGTATAACCCTGTCGTGTCCCTGTATGCAAAGAAGATAGAAATAAGAAGACATACATACAGCAAAACTACTCCCTCTCTGTAACACTGCTCAAGGTCAGACTAATACTTACATCCCCCCAACATCCACTTAGACATCCAGCAGAAGTAGAATAGTAATAGCACCACTGGCCAACAAGGAGGAAATGTCCAGGCCAGCACAGGACCAGAGGGTCAACTAGTCCGGAAAGCAAACTAATCCAGACAAAGAGGAAACAAAAATGCCAAAAGAAAAAGCGTTGCTGGAAAAAACAAGTCACAAACTAAATACGATGCCCAGCAACAACATGCTCCCACCACTTATCTGCAGCTGATGAGATGGAGCCCCAGTTGCTTCACTGGAGTGATGCGTGAATGAACGCTGTGAAAGTGCAGACCGTTGAAGCAGGCACAGTAGGAGGCGGGACACGGCTTCGGTCGAGAAGTCGTCACTGCTGAAATCCAAAAGAAAGTGTCTCCGAGCTGGTTTCGCGGCAGGAAAAGCCGTGGAGAGAAAACGCCGGCCAGGCAGCGCCGACAAGCAGCCAAACAAGAGCGGAATCCAGGAAATGAGAGTCAGGCAGGCAGGTCGCGGTGATCCAACAAAAGCAGGAACGACTAGCACAGAGCAGCGGGCTAGTCGAGGTTATATCCTGTCATCACTGCCTCAGCTGACCGCATTGCGGTATTCTGGAAGTGCCCCAGTAGATGCTGAGTGATGCAGTCCGCTACACACGTGCTTCCCAGTCACGCTGTGGTAAAAGAGAAAGGGAAGAGTGTGCCTGCGTGTTGTCCTACGAGCAACCCCCACCACAGCCATGACAGTGAGTGGATGTGTGAATGTCTTAGTGGGTCTGTGAGTGGGTGTGTGAGTGCCTGTGTGGGTTTGTGAGTGGGTGTGTGTGTTTGCATGTGTCTGTCATTTGGTGTGGGAGTGTCTTAGTGGATCTGTTAGTGAGTGTGTGAGTGTCTGTATGGTTCTGTAAGTAGGTGTGTGAGTGTCTGAGTGGGTCTGTGAGTGGGTGTGTGAGTGTCTGAGTGGGTCTGTGAGTAGTTAGCTGAGTGTCTGTGTAGGATGGTAAGTGAGTCTGTGGGGGTCTGTGAGTGGGTATGTGAGTGTCTTGGGAGCTGTGAGTGGGTGTGTGAGTTTCTATGTGGGTCTGTGAGTAGATGTGTGAGTGTCTTAGTGGGTCTGTGAGTAGGTGTGTGACTGCCTGTGTTGGACTCTGAGTGGGTGAGAAAGTGCCAGCATAGAATTGTGAGTAGGTGTATGAGTGCTTGTGTGGGTCTGTAAGTTGGTGTGTAAGTGTTTGTATGGGTCTGTCAGTGGGTATTTGAGTGTCTTAGTGGGTCTATCAGCAGGTGTGTGAGTGCCTGAGTGGGCCTGTGAGTAGATGTGAAAGTGCCAGCATAGAACTATGAGTAGGTATGTGAGTGCCTGTGTTGGTCTGTGAGTGGTTGTGTGAGTGTCTCTATGGGTCTGTCAGTGGGTGTGTGAGTGTCTTAGTGGATCTGTCAGTGGGTGTGTCAGTGTCTGAGTCAGTATGTGAGTGTCTGCATAGGTCTGTGAGTGGGTGCCTTGCTGCCTAGGCTGGTCTGTAAATGGGTGTGAGACTACCTGTGTGGGTGCTGGAGTGGGTCATAAAGTGTTTTTTTTTCTCAAAGTGCATCAAGATTTACAACCCCTAAGAGGCCCCTAAGGCCTTAGGAGCCTGGTGGGAGGCCAGACAATCTGAAGAGACAGATGATGCAGATGTGGATGGGAGGGGGGTGCCAGAAGGCGGTTTCAGATCCCAGGATTTGCCTTTTGGGAGAGCAGCCTCCAGGGCTGGCTGCAATCATTCTTCCAGGAATTTGTCTCCAGAGCAAATAGAAGAGAACAGAGAGCATGAGTTTGAAATCCTGAGGCTCAAGATGAATCAGATGGAAATGGAAATCCAGAACAAGGCAGAGGAGAGCCAGAGTGCTCGTGCCTTGGAAGAAAAGAAGTAGCTTTTTGCACATGAATTGAGCATGAGAGAGCTGGAACTCAAGGTCAAACAGGCAGCGTCCAGTACAAATAGTGGCAGCGTACAGCCAGTGCAAGGGGGTACGTTTTACATGCCCAAGGACCTAGTACAAAATTTCCAGAAGGGGGGATATTTATGCCTGGTTTGCATCTTAAGAGGCAGCACTGCATATGAATGAGGTCCCTGAGAAGAATTGGGGGGCAGGCTTGTGGAGACTCTTTGAGGCCAATGGAAGAAATACCCTGACACCCCAATATGAAGGAGGCTTTATGCCTCAGGTATGGGCTCACATTGGAGCAGTACCGGGAAAAGTTTAGGTCTTTCAAGAAGCTTGAATCCAACACTTGGGTTGAGTGTGTGAATCTTTATTGCAGAGCGCTGGGTGTTTGGATAAAGGGCAGCAAGGTAACTGATTACCAGGGGTTGTACAACTTGATTGGTTGGGAGCATTTGAGTAATCTTTGTGTTCCAGAGCTGCGCCAGCATCTGATGGATAGCAAGCTGACTGACCCCAGGAAGCTTGCTCAGGAGGCTGGACGAGTGCCAGGGTCCAAGGTATGTGGGAAACCCAGCCAAGGGTGGGCAGGGTCCCCAGCAGAAAAGTGAGGGGGACAAGGGTAACCAAAAGTAGTTCTTTAAAGGGGCCCCAAATAGTTCCCAGGGTAATTATTCCCAGTCCCCCACTTCTAAGAAACCATGGCCCCCTAAGGCTAGGCCAGACAACTGGGGTTCCTGCAAGTGTTATGCATGTGATCAGGAGGGTCACATGCAGAATGATCCCAAGTGCCCCAAGGCACCACCAGCACGCACTGGTACACCATCACCTGGTTAGTTAGTTTAGTACTGGGGGAGGAGTTGGTTCCTAGTGGGGGTGGGGAGCCAGCTGTGATGACCTTTATCTCATTAGGAGTTAGAGAGATGGTCCAGGAAACCTGCCTGCCGGATTAAAGTACCTGCAGTGGGTGACCATCAATGGGAGGAGGGTGGAGGCTCTGAGAGACACAGGAGCCAGTGTGACATCTGTCAGGTGTCAATGGGTGTCTGAAGAGCAGGTCATCCCCAATGTGCTTCACCCTGTTGTTGCTGCAGACAACTCTGAGTGCCACAGGTCCCCTTCGAGTGTGGGCTCTCAGGTTCCTTGAAGGTCTGTAATCCGTCCATGCCTGTTGACTGTCTGCTTGGCAATGACCTGGAGAGCTCACCTTGGAAGGAGGTGGAGCGCCAGGCTCATTTAACAATGTTGGGACTGCCTGAGTGGGCCTGTGTGTAATCCTGGGCGGAGTTCGCGGAGTTGCACTACGCGAAGCTACGCGAAGTGCCAGAAAAAACTCTGTAGCACTACGCGGAGCTCCGCGAGCGGCGGAGTACGATAGAAAAATGCCGTTCGCCGTGATTGCACAGTGCCGGATGCTTGTCCGCACTCTGCAATCATAGCGAACAGCACCATGCACAGCGCAAGCTTACCTTTTCTGCTGGTCGAGTAGATTTTTACTCGAGCGGCAGCTTTCTCAACGCAAACGGGCAGTTTCCCTACGCGAGCGGTCGCGAGCATACGCGACCACTCGCAATGAGAAACCTGACCCCCCCGCGTTGAGAAATCTCACCGGGAGGTTTATTTTCCACGCTCGCCAACTTGATGTTGGCGATCGCGAACGAGGAAAAATCTCGCCGGGAGGTGGATTTTCCTCGCTCGTGCTGCGCGAAGCAGAGTTTTTCGGAACTCCGCGAGCTCCGTGGAGTGCGGGAAACTCCGCAAACTCTGTGAGAGGAGCGGAATTCACCGCCCAGGCCTACCTGTGTGACCACTCGATCAATGGCAGCCAGTAGGGGTACTCAAGAGGACCTGGAGCCTGAAACAGTGACCCAAGTGCCTGCCAGAAAGAGAAGGGGCAGGGGCATGGGAAACCCACCCCGGAAGTTCCCATGGTCCAGGAGGAGGCAGAACCTAAGGGGATGCCCTGGAACCTGCGGGGGAGCAAGTGGCCGAACTAGGAGACCGCCTGAGCTGACCCATTGGCAGCAGGACGGAGGTCCCTCCAGGGAGGAGTTCTGCAAGGCGCAGATGGAATGCCCTATTCTTGTTGGTTTGCGGCAGCAGGCTGCAGACCAGGCAGCAGGTGGTCCGTCCGGATCATGTTTGATTTATTGAGAGAACGATCTTTACAGTGAGCCTAAGGTTGCTGAGCTCATTGCAGCCCGTGTGCTGGTGGTACCCGCTTGCTATAGGACCTTCCTACTGGACCTGGCTCATGATGTGCCTTTGGCAGGACATTTGGGGTGCGACAAGACCTATCACAGGCTTGTCACCCACTCCAAATGGACTGGTCCATTTGAGGTGGTGGAGCGCAAGAGTGATGTGACCCACTTGGTCTACATGCAGACTCCCAGGAACCCTTTGAGGGTCCTACACGTGAACCGCCTCAAACCTCACTTTGAGAGGTCTGAAGTAACAATGCTCCTGGCTACAGATGATGGAATGGAAGAGGAGAGTGAGCCTCTTTCTGACCTCCTGTCAGCCAAGGAGCATGATGGGTCAGTGGATGGAGAGAACCTCTCTCCCACCCTAACACCAGAGCAGCAGAGGGACTGTCAGTCAAAACCACTTTATTCGGTTAGTAAAAACCATAAAAGTACACTGCGTACAACATATACCACAACAATAAAAAATTTCATAAATAATCTTAGGCACCATAAAACATTTCATCACCAAATTCATAAAAAGTCATTAAAACAAGCTTCAACTATTAGCTTTAAAAGGGGAGATCTAGACAAGAATTTCTCTATGAATTCTCTGTAGAGAGAGAACAATCTACACTACAAGCCACATTTTTATTCACATATGCTATACAGCAAAACTCCTCAGGTAAAAGGGCAATCATTAAAACAAAATTCATCTGTTCATAAAGAAGCTACAAGAGTACTAGACATAATGTGCCTTCTTTTCCTTTTCCAGACAACGGCAACTAAAAAACTGGCAATATTAAAAGTCTCCCAGGAGTCATTTAGCATCTGCAGGTATAATAGTGCCGGCCTGACCTGAGTAAAGCCTTTTCCCTTTAAGATCGGTACTAAAAACTTTCTACGCATGTCGCTAAAGTGGTCACAAAACATGGTAAAGTTCATAGTGTCCTGGGTGGAGAAGTTATCACATGTACATGGGCCTAGATCTTTCACCTTGCTCCACCCCTGCGGTTCAGCCAGTAAACAATGCAAGAGGTTAAAACGGAATCTGATTAAAAGGAAGCGATGATAAGGCTTAGTTACTATTTTCAGATAGGGTTCTGTCAATGGAGATGTTTTTAACAAGAGGTATACTCTCACCATGGGTTTCGTTATCTCACTCACCTCTCTCTCTAAAAACATCATAATGAAAAAGTGTTTTTTAGCCCACGCCAGGTCCTCTTTCCTAATGTTTTCTGGGGAACCAAAGAATTTGGGGTGCCCTAATTTCTTTGAAGTTTCAGAAAAACAATGGTTCTTACGTGGCCAAAAAAATGGTCCAAAGCAAAAAGAGGCAGCGTCAGATTTAGACACAGTACGTTAAAGTCTAGATAGATAATGAATATCTCAGGGAGCAATAAATAGTGTGACCAGGGTCAACTAGACTCGCTTGACCCTAGTCACACTATTTATTGCTCCCTGAGATATTCATTATCTATCTAGACGTTAACGTACTGTGTCTAAATCTGACGCTGCCTCTTTTTTCTTTGGACCATTTTTTGGCCACGTAAGAACCATTGTTTTTCTGAAACATTACTCCACCCCAGGTTCACTTATAGGGGTTCCCTTGTTTCCCTTGCTACTAATTTCTTTGAAATAATTTTTACATATCGTAGCCAAGGGATACAGCTTGCTCTCTCCAAAGATAAACAATTCCGGGCAATCTCTTGGTTCAACACCAATTCTGGATTGGTCCAGATCGTTAGCCAGCATTAAACTGGGGCCAGACCTATCAGGTCAGAGACAAAGCCAATGCCTAGTTCTTGATGGATAATGTACGTGGGGGTGGATTGAGGTACCGACAACAGGTTCCTTAGAAACGTATTTTCCACTATTTGTAGACCCTCTACCGGCTTATACCCCCAAATTGCAGACCCATACTTCGCGATGGCAATACATTTGGATCTGTAGATATGAAGCATTGCTTCAATTGGCTTGGCACCGAGTCTCTGTGCAAAACCAAGAAGAGCTGCTGTAGATCTTGCCATAGTATGTTTTTTAACTTTCTGTTGTGGTACCCACAAGCCCCTCTCATCAAACAATACCCCCAGATAGGTGAATGAGGCAACCCTAGACAGTTCTGTGCCTTCACAATAAAAAGTTTTAAGCTTTTTTGGTCTCTGGCTCATGATCATTGTGTGCGAATTGGCTATGTTAACATTTAGATCCAGAGATCGCATAAAGTCCCCAAAAGAATCCAAGATACTCTGGAGCCCCACTGCTGTGCGTGCTAGCAAAACCGCATCATCCGCGTATAAAAGGGCAGGGATAGCCTGATCCCCTACATGAGGGATATCTTGGCAGGCTGAGCACAGGGAGGTGTCAAGGTTGTTTATATATTGAATAAAAAGAAGGGGAGCTAAAATACAACCCTGTCTGACACCTCTACCAATACGAAAGTGCTTGGTGCATTTACCACCCTAGTCGAATCGTACCCTCACGGAGAGGTCCCTGTGTAGTCCTGCCAAGAAGTTGACTATGCAACGGTCCATTCCCAAATCTATTAATAATGCCCATAATTTTGATCTATTAACTAGATCGAACACAGAGGACAGGTCAATAAAGGCCAGATGTATAGTCCCAGACTTGGCCACTGTGTATTTCCCGGCTAGCAGGTGCAGGTTTAGACACTGGTCTAGTGTGCTCCTTCCCTTCCTTAAACCATATTGCAGGTTTGATAGTACACCACTGTCTTCCAGCCATTCCATTAGTTTGCTGAGTATCACTCTCCCTAGCACTTTCACAGCAGAATCGTTCAGGGATATAGGCCAATAACAGTGTGGGTCACCTCTCTGGCCCTTTTTGAAGACCAGTATAATGGTGGAGGGGGACCAAGACCTCGGGAATCCATGCTAACTAGCCACATTAAAAACGTTGGTTAAAATTTTTGCCCAGAAAGTTGGATTCAATTTATATAAGCCAGCCGGGACGCCGTCCGGGCCAGGAGCCTTATTGCTGGACATCTGCATAATTGCTAGTTCTACTTCTTCTTTAATAAAAACCAAAGTAAAAGAGCCCGTGCTTTGAGATGGGGGAGCCGAGGGATCCCATCTCTACCAGGTCGTCATATGTAAGTTTGAAATGAGAGAACCATTGATGATCCTCCGTGATATGGCATTCCAGTGGAGAATTGTTAATACCAGAAAAAAAAGTTTATTTACTATTGCCCAAAACCTGGCCCTATCCTTGAGGATGTCCACTGCAAGTATGTCATTCCAGGCTTCTTGTTTGATTTAATTTTTGCGGGATTCTAAGACACGCTTATATGACTTTCTTAGTGTGGCTATATAGGTTTTGTCTTGTGGAACCTGTTTCAGGGCAGCAAAGAGTTTTTGATGTGCTTCGGTACATTTACTATCAAACCATCTCTCGCCAGTTTCTTTGCGATTTCTAGTGGGCAAAGTAAGACCTTTAGCTACCTGGTCACAAATTATTTTAAACACCAAGAGAATTTCTGCCCCCAGCTTGGTGGGATCAAGACAGAGGCCAAAGTCCTCAACAGCGCTAACCCATAGATCTTAGAGAAAAAGGTCCGGGATTACCTTGCTCCATTTCAGCCTATGACCCTGGTCAGATAGTTTTAAACATTTAACAGTAGAAGCTTCCCCTTGTTTACCCTTTAAACCAATTCCCGGGCCCAGCATAAGGTGGATGGGGTTGTGGTTGCTAAAGTGTGACTACTGCGCATTATAAGAGACCACCTGGGTTGACAGTACTGGGGAAATGAATATATAGTCTATTATAGAATCCTGACCTCTCGCCTTAAATGTGGGGATCCTGGCCTCTCCTACATTTATACTAGGTTGTACGAGGTCTACTTCAGCCAGTAGGTCCTCCAAGAACTCCCCTTGTTGTGTGTGCTCAAAATGCAAAGTAAAGCAATAAGCAGGACCCAAGAAATCTGTGACATGACAATTCATAGCACATAAATGAATATTAAAATCACCTAAGATTATTATCGAGTAAAAAGGGGTTTGCTTCTCCCTATAACCCTCTAAAAAACATTTTAGATTATTTAAATGTTCGTTCATAAAATTACTATCAAAAGAATTATAAAAATTGAGAATGAGTAATTTTGTTGTTTGGGCCGGCGTGATTTCTAACGCTAGACAGTTGCATGATCCAGAAACCACGATACAGTGGGTACCTAGCAGTTTAAGTGAAATGAGAATTAATAGACCCCCTTTGCTCTGCCTGCTGGAGAGGGCCATGTGGGCTCACCTTAGGTCTTATACCTCTCCAACCAAAAATTGTTTTCCCTGTCCCACGTTTCTTGTAAGCCCACTACGTCATACTCTCTTAGGAGATCAGACCACCTAGGATCATCTCTTTTGTTTCTTAGACCTGCTATATTCCAGCTAAGAATCCTATCGTTTGAGTTATCTCCCTCGCTTGTCCAGACACTACTTAATCCATCCATACCATGGTTCCGCTGTTGGGAGGGAGACTCGAGTCAGTCGTTGTTGTCCAATTGGCTCAGGGGGAGGAATCTGTTTGTGGACACTAGACTGCTCTCCCTTCCTTCCTCCCCAGAAAGATCTTTGAAGAAGGGGAATGGTGTCGGGGCAATAGGGGGGTTGGGCTTGAAAGGATGGCCGTCCCTAGATCTTAGTCTGGACATCGGACACGCCCTCACTTGGTCAGATACAAAATTTCCCAACTCACTCCCACTGGGTACCTGATGCCACTCGGGTGGTGGGTAAAAAAAACCAGCGGCAGGGCCTTAATGCCCCCCACACCCTCGTTTGAACCACCCTGGAACAGCTTCCCTGCTATACCAAGCTTATCAAAATTAATAACAATACAGTCGCCCTCTTCCTGTTTTGGCCTAAAACCCACCCACCAACTCGTCTAGCCATATTGATGTGGGTGGAAGCAAGGGCCTCATTGCATGAGTATTGTTTACACCAGAACTTGGTTTTGCGTACAAGTTCCTGAGTTGATTCAATACAATTTTATTTTATATATTTTATTTCTGCATTTATAGAACGCCTGGTTACACCCACTGGTTTGTCCCCGCGCTATTCGCACAATCTGGCAACTCCGGAAATCAGCACATCTGAGAACAAGGGGAGCTAAAGACTACTTATAGTTTAAAGAGCCATGTTTTTAATTTTTTGCGGAAGAGGCTCTCTGATGGTTCCTCACGGAGGAACAGGGGTAGGGCGTTCCAGCTTTTTGCTGCCAGGTAGCCAAAAGAGTGCGCACTCATTCGTGCTTTCTTTATCCTTGGGACTTTCACCAGGTGGGTCCCGGTGGATCTAAGATGCCATTCTGGGTTGTAGGGGGTCATAAGATCCCGCAGGTATAATGGGCCTTTACCCTGCAAGGTACGGTGGCAGAAACATAGTGCCTTGAATGTGATCCGTTTCTGGATGGGCAGCCAATGAAGTGAGTCCAGTGCTTTCTTTGAGGATGCCCTTCTCGGCAGATTCAAAACCAAGCGAGTTGCTGCTGCATTCTGGATGCACTGCAACTTATGGAGTCCCTTTTTGGTTGCACCCAGATACAGCACATTTCCGTAATCTAGTCTTGCTGTAACAAGAGCGTGGGTCAGGGTTTTTCTAGACGACATAGGGAGAATGTCTAGAGTTTTCCTTAGAGTCTTCAGGATTCCGAAGCACCTGCCTGCAACTCTCTTGATACGGGTCTCAAAGGAGAGTGTGGAGTCTATCCAGACTCCCAAGTTTTTCACCTCAGTCTTAGGGGTGGGAACTGGGCCTAAGATTGTTGGCCACCAGGCCGAGGACCAAATGGACGGAGTGTTCCCTACTATCAGTATTTCTGTCTTATTACCATTTAGTCTCAGGCAATTGTCTGTCATTCACAAGGCTAGATCTTTTAATCAGTCTGCAAAGCTGCTGGCTGCTGGTTCCGAATTCGGAGCCAGGGTGACCACTAGCTGCGTGTCATCTGGATATAACACTATTGTGACACCATGTTTTTCCAGAATCCCAGCTAGGGGGGCGACGTATAGATTGAAGATAGTAGGGCTCAAGATTGAGCCCTGTGGCACCCCCTGCGCTAAAGTAATGTGTTTGGAGGTATGTGAAGATTGTGACACTTGAAAGCTGCGGCCATGCAGATAAGAAACCATTCAGTTCAGGGCAGCACCGTCCAAACCCCCCCTTCTGAGTCGGTGCAATAACAGCTCATGTGACACCATGTCGAAGGCTCTCTTTAAGCGGGGAAGCACCTGTTAGTATTGCTACTAGGGGAGTTGCCTCCGGGGGCAAGTTTAGTCTGCAGCTATTTGGGACCCTGTTATCAGATCTATTTGCGGGTATCTCACCCTGTCCTGCCGGTTGTTGGTTGACAACAGGGATACGCTCACCTGTATATTTGCATGACTTGTCCGCCTCCCTAAACCCCAAGCTCACCCCTAGCTTAGACTTATCTTGACACCCTATGCCAGTTTGTGGGGAGGTCTGACATTCCGGCCTCAGTGCCCCCCCCTTACGGCTTGGGGCCGTATTTCGTGAAGCCAATACACCAGACCTGTTTATATACACACCCCTATTGTTCATGTCCATCAATTGAGTCTCTATATGCTTCCCCATTAGCCCGTTTACCAATGTTTTAAAAAGTCTAGAAATGTCTTCATTAACTGTAGAAAAAAGTGGCTCCAGGCGCGTTTTAAGTAGGTCCTCCACAAATTGTCTAACGGCTGGATAAAGGGGATACTCGGGCCTCGGTCAATTCCTCTATCGTGTCTTGGGATGGATTCAGCTAGTGCCATCCCAGGTTTTGTGCCTCTCTTCTTCCCCTTTTTTTTAACTGAGGGTACAGACAGTTGTTCGCGGGGTAGAGCAGCCTCTCCCACAATCCCTCCATCCGCAGTCTGGGACCCCCTATGAGGAACCAGCAGACCCTCAACCAAATCACCCTGCTTTGTGGGAGTGGCTGGGGCCTCAGTAGGGGTAACATTCAAGGGGGGGTCGGCTGGGAATACACTCGGCCCAAAATGATCAGCCCTCAAATCCAGCTGGTCCTCAGCATTTTGAATTTCCTGCGTTAATGCTCCCACAGCAGAAGTTAAATACGAGATAATTGAAGCAGAATTCCGGTGCACTTTAGCCTTGGATTTTCCCAGGTCGGCGCTGTATAGTTGTTTACGCTTACAAATGGTGGTAGCTGTAAGATGGACGAAAGGGGGTGGCCCAGCCCAGCCTCTGCCAGTCGCTGACGGGTGCAGCCAGGCCCGCCCTTGGCCCAGGCTTCGCCAGGGCATGCCCGTGCGTTTCCCGTGCTGCGGGAGCCCAGCAATGATTTATGTGCCTCCGGGCACGGAAGACCCACAACGGCGCCTCCTGGCATGAGGGCTGCTGGGGGCTGAAGTCCCCCGGAACCGGTGACTGTGGCGGCAATAGGCAGCAATAAGGGCTCCCGCCTGCGGGAGCCAGCGGTGATTTATGCGCCTCTGGGCACGGAAGACCCACGTCGGCGCCTCCTGGTGCGAGGACTGCTGGGGGCTGAAGTCCCCCGGAACCGGTGTCTGTGGCAGCAATAGGCAGCAATAAGGGCTCGGCAGGTGCTGGGACAGTTTGCCTCCCTGTTCTCCCTGACTCCAGGAATCACCAATTGGTGTGTCCATGATGTGGACACTGGGGACAGTTTACCTGTAAAACATAAAATTTACAGAGTAACTGACAATGTCAGGACCAGCATTAAGGAAGAGGTTTCCAAAATGTTGGCGTTAGGGGTAATAGAGCCCTCCAGCAGCTCTTGGGGTAGCCCAGTGGTCTGGTTCCGAAAGCTGCTGCACCCGGTACCACTCCTGAACTCCGGTTCTGCATGGACTACCATGGGCTCAATGCCATCACCAGGACTGACGCGCACCCCATCCCCAGAGCTGATGAGCTCATTGATCGTCTGGGAGCTGCCCGGTACCTTAGTACATTTGATCTAACGTCTGGGTACTGGCAGACTGCCTTGACTGATGAAGCAAAAGAGTGGTCTGCGTTTTCAATGCCAGAAGGGCACTTCCAGTTCCTTGTCATGACCTTTGGGTTGAAGAACGCCCATCACATTCCAGAGACTGGTCAACCAGGTACTGTCTGGGCTGGAGGAATTCAATTCCACCTACCTGGATGACATTGCTGTGTTCAGCTCCAGCTGGGAGGAACACTTGCAACACCTCTGTGAAGTGTTGAACGCTCTGTAGAAGGCAGGGCTCACTATCAAGGTCAGTAAGTGCCAGATAGTGGCGGGAGTCCGACTCGCTGGTACCATGTTAAGACATTCGGCACTCTTACCGAGTCAAAATAACGGACTTAACTGCAACGATAACAACATTAATCGTGTTGGGGGGTCGGCTGGGGATACACTCGGCCCAAAATGATCAGCCCTCAAATCCAGCTGGTCCTCAGCATTTTGAATTTCCTGCGTTAATGCTCCCACAGCAGAAGTTAAATACGAGATAATTGAAGCAGAATTCCGGGGCACTTTAGCCTTGGATTTTCCCAGGTCGGCGCTGTATAGTTGTTTACGCTTACAAATGGTGGTAGCTGTAAGATGGACGAAAGGGGGTGGCCCAGCCCAGCCTCTGCCAGTCGCTGACGGGTGCAGCCAGGCCCGCCCTTGGCCCAGGCTTCGCCAGGGCATGGCCCGGGCACGCCCGTGCGTTTCCCGAGCTGCGGGAGCCCAGCAATGATTTATGTGCCTCCGGGCACGGAAGACCCACATCGGCGCCTCCTGGCATGAGGGCTGCTGGGGGCTGAAGTCCCCCGGAACCGGTGACTGTGGCGGCAATAGGCAGCAATAAGGGCTCCCGCCTGCGGGAGCCAGCGGTGATTTATGCGCCTCTGGGCACGGAAGACCCACATCGGCGCCTCCTGGTGCGAGGACTGCTGGGGGCTGAAGTCCCCCGGAACCGGTGTCTGTGGCAGCAATAGGCAGCAATAAGGGCTCGGCAGGTGCTGGGACAGTTTGCCTCCCTGTTCTCCCTGACTCCAGGAATCACCAATTGGTGTGTCCATGATGTGGACACTGGGGACAGTTTACCTGTAAAACATAAAATTTACAGAGTAACTGACAATGTCAGGACCAGCATTAAGGAAGAGGTTTCCAAAATGTTGGCGTTAGGGGTAATAGAGCCCTCCAGCAGCTCTTGGGCTAGCCCAGTGGTGTGGTTCCGAAAGCTGCTGCACCCGGTGCCACTCCTGAACTCCGGTTCTGCATGGACTACCATGGGCTCAATGCCATCACCAGGACTGACGCGCACCCCATCCCCAGAGCTGATGAGCTCATTGATCGTCTGGGAGCTGCCCGGTACCTTTGTACGTTTGATCTAACGTCTGGGTACTGGCAGACTGCCTTGACTGATGGAGCAAAAGAGTGGTCTGCGTTTTCAACGCCAGAAGGGCACTACCAGTTCCTTGTCATGACCTTTGGGTTGAAGAACGCCCATCACATTCCAGAGACTGGTCAACCAGGTACTGTCTGGGCTGGAGGAATTCAATTCCGCCTACCTGGATGACATTGCTGTGTCCAGCTCCAGCTGGGAGGAACACTTGCAACACCTCTGTGAAGTGTTGAAGGCTCTGTAGAAGGCAGGGCTCACTATCAAGGTCAGTAAGTGCCAGATAGTGGCGGGAGTCCGACTCGCTGGTACCATGTTAAGACATTCGGCACTCTTACCGAGTCAAAATAACGGACTTAACTGCAACGATAACAACATTAATCGTGTTGTCTGAGAACGGGGACATACACCCGACGTACAGAATTTTGGGGAAACCGGGACGGAATTAAAACAGGCTTAAAGAAATGTAATTTCAACTAAAGAAACAGCCTTGAGGAAGTCGCGGGTTCATTCCCATTGGTGACGAAACACATGTTGGCTAAAGACCAGGGTCCTAAGAACTAATTAAAGAATACAGGAACGACAAGAA
Source organism: Calotriton arnoldi (assembly GCA_963921515.1). NCBI lineage: Eukaryota > Metazoa > Chordata > Amphibia > Caudata > Salamandridae > Calotriton > Calotriton arnoldi. The sequence goes on along the minus strand of CAWUFW010004481.1, from coordinate 560,245 downwards.
ATCTGATATTATGTTATTTGTTTATGTTACATGAATATGATTCTGAATGATGATATTAGCGTGTGCTGGAGGATCAAAAAATTGGCAGTAATGTATGAATAGCAATTCTGTGACAAATTAGGTTGTTGGTTGAATGGGGTATTAACCCTGCACAAGCAACAGCCACAATACTTGTCAAGGTGAACCACAAAAGTCACTAAATTAACCTGGGCTTAACCCTCTGGTAGCTTGCCACAAAAACAGTCACACTTAACTTACAGGCAATGTGTAAAGTTCTTTTGCAGCACACAAACAGCAATACAGTAAAAGCACAAAACAGGAAGAATCACACACCAATTTAGAAAAATAGAGTAAATTTTAATCAATAATTTGAAGGAAAAATTAGAAAAATTGAATGAGTTGAACTGAAGTTATGGATTTTTAAACTTTGAGGTAAAAACTAGTGCCTAAAATATCAGAGTGCCAACTGCAGACATCTAGTCGTGTGAGACTAGGTCAAAAAATATGGCTGTCAAATACAAGAAGAAGATTGGGCCCGGTCAGCACTTACCTTCGGACTTAGAAGAAATTTTGACTAAACGTTGATTCAGGAGGTAAAATACAGTGGTGCAAGGCTGCAGACAGCATTTGAGGAGGAGGCATCCTCTTTGGAGAGCCACTGGATGAGTTGAGGTGAAGATTTTTATGTTCAGACTTAGGGCCTGATTACGACTTTGGCAGTCCTACAGCGAGGGCAGCAACATGCCGTCTGCTGTAGGATGGCTAAAGTCGTTGTGCGACCTGCCAGATTAGGAGTTAAATTCTGGTCTGGTGGGCGGTCCTGCGGCAGTTTGATGGCGGCTGCGGTTAGACTCATAGAAAAAAGCATAACACACAGACAGTTGCCCTCAGAGCGCCCACTGCACCTACCTGCATGATGTGGCATACATGCCACGCTGTGCAAGAACTGGGAGTGCAAATCCAGGGGGGGGTGTCCCCTAGCACGACCCCCGGGCCAGGAGCAACAGGGGGCCCTGTTAGGACCCCCTTTGTTGCCTCTCCACATCCCTTTTTATGGCAGGCTCACCGCCATGAAATGGGCAGTGGACAGATAACTTGTAATATGCTTGTCAGTGCCAGAGCAGCACCACCTGCATATTGCTGTCCCTGTCAGCACTGCCTCCACTGCGCAGGATCTTTGATCGCGGCGGAGCCGGCGGTATTGTCATGGTCCGACTGCCACACTCAAAATTCTGCGGGCGGTCCCGCAGTCTGGTGGTGGTTGGCCCGCCACCACGAGTATGGCGGTCCTCGTAATCAGGCCCTTAGTCTCTTTTTTGGAAGTTGACAATCTCTAGTGGGACTGCTGAACAGTATTTGCTGCTGTGGAGAAGAAGGTAGTGGGAGCAACCGCGACGTCAGGCTGACCTGCGATGCACTTTGGGCGGCTAAACAAGCAGGTTGGTCCCGGTCTCCTCTTGGTTCTCAGAGCACTTTTAAGCCAACGTTTAGCATTTTAGCTATCTGAGCTCCTTTAGCACAACCATCAAGGGTCCAGGACTGGAGGAGCACCACTTGTTGGGTTGGGACTCAATCAGGCTGGGTCCAGGTGCAGGTTCAAGATGGTTAGAGTCTTCTCTGTCTCTGAGGCTCTGATCAGGAGGCCAGCCAACTAGCCCTCAGAGTCACTCAGATAGTCCTGTGTTCAGCAGTAGAACAGGGCTCAAACAGCAGGGCAGGCCTCTGAGGGTTCAGGGCAGACTTCAGGCAGCCAAGCAGTCCTTCCAGGTGCAGCAAGGCAGTCTTCTAAAATAGACATCAGGCCACAGCAGCAGGCCATCCTCTGAGAGTCCTTCTGCAGATCCAGAAAGTGAACTGAAGAGTGGATCTAAGGGTCTTATTTTTATACATGTCACATTCTTTGAAGTAGGAGAAGTTGTAGGGGATTCCCTTTGAAGTGCTTAAAGTTTTCTAACTACCTTGCCTGGCTCCAAGCTGGCTCCATGAACAATGCAGGGGTGACAAGTTCTTTGTCGGAAGACTCAGCACAGCCTATTCAGTTGGAAGTGGGGCTGTGCCCAGCTACGCCCCCCATCCTGCTAGTTGATGTTCAATCCAGGCACACCTAATCCCTCCATTGTGTGGCTGTCTGTGAGTAATAAACAAAGTCCAACTGACAACTACACTCAGTCATGTGACCCAGGAACAGGCTCCATGCACGAAATAGTTAGGGCAGGAAAATGACAACTTTCTAAAAGTGGCATATTCAAAATTGTAACTTAAAATTCAACATTACCATTAAAGAGGACTTTTAATTACAATTCCTCACACAACAAACATGAAATGCTCACCTGTTCCCAGTCATAAGTTAGCACTGATTAAAAGTGATAAAGCACCCCAATGGTACTCTATAGCAGAGGGAGGCCTCACAGAGAAAAACAAATTTAGGAGTTTTTCACTACAGAACATGTACAACTTAAAAGTACATGTTCAATCTTTTAATTGTAATTCCCCCTGCCCTATGAGCTACCTAGGGCCTACCTTAGGGGTGACTTATATGCAATAAATTGTGAGGTTAATACTTAGCAAGGGAGTTATATTGCCAAATCGAATTGCCAGTTTAAAACTGCATTCATGCTGCAATGGCACACCTATGGCATATTTTAAGGGGCTACTTAAGTGGGTGGCACAATAAGTGATGCAGGCCCACTAGTAGCATTTAATTTACAGACCCTGGTTATATGTTATACCACTCTACGAGGGGCTTATAAGTAAATTATTATGCCAATTAGGTGTAAGACAATTTTACCAGGAGAGAGCATTAGCACTTTAACACAGGTTGGCAGTGGTAAAGTGCACAGAGTCCTACAACCAACAAAAAGAATTTTGGTAAAAGTGGAAGGCAAAGACAAAACGCCTGGGGGTAGAACACCCTAAAGCTGACAAGTCTAACAAAGGGTCTTACTATTTTTTGGTGTGCATCTGTCCCTCTCTAAACTCCGCCTTAGCACTCCCTAGACCCATCCTTAGATCACCCTAAAGCACTCCCATTTAGTAGTAAGTATGCCCTTTTTCCAGCTACTCTCAATGATCCCTCCTACATTTGCTACTAAGTAGTAAACTTACATGTGTGAGGATCTCCCCAAGAAAAGATAGAAGAGCTACAGGTAGAGAATTGTATGTTTGTGAATTGTATTTTGTAGTAAATAGTACTACTGTAGTACTACTTTGCATACTAGAAAATACAGTTTGTGAAAGGGGCCTAAAGACTGTGCTCAGTTAGCACTAGTAAAGATCAAGAGTTGCCTCTGCACCCATAAATGTTGGAAAAATTGCAGAACTATTTTTGTGAAGGTTGCTCAGCGTTTATGGATGGAAAGCTCTAGATTTGTGGTAACATCACACCTTCTGTATGTGGTAATGGGATTGCTGCTTCATGATATTAACCATGATGTGACTCCCTCTGGGGCCACTAGGTTTGTGTCTTACTAAATTGAAAGAGCTTAAACAGGATTTATTAATGGTGTGAACATTCACTGTGCCTAGAGCTTAGGTTGTAGCTCTAGCCTCACATTTAGGAGCAGGCAGAATTTGCTTGTGTGTGCTGTGCAGGATTACAGTATTGTCTCAACAGTCCAATGGGGTGGTAATGAGCAAGCTGGTCTTTTTCCTGCTCCACTGTCTTCTCTTCCCCTGCTTGTTTGATGTTTTGAGTGAAGCGCTACTTTATCAAGAGTAGTGACTAGTGACTATCGCGTGGAAATAGTGAGAAGCATCATCTGCTCACTGTGTGCTATCTGCACTTCATGCGCTAACTTGGAGAAATGTTGAGTTAATATCAACCAGTTTAAACTACATAAAAATACATAACAATGCACAAAAAGGCACATGGCTGAGCCCTGTGCAAGCGCACAGGTTCATTATACAGTTCTGCTTGGTGCAGTATAAAAAATGGGCTGCAGGTCCATATGCTGCAGTGAACATATGGCCAGTTTGCACAACTTTACGTTTATAACTCTTCTGTTTAATAGAGAAACACGTGGTACATCTTCTGTAATACCGAAGATCTTGTTAGTAGAGCAAGAGGACATATTCGATTGATCATGTAATGCATGTCCTACTATATAGACATGCCTTCTCGAACTAAAGTGCATAAAAACATCATAGTAATTGCTGTACCCAAAATCTACGATGATGGACTATTTAACATAGGGGCATATTATCAAGGAAACGCGATAAGAATCGCATTTCCCGCTTTGCGCGATTCTTGTTAACGCCGCGTATCGCAGGATTTAATCGCCGAGATATCGCGTTATTATCAACGCATATCTCCACGGCGATTAAATCCTGCGATAGCAGCGTGAAACAGAATCGCGCAAAGCGGAAATGCGATTTATATCGCGTTTCCTTGATAATATGCCCGCTATCTCAGCCGTACAATCCACCTGCCATTATAAGTATGGCTTAGTCGGTTTCGAACTAGGCGTTACAAACCCGCGATAACCGCGGTTAGCGCGGTTTATTTTATCGCATCGCTGGTTTGCTGGAAGGTTGCTAATATTGCGCTGCCGTGTCAGCGCCGATTTCCATGGAGAAATGGTAGAGTACGCCCACTTTGCATGTCATTAGCGATATTCATCGCTGACATGCAAAGTGGAGTGGAAAGGGCTGCTAACTCAAGGAAACACGCGTTAGCGTGTCCTTGATAATTGAGCGGAAAAGAAAACGCCGCTTTTCGGCCGAAAACGGCTGCTAAAGCGGCAGAATTCGGCTTGATAATATGCCCCATACTCTTTATTTTAAGAAAGTGTTCATGCTTCAACATGTCTCAAATGTAAACATTTCTTTCTCATCTCTTTCTAAGACAAGCAACACTCTACCACTCCACTACCGTCTCTAAATGTATTAATGTATATTGTGTGTGTTTTTGTGACATTCACTCATTGGTTTATAATTCATGAAGTGCCACAGCCTGCTTTCCTGTGTCCACAAACACACTGTTAAGCCTCAGTGGCAGCACTGACTTTGGTGTCTGCAATAGAAAAAGAGCAGAGCATCTTTTCAATCAGGCTTAAAACTATGCCTAGAAATAAATGAATATGTTTAGAGTAAATGCAAATTAGCATAACATGCCCGGTTCCTTCTTGCAAGCATGCATGTGATTAATATCTCTGTTTGCCCTGTAAGGATTTGCGTTTTCTGCCTCACTACCCATCCCACACACACGAGACAAGACGTGGGGCCCCAAGGCTAACATGGATAATTTCCAGACGGCTGAGTTTGTGAGGCTAGGCGAAGATGAACATCTTCTAACTAGATACCCTCAAGATTGCAAGTCGTAGGCTGTCTCCTGAAAGCTTTTATGGGCTGCCCAATTAACAGGCTTGCTCTCACATAAACAGCAGAGCTGGCTGTGGGAAAATTACTTCAGCATTGAATCACATGGCGGTACAAAAGGAATATTTGAAACGCCTGGATTTGCTGTTTTTAAGTCACTCACTGCCACAATACACAAGCAAGAAAACACATATATCAAAATATCCAAGGAGAAGTACAACATGTAACTCAGAAATACAAAACAGCAGTAACCCATAGGAATAACTGCACAGGCCATATGCTTCTTTACCACTCCTCTTAGCAAACACAGGTATTGAGTTCCCTATGCCTTCAGCAAACAAGACATAAGCGCTTCACAAAGCTCATTACACAACCATGCACCAAAACTCACCAAAAAAGCAACCCATCAAAAGGAACTTGAAACCAAAATTTAATGGCATGCAAAGTAAGGTTCTCAGTTAAAAAGTTTATATTATTACAAGAAAAAATAGTTAGGAAAGTGATCAACATGCAAACAAAAGTTGTTTAAAAAGTCTTTATGAATCACCAGTTAAACAATTTACCATTTTTCCAAGAGTTACTTTGCTAGGAAATAAAGCAAAGAAAGATGGTGTATATTTTAACGTTTGTGAGCTTACAGATTTCACCATGGTCGTTGATTTTGGCTGCCCTTGGTCAGAATTAGCCGTACCATGAATTTGCATTGCCTTTTGGATTCAAGAAATACTTGTTGTTTTTTTTTTTGGGCGAGAACAGAAAGTTTGAGACTCATCAGAAGACAAGCCTACATAGGATATTGCCTAGCCTGCCGGGCAGCAGGATGCAGAGACCCTACTAATATATTTTCATATTAGTCTATAGACTATTTGTTCCTTTTTTATGTACATTCTTTGGATTGCAGCCCCAGTGTCTCCACCCTTGCATCGGTTACCGAGTCACTTGGAGGGGGCGGTGAGAGGTAGCAAAAATCCTTTCACTAGCCTACCCTTGTTCTACCAGAATATCACAGTCCAAATATCAGACCACTTAAATAATGCATCCACTCTATCCACTTTATCGTGGCAATGCAACGTAAGTCTAGGTAAGTGGATGTGAGGTTAAGAATCCAGCCAACACGGAAAGGCGTAGAACAGATGTGACAAACTGGTATCACAGTCTGGGCACCCTCAGCACAGGGAGCCTTTTTCTGCACACAGACGTTTGAATTAAGGGGCATATTTATTAAAAGATCACACAGAAAGTCAACTGGCAGCGCTGCGTGATAGGCAAAGGGCAGGAATGCGCTGTACTTAACATTGTATGGGGCATTCCTGTCTTTTGTCAGCGCTGGCGCACAATGTGCTGTGCAAGCACCCTTGCCCAGGGGCAGCTCCTCCATTTCAGTGGAGGAGCATCCCATCACAAGCCCGAGAGCTAAAAAATAAAATGGTAATAACGTTTATTTATTACCATTTTATTTTTCAGCACCCGTCGCGAACTGTCAAGACGGGGTGGGGCTAGTGCTGCTGAGTGGCAGTAGCAGGGAGTTGTGCACTTTAAAATGCACATCTCTTTGGCCGGCCGTCTTGCGATGGCCAGCCAGGCATGCACATTTCAAACTTCTCTAACCTAGCTGTCTTGAACCAATGGGAGTATTTTGCAGACCAGGAAGAACTGAAGATGACCCTTTGCCCGCGTCATTTACTTATGGAGTAAAATGACAATTTTGAGTCAAAAGCTATTCCCATGGTTCTAGCTAAAAGGGTAGTGAAGGGAAGGTCCTAAGACCCGTAGGGCAGTTGAATGGTCCTCACACAGGCTCACTATTTCCCATACATTAATCTCAATTTTGGTTCCATTTATGCAGAGGTAGCACTCCTTCATTCAGTGTAGGATGAGGTCCACATGTAATGTTGATAAAATGTTTGACTTGTTGTCTAGCTGGAATGGAATTTGGATGTCATCTGGGTACATTTGGAGGTTTTTACATACTTCCAAAGGAACTCAGACAAATATTGCACAACGATGTTGAACAAGAGCAAGAAAGTGATGAGCTTAGTGCACTTGTTCTTCAACTGCTCCATACACTGAGTCATCAAAAATAGACAGGATATTAGTTGTGTCCATACATTGTCATGCAATTATCATTATCATTTACAAAGAGGTAAAAAGCAAGGTATGCTGGTATTAAACATAGCCTCAGGCTCAACCAATAGATGCTTAAATCAACATAGTTTCCTATTCTGTCTGGTATATTCTTTCACCCAGAGCAAGAGACATCACCATTAACAGCAGAATAAAACAACGTGAAAATGAAAGTCGCATGCACTGCTCTAGTCCTGCACTAATTGCGCTGACAACAATAAACATTAAATGGTTTGGAGACATCTCTCCTCCTCCTGTGAGAGTTAAAGCAAGATAAAAAAATTATATTCCATTCAAGCATCAAAAGGGGACGTTAAGCAATACAGAAATGGAGGCTATATTAATAAAGGCAATATGCGCCTATGGGGCTGACATTATTTGGTGTGTGAGTTTGTGTGTGTGTGCCTGCCAGAGAAAGAGAGAGAGAGAGTGTGTGCGTGCGTGCGTGTGTGTGTGTGTGTCTGTGTCATATTCTTTGGTCTGCACATCTTAAACGGAAATTTAGTGCAATCAAACACCTGATAATAGAGAGATCTGCAGGTTAAAAAAGATGTCTAAATGTTGAACCTCTCGCACCGACTCTTAAGTGATTCATAATCTAGAGAAAGCTCTTTATTCTTGTTCGGTGTGTATTGTTTTTACACTAGACATGGCTGAAAAATCAGGGCACTACTTCTGCACTTGTGAAGTGCTCTTGGATGGAATATATGACGTTCCAGGACGCACACTTTTATAGAGATGTTAAAGAAATAGATAGAATTCATTAAAATAATTCCATTCCTCACACTTCCTCAAGGTTAATTTAATTTATGTTTTAATTTGTGTAAGGCACAGGCCTTAATCTGTGTGTATTTTTCATGTACTTTTCCTCGTTGTTAATACTTACATTCCTCTATTTATTTTTATTTTTTTCGTAATGTGTACCTAATTAACTTGTAATGTCCATTGTGCTTTTGGTGCCATTTTCATTTACTAATAAATCATGATGCTGATGAGACCCTGAATCACCTTTTTCATCCTCCATGAAAGACAGTCACATCCTACCAAGTCTCCTTAATTCCAGTACTGTCCAAATTAAGAGTTTTGTAAGCCATGGAGGCGTCCGAAGACCATGGAGAGATGTAAGGCGTAAGGCTGAATTAAATCACAAGGGCAAGGAACTCATAGTTAAGTTGCTAATACCGTATATGTAGTTGGGGGTACATATCCCACCTAATTTGTACCCTCTTTCAGGGCCAATTTGTAGGGGGTCGCTGAGCCACCATAAACGGCCTTTTATTTATGATAGCTTTTCTACAGCAGTGTAATCATACTCTCTGTTGTCTGAACTTACAGTACCATCATGTGTGGCCTCTGAGTGTGTTGGGCATTGTGCATAGTGTATCTGACTCCAAGGGGGATGGAGCTACACTGGAATGTTAAACTAGAGAGCATGGTCCTCTTTCTCATTGGAGCATATTGCTCTTAGAGAGCTGGAGAGTCCTAGAGCTCTGCACATATGCTCAGTTGTTGTGATGCAGTTGTAGGCCGGTTCAGGGATAAGATGGAAAATATATATGTAGTCCCTTAGGATTATATTGAGGCAGAGAAAACAACTACATCTCTGGGGTCCCCTTTAAATTGTGATTCTCAGCCAACATGTTTTAAGTGTTGGGACATTTCTCCAAGGACATCATCTCTATTTTGAAGGCTGTGAAATCTACTTTGTGCATTGGCGAACCAGGCGCTACAAATGTGGATCAAGCAGCATCGCTCTGAGCTGGTCTCATACATACATACAGAAGAATGTGAATCAGTTATTTAATGAAGGCTCAATACCTACTACAGCAAAGTAGGTGTGAATTACCATCTCCCTGAAGAAAGATGCCACTGAAGTGTGGGTGCCTTGGCTTCTAAATATCATCCAGCTCTTCTACATTCTGGTTTCTTAAAGTTCTGGAAAAAAGCATATACCTTGCAACATCAGGAGTATATTGAAAAGTCTAGTATTCTAGGAGATAAACAATAAGGTTTTCATCCACATAGGGGGGTGGAATCTTCCTTGACTGATGTTCAGGCAACTATTCTCAATATTTTATATTCTGGGGATTTAGTCCTTTATCTGTTGTTAGACCTCTCTGTCACCATTGACACCCTTGACCACTTATGCTATAGACACTTAGGGCCTCATTTATGGGGAATCGGCATAGGGCAGCACCACAAGTCTTCTTGCTACACTGTCCTAAGTCAATGTGAAAGGGCAGGAATGCACTGTATTTATGAAATACCATGAATTCCTGCCCTTTCCCCCTGTGCCGGCGCACAATTTGCTGCCTAGTTTCAATGCAGGCCCCCTTGCACCATGGTTCAAGGGTGTCTGCGTTGCATGCAGGATTGGTTTTGTGCAGGAAGGGGCACTTTTTGCACATAAACAATCCTGAGAGGCGTTTTCCTCTTTCTATGTGTGTTGCAAAAAGCAGCACACATGGAAAGAGGAAAAAATGAGGAGAAATAAAAAATATTTCTCCTTGTTATGCCTGCTCTGGGGAGGCTTAAGGTTTTGGCACAGCATCAGGTTTACATGATTAAGTAGATCTAAGGCAGTGTCAAAATCCATGGGTGTTGCGTGGGAAAACCCACCGCAAAGCCCATGGAACGCCTCCCTATCACAGAGTAAGGCAATGCAGCACTTGCGCTACTTTGTCTTACTCCATATTTATGAGACCATATAAAGGCACTCAAAGTGGCTTTGCGTGGCCTCATAGATTTGGTTGAGAGGCTTGTGCCACCGGAACGTCAGAAGAAGTGTTGCTGCAGCGACGCAAGCCTCTCATAAATACGCCCTCCAATATGCAGTGGGTGGTTGGGAGAGGGATGGGGTATTTTTTGACTGACTGGAAAGCTGGAGCGGTGATGAAGCAGTGCTTTGCTTGGATCATGAAGATAACCTGTCGGGTCCCTCAGGGCTCCTAATTATTGCCATCTCTTTTTAATGATCATATTTATCTAATATTAATGTTTATGTGCAAATAATGAATGAACTACTACTTAATCTGAAATGAATCACTATGTGGATGACACTCAGGTTGCTTCAACTTTTAAATGGAAATTATGCTAACCACGTGGGGGGAATGAGAATCATTTAGCCCTAGATGCTGCGAAGTCTGATGTTTTATTGATAGGTAAAATCATTGCCTGAAACATCATAAGGCAAAATATTGTTCCTTCTCTGTGGGAACCTCTAAGGTTTAAATAAAAGAGCAAGCAAAAAACTCTGGATGTTTACTTTGATGAATGGATAGGTCTGCCAAACTCGTTTCATATTGACCAGATTTAGAACCAACACTAGTCACTGGTTCCCAACAGTCCCAATGGGTTTTTCAAAGCCAGGAGCCTTCAAACCTTGCCCTTGTGATAACTGTTCGGAACAGTTATCACATTTTCTTTGTGATTTTTAGAGTTCCCTGAAGCATATATTTATTATTCCACTTGTTAAAAAAAACCAATTTATACAAGTAAGGCACGCCTTGTTGTTTTTACAAACATTACCCTCCCCTGCGATTTGTTTTGGGGTTGCAAGTTTTTTCTCAGGTGCCCTCAGATTGAGAAAAAAGCTATTTAAGGTCTAAAGGAAACATCCTCCAACCCCAGCTTAAAGTGCAGTTTTCATATTTATTTAAAAGTGGAATTTTATTGTAAAATTCTGAACCTGTTGAACTTGTTTTAGATAATGCACTATGGCACTAGCATTTTATACATACATTTTATTATGTTTTAATCTGCATTTTTAATCTGTTTTTAGATTGTGCTTATATCTGTATTAATTTCCTCTATGCTGTAACTGAGTATCTAGTCAGCCTTCATGTGATATCTATGTTGTATGCACTTTTATGGTCTACATTGATGAAATAAAGATTTCTTGATGATGATGATGAGCCTGCATTTTACAGGTGGAGCTATGTTGAGGCGACTCTTTTAACTCTTGTGCCAGAAGGAGTACATAGCGGACCCTATTTGAGGTTTTTGTTCTCCTTCTTTCTCTTTTAAGATTCGGCCGATTGTGATATGAGAGAACTGACGCCTCAAATTCTGAACGTGAATTACATGTTTGATTCCCTACAAATCTGGTTATTTGTTGAAATGTGGAGCCTTAAAGCATGTTAATGTTTACATACTTTTAACCTTTTTAACCTAATGTAAAATTCTTTTAAAATTCTTTGAGAGATCATGTATGTGTATTGTATTTTCTGCACTTTTATAGTCTATTTCCAATTAGACCGAATAAAGATTTTGAATTGAATTGAGGTCACCCGAACCGCGTGCTCTGTTAAATTTCATCTCAAACGTCTGTGGAAAACTAAATATCTGCTTTTGCAAGGAAACCATGTAACCATTGCTAGAGCTATTATTTGTTGTGAAATCAGTTATGGTATTGCTCTGTTGGCTGGTACCATGAAATCAAACATTAAAATACTGCAGGAGTTGCAAAACTCCACAGTTGCTCTAACGCTGCATATATTTCCAGGGGTGATCATAATCTTCATCAAATACCAGTGGCTTCCAAAATGGTGTTCAAAATGCTCACATGGATGCAAAAGTCATTATATGGCAATGCCCTAGCCTCGTTAAGGCGGAGATTCACTCCCTAGTTTTCTCCTGATTCCACCAAGGATCCCCAGGAAGAAGGCTTGGGGAAGATGTTTCTGACTGTTGCATGTACTCAATGAAAATTCCTCACAGATGGCCTTAGACAAATGCAACTTATCCTCCCATTCAAAAGATCTTTAAAGACACATCAGATTGAATAATAACGTGGCATTCATGTTTACAACAGTACCCTGATGCCCTTGGGTTTTTGGCACTTTATGAACACTGATTTTATTTGATGTGATGCTGTGCATAACCACTCTAGTTCCAGAGAAAGTGGCACCATCCAGGGAGGATTCTTTCTACAAATGCTGGTTCCCTCTTTGCTTGGACTTTGCCAGCCTGTGGTAAGATGAGGAAGGTGAGATGAGAGAGCAAGTCTTATGGCAATGTGTGATGCGCATGTGCCACACCTCATTAGACACTTGCAATAAGCGATGCTGTGCATTAATTTGTTATTACGAACAAAAACAAAGCAAAAAAAAATTATCGGGAGATAGTTTGGATTTATCGTAAAGAAATTATGTCAGCACAGGCCTCCTATTATGAAGTCAGAATACATGAGGCCACCAACTCACCCAGGAAGATGTTTAAAATCACAAAAACTCTGTGGAACCTAACCCCTCTGGACCACCTTCTGAACCCTCCATTGATAAATGTAACGCACTGGTCACCTATTTTAACACTAAAATATCAGATATTTACCTCTTTTTCCAAAGAAGGGAGCGAAGTCCTAAGTACACTAGTCCCAGTCTCAACAATGAGTCTAATTCATCTACCTGAGGGAATTTCCCTTTCTCTCTGGATACTTTTGCTGACCTCTTTAGCAAAATTAAATCGGACTCCCCTCTCAATCCCGCACCTCCGAGTATTCTTGCTCTTGGAGCTGAGACCATCCTACCGACTCTGCTAAAGATGGCCAATCTTTCCATTGAGAAGGGGCTGGTGCCCCATCCTTGGAAACACGCCATGATTAAAGCCATTCTAAAAAGGCCCAACCTTGACCCAACATGCATAGGGAATTTTCTTTCTAACGCCTTGCTCCCAGACATAAGCAAGGTGATGGAAAAATACGTCAATTGCCATCTTTCTGAATTCCTCTAGACCAATTTATTCCTGCACCACACGCAAACTGGATTTCAGCCTAAGCACAGCACTGAAACTGCTCTTTTAGCAGTGGTGGAGGATGCAAAAAAGAGACTGGATCAAAGGGCCACAGTTGTGATTCTTCTTCTTGATCTTAGCGAAGCCTTTGACACCGTGGCCCAACCTACTCTCGTAGATAGGATCTGTAAGGCCGGTGTCTCAGAGAAAGCCCTGAATTGTATCGACTACTTCCTGAAAGATAGATCCTTCCAGGTATTCAATAAGACTTGTTTCTACAGTTCTAAGTTGTTTAACGTGTACCTGCAACCTTTGGCGGATATTATAACTCACTTCAGGATCTCCATAGTTTCTTATGCTGACATCCAGCTGTTTTTTTTTCACTTGTCCCAGATGTAGACACTTCATTGACCACATTGGGACCTTGTCTGGAGCAGGTTGCCAGCTGGATGAACTATTTCTGCCTTAAGTTGAATGGGGCCAAGGCAGAGCTCATGATCCTCAGAAGAATTCCCGTCCCCAAAGGGCCTAAGGGCCTGCCTCAGTCCCTCTCCTCTTGCTCCTAATCTTTCTATAAAAAAGTTTGGGGGTGTGGCTGGAAAAAACTCTGACCATGGAAACCCAGGTGACAAAATTGTCTGCAACCTATTTGGAATTATGTGCATGCTGCGCAAGATCCTGCCGCTTCTCCCTTAGTCCTCGAGGAGGCTGGTGGTCCAGGCACTGATTCTTTCACACCCAGATTACGGCAACTCGCTCTACCTAAGTGCCCCCAAGGCAGTGAATCGTAAACTTCAAGTGATGCAAAATGCGGTCGCATGACTGCTGTTAGGGACACATATGTATGACTCAGTCAGACAGGGTCTGATTGACCTTCCCTGTTTGCCTGTGGCCCAAAAGATTGAATTTAAATCCTTGTGCACAGTCACAGATCCTTTCATGAAAGTGGTCCCCCCATCTCCCGCCAACTGGTTATTCCTTACTTCACGATAAGGCTTCTCAGATCCACCAACTCTCATTTAGCCACCGTCCCTACTGTTAGAAGAGCCAGTAGTGGAGGACGGTCTTTTGGCTGTAACGTGGCCAAGTTGTGGAATGCCCTCCCTCTGCCCATTAGATCCATGAATAACAAGTTGAGTTTCTGAAAATCCCTCAAGACCTGGCTCTTTAGGAACTGATCTTTTTAGCTGTCGCATCTGATCTTGGTGTAGTGTTTTTCTTTTGGCTGCCAGTGCTGAGATGCCTCCGGGTCGCCATGCGCTTTACAAATCACTTGGCATAGCATGTTCTTGAGTCAGAATGCACCTGTAATTATAAATTATCCTACACCTACACCAGGACTGCCTACTATGAATTTTAAATTTTTTACATTCTGCCCTGTAAGTGACAGTTTATAATGGACGTGGTCTAGTGATATGGTTTTCATTCTTCTTTTTCTAGTTTTTTTTTTTATAACAATGCTCACCTATGAATGTTTACTGTATTAAAATTGTTGTAAGGAACTGATAAGTGATGATGATGATAAAATGGAAATCTGAGTCACCAACCTTTGTGAAGGACACTTATGAAGAAAACATCCTATTTCCACCATTGGGGGGTAGGATGCTATGCTATGCCTCATACATGTTATTGTGACTTAAACTTCTGGTTGACAAACACAGAAGAAAACAAGAGTCTCTTAGCTTTTTCTGATCATAAAATTATGTATGTGTGATTAGGATATTCCTGAAAATAGAAATTGTATTGCGGCAAGCTAATCGTTTGAGTTTTTTTCACCATTCTCCACACCTCCGAGTGCCCTGCATCGCCTCAATGGGGACGGATATCTCTCCTGGTACCCCCTCATTGTAGTGGAATGGTTTACCCCAATAAGGAAATCACAATTTTATCAAAAATCACAATTGTCCAAATGGCGAGAAAAATAAAATTTTTAGCAGACAATCACATTTTGCAAAAACTTCAAGTGTGAGTTGCAGGATTTACGATTTTCAGAATTAGGAGTTAAAAAGTTGAAGATATACTGAAATGTTCACCCACTTGGACTTCTCTCACACAACTACAACTTCCAGGCTGCACCGTGGATGAGGAGGTGGACTCTGTCCCTGTTTGGGGTTTCGTTAAAGAGCATTGAGAGATACCCGAGCACGGACATGCCACTGCTAAATATTGGGCCCGTCAGCAGCCGCAAGAAGCTGGGTTAGGTCACTTCCTTTTATCTTTATTTAATTCCTTCTAGGCCTTCCAGCATGGGTAAGCGAAAGACCTTTGGTAACATGAGTATCCCCCTCAAGGGTCGACAATTGACAGCTTTCTAGAGTGCGCCATCTGGGTTTTAACCAAAGAAATTTAGCTTTGCAAAAAGCAGTCTCAACAGGATGTCAGTGCTGTCCTGCAGCAGTCTGACTGTCCCAAACTTAGCTTTTAGGGATAACAGTCAGGGCCACACTTGGGCATGTGCGAGCTGGGCCCAGGGCCGAGGCGCCAATATTCCAAGGGCGCAGAAGGGAGCTGTCTGACTTAATGTCATGCAAACAGCAGCTCGTCCATTCCACCTGGTCTCCAATCGGGTCCCGTTAAAGACTTTGGGGCATATCATCAAGCGGCAGCGATAATTATCGCTGGCCGCGTCTAACGTGCACATTACTAACGCCGTCTATCGCCGGATTCTATCGCCCGGTTAGCGCACTATCACCAACGCGCATCGCCGAGGCGATAGAAATCCCGGCAATAGCGGCAGAAAGAGGCAATATCGCAGGAATTCCTGCGATATAAAACCGGGTTAGGGAAAACATTGTAGATAGGGAGATGTGGACTCAGCATGACAATCCACCTCCCATGATAGTTATGGCTAAGTAGGAAAAATAGCAGGCGTAAAAAACCGGCGATATACCCGGTTAGCGCTGCTTTTTATGTCGCTAGGCGGCTTAACGATTTACTTGTTAATAGGGGGTAGCAGTGTTAGCGAAGATTTTCGCTGACTTACAGACGGGAACGCCTACCTCGCACCTCATTAGCGATGCGAGGCGCAAAGGAAATGGGCGCTAAGGCATGGATTCACGCGTTAGCGTGTCCATGCTGATAGGGCGTGACAATTATCGCCGCTTTTCGCACGAAAACGGACGCAAAAGCGGCGATAATTGTTTTACGCCGCCTTGATGATATGCCCCATAGTGATGACCCCTTAATGTACCTTGGTGTAATTGTTAGCGACCCATCAACCCCCTGCCCTCATACCATCTTCCTCGCACCTCCTGTCATCAAACCACAACAACCTCTGCCCCCACAACAAACAGCACATTTTATTTCCGCCTAGGATGCTGTCCCTGTCTATCCAATTTAGGGCCGGCCCCAATAACAGAGCAGCGTGTCTGCCAAGCTTACAGGTAGACCCTTTGGCAAATGTTACCTCACAGCTTATCGAATCTATGGTGACGCACAAAAACAGAGGAGCTCGAATGCCTAAATCAAGACAAGTGTGTGAATCCCGCTTAGGATATCCCCTCTTTTTCTTTTACCGAGACAATCCAGTTGAACCAAATATGCCCCAGACTCTTTCTTTTATTAGGCAGACCCCACCGGGATATCGTGATTTCGCGATTTTCAACAAAATTACGAAATTGGCACTTTTGTAAAAATCCAACGATTTTTACATAAATTCCTGCAAGATTGGAGAAAACACCCTGATCGTCTCTTTACTGGCTCTGCATTACCTCTGAGACAGTACAAGGAGGGTGAGCAACAGGCTAGCAGGCAACAGAGGTGATTGCTTCCTCTGCCATCTGCCTTTGAAATGCATAGGGCCCCTTCCTGTGCAATTAGTCTGAGACTCCTTACCTTCTCTGCAGGAGCTTGGACGTCACTCCTGTTCATCTCTAACCTCCCTCCATGTCTCCTATTCATATATATATATATATATATATATATATATATATATATATATATATATATATATATATATATATATATACTTTATTTAGTTATTACAACCATCAAAGTGTACATCCTAAACATTTAAAAACATCAAATTTAAAACAATTAAAAGCGCACAACATACATAAGAGTATTTAAAAAGGATTTCACACCACCGGAACAGATTAATAACTGCAGCGCGCAATACAGTACAAGTAATATCAGAAGCACAACAATTAGATGATATAATCATATTCCAGATCAATTGTCTTGTGGAGTGTAGATTATATAGTAAACATAAGAACAAAGATATATAATTTAAAAATAATTATAAGGAATAAGAATTAAAAAAGGCACGTAACATACATTCAATTGCCCAGGGTAACACTTGGTTTCAACTCACAAGGATTAGTGTGGCCTGTGCTTCAGTGTCAGTACAAAATAAAGGTAGCAGCAATAAACTCCCACATAAAGTGCAACATGTCTCCTATTATTTTTATGTTGTTATTTTTTTTATATTGCAAACTTGTCCACGAACACTTGGCAACATTCTCTCTCCTCTGCCATTCCCCCACTCCTCTGTTGAGCTGTGACTCCGGTCTTGTCCCCCTCCCATGAATAATCTGGTCCCCTCCCCTGCTCCTGTGCCCCCAAACCTCCAAGGAACGCAGGCTGTCTGATGCCAGAAAGTGCAGGGTTTATATTTTATTTTGCACTCTGTGGCATCAGACATCCTCCAATTCGAGGTGCTGTGCTGCTGGAGACTCTGCGAGGTTACAGTGGGGTGGGCGGAATTTGCGTAGTCGCGTTACGCAAAGTTCCGCGAAACTGTAAAAAATCTCCGCGAGGTACGCAGAATTCCGCGAGCATGCGGAATTGCTTGTTCCGCCCGTTCGCGATGCGGTTTTCCTGTTCGGGGACGCTGTTTGCGTTCTCGGGGGGAAATATCTCGCGAACTTGCCCATGCGGTCGCCAATTGGCACGGCCATCTTGTTTCACTTGTCCCGCCCGTTCGCGATGCGTGTTTCCTGTTCGCGAACGCGGATGTCCGATGGCGCGTCCGAATGACGTGTTCGCGATCGCACACTCTCGCGGGATCGCGCGGCCGGCTACCAAAATCTCGTGGCGCACGCGAACGGATAGGAAAACTCGTCGGCGAATGCAGGGATCCCGGTAAGTCGCTACCGCGCGCGCGAACACGCATTTTAAAAGCGCGAACAAGGAAAAAAATCCACTGCGCCGCGGATCGCGGAATTTTCGGCAATTCCGTTTTTTCCGCGGAATTGCCAAAATTCCGCAAATTCCGCGAGCGGAGCGGATTTTACCGCCCAGGCCTAGTTACAGATGTGACACAGCACAGTCTCCACCAGTGACAGACCACAGGCCATGTAGTATTTTTATGGCAGCCTCATTTTCTGCCTACTACAAAAATACTGCAAATTTTGAGGGTTTTTGGCTGCAAACTTTGCATTCTGTGGCCTCAAAATTTGCCACCTGAAGATGCAAAATTCTGGGGGGGCCTGAATAGGGATCATTTACAAGCTACATATGACAGACTGGGATGTAACAAATTAATGCTAAACATGCAGGACAGGCTAAAATTCATCAGATTCCTACCAAGTTTGAAGTTGCCTAAGCCCAGTGGTCCTTTGCCCTAGCTGCCAACAGTTTGAGCAAGCCAACTTCAGCTCCCAGCAGAATTGGGTTCAACAGCAATTATTTCCAATTCAAATGTTATTGTCCCTAGCTTAGTAGCCCAGAGCAAACGCGTGCCATATAGCGGGAATTCCATGGAACACTGGTGCACACAGATTATTGCAAGGCTGCCAGAAGGCTGCCCACCCTCGGCTTCCTCTTATGTTTTGATTTTAGCAAATGTTCCCACGTTTAACGTTGTTATAGGAGAAGATAGTGAACAGTTAAAGCATAAAGTCATTGATTGGCTTTCTAAAAATTCAGATCTTAATGTTTTTAATTTCAATCAGATTATTTCAGTAAGAAGGCTCTCAAGGATTGGCCCGTTTAGGAAGTCTTTGGTTGGGGACTGCCTGGAAATTAATTTAAATAGCCTACTTATGTCTGTAATTTATTTGATTAATATAAACGTTTTGATGCTAGGAGAAGTCGCATTGTGGCATTACCTTTAGATTGCCTTTACATGCTGCCTATTTCCATTTGTAAACAAGATATGCTCTAAATCAAGCAAACATTTATAAACAGTAGACGACTTTACTGGAAAAGCAAATTATTATCTAAACCTACGACCAGACTATGGGGCATATTCACAAGGACTTATCGCCGAGTTATCGCCACCTTAACGCATCAAAAGTGGAGATAGATTTAACGCCCCATTCACAAGCGTGTGCAAACTGCAGACATCGCCAGTATTCCTGCGATAACTGCCGCAAATTTTACCCCCACGGGTGACACCACCAACTAACCCTAATGAGATGCAGAGTAGGCGTTCCCGTGCAAAAACACACAAAAACACCACTACACCACTTTCACAACGAACTGCCAGATCTGCGATGCGAACCAAAAACAGGCGCTAAGCCGCGGTATCAGCAGGGAATTAACACATGCCTTTTGCTGGTGTTAAGCAGGACGACTACCTGCAGTATGAAATGGAGCCCAGCCAAGAGCCACATCTGAAGACCCACAGATGCCATGGAGACAATGATAATGCAGCTCGGAGACCCATGAGGGCCACAACACCCACTGCCACCACTCCCAGGCCCCTCCCCCGCCCCCGGACAAACACATACCGTGCACGACACAAGTGCCACAAAAAGCGCATGATGTCGCACAGTGACAAAAAGAAACACACATGTGTGGTCAGCAGAACGAGAAACAGTGACTCATCATTGAAGTAACAACCAAAAACTTTATTGAAATACAACACAAAACACCAATGCGGAAGACTCCTGTCGGGTCCATCCGGGACAATCTTGATGTCACAGCCTGGAAAAAAAAGCACCAAATCAGAACGTGTGTCATGCGCACATCAAAGGAGCGAGACACAGAGAAACAGAGAACGAAAGAAAGGCAGAGAGAGAAAGAGAGAGAAGGAAAGGAAGGGAGAGAGAGAGAGAAGGAAAGGAAGGGAGAGAGAGAGAGAAGGAAAGGAAGGGAGAGAGAGAGAAGGAAAGGAAGGGAGAGAGAGAGAGAGAGAGAGAAGGAAAGGAAGGGAGAGGGAGAGAGAGAGAGAAGGAAAGGAAGGGAGAGAGAGAGGGAGGGAGCGACACTGCCGCCCCAGGCACCACTGCTCACCTGCTGCCACCGGTGTGTCTACAACCACGTGCCGGTATACACTGCAAGCCACCAGGTCTGCAATCTATAAGCGAGGCCAGAGTCAATCATGGCAGAGTCCATCTCACTTCACATGGCAACAACTCCTGTCCGTCCCTGCGCACACATGCAGCCGCACCCTACCCCCTCCCGCCGGCCAGCGCTGGCTGTCCGCACTTGCGCACCCAGGCCCCACTGCTCACCTGCCGCCAATGGTGTGTCCACCAGTGGGCACACCACGTGCCTGTGCAAGCTCCAGGCCCCGGTCCCGCCACCATGGCATGCTCCACATCATGCGGACCCGCACCGCGGCCCAGCAGGTCACACACTTGACGCTGAGTCCTGAGGCATCAATGGCAGAGACCACATCAGTGCACACCCGCTCAGCAATTTCGGTGCCACTAACCCTGTGCAACCCCAGTAAGCGCCACGTGGTGGTAGGCCTGTGACGGCCGCAAGGCTTCGGGTGCCACTAACCCTGTGCATCCCCAGGCAGCGCCACGTTGTGGTAGGCCCATGACGGCCACATGGCTTTGGGTGCCACTAACCCTGTGCGCAACAACTCATGGGCCCTTTATGATTGAGAATCGTGGAACGTCCGTCATCCAGTCACCACCGGCAGTGGGGAATGTGACGTTGTCGGCCCCTTACATTGGTGGGGTCACATGGCCTGTGACACCTGTGCCGGATGGGTGTGGTGTGTGTGCAAACCTGCCCTCAGGGAGTGGCCGTGACATGCTGACAACTAGACCAGTGACCTGCAGACCACTAGCGTGTAAACCTGCGACATGTAGCTATGTGGCCCCCCCCTCGGAGCGTAAGCAGAGTGGTCTGGCCTGGCGTACGCCGGACCAGTGCAGGGCTTCCAACAATGACTTGGGGGCTCTGGGCGTGGTTCAGTCCATGTCCGGACAAGGAAGTGACTAATGCGTGTGTCCCTGTTGTAGTGTCTACGGCACCCGGAACGCAATCGGCAATGTAGCACACTGTGACTGGAATCCCACTAGATGAGCATCATTGACGTTAGGGGGAATCACTGACCCTACATTCATCCACACATTCATACATGAATGATGAAAGACATGACACAGCAGTGCGTTTCTGAATGTTTAATGCACATACAGTGGAGTTTTGCAGCTGGAGCAGTACAGGGCCATGCCAACCCCACTTCACAATATGGGCCCGTGGAGGGCCAGCCAGAGTCCATCGGGGAATGACAAGTACAGCGGAAGAGGAAGGGTACAGTCCGCAGTCTGGTCACTGTGTCATTGGTCACCAAACAGGATATGGCAGTCCATGTCACGGTCCAAGGTGAGTGCAGCAGAGTGTATCGGGGGTCAGTGGAAGGTCATGGGGCCATGTGCGGCACCAAGCAGCAAAAGGCCAGGTGGCGGACATGAATGCTAGTGCCTCCTTCTGATCTCAATCCCATCCACGTCCACGTCCTCGTCCTCGGATGTGTGCTCTGCCCCCCCTGTGGGTGGTGCAGTTCCGGCTGCGGCACTGTGTGCCACTGACACATCAGGGGCCGGAGGTGGATTGTCGGCCGCACAGTGTGGCAGTGACTCATCAGGTGCCAGAGTGGAAATGCCTGCCGCACTGTGAGGCACTGACACACCAGGGGGCGGAGATGTGGATGGTGTAGGAGCAGCAGCATTCATCTGCGCCACGCCTTGTGGCAGCAATGCCATGATGAGGATATGCAGGGCATGGTAGATCCCAGCTACATTTTGCTGATGTGCAGCGGTGGCTGCCGTCCTTTCCACCTCCATCCGCACCATGTCCTCCATGATCCTCCGCATGTGTGCCAGCTCACGGCTGAGATCGCTGGAGCCACTCTGAGCGGACAGGTGTTCTTGTCTCCGAGTCATGACTCCAGCGATGTCAGCCAGGGCTCGTTGGAGACCATGGAGCGGCCTGTGGGTGTCCGTTAGGGACTGGAGGTGGTCCCTTATGGGACTTAGACACCCATGGATGGTGTCAGGTTTGGTAGCCATGAGGTCGAACCCCACCCGCACCTGTTCAGCCATCTCCCTCTGGCCCTCCAACACACGGCGTTGGAAGGCCATGTGTTGTTTCTGGGGGTCTTGGGAGACAGCCGGGGTTGTGGGTGCCTCCTGCTGGGTGGTCTGTGGAGTGGGTGGGGTCTCCTCGATGCAGCTGGGCTGCCCTGGTCCTGGAGGTGATTGGCAGATGAGTTCAATGATGTCTTGGAGGGCTTGGGTGTCGATGCTGGGGGTGTCCTCCTCGTCATCAGTGAAGAGTGGCTGGGACTGCTCTGCAGGAGGTGTTGACGGTGCCCCTGCAATGTGAAGGGGAGATGCTGTATTACAATGTGTCCACATGTATGTAGCCGCATGGTACATGTTCACATTCAGACAGCATGGCAATGTACATTGTGTCAGTCTGTAGATCAGGGCCATGATCCAGAGTCATTGTGGGTGTGCACTGTGCTCTGCTTGATTGTGCATGTGTGCCATTGTGGCCATCTCCCCCGTCCCCCAGTACCTGGTGGTTACTCACCCTGTTTCTGTTGTGTTGTGTCATGTCGAGCAGTGTCCGCTCCCCCAACTCCTGCCACGGTCTCCACACTGATGACTGTCGACACCAGCTCCTCCATGTCATCCAGCTCCAGCTGTGGCGCTGGGCTCCCACCTCCAGTCTGCATTGCTGCCTTCTCGTTGCCTGCGAGTTTCTCCTTGGTTTTGCGCTTGATGTCAATCCATCGCGTCTTGACCTCGTCCATTGACCTCTTTTGCTCTCCGACGGCATTCACCTTGTCCACGATGGACCGCCATATTCCATTTTTGGTGCCCAATGACACGTTGGAGGTGACGAACAGTTCTTGATGGTGTTCCATCACCTCCGTGACCAGGATCCTATTCTCCTGCGGACCGAACCGCCTCTTCCTCTTCTTCTTGTCCTTGCCCTTCCCTGTCCCCGAGGTCCCAGGCTGGTCGTCCGGGGTGCTTGTGGGGTTCCGCTCGACCTCGGCGCCAGCTCCGGATGCCTCCATGGTGCTTCGGTGTTGGTTATATTGTGTTTGTGTGTTTTTTCTACTTTTGTAGTGATTTTCCCGCCTGCCGTGTGTGTATTGCAGGCCTGGCGCTGCTTATCGCTGATTTCCTTATTGCGGTTTGGCCCATCGCATGTTTTTTTGCGTTGGGGTTTGGGTTTTTATCACCGTCGCGGTTGTTGTATCGCGTTTTCGGGAGACTATCGCATGGTACCGCCGTGTTGTGAATTCCACGTTAACACAGGGTTATTTTCCCGCGATAGACTGCGATGTGTGAAGTTGGGTTAACATTTTTTGGAGATGTTTAGCGCACGTTCTTGTGAATATACCCCTATATGTAGTTCTGAAGAACACCATCGATGTTGAATCCTATTTATTGAGGGCACCTGGCCACTAGGAAAGGTCTCTTTTACCTCGACTTGTTTGGTTCTCTTCGCCATTTGCTTTGTTTTCCATTGGGAGAAAACTTTTATATCAACATTTTCACACATCCCGGTGACAGCTACTCTGATCGGACACTCGTGCACTTTCTCTTTGTCTACTTTTAAAGGTTTTCAATTCCTTTACTGAAATATTATAATCTTACAACATGTAGATAGGAACTTTGTTTTTTGCAGATGCTAAAAGATGGTCTATTTTGCTGTTGGCTCTTTTTTAAAATCAATTTACACTGTTAAAATTATATGCTTTTTTAATTAGGGCCTGATAACAATACCACAAGGTACGTTATTTATCGGGTGTGATAAATAATACCTATTACGAGTCTGTGGGGTATAACATTTGTATTTTGGTGTTTAACGCACCAAAGTTCGCATGATATGGTAAATACCTTATGCTTTTCCCCTGTTAAAGTTCAGCAGGTTTGACCTTCTGAAATTTCACTCATCCACTAATTATTGCAATGCGTTAAATACCTTCAAACTTGGAATTCGACCCACTCATAATCAGTCCCTTAGTGTCTGGTATTTTAAACCATTTGCAAGTTCATGATTATTTAATTATAATCAAAAAAAGTTTTTATAAACTGACTTTTGGTTATCCTTTTAAATCCCATCCAACACCTTTTTTAAGTGCTTATATCTTCAAAACTAGTGAACCACATTTGTATAGCGGCTTTTGTTGTAAGCCCTAGTACAATTTCCTAAAGGAGCAAAAATGAGAAAACACATCTTTTTTTCATCCCTTCAACTTTTAATCATCTGCAAAGAACTGCACGAAATTGGTATGCCATAGCTTGGCTGACTATGCTAGGGGATTCCAAAACTTGACACTCACATAATGTTTAGGATTACTCATGTCAGGTGCGCAACACCCCTTGGGCAGAATGGGCTTCAGCCCCCCCGTCAGCTGGCGTCGGCTGGGCTGCCCGGGCTGGAGTTGGTGCCTGCCAGCCTGACCTTCAAGTACGGTGACCAACCGTCTGTACATTTTCATGGACCGTCCCTGATTTGGATCTCCCTGATTGGGCCGCCTCGCACTCTTCCTCTGATCACAAGAGCAGCCCCACCCCACCCATTGCCATTCTGAATGCCGGCTTATTGTCATATACAGAATAACAATGGGCCAGTCTGGGCTGTTAAAGCATGTGGTGGCCTCCTCCTGCCTAGGTCTAGTGCAAAGACATTCTGTTTTAACAGTACATAAAGAAAAATGTTGCACCCCATGAAATTAAAGAAATGTACAGAATCCAGTTCATGTAAAGAAGCCAGTGAAAGAAGTTATAAAGAAGGGGTTATGGGTCTTTCACAGTCTCAGCATTTTAGAACTGAAGCATTTTCAATATTATATACAACAAATCATAGTTGCTAGTTTTTTATTTTATGCAACTAACAACCATTGACAATGCCAATAGTCCTGGCGTGTTGTAGGTATGATGTATTATATATCTGGATGCAATAACAGAAGTAGCAGAATACCAGTCGGGCAGCACATTATGCTAGGCACAGATGTTTAGCTACCTGTTTTAAGCCACACCCTTAATTACAGTGGACACGCCCTTTGGAGAGACCTCCAAGTTTTTTCAACCCACTTAAAGCCCTGGAAACAACACCATGTTACAGTCACCTCAGGTCCCGGCACTGGGTATCATGCATTACTCATGACTTCCAAGTTTTCAGATTGCCTATGTGCGGGAGCATAGTGAACCGTCCTCTGCCCCAGCCTTGCTTTGGGAACAACAGCAAGGGTGAAGTTCTTGATGGGCCTCTTCTGTCTGCAACTCTGCAGACAAAGGCTCAGCTCATAATTAATGTGAAAAGGTGCAGGAGTAAGTAAGTGAAGGAATGGGTAAATGGCTGAATGGATTAGTGAAGGGATGAATGGATGAGTGAAAGGGTGACTGGATGGATAATGAGAGAAAGGATGGATGAGTGAGCAGAAGGATGCATGAGAGAAAGGGTACATAAATAGATGTATGGGTGGAATGGTGAATGTATGGGTGGAATGGTGGATGTGTGGGTAAAAGGGTGGATGGATGAGTGAAAGGATGGATAGATGGGTGAAAGGGTGGATGATGGGTGAGTGAAATGATAAGTGGATTGATGAATTGATAAGTGAAAGGGTGAATGGATGGATGGATGAGTTAGAGGGTGGATGTAAGGATGGATGAGTGAGTGAAAGTGGGGGTAGATGGGCAAAAGGATGGATGGATGAGTGAAAGGGTGGATGGATGAGAGAAAAGATGGATGGATGAGTGATAGGGTCAATGGATCGATTCATGAGTGGATGGATTGTTGGGCGGATGGATGGGTGAAAGGATGGCTAAGTGAAAGGGGGAGGGAGAGAGAAAGGGAGGATGGATGGATGAGTGAATGTATAGATGGATGATTGACAGGATGGATGGGCGAATGGGTGTATGGATGAGTGAAAAGAAGGATGTAAGGATGGATGAGTGAAAGAATGCATAGATGAGTGAAAGGGAGGGTGAAGAGCTGGAAGAAAGGATGGATGGATGAGTGAAATGGTGAATGGACGGATGAGTGACTGGGTGAATGGATGGATGGGTAAGTGAAAGGATGGCTGGATGGGTGAGGGGGTAAATGGATGGATGGATGAGTGAGAGGGTGGACGGGTGAAAGGATGGATGGATGATGGATGAATGAGTAAAAGGGTGGTTGGAGGGATGGATGAGTGAAATGATGGATGGAAGGATAGATGATGGATAGGTTTGGAAATAGTTGAATAAGTTTGGATATGGATGGGCACACAGATGGAAGGGCAAAATGAATGGTGAAAGACTGAATAGCAGATGAAAAAATGAATGGATGCCACACCCCCGGGTGACTCAACTCACCGACCCAAACTGACACATGATGTTAGGCAGCAAGTGCAGAATTAGGGCTTGAAATGCTCCTTCTGCCTGCCAAAAAGCAGAAACGAATTCCTTTTTATGGCGCCGTGGTACCAGAAGAGACGTTCGACTGTTGTGCCACTGGGCGGCACTGCTGTCATGCCACTGGGAAACAGCACGAGCAGCTCCCACCTGCCCCGAGGCCAAGAGGGGTGCATGAGGGCACAGCTCTGTGCAGCCTTTCTGTGGGGAAAGGTGGCCAAGACAACATAACCTGCACTTGCAGATAACAGCACCAACGTGACTCGAGTCCCTTCCACCACAAATGTTTTTTTCTTTTAAAATTTTGCACCCCTAAGAATATTGTGCCCAGGGCAGCCACCCCTGTGGCTCCGCCCACGCTACACCACTGCCTACCAGTATGGGTGACATCTGACTCTTACACCTTGTAGCCCTCAATGTCTTAAGTAACATTTCCTATACATTGACCTTCACATTTATGAGTCATTGTCTCTATATAATATGTGTGTGATGTAATGCACTCCGACACCCTGACGTACATACTTCGAATGAGTAGCTCTCATTTTGATTTAGATGCCACGCAAAGCCACTTTGCATGGCTTTGAGTATCCTCATAAATCATGACTAAGGCGATGCAGTGCAAATCGCTGCGTCGCCTTACTCTGCGCCCCAGAGGCGTTCTATGGGCGCTGCAGTGGGGTTTCCCACGCAACACCAATGGAATTTGACGCTGCCACTGATTTACAAAGCCCTGTAAATCTGGGGAAGTGCCAAATCCATACAATTCACAAAAAGACGCGTAACAAGGAGAAATATGTTCATTTCTCCTCATTGTTTCCTCTTTCTGTGTGTGCTGCATTCTGCAGCACACATAGAAAAAGGAAAACACCTATTAGCATTGTTTTTGTGCAGGAAGGTGCCCATTCGTGCACAAAAACAACACTGCATGCAACGGAGGCCCCCTTGCATCGCGGTGCAAGGGTGCCCGCGTTGGCGCTAGGCTGCAGAAACGGCACCAGCACAGGGTGAAAGGACAGGAATGCATCATATTGCAAAAATATGATGTATTCCTGCCCATTCGCTTTGGCATAGGGCAGCACAGTAAGGTTTCTTGTTCCACTGCCCTATGCCACAATCCCATAAATAAGCCACTAAGAGGCAAGGCAGTTGTCATGTGCACCCTAAATGTGGCCTAGTTTTTTATTATACATGTAGAAGCATTATAGACTATTAAATGAAATGCAAGATGTTTTTATACAGTGCTCACGTATTTCAAAGTGCTGCCTTGTGCAATAATAAAAGGACGTATGGTGAAATTAAATATTGCCTAGGATCACACCATTTAGTCAAGCAAGGAAACTGGGATTGAGCTCAGTTTTTCTGGTTTCTCATTTTGAATTTCAGACACTAGATGCTATTACTTTCTCCTGTTTTACATCACAGTTCAATGCTTTGTTTTTAATTCTTGCTGCATGAGGTTAGAGTGTGAGTGGCAGTGAAAAGCCTCAAGCAAACTTGGCTCTTTTTGGTCTTAAGTTTTCAAGCAATGCTAAGTTTACAATGTGTTGAATACTAGAACCCATATAAATAAAAGTCTCAAAAGTACAGAAGGGCATCAGTTATGTTGCTTTTTTTAAATCACAGCACTTGCAGATATCTTAATTATGTTGTGTGCTATGGAGTAATGATTAGTCATTCAGAATTAGGTACAGCTTAAGACCAAGATAGAACTAGCGTGGGAATCAGACTTAGATTGTCAGTGGAGTATTGATATGTGGAATAAAATCTGGGCTCGATCGCTGAAGATCTCGAGGTCTGCCTCCACTACCCAGTCCATGTTCTTTCTATATCATAGATTATACTTTACTCCCACTTGTATAGCTAAGTTTACACACACAGATGATAAGAAATGTTGGTCCTGTGACTCTCCCTCAGCAGATCTCTCACACCTCCTTTTTCCTGCCCCCAGTGGCATCCTTTTGGAAACAAGTATGGGCTCGACTATCCGTCATTTTTAAGATTTACAATCCCATGTCCCCTCCTCTTCTCCTTATGGGGAGTTTATCGGATTCCATCACCTTATCCTCCTATGAAAAAGGATTGTTTGATCTTATGGTAGCTTTAGCTTTTCAACAAATTACATTCAATTGGAAATGCTTGACCAAACTTTCAATTAAGTCATGGTGGAACACTGTATGCCAATATCATAGATTGGATGTTGCTTATGCCTCCCAATGCAAACCCAATGTAAACAGAAACGTATTTTGGTTGCCATTGACTGCTTATTTGAATAAGTTATCCATCAATACTGTCTCTCATTATCGTTCTGAAAATTTCCAACCCCCTTGAATTTCTTTCTCTTTAATCTCTCATTCTTTACCCTTTAATATTTGGTAATGTTTATATTCAATATTTATTCTGCTTAACATAGTTTAAGGTTTTTGAGCGTAATATTTTCATTCGTATTTTCATTTGTATCTATGTATGTATTTTCTTTCCCCCTTTCTTCCCACCTTCTTCCTCCTCCCCGATTCATCTCTAAATTATAAATAGCTTTCTACTCTGTTTTATGATGCCTACACTACTTTGTTTTTAAGTGATTCTCCATATTGTTCTACTTTAGGCCTCTGTTGTATCGTTCCAATATTTATGATTCAATAAAGCTTATTAAACACAAAAAGAATTAGGTACAGCTTTAAAAGCACCATCAATTATGCTTTTCAAACACGGTTGAGATATATTTGTTAAGTATTGTAGTTTGTAGTGCCCATCTTTGTAACATGCTTAAAGCTTTGTTTTATATGAATTTAAGTGGGTAAAGCTACCTATTAGGTTTGACCTAGTCAATTTTGAAATGTATGGTAGCTCCTGGTAAAACACATATTTACATCGCAAGTCCCACAACCACAACATTTTTCCCTGGCAAATTTCAACAGGTTTCCCTTACCAAAAGGTACCTGAGAAAAACTTTGCTGGGGGATACGCGTCTTGTAAATAACAGAGCATGCAGGTTTTGTTGCAGAGAACACTAAAATCTGTATCTTATGTCCCATTTTCAGACAAAACTCTCAATTGATGCTATTTATCACACCGGATAAATTGAGACCCACTCTAAGGGGCTGATTAGGATGGTGGGCGGAGGCACATCCGCCATGCTGGCGGTGGCGGAAAATGCCCTTTTCCGCACTCCATCGGCGGTCCTTACGTCCGCCGTATTATGATGGGCATATATAGCCCATTTCCCGTCCGCTGCGGTGTTCCGGGTTCCGCTGAAAATCTCCGTCCGCACCGGTAGCGGACGGAGCCAATAGAGAAGTACCGCCTTGCGGAATGCGGTCATGACCGCCGGTCAAATCACGATGCCTCAAACAGCCCATCACACCACTGCGGAGAATCCGGCCATTCTGGGATGGCGGAGGCAATACTGCGGATAGCTCCATGTGTTCCAGACCGCTGGGAAAACGGCGGTCTTTGGCCTTTCCGCAGCAAATCCGACCGCCGCGGACGGATTTTCAGCTTTTCCGGCGGTGAATCCAGGAATCCGACCGCCACGGTAGGGTGTTTCAGGCAGTGCATCCTAATCTGACCGCCTATTTTGCCACGGTACCTGCGGACGGTGCTTTCCCGCTACCACGGCGGTCGGGATGCTTTTCCGCCCGCCATCTTAATCAGCCCCTTAGTATCTAACTTAACATGTGCAACGTATATTACACTCTCCTCCAAGGCATTTGTAATCAGGGCCTAAGTAGAATTACGTAGTTCACAGTACAAAATTGTGCAGTTCTAATGAGCAAAATTTTCAATGTGTTTTTCGGAAATTTATATGCATGCAATATTGTTAGATACACTGAAGCTTGGAATGGAGCCAAGAGGAGTGAGAGATGCAACTACCTACCACTAGTACATAGGTGACTGACTCAACTTTGTGGGGTTGTTAGGATTTGGGACTGCTTTGCAGTAGGGGTGTCACTTTTTACGGAATAGCCAGGTCTTTACTGCATCCCTGAATCTGAGGTGGTTTTGGATGTTTCTTATCTTTGCAGGGAGTGAGTTTTAAAATGTTGCTTTGTGGCAGAGAAGGAAGCTCCATCAGTGTGTAGCTTCCTGAAGGAAATAAATGAGGACTGGGATGCCAGTTTTGAGGCCAGAGTCTGTGTGTATCAGTGAAGCTTTGTTTAGATTCCCCTGTTGGTAATGAACAGTGATTTGAAAGAAGAACATCTGATCAAGTATTTTGAGAGCAGGAGATACTAGAAGAACCCCTTGGAATCAGGAGCTGCCCATCTCCTATATAGGGCTCAAGGCAGACCTCTGATGATACTCACTATAATAGTTACATTTAGCTAAGGAGACTGCAGGAGGGAATGTGGAAGGGAGAGATGACGTCTGCGAGGACAGAGGCCAGCATGGTTGTCTTGTCTTCTGCAATAGTTTATAGGGCAGAAGGCTATGTTAGCAGGAGGGGCAGTGCTTAAAATGGATAATACTTCATGAAGGTATTTTCTGTCTCTGCAGTAATTGCTTCCTGCTCAGACGAGCCAATATATTAACTCAAATGAGGTTGGGATTACATTTGCAGGGCCTAGCGATTGTGCCTAATTTCCTGCCTGCCACAACAAATCAGAGATTAGTTTGTCTGCAATCCAGTCTATTTCTCACACTATGATTACTCCAAAATGTTATGCAATTGTTCAAAATTAGCCCCATCATTCTTATTAGAACGCAGACCCATGCATCCAAAGTTCTTTCTGGTATTACTTCTTCATACTGCTACTAAGCTTCCACCCCAAGAAGTCTTATTTCATATGTCATTTGCTTCACACAAGAATTCAATAGAAATCTGCAAACATTGTTATCAGTAAATACATTCTCATTCTTTGAGCACTGGTGCAAATTATTTTCATGAATGTTATTGCTTTTTAATAATCTGCTCCCATTTGTGTTCAGGGGTACGTTGCAGGTTTGAATGTCAGCCCTGAGCTGCCATGGCATGTATTCACTAAAATGGCAGTAAAAGCTGTAGTGGCATTAAAGGTTGATCCCTTTGCCCATGCTTAGCTCCACAACAGCTACTTATTTGCTGCCCAGTGGCTAGGTAGAGGGACTGGAATGTAAAAAATACATAAGACTTTTAAAGCTTTGTATATTTTCTGATCCTTTCACTTAGACAAGGGGTACTGAGTGCAGTGTGATGAGTGCCAAATGGAAAACTAGGTCAACATCTCTTACCCTTGGTAATCCCAGATTGAGACCCATCTGTGATGTGGGGGTATCATCTATAATCAAGCTTGTGTGCTCAGTTTCTATCCTTAATGTATGTTATTAGAGCAAAACTTATCAAACATGGGTTGTGTTTCTTGCTAAATGACTACCCAAGCATTTCAAATTCAAAAATATTTGGTGGGAGTGGTCACAAAGTACCAAATAATATATATTCAACATTCTTTGTGCTATAGAGCTAGGATATGTGGCAGCTTCCCCCAAACTGCTACAAAGCTCTTTACTATAGTAACATCATATTCAGAAAGTAATATAAAAGTATTGTGTGCAGGTAAATGAAGCATGAACAGAGTAGTAAGTAAATAAATGTGCTTAAACTGCATTATTTGCTTCCAATTTTCAAAACCTTCCTTTGGTGGAAGGATGGTGAAATAGCTTGTGAAAGATTTTTTAAGACTAGTTAGGTTGACACAACTGGCCGAGAGTATTTGGAGTATGTGATGTAAAATAGAATCTGGTGTTTCACATTGCACCAGGTTTACTGGCCTAATGTGTATTAAAATAGAACATTTGTCATTTACTGTGCTAAAATTCCTTGAGAGCCCCAAAATCATGTTATGCCGAGAATAATGTTACTGACCCTGTGTGTTTTAAAACGCACTATTTTCCACATGTAGTCTCAAAGAATGACTCGGTGTTTTACGCACTACATCAGAAAGTAATTTTGATTCGGCTCTTATGATGTCTCTGTCTCCACTAATCCATGTGTTAGCCCCTCCCGAAATTTGAGTCTAGTTGCGCCCCTGACTCATATGTTCAGTGTTCCTTCATATATTCATTAGTCCCAATACCGGCAACATCCCCCCACCTCCCCATAGGCGAACGTGCATAAATAAACCACAAGACACTTTGTTTATGGGAAAAACTTGTCACAGGTTTATTCCATACAAGAGTATGCAATAAGGTGGGTTATCTTACGGGCGATCCATGGGCAGGCAGCCGTCCAACCTATGCTGCCCCTGCCCGCCTGATGAGCCAGCACTGTGGGATGTATGCCCGATCAGCGCTACACCTTTGTTGATCCACCACTGGATCACGTGGCCCTTGTTACCATCCTACTCACGCCCCTTTCAGGGCGGAGCGTAGCAGGGCAAACCCCGGTTGGTCAGGCCCCCAACCGCCCGAAGGACTAACGGGCGCCGTCACGGTTCTCCAGGACCCTGCCCTGAGGATCCTGGTCTTTGGCTCTGGCACCCCTATTGTGCCGCGCAGAGGTACCCTTACTGTACCCGTCTGCCGCAGAGGTACCCTTACTGTACCACACTGCTTCCAGATCGCCCTGTAACTCCGCCACAGCCCTGGAGGCGGCCACCGTCGCAGCCAGGGCCCCCCACCACTGCACCTCCTATCACCTGCAACCTGCCCTTTCCAAACATTCCTGTAAATCCAGGAGAAACAAGTCCATCCCCACCGGGGACAAGTGGACCCCGTCCTCCTCAAAGTAACCTTTAACGTTTGCCTGGATGAGCTCGTGTCTGAGTGAAACCCAGACCCCCTGGTCTGCGAGCTTACGCCAAGAACAGTTCCCTCTTACAGGGATGTTCAACGGCCTCCCCTGACTTAGCTCCATGCCACCTTAGCAGGGGATCATCTCCGCCCATCAGAGCTTCACATTGACCCATGTAGTTGCTGAACTCACTAAACAGCGCATTTCAACATGCGACCGCTCATTTCCAGGCCTCCTGCAAATCTAAGGGAAGAGATCACTCCTTACTGGTGATAGATGAACCCCATCTCTATCACAATAGCCCTTGACTTTCGCCTAGGTCAGCTAGTGTCTGAAGAAACCAAAGACTCTTCTGTCCTGTGAACCTGTGCCAAGCACTATTCACCCTCCTGCGGGAAAGTTCCTCTGCCTCACATGACCTAGCCCCGTGCCAACTCTGGGCGGGACGATTTCCAACACCAAGGCTCACATTGCCCCATCTATTTGCTGATCCCACCTTGCTGCCGTCCTTCTCGCACTGTGTGTGCCTGAGCCCCTGTGTCCCCCATCTATGGGACAGCAGCCCCCTTGTTAGGTAACCGCTCCCACTCCCACCTGCCTGCTTTGGCTATTCGGACGAGGATTATGCTTAACCTTTGCAGTCCCTTTGCTTTCTAAATCATGACGCCCAGGAATGTCATAACTAGCAGTGTGTGACAATGAGCAAGGGGGGCCCACCTGCCCATGCCATGCATCCCTTATTCTTTATGGGAATTCTGCCAGCTCAGCTCCCTCTGTGGTGAAACCCCCTAGACATACCAGCTAAGAGAATCTGTCTGATTCAATACAGTGCGCACTGAGCGAAATGGTGCCTAACATTAAGGATTGTCTAAGTCCTACCTAACCCCCATCCTAGAGTATTCCCGACCAGGGGGACAGGGGCGTTCCCACTGCCCACCCTTGGGCAACCCCTTTCGTGCCATTACAACTTACGCAGCGCACCCCGCTTGCATAACTGCCGTCGGATCACAGATGCACAGTACCTACTGTCCATTGCCGACCCTGGCTGCTTTAAAACCTGCCAAAGTAACGGAAACCAAGATTCCCAGTTCCCTGTTTAGCTGCAGTACACCTTCAGTGGGTAGGCTAGGAGATACCACAGCCACATTGGTCATGCGAACCTTAAGTACCCAATTTTCGCCTGTGCGTACCTCTAAATGAGGCAGGCTCCACACCGCTGTAAGGCCAGAGACACACATATATGTTGTGCCCACTATTGGAGACAACTCACCTCTTCTTGGAGTGACATCTACCCAGGTGCCTACACAAGTCACCCAACAGGCAAGTTGGCCCTGACTACCTTGTGTTCTGGTGCCAGGTTTGGAAAGCACCTTGCCTACACTTGCTGCCCCTGGGAACCACACAATGCCCGTGCTCTGGCCGCAACGCTGCAATGCCCTAGTGTCGCATTGAACCCCTGGTCAATTAAGAGTGCCACTCCAACTACTTAAACCTACCCCTTGACCATGGGCGGAGTCTAGCTCTCCCCAAACTTTTGCTGGTATAACCCACACGCAAGCCTCCTGTTTCGTTCGATTTAGTAATTCATGGCACTGACCCACAAGGGCCTAATACTGGGCTGTGTAAATGGGGCCCAGGGTGACCTTAAACACTCGGCTTGGTGTGGATGGGTGCTAACAATACCTGGCTGAAGTGCAGTCCCTTTGACAATCACTCCTGACCAGATGTGCCAATGCAGGTAGAAGCAAGAGGTATCCAGCCCACCTTACTTCCTGTCCCAGTTATCTGAGTAACTTAGTGAAAGATGCACATTTGAACTGGTAGCGGAAACTGTTACTTACGCCCGCAAATGCTCTGCTCAGAGCAGCCCGCCAGACGATGGCTTCCATTGAGAGGCGGTGCCAACAGACCTCCAGGCACTTAAGGCGGTACCTCTGGGTAGGGCTCTAATTTAACAAATGCCCTGTGCATCGGATACCGCCTCTGGCTGTAAGCCGCTCAGTGCTACCGATGCCTTGGCGCTTCCTGACCCACAGCCAGCTCGCCCAAGAGAGACTTAGTACCATCTGCCCCCATTACCCTGTGCTACCAAACCTAATCATGACATCACAGGCATTACATAACTCACTAGGTCAATCGGGCCGCCGTCCTACAACTCCGTTAGCACAACCCCGTAGTTGCTGGTAGGAACTGTACTTAGCATAACACAGCACCGAGCCGCAGGGTACGAGGAAGGGAGGGAGACGGCGTGGCTGGCGGAAAAGAGGCCGCTGGGAGGGTCAGAGGGGTATACATACCCTCCCTCCCCCCCTGGGCGTACCGGAAGTGACGCCCACACCCCCTGAACAGCGGGCTCCAGGCGGAAGCCCTCTGCTGCTAGAGCGAGGGGTAGGCTTGTGCCGCAATGGCACTAAAGGGCCGCCCTTTTAGGGGGCCCCCTTTGGGGGTGGCGGGCAGCCACATTTATTATACAGTTAATCACTCCATCTTCTTTATAAGATCAGAAGCCGCAATCAGTTCCATTAAAAGAAACCTTCAACAAATAATGTTATTACTTATGTATATGCGATTGTAGTTGCTTATGATAATCAATTAAGGGAAACTTCGGTATTGTACAACACAGATCGGCTTCATTTTTCTATTAGATTACAAAATTTAAAGTATATGTGAAAACGTTATTTTTCATTAATAACATCTACATAGTTACCATCCTTACCACACCTTAATCGTCTTTCAGAAAGAAAACCACTGGGGCTCTCCTCACATGGTAATTCATGATTTGTGGAATGGTTTTTCTTTCTGTTCTTCAAGATGCAAATGAAAGATATTGCTCGGCATTTTCCAAAACATTTGTCATCTGAGAAAATTGCAGAGAGCTTGAGAATTAAACGTTAAAAGGAATTGAAATGACTGTCAAGCATGCAAAATGCTCTGTCAGTTATTATTAAGAAAACGGTCGGCAAAGCCTTTGGCACTTTTTTCATCATCCTTTTATCCTAACTCTGAGTTTAACATTTTTAATTAAAAATCCTCTGGCCTCGCCCAGCTAAACAACTGATTTAGGGCTAATTTGGTGTTAACTGTGTGACCAGGAAACGTGAATATTTTTTCTCAAAATCTGAAAGCTGACATTTCTATATGTTTTTGAAAGGAGTTGGGGAAAGTAACTTTTTGCCATCATTATAAAATGGGATAGGGGCTTAGCAATTAGGTACCAATTTTACTTAAACTTTGGGGCATATTTTACAAGGAGCTCGCGCTGCGGCTGCATCATTTATTTTGATGCAATGGCAGCACTTTCTTTGCTCTATATTTACAATGTGACGCACCTAGCCATGTGCGTCACGTTTCGTAGGCCTGAGTTGGCTTTTACCTTCGTCGGAATTGGCTGCATGGCATTAGTTTTAGTATATGCAAGGTAGGCGTTCCCACCTAAAATCCCCTATAAAACAGACACAGTGGCATTATTGACATTTTGTAAAAGCAACGCATCTTCGGGAAGCGGGCCGCTGAGCTTGAAATGCGTCACAATTCCTAAGCCTCTAGGCGTAGGAATGACGCATTGGCTGTGGCATAGGTATCTGACCAGCTGAAGTGACATGAAACAGTGTAATCTGCTATCAAGTCACATTGCCTAAACAGGTAAGGGCACAAGGTAGGTAATACAGTAAATATCACATCACACACCATCACTCACGTTGTACTTTCACATAATATGTGACAAATATGTAGACACAGTGGTACACATAAGTACACTATGCCCACTTGTATGCATGACAGCCAGGACCAATGTAATAGAGTGGAAGGTGAGTTTTTCACCTTTTCACACTCTATTACATTGATCCCCACACATGAGGATACTAGCATCAGTCAAAACTGAGGCATCGCCTCTGATTTCAGACGCATTGTTGTAGTTGTGTAAGTCATATGACCAACTACAGCAATGCACCACATTTGGGTCGGATGCCTTGCGGCATCCTACCCACAGATGAGTCAGAAATTCGGACGCATCCTTGGGACTTTGCGCCATGGAGCCCTGTAGTGTAAATACGGCGCATCCATGGTGTCGTAAGATTTTTTGACGCAGGTGCACAAAACGTTTTGTAAATAGGGCCCTGAGTATCTAAGTAAACAGGCAAAGATAAAAACCAATCGCTCTGGCTTGCATTTTGAGTCCTGAATAAAACATTTAAAAAGCCTTCCACAGTGAAAAAAAACAAAACAAAAAAAAAGATTACTTTCTCTAAACATTGCATCTATGAGATAATTTTTTTTTAAAGAGTAGAGAATCAGCGCACATTTTAGATGTAAAAT
This sequence comes from Calotriton arnoldi, assembly GCA_963921515.1. Taxonomy (NCBI): domain Eukaryota; kingdom Metazoa; phylum Chordata; class Amphibia; order Caudata; family Salamandridae; genus Calotriton; species Calotriton arnoldi. The sequence goes on along the minus strand of CAWUFW010004481.1, from coordinate 522,511 downwards.
AGCCCCTTGTGAATTACAATAGCATAAGGCGAAAGAGAAATACTGGTCTGGATGGAGTCAAAGCCCACTCTATGTAGTTGCAAAAGAATGGGGAACCATGGGCCTGATTCACAAGGTAAACATACACTTGTGTGTAAATTTACTACTTTTTGGTATTCACAAAGGTAAATTTAGACCAAAAGTCTAACTTTACGATTTTTCGGTATTCACAAAAGTAAACTTAGACCAAAAATCTAACTTTACTAGTAGTTACTTATCTTTGTGAATACTGAAAAGCAGTAAAGTTAGACTTTTCATCTAAGTTTACCTTTGTACATACCGAAAAGTAGTAAACTTGTACAAAAGTGTAGGTTTACCTTTGTGAATCTGGCCCAATATCTCCAGCAGACAGCTACTCTGTCAAACTAGCCCTACAAATATTGACATATCTAGAACACACAGAACTCTTTAATGAAACACTATCTGAGCCTTAACTTGAGTGCAACTAATCCAAAATGCTTAGCATTATCCCTTGAAATTAAATTCATGAGGTAGTGAACACACCAGCATCTCATCCTCTTCTGGTGTAAAGCTCAATAACTAGACACATTGTATGACTAAAATGAAGGAGAAGGCACTTGCTGACAGCACACAGCCCCAAAGGTCCTTTTTGGATGACTCCCAAATAGAATTCCCATTTAGTCAGCTAAATGTTCCACATTCTCTTTGCCTGGAGTACATCACCTCACACAGGAGATTTGGAATGCAAGTCCATTCTCGTCAATTCTCATGTCCAGATGTATTCAGAATTCTTTCAAGTTAACGTGGCATGCAAATTAGATACCATGGTTTACGCTGTTCTTGAAAAATCAGTCTGTCTTCCCTGGTGCATTCTAAAAGCCAAAAGGTATGTCAAGATCGCCTGACCTCTATTGAAAGCTCTAATCAAAGACTTTTGTCAATGCTTCCTATTTTTATGCAGTTGCCATTCTTGACTGGCAGAAGAGGTATGTCAGATTCTTTTTTCAATGTGAAATGAGTGTGGAAGTAGTATTCTTATTAAGATTAACAGTAATCTTTAGCAGCTGTGCTTAGTCAAATGGGGGGGTGGGGCGGAGGGGGGGGGTTAGACTTGTTAGCCTTATGGTGGGCTTCCCCTAAATATTTTTTCTTCAACCTCCTATTTTTCTGAATATTTTTTTGCTGGCCTTAGGACTCTGTGCACCTCTCCACTGCTAACTAGTGCTAAAGTGCTTGTGCTCACCCCTTTAAACATGATAAAATTGGCTTACACCTGATTGGCTTATTTAATGTACTTATAAGTCCCTAGTAAAGTGGTATAACATATACCCAGGGCCTGTGAATTAAATCCTACTAGTGGGCCGACACACTTATTGTGCCACCAACTCAAGTAGCCCCTTAATATATGTCCCATGCCTGGCATTGCAGCCTGAATGCAGTAAAAAGTTGGCATTTTCTTGCCCTTGCTATTTTGTGCCTGCAGCCTGGTCCTGAGTCACACGACTGGGTGTAGTTGGTAGGCGGACTATGTTTGTTCTTCCCAGACAGCTACACAAAAGGGGAATTCGGTGTTCCTGGATGGGCCATCGCTGGCAGGATGGGGGGCAAAGCTGGGCACAGCCCCACTTTCAAACGGATAGGCTGTGCCCTGCCTTCATAAAAAGAGCTTTACACTACCTCATGGTGCCTATAGTCAGGTTATAGCTAGGGCAGAGAAGACAGGAAATTCCAAGCACTTTGAAGGGAAATTTCTAGAAACTTTTCCTTCTTTAAAGAAGGCACCGGGTATAAAAATAGGAGCTTCAGGCCCACCTCTTAAGTTCACTTTCTGCACCTGGAAGGACTGCTCTGCTGCCTGAAGCGTGCCTGGAACCCACAGAGGTCTGCTCTGCTGCTTAAGCCCTGTTCCATTTCTTGAACACAGGATTACCAGAGTGGCTACGAGGGCTAGTTGACTCACCTTTTGGTCAGAGCCTCAGGAACAGACAAGTCTCCAACTATCTTGATCCCACACCTGGACCCAGCCTGAGTGAGTGGTGACCCTCCATGTGGTGCCATTCCAGTCCTGGAACCTCAGAAGTGGAGCTAAAGGTGCCCAGATGACCCTAATCCTAAAACTTGGGACTTGAAAACTTTTTGGGTAAAAAGTTCTCTGAGAACCAAGAGGAGACCAGGACCTACCTACTTTTCTCTGCCCAAGAAGCATCATCAGCCTGACTTCACGGCAGCACCCACTGCATTCTCCACAGCACAAAATCCTGTTCAGCGGTCCTTCGCAGGGGGGTATGCGGCCTCGTGGAGTCCTCGTCAGCTACAGATTGCAGCATTGTCCCACTGGAGATTTTTAACTTCCTAAAAAAAGAGACTATGTCCAAACATAGAAATCTTCACTGCAACTTCATCTAGTGGCTCCCTGATGATAAAGCCTCCTCCTCTGATGCCACCTGCACCCTTTCCCTGCTGGAATTTTACCTTCTCAGACAATTTTTGTTGAAATTTTAAGTATGAACGTAACCAGCTACTGGTCTTTATCCACTTCTTGTTACCAGACCCGAGCTTCATTTTTCGCTTTTGCGGTTGGTGTTTTGATCTTTTTAGTCACTAGTCTTAACCATAAACTTTAAAAATTCATTACTCCGGATCTACTGATTGCATTTCTGTCATTTTTGTGTCAAATAATTTATTAAAATTTACTCTATTGTTCTAAATCGGAGCTGGATTTTTCTTGTGTTTTTTTTATTTTTTATTATTGTTTGTGTACTGCGTAAATACTTTACACATTGCCTTTAAATTAGCCTGAATGCTTTTGTGCCAAGCTACCAGAGGGTTAAGCACGGGTTAATTTAGCAACTTTTTTGGTTCACCCTGACAGAGGTTGTGCCTGTTCTCTGAGCTGGATTAACACTCAACCAACAACCCAACTCCCCACAGGGGGGATGTCTTTGGGAGGCAACTTTTTGAAGAAATGCCAAAATACATCTGTGGGTTTACTTTTTACAAAGACCTGGCATAATGTACCAAGTGATTCAAGGCTATGGTTTTTGGTTGAGCACTAGGGCGGAAAGACTGTGTCCCAAGCTAGAGACATGTTCCCTCTCCAGCCTCTTCACGTAATGGATTATTTGAGTGAAACTGCCCTACTGTTCCCAGATGAGATTATGGATCTGAGAGTTCATCCGTCCATAACCAACTTAAATGTATATGAGTCAATTTAGAAACTCCTTCTAGCATATTAAAGATAGGCAGTTAAATCCTTTGTACTCTATGGGCCAAGCATTACTCCTTATCTTTATGATCTACACTTCAAAAGGGGTTATCAGCTCAAATTTAGAGAAGCATCTTAGCAACGTATTGTGATTCTTCCCTTCTCTTTACAAGCAGCAGGCTAGCCTGGTAAACCAAAAATAAGTCAAAAGCCCTATAACTGACTTTCAAAGTTCTCAATTCCTGGGATGGCAGCACTAACCTTCTGGTCAAAAAGAAAGATAAGGAGTCATTAAACTCTCCAAAATGGACAACTCACTAGTTTTCAAGGAAAGAACACAAATTCTGAGGATCAACTTTCAAGAATGGGACTAACTCACAAGTGCCTGAATACCCTATCGAGTGATTAGCTGCGCTTTATAAATCCTAATTGATTGGTTGATTGACAAGCCCTGTGTACCTGTACCCAATTGACATCCTTAACACTTTTACCTCTCATTCTACAGCCAAGTCTAGAAGTAGAATTATACGACCATTTCCCATAATGTACTATCACATCCTATGATTTAACAAGCTGACAAGATCAGCAGTCCTTTATTTGAACAGTGTTGTGCATTTCATTATGCACTTCAAAACCATCCTGACAAGAGCTTAGAGAGAAACACTAATCTTTAGGTCTCTGTTTCAGAGGGTAAGTTTCACACTAAAATTATAGAAATCAGTATTATTCAATCACAAAAATGTCCATTTTTGAATTTTCTTATGAAAACGACCTTATTAGTTTTAAAGCTGAATACACTCAAATTGTCTCAAGTTCACAATTTCCTCAATGCCAAAATTGAAAAAAATACCTTCAATATAGCTGAGGAAGGGAAACCACTATTCTTCTGTTCTAGAAGCCAATCGTTCAAGGTCTCTTGAATTACAGGGCCTTGCCAATGTTCAAGAAAAGGTATAATGTATATGAATTACCTCTCCCTGACTCAATGGACTAGTTGTTAAATCATACTCAAGTTTGAATAGCAATTACATATCTGGCACATATTATGACCCACTCATCCTGTCAGGGTAGAGCCAAAGACAGCGGCCTGAAATTCTTATTTATGTGAGTAATCACATTTACATGCATTTGTTTGTGGGGTACTAGGCAGACATTCCACACCTTAATTCAGTATCACACAAACTAGTCCCACAATTTATAAAATGCTACTGCCAACCAAAATGTATCCTTATTCAAAACCATCAAGACGCATGCGGAAAGAGCCTAACAGCACACATATATTGAGTACAAGCAGAACAATGGCTCAGTGTTCTTAGGTCACAGAATGAGAGACTTCAATTAAAAAATGACACGTTCTTGAGATGCACATCATCTGTGACATTGCAGTGGAAGAAATGCAGCTATTTGGAAATGGGAAAGATTTTAAGAATCGAACGAGCATTAGGGGCCAAAATAGGGTGGGAAGCTCCATTTGTTGACTGGATTACTCCACAATGCCCCATTCAGTGGAGGTTTGTTAGGGATTGAGACAGGTGAGTTTGAGTTCTAGTCACAAGGGTGTAGAAGTATGGTAGAAATTTGGATAATGCACGATCTACTAGGAAACTAATCAGGTAGAATGATGAATTTAAGAACATCTGATATGAGTAGGAAGGTTGCAATAGCTGTAAGGGCAGCTTTTTTAAATAAGCAAATGCAAAAAAAAATCACTCAAAAAAGGTAAAGAGCAGGAGTTTCCTGAAGAGAAACAATGTTTTAGTTCATTGCCAGAATCAGAAGAAAGCAGAAAGAAAAAAGTATGCATAAGACAGAGTAAGGTAGGAAGAGAACCAGCTACATTGATGAGAAATAATTCAGGGCCACATGCACTACCATTACTGTTCGCAATTACCAAAGAACACCATGTCTGTGATTTATTTTAAATAGAGCAACCTTTCATTTTAAAAAATGCAGCCCATTTTTATTCTGACCTTTGGGTGCACATCCAGATTCCAGCAGGGCAGTCCTTCTTACTCCTCTGGAGAAAAACAATCCATGTTGGATTATGTAAGTGCAGTACTTTGTGGGACAAGAAAATGCCACACTTTGGAGGACGTTGTCATGCTTTTGGATGGCACCCAGCATCTCATTGGACAGAGGTGCCCCCCTGCTTGTCATCCCAGAACACTGAATAAATATGTGAGAGCTGCATAGTCTCTCAGATCTGCTACCTGAAACTACAAGGAGAAGATGGGCTGCCCAGCTGGAATCGGATTTCCACCCAGAGGCCTGCACTCTGACTGACTGCGCCTGCTGCACAGTCTGCCACTACAGCCCTGGGAGCTATACCTTGCTTCAAAAAGGATTAGGGAGTGGACTCCATGCAAGCTACAGGTTAACAGAGCCAACCTGCATCATCTCCACCACGAGTCCCCATCCTGGAGTGCATCCAGTGGACTTTTAAGGATTTGGCCAGGTGCATTATGGGAATTGTAGTCCAGACATCCCTGAGACAATCTAGTGGAATCCAGACCTTTGGATTGGTGTTTTGGACACTTGGAACCTACAAGGATACCTGCAGGAAGTACCTCCTGAAGTTTGGAGAACTTAGGAGAAATTCTGTGAAAAAGCTCCACGAGGTGGCCGACCCGACGTCGATAGTCAAGCCGACTAATTTTAACCACGACCCGACCTGGATTTCAGGTTTGTCCCACTGAAAGCTCCAGAGCTCCATACTTCCAGGATTTCACATGGGCCTCACAAAATATTAAGGCGGTAAACCCTAATCGAATCCGGCCTTCTGTGGAGGGGCGAGTGATGTCAGAAGAAAATGATCCAGAAAGGATTCTAAGTGTGAAGGTAAAATCTTGACTATGGCCTCCCCCTTAGTGTATTCGGCCAGGGCTCCATCGCTGGCAACCTCAAACGTTGACTTTGCTCTGGTCAAGCGACACCAGATGTCCCAGAGTGGCGCTATATGTTTTTAAGCACTATAAAGTAGTTTCTTTAAAAATTCATATCTCTGGTTCCTACATTGGATGTTTAGGGTTTTGGTGTCATTTTAAAGATAGAGGGGCATATTATCAAGGGCTCTATCGCCGCTTTAGCTGCACTTTTTGCCGCTAAAGCGGCGATATTTTCATCGCCCTATTAGCAAGCTGTCGCTAACAGGTGTTAGCGACAGCTTTTAGGCGATACCGACCGGGTTGGGTGCCGCTTTGCATGTCAGTGATATTTATCGCTAATGACATGCAAAGGAGGCGTTCCCAACCTAACAGCGACTGAAAACAGTCGCTAACATCGCTATCGCCTATTAGCAATAACGCGAAGCGATAAAAATACGCACGCTAACCGCGATTAGCGCTGGTTTTTAGAACTGGTAAAAGCATGACTTAACAATAATAGTCAATGGGAGGTGGATTGCAAGGTTAAGTCCCCAGCATTAGCGCGAGGAATCTATCGCTGGATTTCTCGCGTTATTGCTGGGTTTCGCCATATCGCTGGATATTTTATCGCATTGGAGATAAACCTTGCTAATAGCATGTTATCTCCGCGGTAATATCCAGCGATAGCCGGCGCTAGAAAAACGCGCGCTAAGCAAGCTTTGCGATAATTATCGCAGGTTCTTGCTAATATGCCCCAGAATTATTTCCTATTTTTATAACTTGGCGTGGGACTTTTATTGTGTGTTGTGTCTCACTTATTCGATGTATTGGTATTTTGAAATGCTTTACATACCTGTCTCCTAAGCTAGGCCTGATTAAGCGTTGTCAGCTATCAAGGGTTAAGTAAGGGACTAATTTACTGATACTTTTACTGGACCTTATACTGGCCTTATTGGCAGTGGTAAGTGCATACTTGCCCCTACCAATAACCCACTTTCCAGCATTTGGTGGCAGCAGAGGGAAATGGACTTGTGTTTAACGTACACCATACAGTAATTAAGTAAGATCTTTAAAAATTCTCTAAATTGTCTGACAACAAAACTTTTGATTTTCAGAAATTTGGACTAAACTGATTTTTTATCTATTGTTTTGATCTTCCTAAATTTGTTCTGATTGATAGTTGTTGAGACCCAAAACTAGGGATAACATGGAGCTGGATCTGGCTAAACTGAATAAACTCAAAGTGGCTGAGTTTAGGGTTCTATGTAAGACTAGGGGGTTACCTGCTACTATTAAGATTAGGAAGGCAGAGTTGGTTAGGTCTCTGAAGGCCATGGCCAGGTCAGCCCCTGGGAATCAAGGGGAGGGAAAGGTTGAGCCCCCCCAACGTCACCCAGGAGGAGGGTGGTGATGATGCCTCCTCCATTGCTTCCAGCGCTAGGTACATAATTCCAGATGGTGGGAGGAGGGCAGGGGCCCTATACAGGAACCACCGCTGTCCCTTGCAGAGAGGCAGCTTGAGGCCCAACTACCTCGAATAGCTTTGGAGCAGAAGAAACTGGAATTAGCTATGGAGCAGCAGAATCAAGAAGAAATGGAGGTAACGATAGTGAAGAGGAGGTTGAGATGTCCAGGGGTGGTGGATTTGACCCCAGGCTCCCAAGGGTATAGTGCCCAGGTACACAAAGGGGGATGATATTGACAAATGGCTGACTGCATTTGAAAGGGACCTTGAGATGAGGGCGGTCCACCCAAGCATCATTCAAACTGATCCCCGTAGCTGGGAGGGATAGGGTCCTGACCTTGCAGGGGGATGAAGCAAAATCCTACTTGCACATGAGGCAATGCTTAGTCAAGATGTATGGTCTGACCCCAGAACAGTACAGGGTAAGGTTCAGGGACACACAGAAGGTAAACACACTGTCATGGGTGGACTTTGCAGACATCTCAGTGAAGCCACTAGAAGGCTAGATTGGGGGTAACCAAATAAACACATATGAGGGGTTCTATAATTTGTTTTTGAAAGAGCACATTTTGACTCATTGTGTACAAGAGAAGTTGCACCAGTATCTATAGGATTCTAAGCTGACTAGCCCTAGACAGCTGGGGGAGTTAGCTGTTGAATGTGTGAGAACCCTGGTTTCCAATCAGCACCAGGGGGGTGATCAGAAGAAGGGAGGACAGGTACTTACCAATGGGAAAGCTGAGGGGAAAGATGGCCAAAAACAGACGGGGTCCTCAAAAACCCCATAAAACCTGAACAAGGAGGGGGCCCCAAGCCAATCCAACTTCAAGGGTAGGGGGTATCAAGGGAAGAATGGTAGTTTATTTGATCCCTCAAAGGTAGGACATTGCTTTTACTGTAATCAGCCAGGGCACAAGAAAGGAGGTGCTGTCTGCACAAAGAAGCCCCCCACTGGTGAGTAATCCTCAGGGATTGCATGGTGTAAGTGTGGGGATGGACAGTGTCCCAGAGATGGATAGGCTAGTGACAGAGGCAACCTTGGTATCCCTGGTTGGGGGGGGGATATTGCAACCCTGGCTGCCTTACCTCCAAGCATAGATAAGTACAGGCAGATGCCTACCATTAATGGAACTGAGGTTGAGGCTCTGAGAGGCACAGGAGCCAGTGTAACTATGCTCATGGACACACTGGTGTCTAAAGAGCAGATCATACCTGGTGAGTTTCTCCAGGTGACCTATGCAGACAGCAGAACCACACTCTATCCAATGGCTATGGTGGAAATTGGAATAGGGAGTTGTGGCAGGCTGTATGAAGGTAGTTGTGTCTCCTGCACTCCCAGTACAGTGTTTACTGGTAAAAGATCTCAAGTATCTGAATGATCGGAGGTGGAGAGAGGCAGAGAGAGGGCTCCAAATGAGAATATTGGAGCTCCCTGAGTGGGTATGTGCTGTGACCAGGTCACAGACTAGCCAGAAGGAACATGATGGACACTTGAACTCTGGAACAATGGTCCAAGCATCCATGGACAAGGGCAATGGGTCAGGTAAGCCATCCCGGGGAACTCCAGAGGTGCAGCAGGAATCTGACCCTGATGGGGAAGTTCTGATCTCTGAGGAAGAGATTCCATCCCTGCCAAATCTGTCAGACTTGGCAGAACTGACAGGAGCCAGTGGACCCTCTATAGAGGAGTTTTGTCAGGGTCAGATAGGCTGTCCCACCCGTGAGGGCTTGAGGCAGATTGCCTTAAAGCAAGAGGAAGGAGATGACAGTGGGTTCCAAGGAATCTACTAGGAAGATAGACTACTCTATACTGAGGCCAGAAACCTCAAGGAAGGGACCACCAGAAGGTTGGTGGTACCCCAGAAGTATAGGGAGTTCATCCTGGCTTTGAGTCATGAAATCCCCTTGGCAGGTCAATTGGGGCAGAACAATACTTGGAACAGGTTGGTGAAGCTTGTCTACTGGTTCCATATGTCTGAGAAGGTAAAGGAGCTCTGTAGCTCCTGTGTCACCTGCCAGGCCAGTGGTAAGACAGAGGGTACCACTGCCAGTGGGTGGGACTCCCTTTGAGAGGGTAGGGTTGGACATTGTTGGTTCCCTAGAACTCCCAACTGCATCAGGGAATATGTATATCTTGGTGGTAGTAAACCATGCCACAAGATAACCTGAGGCAATACCCTTCAGAACAGTCACTGCTCCTACAGAGGCTTGGGCCCTACTTGGTGTGTTCATCAGAGTAGGTTCCCCAAAAGAGGTTGTTTCAGTTAGGGGCACAAATTTCATGTCCAGCTATCTGAAAGCGATGTGGGACGAACGTGGTGTTACCTACAAGTTCACCATCCCATACCACCCCCAGACTAATGGTCTGGTGGAAAGGTTCAATAAGACACCAAAGGGCATGATCAATGGTTTGTCTGACAAACTCAGGAGGAGATGGGATGTTCTCCTCCTATGCCTACTGTTTGCCTACAGGGAGGTACCACAAAAGGGGGTTGCTTTCAATCCCTTTGAGTTGTTGTGTGGGCACCCTGTAAGGGGGCCATTGTACCTGCTTAGAGAGTCTATGGAAAAGCCTTTCAAGGAAGCAAAGGACAATGTGCTTCACTATGTGCTTGGCATGAGATCCCGCATAGCAGTGTACATGTACAAGGCAAGTAGGAAACTGGAGGCCGGCCAGGAGCTCACGAAGCACTGGCATGATCAAAAGGCTGCAATGCCTGAGTATACTCTAAGACAGTTGGTGTGGGTGTTGGAGCCTGTAGCTCCTAGGGCCCTCCTTAACAAGTGGACTGGGCCCTATCTAATCAATGAGAAGAAGGGTGAGGGTATCTACCTGTCCAACCTTAACACCCCCAGGAACTCTCATAGGGTACTACATGGCAATAGATTGAAACCCTACCATGACAGGGCAGACATGGCGATGTTACTGGTCACAGATGAGGGAGAAGAGGAGACTGAGCCAGTACCCGACCACCTCTCCAACCATGTGCAAGATGAGTCAGTGGAGGGAGTGGTACTCTCTCCCAAATTGACAGACCAGCAGCCCAGACTGTAACAGGTGCTGGGGTACTTTGCTAGTCTTTTCTCTTTGACCCCAGGTATTACTGATTGGTGTGTACACCACATTGACACTGGTGACAGCCCATCTTTCAAAGATAACCTATACAGGTTGTCAGACATGTCAGAGACAGCATCAAGGCTGAGGTAGCTAAGATGCTGGAATCGGGGGTAATTGAGCTCTCTGGCAGTCCATGGGCCAGTCCAGTGGTGTTAGTGTTCAAACCTAACCCCCATGGGGGAAATACGTAGTTAAGATTCTGTGTGCACTACAAAGGACTGAATGCAGTCACTAAGTCTGATGCTCACCCTATACCTAGAGCTTATGAGCTCATTGATAGGTTAAGGGGCTGATAGGTATCGAAGTACATTTGATTTGATCTCAGGCTATTGGCAGATTGCCCTCACTGAAGGACCAAAGGAGAGGTCAGCATTCTCCACCCCAGAGGGACATTACCAGTTCAAAGTAATGCCCTTCGGCTTAAACAATGCCCCTTGCCACCTTCCAACGGTTGGTGAACAGGGTCCTATTGGGTTTGGAGCAGTTCAGAGCAGCATATCTTGACGATATAGCTGTGTACAGTTCTACCTGGGAGGATCACTTAAGCCACCTGAATGGAGTGATTCAGGCCCTGCAGCAGTCATGCCTGACCATTAGGGCCAGCAAATGCCATATAAGGCAGAGATCTGTGGTATACCTGGGCCACCTGATAGGTGGATGCCATGTACAACCTCTCCATACCAAAATCCAAACCATTTTGGATTGGACAGCTCCTAATACCCAGACACAGGTCAGGGCATTCCTTGGTCTGACTAGGTACTAGAGAAGATTTTTTCAGAACTATGGGACTATTGTGGCTCCCCTGGCAGAACTTACTTCTAAGAAAATACCCAAGAAAGTGATGTGGGCCTCAGAGTGTCAGAAGGCCTTTGACACTCTGGAAGAGGCTATGTGTTTAGCACCAGTGTTACTGGCCCCTGACTACACAAAGGAATTTGTGGTTCAGACAGATGTTTCAGAACAAGGGATTGGGGCACTGTTGGCACAAATAAATGAGGAGGGCCTTGATCAGCTAGTTGCCTTTGTTAGCCGGTGACTTCTCCCTAGAGAACAGAGATGGAGTGTCATTGAGAGGGAGGTCTTTGCTGTGGTTTGGTCCCTGAAAAAGCTGAGACAATACCTGTTTTGCACTCACTTTCGTGTTCAAACTGACAACAGACCTCTCAGATGGCTCATGCAGATGAGGGGGGAGAATCCCAAGCTATTGAGGTGGTCCATTTCTCTACAGGGGATGGACTTCACAGTGGAATCAGACCTGGGGTTGCCCATGCCAATGCGGATGGACTTTCCAGGTTTTTCCTCTAAGCTGATGAAGACTACCAGGGTGCAGGCTAGTTACGTATCACCTTTCTGTTGGGGGGGCATGTTGGGAGATCATCCTTTTTTGTCCTGTTCACTGATATTTTTTGCTGAATGATATTGGTGGTAACTGACTCTGACTGTACCCTGGGCTCTGCTAATCAGGCCCAGGGTACAGTGCTATGTTTAAAAAGGTACATCTAATAGGGTACACTTATAATTGGCAATGACAGACCCCATAAGTCCCTAGTAGATAAAAGGGCCAGGGGCACAATCTACCTATAAGTCCCTAGTATGCAATAGGGCATGGAGGTTTAGAGGCCAGTGGATTTTCTGCACTTGCACATTTGCACTGTTGTGTGCTTCCTGCCCTTTGAAAGGCAGCCGTGCCTTGCAGCTTGTTTTAAAAGTAAATTCTCACAATTGGTTTTGACAGACCCTATAAGCTCATAGTATATAATAGGGCTAGGTGGTTTAAACTACCTATAAGTCCCTAGTAAATAATAGGACATGGAAGTTTAGAGGCTCAGCAGATTTCCTACACTTGCATGTGTGCACTGCTCAGTGCCTGCTGTTGCAGACTGTCTTTAAAAGTAAATTGTATGCAAATTCGACTTTGTTGGGATGGGCCCTTTAAAAGTGATTGTCTACCTAATTGTTACATATTAGGCACCCCTAAGGTCCCCCTAGGAGTCCCAGGGGAGTGGGGCCATGTAACTATAAGCAGGGACCTTATAAAAGATGTTTTATATGATCTGCTGAGGGAAAAACTTACCATTTCATTTTTCCCCATTGAAGGTTCTTAGCTCCAGAGGCTAACATTGCAATATTTTATTTAAGTATACCTATTGCTAGGAAATGTAATATCATTCAAATACTTAAAAAATGGTATTGATAAATCCAACAACTTGCCACTGTTGACTTTATCATAACTGATAGGGAAAAGAAGTTATAGAACTTTCCTTTCTGTGAGCCAAAATCCAGCCTTCTGGCAGTTTCCCCTGATTGGGCAGCTCTAACAGGCTTAGCCAGGCTGCTTTGATTAGGTGATAAGTGGCCTTCCCGGAGCACAGGTTATCGATGGTGGGAATTCTGAAACTGCAAACACCATGCCAGGCAGGGGGATGGATTATAAAACCTGGGTTTCAAGGAGAAGAAGGACTGCCCTGCTGAATATGGATCTGCACCCAAAGGCCTGCACTCTGACTGACTGTGCCTGCTGCACAATCTGGTACTACAGTCCTGGGGACTGTACTTTGCTTCAAGAAGGATTAAGGAGTGGACTCCCTGTAAACTAAGGGTTAACAGAGCCCACCTGCATCATCTCCACCAAGAGTCCCCATCCTGGAGTGCATCTGGTGCACTTTTAAGGATTTGGCCAGGTGCATTGTGGGAATTGTAGTCCAGACATCCCAGATACCATCTAGGAGATTCCAGACCTTTGGATTGGTGTTTTGGAACCTACGAGGATATCTCCAGGAAGCACCTCCTGAAATTTGAAGAACTTTGGAAAACTTTTGTGAAAAAGCTCCATGAGGTGACCAGCCCTACATTGAGGGTCAAGCCGACTACCTTCAACCGCGACCCGGCATGGATTTCAGATTCATCCCACTGAAAGCTCCAGAGTTCCAAACTTCCAGGATTTGTCCGGGGTCTCGCAGAAAGTCAAGCCGATGAACCCTCACCAAATCCGGCCTGCTGTGGAGAGTCGGTCGACGTCAGAAGAAAAAAGCTCTAGAAAAGTTTCTAAGTGTGAAGGTAAATTTTTGACCGAGGCCTCATGCTTACTGTATCCGACCAGGGCTACATCACGGTTGGCCTCAAACTTTGACTTTGTCTTGGTCAAGTGTGAGCAGATGTCCCAGAGTGGCACTATATGTTTATAAGCACTATAAAGTGGTTAGTCTTTAAAAATTCATATCTCCGGTTCCCTACATTGGATTTTTGTCCTTTTGGTGTCATTTTAAAGATAAAAATATCTCCTATTTGTATAAAATGTTGTGGGATTTCTATTGTGTGTTGTGTCTTACTTATTTGATGCATTGGTGGTTTTGAATGCTTTACATACTTGTCTCCTAAATTAGGCCTGACTGCTCGTTGTCAGCTACAAAGGGTTGAGCAAGGGACTAATTTACTGAGACCTTAACTGGACCTTTTACTGGGTTGCTGGCCTTATTGCCAGTGGTAAATGCATACTTACCCCTACCAGTAACCAACTTTCCAACACTCTCTATTTATTTAAAGTTGTTATTGGACTCTATTTTCATATTCTTAAACCATAAGTTTATTCTTTTCAGAAGGCAAAAGCATAGCATCTATCACAATTACAACATAAGGATAGACAGAAATGTAACCAAAAAGGTGTTAAGTCTCTTTTTCATTAAGCCAACTTGACAGCTTTCAATCAACAGGTGTTTCACTGCAACCCCTGCTGGGTTTGTACATCCCAAAAAGCATTTTTCCGGTCTGTGAATTGGCCCGTTTATGATAGGAAAAAAGCTTTGTACATGTGGCCCCTAGATATTGTCACAGAAATAAAGAAATATTATAGGGCTAGAAGGAAACAGAAATAATTTACTGCAAAAAGGGGTTCTGTTTCAGATGGAAAAAACTGCCCACAGAGCAAGGAAGGCATGTTCAGGTGGATGTCTTCTGAAAGGAATAAAGAAGAAAGTGCTTTTGCACAAAGATATAGGCAATGAATTTTTGGATGATGTGTTTATACATTCATGTTTCAATTCAAATGAGTTTGAGGAATAAGAAGAAGGTAATTTGATCACTGAAGAAAAGTGCCAGAATGATGTTGTTAGGGATACTTAGGGCAAAATGATGTTTGAGGCTGATTGAATCCAGGATCCTAGATCTAAGGATTGGTAGCTTCCAGAAATGCATCTACATCTCTGGTGGCAAAGCACAAGAATGTGCTGTGGTCAGAATGCTCTAGGCTGGTCAAATGAGGTGAAGTTTGTCATACTTTAACAAACTAAGGGGGATATTCACAAGAACGTGTGCTAAACATCACCCAAAAATGCTAACGCAACTTTACATATCAGAGGGAGACGGCTGAGCAGGTGCGGGTGGGGTTCGACCTCATGGCTACCAAACTGGACACCATCCATGGGTGTCTAGGTCCCATCAGGGACCAGCTCCAGTCCCTAACGGACACCCACGTCCCGCTCCATGGTCTCCAACGAGCCCTGACTGACATCGCTGGAGTCATGACGCGGAGAGAAGAACACCTGTCCGCTCAGAGTGGCTCCAGCGATCCCAGCCGTGAGCTGGCAAACATGCGGAGGCTCATGGAGGACATGGTGCGGATGGAGGCGGAAAGGATGGCAGCCACCGCTGCACATCAGCGAAATGTAGCTGGGATCTACCGTGCCCTGCAGATCCTCATCATGGCATTGCTGCCACAAGGCGTGGCGATGATGAATGCTGCTGCCCCCATATCATCCACATCTCCTCCCCCAGGTGTATCAGTGCCTCCCAGTGCGGCAGGCGTATCCACTCCAGCACCTGATGTGTCACTGCCACACAGTGCAGCCGACAATCCTCCTCCGGCCCCTGATGTGTCAGTGGCACACAGTGCCGCAGCCGATACTGCAACACCCACAGGTGGGGCAGAGCACACATCCGAGGACGAGGACGTGGATGGGATTGAGTTCAGAAGGAGGCACTAGCATTCATTTCCCCCACCTGGACCGTTTCTGCTTGGTGCCGCACATAGCCCCATGACCTTCCACTGACCCCCGATACACTCCGCTGCACTCACCTTGGACCGCGACATGGACTGCCATATCCTGTTTGATGACCAATGACACGGCGACCAGACTGCGGACTGTACCCTTCCTCTTCCGCAGTACTTGTCATCCCCGGATGGACTCTGGCTGACCCTCCACAGGCCCATATTGTGTAGTGTGCTCGGCATGGCCCTGTACCGCTCCAGCTGCAAAACTCCACTGGATATGCAATAAACATCCAGAGATGCACTGCTGTGTCATGTCTTTCATCATTCATGTATGAATGTGTGGATGAATGTAGGGACAGTGATTTCCCTTACGTCAATGATGCTCATCTAGTGGGATGCCAGTCACAGTGTGCTACATTGCCTATTGTGTTCCGGGTGCCGTGGACACTACAACAGGGACACACGCATTAGTCACTTCCTTGTCCAGACATGGACTGAACCACGCCCAGAGCCCCCGAGTCATTGTTGCAAGCCCTGCGCTGGTCTGGCGTACGCCAGGCCAGACCACTCCGCTACGCCCGAGGGGGCCCACATAGCTACATGTCGCAGGCGTACACGCTGGTGGTATGCAGGTCACTGGTCTAGTTGTCAGCATGTCACGGCCACTCCCTGAGGGCAGGTTTGCACACACACCACACCCCTCCGGCACAGGCGTCACAGGCCATGTGACCCCGCCAATATAAGGGGCAGACAACGTCACATTCCCCATTGCCGGTGGTGACTGGATGACGGATGCTCCACGATTCTCAATCATAAAGGGCCCATGAGTTGTTGCGCACAGGGTTGGTCGCACCCAAAGCCTTGCACCCGTCACGGGCCTACCACCACGCGGCGCTGACTGGGGTTGCACAGGGTTAGTGGCACCCGAAGCCTTGCGCCCGTCACGGGCCTACCACCACGTGGTGCTGACTGGGGTTGCACAGGGTTAGTGGCACCCGAAGCCTTGCGCCCATCACGGGCCTACCACCACGTGGCGCTGACTGGGGTTGCACAGGGTTAGTGGCACCGAAATAGCTGAGCGGGTGTGCAGCCTGCGATGATGACGTGTGCACTGATGTGGTCTCTGCCATTGATGACTCAGGACTCAGCGTCATGTGTGGGACCTGCTGGGCCGCGGGGCGGCTCCGCATGATGTGGACCATGCCATGGTGGCGGGACCGGGGCCTGGAGCTTGCACGGGCACGTGGTGTGCCCACTGGTGGACACACCGTTGGCGGCAGGTGAGCAGTGGGCCCAGGGTGCGCAAGTGCGGACAGCCAGCGCTGGCCAGTGGGAGGGGGTGGGGTGCGGCTGCATGCGTGCGCAGGGACGGACAGGCATTGTTGCCGTGTGCTGTGTGATGGACTCTGCCATGATTGACTCTGGCCTCGATTACAGATTGCAGACCTGGTGGCTTGCAGTGTATCCCGGCACATGGTTGGAGACACACCGGTGGCAGCAGGTGAACAGTGGGGCCTGGGTGCGCAGGGGCGGTGGTGTCTCTCTCTCTCTCCCTTCCTTCCCTTCTCTCTCTCTCACTCTCTCTCCTTTCCTTCCCTTCCCTCTCTCTCTCACTCTCTCTCTCCCTTCCTTTCCTTCCCTCTCTCTCTCACTCTCTCTCTCCCTTCCTTTCCTTCCCTCTCTCTCTCTCTCACTCGCTCTCTCCCTTCCTTTCCTTCCCTCTCTCTCTCACTCTCACTCTCTCTCTCTCCCTTCCTTTCCTTCTCTCTCTTTCTCTCTCTGCCTTTCTTTCCTTCTCTGTTTCTCTGTGTCTCGCTCCTTTGATGTGCTCATGACACACGTTCTGATTTTGTGCTTTATTTTCCAGGCTGTGACATCGAGATTGTCCCTGACGGACCCGACAGGAGTCTTCCGCATTGGTGTTTTGTGTTGTATTTCAATAAAGTTTTTGGTTGTTACTTCAGTGCTGTGTGACTGTTTCTCGTTCTTCTGGCCACACATGTGTGTTGTTTTTTGGCAATGTGCGTCATCATGCGCTTTTTGTGGCTCTTGTGTCGTGCACGGTATGTGTATGTCCGGGGGGGTGCTGGGGGTGGTGGCGGTGGGTGTTGTGGCCCTCATGGGTCTCCGAGCGCATTGATCATTGTCTCCATGGCATCTGTGGGTCTTCAGGTGTGGCTCTTGTCTGGGCTCCCTTTCATGCTGTAGGTAGTTGTCCTGCTTAGCACCAGCAAAAGGCAGGTGTTAAATCCCTGGTGCTACCGCGGCTTATCGCCTGTTTTTGGTTCGCATCGCAAATCTGGCAGTTCGTTGTGAAAGTGGTGTTGTGGTTTTTTCATGTGTTTTTGCACGGGAACGCCTACTCTGCATCAAATTAGGGTTAGTTGGTGGTGTCCACCGTGGAGATAAATTTTGGGGCAGTTATCTCAGGAATACTGGTGATGTCTGCAGTTTGCACCCGCTTGTGACTGGGGTGTTAAATCTATCTCCACTTTTGATGCATTAAGGTGGAGATAAATCGGCGGTAGGTCCTTGTGAATATGCCCCTAAGAGAGGGGATACCTAGATTTTAATAAAGTAACGACACCCAGGTAAATCGGTGCTCACCTTACATATATCTCAGACCTATGTTTGAAATCTATCTGTATTTAGATGTAGAAAGGGTAATATGAATGCATATACATATATATATATATATATTTAATAATAGGGTCCTCACCCCCAGGTACCACCTGTGACATGCTTCATCATTTGACCCTCACTCATACACATGAAGTGTATGAGTGGACTCAACACGTTTGTAAGCGGAGTGCTAAGGTAACTGTGAGTGAAGGCAGGGAGTGTGGGTATGTTAAAATAACCTCCTAAACATAAAAAAGTTTTAAATGGTGTATGCCTAGGGGCTAGATTAAAAATAAGATTGACGACGCTCTTGGGATTTTAATGATCCCAGGTGTCTAATTGGTCGACATGTTTTAGCCATTAGGACTGCCTCGAAAGGTCAATTGGCTTTCTTCAGGTCCTACGTTTACCCTGCTAATTTATAGTGAGAAGCCTCTGTCCCCCATGGTGGCATGTAAGATCGGGGGGACGGTGGGTGCTGGAGGATTCCCACAACGGCCACAGGTAAGAGTGGAGGCTGGCGATTCCCATGTGTCTGCCACCCCGCGGTGGTCGTCGGTACGAGCGGGGGCATGTAGCTAGACCTTTGCCCGCCCATGGCGGCCCCGGCGTTTGCCACCCATGGTGGCATGAAAGAGTGGGGGTACGGTGGGTGCTGGAGGATTCCCGCAACAGCCACAGATAAGAGTGGGGGGCTGGCAATTCCCATGTGTCTGCCGTCGGTACGAGCGGGCGGGTGGGGGGGGCTGATGCCCCCAAAACTCATGTTGCACACGGCGGTCCGCCCACCCCCCTTGCTATGCCACTGCTCAGAACAGTTTTGAACCAAAAATATTTTAAGTCCTGTGTTTTGGATTTTGACTATCTGGTCACCTTTAACACCACCACCAAGGATCCAGGACTGGAGGCTCACCACTTAGGGTGTTGTGACTCACTCAGGCTGGGTCCAGGTGTGAGTTCAAGATAATTGGAGCGTTTTCTGTCCCTCAGGCTCTGATCAGGAGACCAGCTAACTAGCCCTTGGAGTCCCTCTGGTAGTCATGGGTTCTAGAAGTGGAACTGGGTTCAAGTAGCAAGTCAGGCCTCTGTGGGTTCAAGGCAGGCTTCAGCTGAGAATGCAACCCTTCCAGGTGCAGCAAAGCAGTCTTCTGAAGTGCACAGCAGGCTGCAGACGCATGCAGTCCTCTGAGAGTCCTTTCGCAGGTTGAGAAAGTGGGTCTGAGGGGCCTATTTCTATACCTTGTGCCTTCTTTGAAGTAGGAGAAGATTCTAGAGAATTCCATTTGAAGTGCTTGAAATGTTCTGCTTCCCCTGCCTTGGCTCCTGATTGTTTGCATAAACAATGCAGGGGTGACAAGTCCTTTGTGTGAAGGCAGAGCACAGCCTATTCAGTTTCAAGTGGGGCTTTGCCCAGCTCCGCCCCCCATCCTGCCAGTGATGGCCCATCCAAGCGCACCTAAATCCTCTATTGTCTGGCTGTCTGGGAGGAATAAACAAAGTCCAACTGCCAACTATACCCAATCATGTGTCCCAGGACCAGGCTACAGATAACAAAGAGTTAGGGCAGGAAAATGCCATCTTTCTAAAGAACACACAAGATGATGGACGGAATGTTGCACAATGGCAAACATTCACCCCCAGTCACAGATCTGGGTTTAATCCATCGTTATTTTGCTTCACCACGCCACCCCAGTTCAGACATGGCCATATGCAAATCAGTCTTGACCCTGTGCCTCATGGGAACAGTCCAGACCGAACTGCCAAGCCATGTCTTCCCTGGACCGGAATCAAGCATCCTAGGACCGGTTTCGGGCATTCAGCCCTCATCAGCCAGGATAGCCTGACTCCAGTGGCGCAGTGAGCACGGGACCCACGTCTGGGCATACCCTTCCCACTTGGGGCGAATTGCAAAACACACAAGATGATGGACGGAATGTTGCACAATGGTAAACATTCACCCCCAGTCACAGATCTGGGTTTAATCCATCGTTATTTTGCTTCACCACGCCACCCCAGTTCAGACATGGCCATATGCAAATCAGTCTTGACCCTGTGCCTCATGGGAACAGTCCAGACCGAACTGCCAAGCCATGTCTTCCCTGGACCGGAATCAAGCATCCTAGGACCGGTTTCGGGCATTCATCCCTCATCAGCCAGGATAGCCTGACTCCAGTGGCGCAGTGAGCACGGGACCCACGTCTGGGCATACCCTTCCCACTTGGGGCGAATTGCAAAACACACAAGATGATGGACGGAATGTTGCACAATGGCAAACATTCACCCCCAGTCACAGATCTGGGTTTAATCCATCGTTATTTTGCTTCACCACGCCACCCCAGTTCAGACATGGCCATATACAAATCAGTCTTGACCCTGTGCCTCAAGGGAACAGTCCAGACCGAACTGCCAAGCCATGTCTTCCCTGGACCGGAATCAAGCATCCTAGGACCGGTTTCGGGCATTCAGCCCTCATCAGCCAGGATAGCCTGACTCCAGTGGCGCAGTGAGCACGGGACCCACGTCTGGGCATACCCTTCCCACTTGGGGCGAATTGCAAAACACACAAGATGATGGATGGAATGTTGCACAATGGCAAACATTCACCCCCAGTCACAGATCTGGGTTTAATCCATCGTTATTTTGCTTCACCACGCCACCCCAGTTCAGACATGGCCATATGCAAATCAGTCTTGACCCTGTGCCTCATGGGAACAGTCCAGACCGAACTACCAAGCCATGTCTTCCCTGGACCGGAATCAAGCATCCTAGGACCGGTTTCGGGCATTCAGCCCTCATCAGCCAGGATAGCCTGACTCCAGTGGCGCAGTGAGCACAGGACCCACGTCTGGGCATACCCTTCCCACTTGGGGCAAATTGCAAAACACACAAGATGATGGACGGAATGTTGCACAATGGCAAACATTCACCCCCAGTCACAGATCTGGGTTTAATCCATCGTTATTTTGCTTCACTACGCCACCCCAGTTCAGACATGGCCATATGCAAATCAGTCTTGACCCTGTGCCTCATGGGAACAGTCCAGACCGAACTGCCAAGCCATGTCTTCCCTGGACCGGAATCAAGCATCCTAGGACCGGTTTCGGGCATTCAGCCCTCATCAGCCAGGATAGCCTGACTCCAGTGGCGCAGTGAGCACGGGACCCACGTCTGGGCATACCCTTCCCACTTGGGGCGAAGTGCAAAACACACAAGATGATGGACGGAATGTTGCACAATGGCAAACATTCACCCCCAGTCACAGATCTGGGTTTAATCCATCGTTATTTTGCTTCACCACGCCACCCCAGTTCAGACATGGCCATATGCAAATCAGTCTTGACCCTGTGCCTCATGGGAAAAGTCCAGACCGAACTGCCAAGCCATGTCTTCCCTGGACCGGAATCAAGCATCCTAGGACCGGTTTCGGGCATTCAGCCCTCATCAGCCAGGATAGCCTGACTCCAGTGGCGCAGTGAGCACGGGACCCACGTCTGGGCATACCCTTCCCACTTGGGGCGAATTGCAAAACACACAAGATGATGGACGGAATGTTGCACAATGGCAAACATTCACCCCCAGTCAGTCAGATTTGCATATGGCTGGGTCCAAACTGGGGTGGTGTGGTGAGCAAAAGAATGATGGATTTAACCCAGATCCTTGTGACTGGGGGTGAATGTTTGCATTGTCCAGCATTCCGTCCATCAATTGTTTCTTTTGCATTTGTCGCCCTAAGTGGGAAGGGTATGCCCAGACGTGGGTCCCGTGCTCACTACACCACTGGATTCAAGCTAGCCTGGCTGAAGAAGAGTGATGCCCTGAAACCGGTCCCAGGATGCTTGTTTCCAGTCAGAGAGGACCTGGCTTGGCAGTTCGGGCTGGACTGTTCCCACAGGAACAGGGTCAAGACTTATTTGCATATGGCTGGGTCCAAACTGGGGTGGTGTGGTGAGCAAAAGAATGATGGATTTAACCCAGATCCTTGTGACTGGGGGTGAATGTTTGCATTGTCCAGCATTCCGTCCATCAATTGTTTCTTTTGCATTTGTACGCCTAAGTGGGAAGGGTATGCCCAGACGTGGGTCCGTGCTCACTACACCACTGGATTCAAGCTAGCCTGGCTGAAGAAGGTGATGCCCTGAAACCGGTCCCAGGATGCTTGTTTCCGGTCCAGGAGGACCTGGCTTGGCAGTTCGGAGCTGGACTGTTCCCACAAGGAACAGGGTCAAGACTGATTTGCATATGGCTGGGTCCAAACTGGGGTGGTGTGGTGAGCAAAGAATGATGGATTTAACCCAGATCCTTGTGACTGGGGGTGAATGTTTGCATTGTCCAACATTCCGTCCATCAATTGTTTCTTTTGCATTTGTCGCCCTAAGTGGGAAGGGTATGCCCAGACGAGGGTCCCGTGCTCACTACACCACTGGATTCAAGCTAGCCTGGCTGAAGAAGAGTGATGCCCTGAAACCGGTCCCAGGATGCTTGTTTCCGGTCCAGGAGGACCTGGCTTGGCAGTTCGGGCTGGACTGTTCCCACAAGGAACAGGGTCAAGACTGATTTGCATATGGCTGGGTCCAAACTGGGGTGGTGTGGTGAGCAAAAGAATGATGGATTTAACCCAGATCCTTGTGACTGGGGGTGAATGTTTGCATTGTCCAGCATTCCGTCCATCAATTGTTTCTTTTGCATCTTTCTAAAGAAGGCATTTCCAAATTGTAACTTAAAATCTGACTTTACAATTAAAGAGGGTTTTAAATTACAATTTCTCAGACACTAAACATGAAATTCTTGCCTATTCCCATTCAAAAGGTATCACTCATTAAATGTAAAAAGGCAACCCAATATTCTTATCCTATGGGAAAGGTAGGCCTCACAGCAATGAAAAAATAAATGTAGGAGATTTTCACTACCAGGACATGTAAAACTTAAAAGTGCATGCCCAACCTTATAATTACAAAGCACACTGCCCTATGGGTTACCTAGGTTCTACCTTAGGGGTGCCTTATATTCAATACAAGGGGATTGTAAGGCTTGGCAAAAGGGGTTGGTTTGGCAAGCCGTATTGTCAATTTAAAACTTTATTCAGGCTGCAATGGCAGGCCTGGTACATGCTTTAAGAGGCTACTTACGTGGGTGACTCAATAAGTGCTGCAGGCCCACTAGTAGCATTTAATTTGCAGGACCTGGGTATATGGTATACCATTTAACTAGGGACTTATAAGTAAATTAAATACGCCAATCAGGTGTAAGTCAATGTAACCATGTTTTAGGGTGTGAGAACAAACAATTAAACACTTTTTTTTATTTTTAAGTATCCTTATTGTTTATCACAGTGTAACATGCATACATGCTAGTGTAAGCATAGGTACGTTCTTCATAAGTAGCAAAGAGTTGCAATATATCACACATCACAGTTGGCTTATCACACATGGCTGTGTGGGTCTGAGGCCACCAGTTTCGTACAATATAAATGAACCATAAAAACAATGTTAACACATGCAGCATTCCCTCCCAACTGCCCTTCCAATCCATATACTCAAAGTACTTTCTCCCATCTCCCTCATGTTCCCACCAATGTTCTAGATGACATATTATCTTTCCAGGGCATTTGGCTAAATCCAAAATTCCCACATTCTGTCAGCCTCGCTCAACCCGCTTATAACCTCAGTCCAACTCCATGATCACACATGACCTGTGTCACCTCTGTCCTCTCGGGCACTCGGTTCACAGTGGCTGTGTGCTCAATTTCTGCTTAATTTTTTCAAGATAAGTTTCCCATTAATCCATACAGTGGCATCTCCTGTCCCGACCTGCCTGTTGGCACTGCTAACTCCGTTTCCGCCCATCTCACCACATCCTTTCTCAATAGCTGCATTGCTGAAAGCATGCTGAATTTCCATGCCATAGCTATACAATGCTTCACTGGCACCAGAGCCAAGCTCTGAAAGCAGACTAGCTGTTTTTCTCATTTGGGCCAGATGTATGACCATGTCATTTAGCGACTCGCAAATTGCGCTCAATTGTGAGTCGCAATTTGCGAGTCGCTAAATGACATGTACAACAGTGTCTGAGACACTGTTAGCAATTCCCAATGGGGTCGCAAATTTCATGCCTCATGCATATCAATGAGGCACTCGTAATTTGCGACTCCATTAGGAATGGCTGGCCCTCCCAGGTATGGTGGCCTGCTGGGCTCAGCAGACCTCCATGTCTGGGACTGCTTTTAAATAAAGCAGTATTTTTTTTTAAAATGCAGCCCGTTTTCCTTGAAGGAAAACGGGATGCATTTAAAAAAATAAAAACGAAACATTTTCGTTTCATTTTTTAAGGGCCCTGGGACCACTGCCTGCCCCTAAAAAATATTTCCCCCTGCATTCACAGAAGGGAAGAGGGCGGAAAATTGCGAGTGTTTTGCGACCGCAATTGCAGTCGCAAAACATTCTTACGTAGGCCTCTCACTCGCTATTAGGAAGGGACGCCCTTGGAACGCTCCTTCATAATAGTGACTCGCAATTCCTATTTAGTAAGTCGCAAAAAAATTGCGACTTGCTAAATAGGGATTGTACATGGCCCTATTAGATTTTGCATGCGCAAACGGGTCGCAAACCCGTTAGCGCATGCAAAATAGGGTCGTACATCTGGCCCTTAGTGACTGTGCGCACATCCAGCAGGCATCTGAGAGGATCCTGCGGCAGTATAGAAGCAGTCACCTCGGAAATACATCGCGTCACCGCTCCTCAGAATGTAGATATTACGGGACAGGGCCATACCATGTGCACAAAGTCCGCCTCCTCCGTGCAACATCTAGGACAAGTGCACTGGGCACCAGCACACATTTTCCCTATCCTGTCTGAGGATAGAAAAGCAGGGTGTAAATAATTAAATTGGGTGAAATGGAACCTAGCATTTCTAGACACAGTTTTGATCGCTTCCAAGCAGCGAACCCATGAAGTCATCAGTATGTCGGTTACCAGTTTGTCTTCCCACCAGTCCATGAGAGCCTGTGATCCCCTTATGGTGTCTAGCAGTAGGGCCAGATATAGTCCCACAATTACATGTTTTGTCTGTCTGAATCGAAGACCATCTCTAGCCGTCCTTCGGTGTTGGGTAAATCTTGTTCTGAGCCCCACATATTGAGTGAGTACAAGAACTTTAGCACTGGAAAAAAGTATTCAGCAAAATAGGAGGGTGAAGGCAAAAGGTTTGGATGAAGACCACCCTAAAACCGACAGGTCTAACAGTATGAAGTAAAAACTTGGGATGTGACTCCATCAGGTGCTAATCAGTTGAGGATTTCTAATGTGAGAAAACAGAAGCAAGTTGCTGTGGTTATCATTGTGAGAAGGGTTAAATGCGTTATGTGAGAAGCTGGAATCAATGTAGAAGAGTTTGATGCTAATTCAGCTGAAGGTGCACCGGCTTCAAAAGTATTTTTAGGCACAAAGGTTTGAGAAACTTTTGGGGTCTGCATATTGGATGAATGTTTCAAAGTTTGCAATGTTTTATTTTAAGCCAATTAATTCTGCATCAACATGTGTGGTACAAGGGCTTTGACTTTTTATCAGGTTCATGCCATAAAAATGTGATTTTCTGAGCTTAAAGTGTAAATAAAATCCAGATTGTATTACAGATATGGAGACTCGGATTATCCCTGCCAGGATACCTTGCCCTCACATCCACCCCATCACATCCAAGACAAAAGTGCCGACCCAGTATTGATTGTTTGTTTTTTCCCTAACAAAAAGTCTCTAAGGACCTTGATTTGCAGGGAGCTTACTTCCTGTGCCTCAGGACAACTGTTTTCCCCACACTGGGTTCATAATGCCTTTCATAAACAAAACTGAATAGGGAAATCAAGTGACAGTCACCCTGCCCTAAATGAGGTTGGACGACTGCCCCAAGGTAGAAGGGCAACAAGGTCAAGGGTTTACAGAGGATTCAAAATCGAGCATCCAAATTCTTCCTAAATTTGGTGATGAAGGGACACATCTCACCCCTGTCAAAATAACTGCACTGACTACCACGAAATAAGAGACTCGACTGTGAGCTTTTGGTCCCATTCATCAAGCCGTTTAGGGTCAATGGCTGGAGTACGTCTACACACTGTTTCATAATACTATAATTAGGCTGTCCGGTTTTAGGTTTAAACCTATAATAACTTATAAAACCCCACCGGAAGGAAAATAGCCCTCTCCAGTGTAAACATATAAACACTGAAAAAACCCCTGCACAACCACAAACTAAATGCCATTCAAAGAAAGGAAAAGGAGAGCGATTGAGTCATTTTTATTTTTTCCTGAAGGTGGCAATACAATGTAACTTTGTTATTTAAGGTAGCTGTAAGAAAGACTGGAATAACGTTATTCTGCAACATGTTAGAGTGCTTGCCACTTGGTAAGCAAAGAAATGTTTAGGAGCAATTCAGGAACTTTAATTTTACAATGTATGAGAAATAGCCCTTCACCAACCATGTCATTTGAATTCAATGAAGCCTCACTGTGGTACTCTGCACAAGTTATAGATCCTTTCCGTAAATGAAAATTTTCTCGCTACAGCGTAGTGGAATCAACTACTAAACTGCACCCACAAATGCTTTGATAAAGCAACTTTACATGCTAAAAAAAAAAAGCATATAACCAATTCACAAAAGTGAACTTTGAAGTTAAAATATCAGCCAATGAGAGAGGTGATGATTTTGGGATCCCCCCTAACCTAGGGGGAGGACCAAGCAGATGCCTTGAACACAAAGAGCACATCATGCTGAACGATTCAGTGGTGGTCCCATCCTGTTAGGACCACCCCAAGCACAGTTATGGGCAAAAATACAATCCCAACCAAAGGCTCTGCAAAGCATTATGGGATGAGATTAGCAGTGGGCAGTGAATATTATAGTATCCAATATCAAAATAATTCTACAAAGAGCTGCAGTTCAACTCGTCGTTACTAGATGTCCCTCACGAGTCAAATGCAAAAGCATTGAAACCCTTTCATGAAGCTGCAGTTCCACTAGTGCGTTACTAGGTGTCCCTCACGAGTCAAATGCAAAAGCATTGAAACCCTGAGCTGAGAGCTAATACTATAAATTCTACAAAGAGCTGAACTGCAGCTTCATGAAAGGGTTTCAATGCTTTTGCATTTGACTCGTGAGGGACACCTAGTACCGACTAGTTGAACTGCAGCTCTTTGTAGAATTATTTTGATATTGGATACTATAATATTCACTGCCCACTGCTAATCTCGTCCCATAATGCTTTGCAGGGCCTTTGGTTGGGATTGTATTTTTGCCCATAACTGTGCTTGGGGTGGTCCTAAGAGGATGGGACCACCACCGAATCGTTCAGCAAGATGTGCTCTTTGTTTTCAAGGCATCTGCTTGGTTTTCTCCCTAGGTTAGGGAGGATCTCAAAATCATCACCTCTCTCACTGCGTGCTAAATTTTCATTTTCACTTTTGTGAAATTACTATATGCATTTTAGCATGTAAAAACAGAGATACTTGTTATTTTACCAAAAGTATGTGAGGTTTCTGTTTTCTTAAGTGGGAAGTGGAGCAACAACTACGCCCACCCTTATTCAAAAGTACTGCTTCAGTTTTGACCGCTTCAATAACTCTTAGTGCATATGTGCCCAGTTAAACTTATATGTTGCAGAACCTGTTGCAGAGAATCACAATCTTAAGATGCACCAGTATTGGCATGGAAAGCTATGTCAGTGGCCAGAGTTAGCAAAATGTGTACTGGCTAATTTGGCGTTGCCTGTCTCAAATGCCAATGTTGAGAGGGCCTTTTCACAGATAAAAGTTTACATGGGAAGGAAAGAGCGAGCGTGCATGACCAAAGACTCACTGAAGAAGTACTGTATGGTGTACTACAAGAAGTTTGATTTGTAAAAATGAATTTGGACCTCATATACACTGTATGTACACTGTCTATATACCATGCACTATCAGTGCAGAAAGCAAGCAATAATAAAAGCAAAAAGTTCCATAAACACCGGAAAAACACTGTTTCTGTTGTTTTTAATGGCGCCTAAATGTGTAACCACTGATAACCACTGTTTTTTTAAGGTATTGAAATCACTTGAAAACACTGAAAAAACCCCACCAGAATTTACCAATAATAGAAACTGAAAACAGGAAAGCCTAACTATAATATATAAAATTAATCAATAGAAAAAAAGCGGTTGTGGTATAAGTTCGCAGCACACTGTGACCTCTTAATTTTGAAACTATGCTCACTCTCCAGGTCAACCGTTGAAAGCACCTGGACAAACAAATTTCTGAACTACAAAGATAGAGGAGCACCATTTTTTTGTGTCAAAATCTGTTTATTGAATTTGACTCAAAGGTTACAAACATTTTATAAAAACCATAGTGCGTTCAATCCTTTTGCGCAGGAGCATAATCCATACAGTAGATAGCTATAATACAGGCACAGCTTCGTATCAAGTCCCGGATTGCTCCCGCAAACAAATCCGAGAGGAGAACCCTGCGCTGAGTCCGAATGGGAACGTATGAACCTCCGAACCAGTGGAGCACAGGGCCCAATAGCTGAGCTCTAAATTCTGTGAATGCCTTCATTTGTCGAGAAACAGAACACCAATGGATAAGTGAAAAGATGGAAAATGAAAAGAGGAAAAAAAAAAGAACTAAACCCAGGAAAACACATAGGCTTATAGTCTTATATGTGGAGGGGGATCGAGGAGTAAACCCCCCGCGACCAGTGCAGGAGGGTTCACATGTGAGGGGAGACACCCGGGCCCCAGCCTTGGTGGAGGGGAATTCCTTATTAAATCAGAAAGAGATGTAATGCCCTTAGCCTGGGACTGCATGCAAATAGAGGGAGTCCCTCCGATAAGTAGCTTACTAGCGGGCTCCAAACATAGTCGAAGCCCTTACGAGAGTCATCTACGATGTCGGACAATCGTTCCATGGCCAGTGCGCGCCATAAGCCGGCATGCCATTGTGTGAGTGAGGGAGCTTCCGGCTTCTTCCAGGCTGCCACCAAAGCCATCTTGGACGCACCCATATATAGCCACATGATGGATCGGTCCCCCTGAGTCTGATAGTTGAGAATTGGATTGCGAACCCCCAATAGTATATGTTCCATGGAGTCGCCAATCGGGTACCCCAGTATTAGCTTAATCTGGAAGAGTATTTCTTTCCCAAAGGGCTGTATGGCCGGGCAATCCCACCATATGTGTTTAAAGTCCCCCAGGAGGCCACAACCTCGCCAACAGCGATCGGTCATGTTGGGAAAAATTGAGTGCAGTTTCTGTGGGTATAAGTACCAGTCGTATAATGTTTTATAGTGGGCCTCTCTCAGGAACATGGATCGATTGTATTTCGCTATATCTTTATACAGGCATTCCCATTGCTTGTCTGATGGCGTAGTTGGCAGAATGCCCTCCCAAAATGCTTTGTGGCATGATGATCGTTGAGAACCCAATGTAAGCATGAGTGTATAGAGAAAGGAGATGCACCCCTTCCCTGCGTTGCCGGATTGGACACATTTTTCCAACAGGAGCAGCTCTCTAGTGGCTGCCTGTCGTATCTGCGGCTGCTGAACCCAGTGTACTAACTGTGCATAGGGGAAGCCTTCTGTTTGTGGGAGCTGAAAATGGTATACACAGTCTGTGAAGGAGCGCATCTTCCCTCCAGTGAAGAGGTCGGAAATCATGAGGCAACCTCCCTCCCTCCAACGATCAAAGGGCCCTTCATGTAGTGCTGGGGGGAAAGCAATGCTAAAGTGTATGGGAGTATAGGGTGATGGAAACGTGGTTACTGGTAGGGTTTTGGTCACCATGTCCCACACCTGGAGGGTCGTTGCTGTGGGTATGCTCAAATAAGCGTTGGCTGAGCTGTCCGTTCTCTGTCGCCAAGGCAAGTCCCAGATGGTTCTACCCATCACATGCCTGTCTTTGTGAAGCCACAACTTCTCCGACTCCCTCAATGACCATTCGCCCAGGACCCGCAGCTGGGCTGCTCTGTAATAAATTAGAAAGTCTGGGAGAGCAAGGCACCCCTTGAGGCGGGGCCTCGTTAAGAGGCGGTGAGAAAGATGCGCTCTTTGCCCCTGCCATATGAAGTTGATAATCATAGACTTCAGTTCTGGAAATAACCCCTTTTCAGGCAAAATAGGGAACCCCTGAAAAAGATAGAGAAGGCGTGAAAGCACGCTCATCTTTACTGTGTTGATTCGACCTATCCAAGAGATATAGGCTGCGCTCCATTTTTTTAAGTAATTTTAAGTCGTTTTTAAGCTGTCTAAGCAACGGAGGGAAGTTAGCTTTATATAAATTGCTCAATTTAGGGGTGATTTGTACCCCAAGATATGTAATTGCCTTACGTGCCCACCGAAAGGAAGACATCCCCTCAACCATCCTTTGCACCTCTGGGGGAAATGTTAGGTTTAGTACAAAGGATTTAGAGAGGTTAACCTTGAAGCCTGAAACCCTTTCAAACTGCAATAGCTCCTGGTGTATTTCGGTTAGGGAGGCTACCGGGTTAGTTATTGGCAGTAGTACATCGTCAGCAAACAACAAAATCTTGTGGTCATCTGTTCCAAACCAAATTCCACTAATCTGCAGGTTGGCTCTCACCCTAGCTGCGAAAGGTTCGATGCTGAGAGCGAAGAGCATCGGGGAGAGGGGGCAGCCTTGTCTGGTACCTCTAGCTAAGTTAAAAAAATCCGAGGCTACTCCATTCACCAAAACCCTAGATCTCGGGGCACTAAAGTTAGCCCTTACCATCCCCAAGAACGACTCACAGAACCCAGATCGGCACAGAGAAAGCTGTAAAAAGGTCCAGTCGACCCGGTCAAAGGCCTTCTCTGCATCGAGCGATAAAAGGGCCGCCGGGATCCGTTTTTTCTGGGCCTTATCTATAAGGTGAAATACCCTGCGAAGATTGTCGTGGGTCTGGTGCCCTTTGATAAACCCTGATTGGTCAGGGTGAATAAGAGAGGGTAGAATTTTCTCTAATCTAGTGGCCAGGATTTTGGAGTAAAGTTTTGCATCTAGATTTAACAAAGCGATAGGCCTATAGGAGGCACATTGCTGAGGGTCTTTGCCCGCTTTTGGGATTATCGATATCAGGGCTTCCCCCATAGAGGGTGAAACCACTTGGGTTGCCGCAATTTCATTGAATAGGAAAGTTAGCTGAGGGGCTAAGTCAGCAGCAAAGGTTCGATAAAACTGCGCAGTAAACCCATCTGGGCCCGGGGCTTTATGTTGCTTGAGTGAGTCAATGGCTGCCTGCACTTCCTCCTGGGATATGGCACAGCCCAGCTGCTCATTGGTTGATGCTGGGACCTGAGGGAGTTCCAAAGCATCTAGGTATTGCGTCTGGTCCGACACTCGTGGGGGTTCTGCCTGGTATAATGTGCTATAAAAATCGTAGAACGCTCTGGCTTTCCCCTCCTCACTAGTGTGTGTGACCCCATTCCCGTCAGTGATTTGATTTACATACTGTTTCTCCTGCTTAGCCCTTGGCTGCCTCGCCAAAAGAGAGCCTGCCTTATCCCCTCCCCGTACCTTCTGGCCTGGAGCCTCAGTATCGTCTTTTCCGCTCTATTAGTGTAGATGGCGTTCAATTTCCCTCTGAGGGCTGTGACCCTTCTAAGGGCCTGAATTGAGGGTGTGGCCTTATGGGTGTTTTCCGCCTTGAGCAATTCTTGTTCCAACTCCAACCGTTCCTTCGTCTGGACTTTCCTGAGGGAGGTGGCTAGGGAGATGCAATAACACCGTATATGCGCCTTAAAAGCATCCCAATTGTTTGCGGCGGATGTATCCGCAGGATCGTTAATAGAGAAGAAGTCCCTAATAGCTTTACGGATGCCATCTCTGTGTAATCTATCCCTGCACAGCACCTCTGGGAAATACCATCTGGTCAGTTTAGAACGTGGGGCTGGCCAATTTAATACACAGGTCACAGGAGCATGGTCCGAGATAGCTATGGGGAGGAAGAGGGAGGTCGTACATGCGTTAATGAGAGATTGACTGACAAAAATTTGGTCTATCCTCGAGTAGGACCTATGGGCGTGTGAGAAGAAGGAATAGTCACGCATGTTGGGATTAAGGCTCCTCCAGATGTCTAGAAGGCCCAATTGTTGCATGGATGCTTTCAGAGCCTCGCTGAACACCCCCCGGCTCTCTGTGGATGTGTAGTGTCCATCTGTGGGTCCCAGATGAGATTAAAATTACCCATGAGAACAATTTCCCCCGATGCAAAACACGCTAGGGACAGGAGAAAGGCCGAGAGAAACTCTCCCTGTCCTAAATTAGGCGCGTACACTGTGGCTATCGTGCAGGGCCTTCCCAATAGCATGCCCCTAACCATAATAAATCTCCCCTCCTTGTCACTTTTCGAGGCTTCAAGGTGGAAGTGAGCTGAGGAATGAAATAACAGGGCAACCCCATTTTGTTTTCTGGGGTTAGCTGCCCGAAATATCAAGGGTTAGTGTCTATGCTTTAGCCGCGCTTCCTCTCCCCTCTTAAGATGAGTCTCCTGCACCGCCACTACCTGTGGACCCTGATCCCCCAGAAATTTCCAGAAGCGTTGTCTCTTGTTAGGGGAGTTAAGGGCCCCTAACATTCCATGACATTAATGTAACCCCCATCTGCCCCCTCGTCCTGATGTAAATCGTAGCGGGGTACCCCTCGTCCCCCCCGCGCCTCCCCATCATGTTTAGGTTGTGATCCCTGGGAAAAACATGTAACAACACAACTACATAAACAGAAAACATAAACTGTTCAAGAGTCTGCGAGGTCCCTTGGGACCGTATCTTCGGAAAGCTACTGGGGCAAGACCACTCCCGCACCCAGAGCCCCGTGAGAGATCTCTGGAAGACCCTTGTCCCTGGTATTGTCATTTCTCAGATCCGGCCAGCAAGGCGGCACTTGTCAGATAATGTAATCCAGTGTGCGACCATAGGAGGCGGAGAATCAGACGGGGACGAGATCCTTTCATCTGCCCTGTCCCCTTACTAGGGGGGATCCAAACATCTCGGAGAAGGTTCTATATTGTCCTACACTTGCTTGGGCAGGCAGACGCTACTGTAGAGTGAGCAAAGAGTGAGATGGGCATGAAAACTCATTACGAAAATTTCTTGTTTGCCTTCCTAGGTGCCTGCCAGGTCCCCTTAGCTCCCCGGCCTGTGGGCCTGTCGGTGGGGCCTTCTTTCGGTGTTGTCTCTGTTTGCGATGAAGGGCTCTCCAGACCTAGTAAGGCCGCCGCCCCCTCCACCTCCGTGAAGTGCTGTTGTCTATTGTTGAAGGAGAAAGCCAGACCAAAGGGGTAGGTCCACCTATATCTAATGTGGTGCTCCCTCAGGGCAGATGTGATCAGTCGGAATTGTTGGCCTCTCATCAGCGTGGCTTGGGCGACATCCTGGAATAGTGTACAAGTCGCACCTTGGAATTCCACCAAGTCTCGGTCTCGGGCCTTCCGGAGCACCAGTTCCTTGACCTTGAAGGAGGTGAATTTGGCTTGGATGTCTCTTGGGTGCTGATTTCTACCCTGCAAAGACAGGCTCACCCTGTGGACGGGGTCCAGTAGCACTTCGCGCACCCCCTAGCCTAGAATGCTGGTGAATAGACCCACCATGTAAGCTTCTATGTCTGTTCCTTCTTTCCCTTCCTCCAGACGCGCACCCTTACGTTCTCTCTTCGGGAGCGGTTCTCCAAGTCCTCACACTTGAGGAGCGCTGAGTTCAACTGGGCAGTAAGGGATTCCGCCCCCTCCTCTAGTGGTTGGATTCGGCCTTCCAAATCTTGACATCTTGCTTCCAGGTCGAGGGTGCGCGCCCCCACCGAGTCCACGTCTTCCTGGAGCGCAATGATTTTAGAGCCCATTTCGGATTTGAAGGACTCAAAGGAGGCTCCGATGTCCACCTTTATGTCTTCTCTAAGTTCTCGTTTAAAGTCCCTCAAGGTTGTAAGAAGGTCCTCCCGTGTGAGCGCCATTCTGCTCGCCCCCTGGGCGTTCTCCCCCTCCTGTACCTCTCCTGCTTTGGACGCCCGAAGTAGCTGGAGACCTTATTGGGCTGAACTTTTTTGGGTGGCATAGGAGCAGCTCTGCGTCACTCCTCGTGGCCCTTCGCTCTAAGGATCAGGGGGTGGAAAGCGGTTCCTTCGAGAGAAATCTGTGATGGCTCCAGGCTCAAGCTGCCCCCCCTACCTCCAGGTGGGCCGTGTGTTTCTGCAGTGCCTGCTGAAGTAAGGCGTCTCCCCTCCCGCTTGGGACGTGGGCTCTGTAATCACTCTTCGTGCTGGGCTTTGCCTGTTCTAGCCTGGAGGACAGCCGGCACCATCTTAGGGTCAGGCAAGAGGCCAGGCATCTCTTTCGGGGGTCTCCCCTTCCTCGACATGCAGCGTGGTGCAATGGAGCCTGCCCGGGTAGACCACCCTCTTCTCTGGTTGTCCTCTGCTCAATGCGCTCATTACCTGCGGCCCCCGCGGATCTTCGCGCCCCGGGGGGGACTTCTCTCACCTTTCTGAGCCGTCTCGACCCCAGGGCGCGTCCGCCGCCCGGGGGTCTCATCAGCAGGAGCACTTGTTCAGGGGCGAAAGCTTACCTCACGACCCCCTCCTGGGAGCCCACGCGGTCCGCGCCTCTGGGGAGCCTTCTATGGCAGCTAGGCGCGGCTGCCAGACGCGGCCGCCATTTCAGGAGCTTGCGAGGTCAGTCCAATCTCTTCTGCTGGCTGCTTCATTAAGAGTGGGTTCCCCACTCCCTCCGCCAGGCATCCGGCGACCCAGGTAAGCTGCCCAGTCGCCTGTTCCCCTTACGATCAGCGGGAAGCGAGAAGTCTCATCCGCTGCAGGGTCCCTCCGTCATTTTGGCTAGGCGGCCGCGGACCCGATAATCTCACAAAAAAGGTCGTTTCGGGCCGCCGCTCACCCGCATCGGCTGTCCAGGGAAGATCTCTGCCGCTCAGACGTCCAGTCCCCGCTCTCCTTTGGCCATATGCGCGGGACTGGACACAGCTAGTCGCATTCTCACCGGGCTCTCTCACGGAGCTGAGCGAAGTCACGTCTTCGCGGCCATGATGGTTGGCCACGCCCCAGCACCATTTTTTTAACAATAAATAGTTCTGTAGAACATTAATATCTCATATCTCTCACTGCAAATTATAACAGAGAGTCAATAATTCAGAGTGACAATCACATCAATGTCAAACACTACTTGGTTTATAAAAAAACAACAGAAAATGTCATGTGTTATGTCCTTATTTTCTTTTCTTGCTTTATTTAGCATACTTCTACATGTAACAAATATTTAGACACTACATCCAACGCTTTTCATCCCAAACTCTGGGAACTTCTTCAGGGCATTAATATTGGAGCGATCCATCCATAGGCAACATGCATATAGTCCTTCTCATGCTTTTCGTGCCGGACGGCATTTCACATTATCAAATTTGGGACTGCTATTAGCATGGATTGACTTTCAGTCGTTATTGATATGTTGCCTGGTGCCCAGGAATCTCCATGAGAAGGACTATATGCATGTTGCCTATGGATGGATCGCTCCAATATTTATGCCCTGCAGAAGTATACTTCAGTATACTGCACAAACTGAATAAAGCTTTTAACAATTATCACTTGTCAGACTACAGGTCTGCAGAGATTGATAAAGTTATAAAGTGCAAAGTCCTAATCAAGACCATCGGAATACTGCATCATATTATCATGAATCATTGCTCTTTGGGGTGCCCAAAGGTAACAACCCACTAGACCCCTTGGTCCTCCTAATCTTTGTTACTGATCTGAGATAGGAGTAAGCAGTAGTTATGATATCATCAGAAGCTAAACGTTGAAGAAAGTATATTGGCTGGGTGTAGAGAAAATGTATTTAAAAGGGCTCTAATAGTACAAGATCTGGATTTCGAATAAAAGAATGCAAAAAAACATAACGTGTAAGGTGCTTTGTAAGATAATCGAATCACATGGGAAGGCATCAAGCTTACGCTCCCAGGTATTGCAGTGAGGGAATGCTACTAGCCAATGGAATAAATTAAGTCTAAACCTCCAGAGGGGGAAATTCTGACAGTGCTGGGCATTAGGTGGCAAATATGGTTGCGGGCCTTTGGAAGGGGCCAGCAAGATATAAGATATAACCAACAGCATAGTTCTAATTTTGTCCCACCTTGCTGCCCCATACTTTGCGTAGCACATATCCCTCAGTTTTCTTTTGAGGGAAAAAGGGATGAGGGGTTTTCAAACAGCTCTGGTCTAGACAGAGCCAAAGCTGAACTCTAATCTCTCTCAGCCAAGGAATATCAAGGCCCGGTCCAATGACAGGCAGTCTTGAATAATTGCTCTGTTTACTGCCAAAGCCTCATTGGTCCAAACTTGTCGGTCGCCACAACATATGAGGGCTGGACCTTATTTTGTCCTCCAAGGGGATTAGCCCAAACTCATTAAGACATATAAAAGTGGCAGTGCTTTGTGGGAGGGAAAGCAGGTGATGGCAAACCTATTTTTGGTTTTCTGTAGCTCAGTTACTTCATTACAGCCCCATACCCCGTTCCCATATGTAGACACACTTAGGCATTTCACAAGATAGATCGCTAACATATGGTGTACTGGTCTCCTTCCTAATTTAGTGGCAAAATGAAAGCGGGCATTATTACTCTGGGCAAACTCACTGTTTCCGGTCTCCAAGTACTGGTAGTAAGCCAAGTCCTGGAGTTATTAAAGACAAGATCCAGATAACTGAAAACTGGGCGTAGTTCGCAGAGTTTTGCTACGCGAAACTCTGCGAAGTTACAAAAAATCTCTGCGAAGTTCTGCGAGTAGCGGAGTGCAGTGCGAACTGTAGTTTGTGCTGGTGTTCCTGCCGCTCGGTGTAGAAATTCTACCCGAGCGGCAGCTCACGCTCGCGAACTTACCGTTCGCGATCACGAGCGAGGAAAAAACCCTGCTGCACATCGCGAAGCGGAGTTCTCTGCACTCCGCGAGCTCCGCGGAGTGCGGAGTGCAGAAAACTCCGCAACCTCCACGAACGGAGCGAAGTTCACCGCCCAAGCCTATTTGGAATGCAAAAATTATCTTAATGTAACCATGTGTCTGGGGCTTGAAGACATGACAAAAGTTTTACTTATGCTGACTTTAAGGTCTAACCCTTCCATAAAGGCTGAGAATCGATCAAGGAGGTGGTGCAATGCTGGGGGCGGTGTGCCCCATAAGGACAGCATCATCTGCAGACAGCAGAGCTGGAATAGGGCGGTGTATGACATGGGGCAAGTCCCTACATGTTTTAACCAATTACCGCTCCAGATAGTTGATATAAAGTGTGAAGAAGGAAGATGACAGGAACAACCTTGCCTTACCCCCCTGCGGATGCCAAAAGGCTCCGAGCATTTCCATCCCAAACCAAACCTCACTGATGCACTGGAGTCCCAATATATCTCTCTAATGGGGTTGATTATGGACCTATCCACCCTGAGATCTTTCATTATAGTCTATAATTTACTATGAGAGACACAATCAAAGGTGCTGGACAGGTCCATGAATCCCAAAAATAAAGAGCTCTGCTTAGCATTGGTATACTTGTCCACCAAGAGAGAGAGATGTTAAGGCATTGGTCCTCCATCCCGAGCCCCCTCCTGAATTCATACTGAAATTTGGAGAGTGTTCTGGGGTCCTCACTGCAGGCCTCAAGTTGTGATAAGAGGACATAGCCCAAGATCGTCACCGTGAAGTCCAGGAGAGAGATTGGGTAGTAACAGCCCACATCCCCTCAGTCCTGCTTTTTAAATATGGGGACAATAATAATAGCAACCAAGTGGGTGGCTTACTGGAGTGGCTTGCCTCTCGCAGAACATTTGTGACCAGTGGAGCCCAGAGTTCCATCTGGTTCTTAAAGAGGTCCAAAGGAACCCTATCGGGACCAGGGGCTTTATAACTGGGGTTTGTTCTAATAGCCTCCAAAACTTCATCATAACACAGAAGATATTTAGGCTTAAAGTTATCGCTTTTATCTAAACAAGGAATATGCTTACATTTACTCATCTCTTCCTCCATGGGTACCACGGAGTCCACCCCTCCAAAGAAAGATGCCCACTCCTGGCCTGAGCTAGCATTTTCCAAGGAAGGCTCATCAGCTTCTCTTAAAAAGGGATAGTTCACAATGCCCCAGAAAGCCCTAAGATCTTTCTTACCACTAGCTTCCTCGAGATCCTCCCAGGCTTTCCTTTTTAAAGTGTTTTTCCTGGCCTTCACTGCCTTCCGATAAGCTTTCCTACACTGGGGCACTTCTTGCGGTATCCTAATGGGTTTTTGCAGAGCAAGCATGAGTCCCTTGTGTGTACTTCAACATTATTTACAAACCAGCCCTTCCGCTCCCTGTGTGTGGACATTTGGGCATATTGAATGCAGCTGTAATAGTCTCAGAAAGGGTTCGCCTCATCATCAAATATTTAACAAGGGATGATTATCTGACACAAGTTTAGACGGGAAGGCCTCAGTATTCATGGTTTCCCACTTGATCCCAGAGCCCTTCTTGCCATGGACAGAAATTTGTACTACACACCTGTCTATGATATAAGTAGCCTGTCAGTTAGAGATAGCAGTGGATAAACTATGCAGCAGATGATCATTAAAAAGACTCAAGTGAGTGGTGCAATTACTGACAAAAGGGGTCTCAGTTGGCCAAGAAAAGAATACAATAAATGAGGGAACCTTCTCCTTTACCCACAAACGTATTTAAAAAGGGCACAGTATTACCATTAGATTCATTAGCAAAGCCCAAATTGTGCTTTATCAAAATAAAATTAAGGCTATTACCAGAGGATACATGTGAGAAGTGAGACTGTGGAAACTCATCTGCGTCTAAAACCCTGCAAGCATCTCGAAATGCTGGGGGGCAGAGGTGTGCATTAAAATCCCCCCCAAACCATGCCCAGATTTTTGCATCTTTAAGAATAAGGGAGTCCAAGTCCATGTCCAACCCAGACAATACACAGGCTGTGTCAGCAGAAGGGATGTTATTATAAAAGTTAATAATGCCCTGCCTTGCACCGCCTCTAAATTTGAGGCCGAGTAGTTGATAGAAAGGTGTGTCAGCTTTCTAGAAAAGTGTTCTGGTATGTACCATTACTGAGAGGTAGATTACCAGACCTCCCATGGGTCTAACAGAAGAGGATGGAAAGGCAACAAGATGGAATGTCTTGAAGCCTGTTAAATGTAAAGGTGTTGTAACCCAGGTTTCTTGCAGGCAGGCAATTGCAAAAATCAGCCCATAAGACATTATCGCATTTAGTGCTGAGACCTGGATACATTCCAGAAGAGGAGCGCGAGCTTCTGAGCCGTGCAATTTTGAAAAATTTTGAATGACCCTGAGATGGAGGTTCTTCATTGCAAAGGATGAAGGAGAAATTGCAATGGCCCCCCATTATAGTTGGATGTCCCACAGGGAATTTTCGCACTACTTATTCTGACCGCAGCAGGTAACTCCTGTTGTAGAGGAGAAATAAAAGTTTTGAATTGGGTACTACCAACAGCCTGAGGGGCTCATTGCTCATTTTGGGCAGCATATTAGTGAATTTGGCCTATGATTTTCCAAGTGTAAAGTACAAGTGCAGGCTTCATGCTTTGCAGGTCTCCCGTATATGGCAGTGCCCCATACTGCCATCTTGAGGAGAAAGGGAGAAGGTGACAATTTGCCGAGGGCAGACATTGATATGAACGCTGGTTACTTGCAAATGCTCATAGCCATTCCTTTGCTGCTCAACACCAACTGCTCCTCTAAATGCGCCTCTGTGGGTGGAGACAAGGTTCGTGATACTCAGATGTAAAGTAGTAGGATCATGCGGAGGTGTCTGGAATGCAAGCTCAAGCCCCGTTCGAGAATTTGCCCGTATACTACCAAATCTGATTGCCAATTTCTTGGGTGGACCAAGAAGACACAGTTATGTTTCTACCTCACATCGTTGGGTGGGGCTTAAGGTCTATGAATTCAAGACCATTGGATGTTATATGTTCCAAACCCACTAAGGTGCCAATCAATTTAAATATAGCACTCTTATTAAGAATGTCACGATTGCCTTTGGACATATAACTGGGAATCAGCACCAATTTCTTCTTCGGAAGACCGGGGTTACTAAGAGCCTCCGAGCTGGCTGATGTTATCGCACCTGTATTCCACTTGGTGGCCCCTGCATGGGACTCAAATTCCCTGTTGGTGGGATGGTCTGAGTTCGCTAGCATGCTACGTGGCTCCTGAAGCAGGAATGATGACACTGAGGCACCTGTACCCAGCGGCATTAAGAATCCAGCTACTTGGCCCTTGAGACAAGTGACACAAAGCTGGTCCACTTGGTGAATGTTTGAAATTGCTCCCTCCATGTTGCCTTGATTTTGATTGACTTGCTGGGTGTTTAACACAGCGACCTCCATGAAAGTGATGGGGTTGTCACTAGGTCTGGCCAAAAACACAGAAGGTGCTGTTGGCTTTACCGTTGAAAGGTGTCCAGAGATGATCAGGCTAGATGGATGGACTAATATGAAAAGAAGCCTGTGGGTTGGGGGGTTGGCTCTTGTTTGTAGGTATCTGCCCCGGTTTTCAGTTCGAATGCCTTTGGAGAGACATTTGGATGGGAAATGGGATGTCTTCTTTCTCTTTGATAACGTGTTTTCTATTAGGGAAGGTGCTTGAATGGAAGATGTTACAACCCGGACCATGGGACTAGATGTTGGCGGGGTAGATCGATAAATATTTACCCTAGGATGGCCAGTTCCGTTACCCTGAATACCATGGTTCTTTCCTGCTCTCCTCTGCCTTTTTCTCTCCCTTTTTAAGAGCGACCTTTGTGATACAGGGGACATGGTATATGTTTTGTTTGATGGCCCTATGGGCAATGGGGCAATGGGGCAGTGACTGTAGACTCTGGACTTGGTGGTTTCATTGGGTTGGGCAGCTTCATTAGTGGACCCTGAACCCTTACGATTCAGAGGGAGGTCATATGAGTTGGTACTAACGTTTGCGCCTCCGGCATGGACTCCTCTGTGTTGCGCATCCTTACGAGGCAATTTCCATGCGGAGACTGGTACCTTTGACGTCCTCCAGGATAGCACAGAGTACTGACGGGACAGAGGTAAGTTGATTGAGTGTAGTTGAACATGAGCAAGTATGATAACTAGTCGCCAGATATGCCTACACTCTGAGGACAATTTCATTAAAGGCCTTTAACCCCTTTAACCCCTTCGATGCTCATGACGGAATGGTTCCGTCATGAGCATCGGTGCCCCTGTGCTCATGACGGAACCATTCCGTCATGAGGCCAGAGGCACGAAATCCCTCTGCTGCAGACAGCAGAGGGATTTCTATTTCACCCTGTAGACCTTGGGAGCTGGGGAAGAGCTTCCCCAGCTCCCAGGCCCCTCCCTGGTTTCTGTGCCATGAGGATCAGCTCGCACGTCGCGCTGTCCTCATTGCACAGAAATCGAAACTGAAAATGAGCCTTTAGGCTCATTTCAGTTTCACTTCTATGTGCTCAGGGGGCTATCTCAGCCCCCCGGGCACGTAGAAAGACGGGAGAGGTATCATTGGAAAGGGGAGAATCGCCCCAGGAAGGCGATCCCCAAGCAGGGATCCACCCACTAGACACCAGGGAGGGAGGAGCGGCCCCTTGGGCAAGGGCTTTTGCTCCCCCCAATTTTTTTTGGTGCGATTTAGTCTTTTTGCCCCCCCTGGGGGGCAGATGGGGGCAGTACCCCCTAATCTGCCCCCCCGGGGGGGCAAAAAGCCCACTAGACCCCAGGGATATTTTTGTTTGCCGCATAATTTATTAGGGTGGGGGCTGCCCATAAAGGGCATGTCCATGCCCCCACCCCGCAAAATTTATAGCCTTTCTGCCCCCCCGGGGGGGCAAAAAGCCCAGTATACGCCAGGGATTTTTTTTATTATAATTTGTGGTGGGGGCTGCCCAATATAGGCATGCCCATGCCCCCACCCATCCCCGCAAAAATGACAGCCTTTCTGCCCCCCTGGGGGCAGCTGGGGCATTAGCCCCAAATCTGCCCCCCGGAGGCAAAAGCCCAGTAGACGCCAGGGATTTTATGGGCAAATTTTAATTAGGGTGGGGACATTGGCATGCCCATTTTGGGCATCCCCACCCTAATTAAAATTTGCCCATAAGCTCCCTGGCGTCTAGTGGACTTTCTGCCCCTCTGGGGGGCAGATGGGGGCATTAGCCCCCAATCTGCCCCGCCGGGGGGGGGGAAGCCCACTAGACGCCAGGGAGTTTTTTGGGCCAAATTTGAATTAGGGTGGAGGCTCCCAAAACAGGCATGCCCATGCCCCCACCCCCTCCCCCACAAAAATAACAGCCTTCCTGCCCCCCGGGGGGGGGCAAAAAGCCCACTAGACGCCAGGGATTTTTTTGGGCAAATTTTATTTAGGGTGGGGGCATTGGCTTGCCCATTTTGGGCAGGCACCCACCCTAATTAAAAGTTGCCCAAAAAACTCCCTGGCATCTAGTGGGCTTTTTGCCCCACCTGGGGGGCAGATGGGGGCATTAGCCCCCAATCTGCCCCGCCGGGGGGGCAAAAAGCCCAGTAGACGCCAGGGGGTTTTTTGGGGCAAATTTGAATTAGGGTGGGGGTTCCCAAAACGGGCATGCCCATGCCCCCACCCCCTCCCCCGAGTGAGGCACCATTTTTATCAGGAGACCTGGGCGAACACTGGGTGGTAGGAAATTTGTGTCAGCCCGGTGATGCCACAACTTTCCCACACACAAATGTGTGAAAAAAGTGATTTTTTCAGCACAATTTCAGGTTTGCAGGGGATTCTGGGTAAGAAAACGTTGGGGGATCCACACAAGCCATACCTCCCTGGAATCCCCCGGGTGTCTAGTTTTCAGAAATGTGTGGGTTTGGTAGGTTTCCTGAGGTGGCCGCCGAGCCCCGGGCCAAAAAGTCATGGGACCCCCCTTGCAAAACCAGGTCGTTTTGTGATAGGCAATTTTGATGACGCCTCAATACGTTTTGGGCCCTTGCCTGTCGCGGGTACTTGGGCCTCCCTCCCGAGTGAGGCACCATTTTTATCGGGAGACCTGGGGGAACGCTGGGTGGTAGGAAATTTGTGTCAGCCCGGTGATGCCACAACTTTCCCACACACAAATGTGTGAAAAAAGTGATTTTTTCAGC
Organism: Calotriton arnoldi; assembly: GCA_963921515.1. Taxonomy (NCBI): domain Eukaryota; kingdom Metazoa; phylum Chordata; class Amphibia; order Caudata; family Salamandridae; genus Calotriton; species Calotriton arnoldi. The sequence continues at coordinate 479,102 of CAWUFW010004481.1, read as the reverse complement.
AAAATTTCAGGTTTGCAGGGGATTCTGGGTAAGAAAACGTTGGGGATCCACGCAAGACATACCTCACTGGAAACCCCTGGGTGTCTACTTTTCAGAAATGTGTGGGTTTGGTAGGGTTCCCTAGGTGCCGGCAGAGCTAGGGTTCAAAAGCTACAGCTAGGCACTTTGCAAAAAAAGGGTCATTTTTCACTGTGAAAATGTGGTGTTTCCACGTTGCGTTTTGCGCTGTTTCCTATCGCGGGCATGAGGCATACCCACACAAGTGAGGTACCATTTTTCTCGGAAGACTTTGGGGAACGCGGGGTGGGTGGAATTTTGTGGATCCACGCAGATTCCAGAACTTTCCACCACAGAAAAGTGAGGAAAATGTGGTTTTTTTTGACAATTGTTTAGGTTTGCAAGGGATTCTGGGTAACAGAACCTGGTGAGAGCCAGTCAAGTCACCCCATCCTGGATTCCCCTGGGTGTCTAGTTTTTAAAAATGTATAGGTTTGCTAGGTTTCCCTTGGTGCCGGCAGAGCTAGGGTTCAAAAACTACAGCTAGGCACTTTGCAAAAAAAGGGTCATTTTTCACTGTGAAAATGTGGTGTATCCACGTTGCGTTTTGCGCTGTTTCCTGTCGCGGGCACTAGGCCTACCCACACAAGTGAGGTGCCATGTTTCTCGGAATACTTTGGGGAACGCGGGGTGGGTGGAATTTTGTGGATCCACGCAGATTCCAGAACTTTCCAGCACAGAAAAGTGAGGAAAATGTATTTCTTTGGACAATTTTTTAGGTTTGCAAGGGATTCTGGGTACCAGAACCTGGTGAGAGCCAGTCAAGTCACCCCATCCTGTATTCCCCTGGGTGTCTAGTTTTTAAAAATGTATAGGTTTTCTAGGTTTCCCTAGGTGCCGGCAGAGCTAGGGTTCAAAAACTACAGCTAGGCACTTTGCAAAAAAAGGGTCATTTTTCACTGTGAAAATGTGGTGTGGCCACGTTGCGTTTTGTGCTGTTTCCTGTCGCGGGCACTAGGCCTACCCACACAAGTGAGGTACCATTTTTCTCGGAAGACTTTGGGGAACGCGGGGTGGGTGGAATTTTGTGGATCCACGCAGATTCCAGAACTTTCCACCACGGAAAAGTGAGGAAAATGTGTTTTTTTAAACAATTTTTTAGGTTTGCAAGGGATTCTGGGTACCAGAACCTGGTGAGAGCCAGTCAAATCACCCAATCCTGGATTCCCCTGGGTGTCTAGTTTTCAAAAATGTATAGGTTTGCTAGGTTTCCCTAGGTGCCAGCAGAGCTAGGGTTCAAAAACTACAGCTAGGCACTTTGCAAAAAAAGGGTCATTTTTCACTATGAAAATGTGGTGTGTCCACGTTGCTTTTTGCGCTGTTTCCTGTCGCGGGCACTAGGCCTACCCACACAAGTGAGGTACCATTTTTCACAGAAGACTTTGGGGAACGCGGGGTGGGTGGAATTTTGTGGATCCACGCAGATTCCAGAACTTTCCACCACAGAAAAGTGAGGAAAATGTGTTTGTTTTCACAATTTTTTAGGTGTGCAAGGGATTCTGGGTACCAGAACCTGGTGAGAGCCAGTCAAGTCACCCCATCCTGGATTCCCCTGAGTGTCTAGTTTTCAAAAATGTATAGGTTTGCTAGGTTTCCCTAGGTGCCAGCAGAGATGGGGTTCAAAAACTACAGCTAGGCACTTTGCAAAAAAAGGGTCATTTTTCACTGTGAAAATGTGGTGTGGCCACGTTGCGTTTTGCGCTGTTTCCTGTCGCGGGCACTAGGCCTACCCACACAAGTGAGGTACCATTTTTCTCTGAAGACTTTGGGGAACGCGGGGTTGGTGGAATTTTGTGGATCCACGCAGATTCCAGAACTTTCCACCACGGAAAAGTGAGGAAAATGTGTTTTTTTTGACAATTCTTTAGGTTTGCAAGGGATTCTGGGTACCAGAACCTGGTGAGAGCCAGTCAAGTCACCCCATCCTGGATTCCCCTGGGTGTCTAGTTTTCAAAAATGTATAGGTTTGCTAGGTTTCCCTTGGTGCCGGCAGAGCTAGGGTTCAAAACCTACAGCTAGGCACTTTGCAAAAAAAGGGTCATTTTTCACTGTGAAAATGTGGTGTGTCCACGTTGCGTTTTGCGCTGTTTCCTGTCGCGGGCACTAGGCCTACCCACACAAGTGAGGTACCATATTTCTCGGAAGACTTTGTGGAACGCGGGCTGGGTAGAATTTAGTGGATCAACGCAGATTCCAGAACTTTCCACCACAGAAAAGTGAGGAAAATGTGGTTTTTTGACAATTTTTTAGGTTTGCAAGGGATTCTGGGTACCAGAACCTGGTGAGAGCCAGTCAAGTCACCCCATCCTGGATTCCTCTGTGTGTCTAGTTTTCAAAAATGTATAGGTTTGCTAGGTTTCCCTAGGTGCCGGCAGAGCTAGGGTTCAAAAACTACAGCTAGGCACTTTGCAATAAAAGGGTCATTTTTCACTGTGAAAATGTGGAGTGTCCACGTTGCGTTTTGCACTGTTTCCTGTCGCGGACACTAGGCCTACCCACACAAGTGAGGTACCATTTTTCTAGGAAGACTTTGGGGAATGCGGGGTGGGTGGAATTTTGTGGATCCACGCAGATTCCAGAACTTTCCACCACAGAAAAGTGAGGAAAATGTGTTTTTTTTTCAATTTTTTAGGTTTGCAAGGGATTCTGGGTAACAGAACCAGGTGAGAGCCAGTCAAGTCACCCCATCCTGGATTCCCCTGGGTATCTAGTTTTCAAAAATGTATAGTTTTGCCAGGTTTCCCTAGGTGCCGGCAGAGCTAGGGTTCAAAAACTACAGCTAGGCACTTTGCAAAAAAAGGGTCATTTTTCACTGTGAAAATGTGGTGTGTCCACGTTGCGTTTTGGGCCGTTTCCTGTCGCGGGCACTAGGCCTACCCACACAAGTGAGGTACCATTTTTATCGGGAGGCTTAGGGTAACACAAAATTGTAGAGCAACTGTTATTATCTATTGACTTTCGATTCATTTCTGCCTTCCAAATGAAAGACAATGTGTAAAAAGAAGTCCTTTTGAAAAATGACCTATAATTCTCATGCTAGTATGGGTACTCCCAATTCCGGAAATGTGCAAATATCTACTATTTCTAAACTCTATATTTTGTTCCCATTTCAGAAATACATAGGTGTCTTTCATACCGATTTTTCCATGTATTCATTTTCCCAGAGTAATTGCTATATACCCGGGACAAAATAAAAACCATTGCAAGATGCTGCTCAGTTATTGGCTCTGGGTTCGTCTGGTTCTTGGTGAACCTACAAGTCCTATATATCACCACAACCAGAAAAGTCCAGTGGATGTAATGGTTTATTGCTTTCAAATAGCTGTCATAATTAGAAGAAGTTACAGGTGAAAACGTTGACACAAATGGCTGTTTTTTTCAACTAATTTTCAATTTTTCCTATATTTAACTGTTTGTTTCTATAAAGAAAACTTGAAGGATCTACACAAATGACCCCTTGCTGAATTTAGAATTTTGTCTACTTTTCTAAAATTTATAGCTTTCCAGGATCCATTATTGCTTTTATACCTATTTCTACCATTAACTGGAAGGAGGTTGAAAGCACAAAAAATAGCAAAAATAGGCTATGTCCCAGAAAAATGCCAAAACTGTGTACAAAATTTTGGTTTTCTGACAAAAGTCTGCTTGTGCCTGAAATCTGGGAAGATGGTGATTTCAGCACCACAACCCCTTTTTTGATGCCATTTGCAGGGAAAAAACCAGATGGTTTCATCTGTAGCCCTTTTTTAGCATTTTCCCCCCAAAAAACAAAATTTAGCTGTATTTTGGCTAATTTCTGGGTCCCCTCCAGGGGAATCCACAAACCCTGGGTACCTTTAGAATCCCCATGATGTTGGAAAAAAAGGACGCAAATTTGACATGGATACCTTATGTGGTCAAAAAGTTACAGGGCCCTAAGCGCGAACTACCCCAAATAGCCCAAAAAAGGCTTAGCACAGGAGGTGAAAAGGCCTAGCAGCGAAGGGGCTAATTTGTTGATGATACCCATTACATGATCAACTAAAATGTTAAGGAGATCCACTTGTAGCTCCAGTTTATCAGAAAGGAGTTTCAAAGCAGAGGAAATTACATCCAGATTATGAAATAAAGAGTCCCAAAGTGATGCCATTGGAGGGACAGAAAAGGCAGGCCATCCCTTTTGCTTTCTACCGCCGGTGTGGGGTGTTTTGCTCTTCAGGGCGTACTTTCAGCCTCCGCAACAACCCTAACATCTCCACTTTGCATTTGCCTGGGTAGACAAGGAGGTGATTCCCAAATATTTCCTTTAGATTGATTCAGGCTGGAATGAATCCGGATGAGCTTGAGATATGTGCTCTGATGCTTGGTACGATTTGGCGAGGCCAATAATTTTTTTTAATCTGCTTTTATTAAACTTTTGCAGTTTGTTAAGCATACATAGTCTGTACATTTGTTCGAATTATTGCGTTACGTAATTACTACTTACACAAAATTTCTGGCAATTATTTCGACATAACACATACTTTGCATCGGTTCATCCACAGTTTTCCATTAAATTTGCAGTCTTAGTTTGCATCTCACAATGCTATCTACAATTGGCCAAACTGCCTCGTAGATTATCAGTTGACACAACCGTACTGCGGTTATTGAGGCTTATGTTACGTGTCTGTGCTTCGATTGCATATCGTTCGGTAGATCTGTGAACTCTGGAGACGGGTTATAACGAAGCAAACACAAGGAGATAATGGACGGAGTGCTGAAACTTTTCAGACACTCACCCCCAGTCACAGATCTGGGTTGAATCCATCATCGTTCTTAACTCACTTTGCCACCCCAGTTCAGACACAGCTATATGCAAATCAGTCTTGACCCTGTGCCTCATGGGAACAGTCCAGCCCGAACTGCCAAGCCATGTCTTCCCTGGACCGGAAACAAGCATCCTGTGAAACCCCGAAACCGGTCCTAGGATGCTTGTTTCCAGTCCAGGGAGTACCTGGCCTGGCTGTTCGGGCTGGACTGTTCCCATTGGGCATAGGGTCAAGACTGATTTGCATATGGCTGGGTCCAAACTGGAATGGCATGGTGAGCAAAAAAAACGATGGATTTAGGCCCAGATCTCTGTACTGGGGTGAATGTATGACATTGTTCTGCATTCTGTCCATCAATTGTTCTTTTTGCATTTGTCACACCGAGTGGGACGGGTATGCCGAGACGTGGGTCCTGTGCTCTCCATGCCACTGGAGTCAAGCTATCCTGGCTGATGAGGGGTGAGACCCCGAAACCGGTCCTAGGATGCTTGTCTCCAGTCCAGGGAGTACCAGGCATGGCAGTTCGGGCTGGACTGTTCCCATTGGGCACAGGGTCAAGACTGATTTGCATATGGATGGGTCCAAACTGGAATGGCATGGTGAGCAAAAAAACGATGGATTTAGGCCCAGATCTCTGTACTGGGGTGAATGTATGACATTGTTCTACATTCTGTCCATCAATTGTTCTTTTTGCATTTGTCACCCCGAGTGGGACGGGTATGCCCAGACGTGGGTCCCGTGCTCTCCATGCCAATGGAGTCAAGCTATCCTGGCTGATGAGGGGTGAAACCCCGAAACCGGTCCTAGGATGCTTGTTTCCAGTCCAGGGAGTACCTGGCCTGGCAGTTCGGGCTGGACTGTTCCCATTGGGCACAGGGTCAAGACTGATTTGCATATGGCTGGGTCCAAACTGGAATGGCATGGTGAGCAAAAAAACTATGGATTTAGGCCCAGATCTCTGTACTGGGGTGAATGTATGACATTGTTCTGCTTTCTGTTCATCAATTGTTCTTTTTGCGGCGGGTTATAACGAAACAGTGACAAATTAACTCTTAGTAGGGAACGGATATGAACCGTGGAACTGGCTCTGGGGCAACCCGGTCATAACTTTCCTGGAGTTGATGCAGCTGGCTTGTGTTCTAGCAACAGTTGTCGGTCTGGTGAGAGGCATGCGTGTGAGTGTATTTTTGTTCTCTATCTTCCTGGCGTGTCATACCCTGTGCCACCCATCTTTTTAGTAGTGTGTGTGTTTAAGGCATGGCATCCACTGGGGTCGGAGGTGGCGGGCTGTCATTCTGGACAAGGATCAGAGCAGTCAATATTGCGTCTCAACTAGTGGCAAGAGGGACCTTGCGAATCCCTAGCATGTCCTCTCGGTGAAGTGCAACACTTTCCGCTTTGGCCCAGGTAAGCATCGAGCGTCTCCACATTAGTATGCTTGGGGGATCAGGGGCTTTCCACCTTTTGGTGATCAATCTTTTCGCTACTGCCATCCCAGGTCAAGGAACCTGGAGGTGACTCTGTTGTTACGGTTTCTCCGGTATAGGTGTAGAATGTGTGTGTGCCATCCGAATCAAAGGGTTAGATCCTTGCATTGGACAGAATGTCTGCTGCCACTGTCCAGTAGTCAGATAGGGTGGGGAATCCCCACAGCATATGAAGTAGGTCCGCATCGGTTTGTGTGCCTCTGGGGAATGCGGCGTCTTTGCGCTTAAAGTATTGATTAATTTTTGCGGGCGTGAGATTTGCTCTGTGAGTGATATAGAATTGGATTTGGCATAGGCATGCATTCCTGGGGACTGGTGTTGAGCTCGCCAATACCGAGGACCACTCAGAATCTGTGACCTGGCAGTCCATGTCCGCTTCCCAACACTGGCGGAGGGGCGACATGTTGGCCGCAGTGTGGTGCCTAAGTGATGCAGCGAACCATTTGGTGAGGTGACCCCCTTGTCCCATAACATGCATATATTGTATGGTGAGGTGTGTCACTGGTTCAGTGGTTAGGTCTCCCCATTTAGTGGTGAGCACTGCTAAGAGGGAGCGGTGGAGCAGAAACTGACTGGGGGCAGTTCATCCTCCTCCACCAGTGTCGTGTATGAGATTAGCGTGCCCTCACGGTATAGGTCTCCTACGTCTTGGACCCCTGCCTCATGCCAGCTTCTTAGTTCTAACACCGTGGTGATTATGGTGCCTCTGGGTGTACCCTACAGTGGCAGGGATGGCTGCTCGGGTAATATAGAGCTCTCTACGGTAGCACCTGTGCACTACATTAAGTAGCAGCGAGTCTGGTGGTTTGGTTTTTGAGCAAGGGTGGAATAGTTCTATCAGGTCTGAGAGATGCAGGGGCAGTTGTGTGGTTGCTGTGTCTCTCCTGTGGTGGTCCACTAACATCTGGCCACCCACTGCAGTTGCGCTGCTAAGTAGTACTGCTCTAGGTTCGGGGCTGCGAGGCCTCCTTGATCTATGGTAAGTAGAGCTTGTTTATCGCCACCCGATGTCTGGAGTTTCCCCATATGAAATCTTTGACCAGTTTTTCCAGGGGACAGAAAAAGGATGGAAGGATGTAGAGTGGAAGATTTGTGAAGTAGCATAAAAATCGGGGCAATATTACCATTTTTGTGAGGGCTACTTTGCCCGTCACTGACAACGGGAGCGTGCTCCAGAATGTCATCTGGGACCGGACCGGCGAGGGCTAATTTTATGGGAGTAAACTAGTGATTATAATCCCCCATTGCCCCTCTCTTAGTAGTCCTGCTCAGGCTCAGCTCAGGTGGACCAAAGGGGCTAAGGAGAACTGACTCCATCTCTTGTAACAGGAGCAAGTCAGCTGGCTCGTCAGTGGCTACGTCCACCAAAACTGGATCGATATGGATATCTTCCCCATGGTCTAAGCTGATGTTATAATGCTGTGGAGAAAGATCGCACACAAGAGTTGCCCTATCAACAGGATTGCCTCCTTCAATGAGTAACTGCGGCGTTCCTCCTTGAGGACCTCAATTCTGCTAATATTTATGAGAAGCGCAGCATGGGAGCCAGATGAATGCACTATGGCTTGCGTTGTAAAACCACCCTATTTGCCGGGCGGAGCCCCTCCAACATAAGGTGATTAAGAATCTTATCTTGCTTGTTGGCTTTCTTGTTATCAACTATAGGGTAGGCTGGGGATGGTGACAGTGACGTACTACCAATGTTCGTGACATTCTTTAAAAAGTCTGTAATTTGCAGTTGGTGAAATGATACTCTTTCCATTCTGGATCAAAGTGTCTCCCTCCCACAGCTTGTCATTGGTAGTGTTTGTGTTATAGTCTTTATTTTTATTTTTGCAACGCCCCTTGCTGCCTTGTCTACAAGCTGATTTCATGGCCCCACAGACCTTGCCCAAAGCATGGTGCTCTCCCTCAGTTGACCTTAGTTATTATGGTTATAGACTTTCTCTACCTTCTCCTCCTACTGCAGCAATCCAGCCGGACTTCAGGACATTTTCTTTTATTCAGCAAATGCCCTGCTTTCCCCTGCTGCTACCTACTTAAGGGGGGGCGTTTGGCTAGTAACAAAAATAGAGAGGTACTATGAGGACCAATGGGGTATAGAGAAGAGGTAAGGATATATTAACTGAGCAGAGGTACTGATATATTAACTGAGACTTCACCCAAAACAAAAGCAACAGCATAGGATCAACCGCGAGGGTCCTTTAGAGAAACCTTAAAGATAACTACTTGGAGAGCGATCGCCGCCTCTCCTTCTCTGTAGCAAGATGGCATTGAGTGACTGCAGTGAAGGGGCATGAGCAGGCTAAAAACCTTTGGAGTCTCTAGGAACTTTTGAGCCTGAAAGCTGGTTTAAAACTTACAAATGCTAGCATATAACGGCCTTGGGAAAGGAGTACTTTATGCAGGTTGATGAACGCTTCAGGAGAGAAATACACAGAGATATAAATAGCAGGGTGGGAGGCTGTGGCTGGTGCTAAATGTGTTCTAGAAGACACAGCAGGAAAAAAGGAGGCAGTGTAAGGGGGAACCCCCATGTGAGCAAGCCGCACTGGCCTAACATCGGCCGCTTTCATTCAACGTGGGAGTATTACCTAGCACCTATGCGCACACAGCCTAACTGCCTCTCACTGCCTCACTGCCAAGTCCCAACCTTCAAATCTCCACTAACTCTGCCGCTAACCCCGCCTCTTCTCCTCACCACTTCACCACTTCATCACCTCACCTGGGGCTTGCTGAAAACTCACTGGATTGTGATTAAAAAGCTGGTGGCGTTGGTAGTATTAATGTAGGGCTGTGGCAGGTAGAGACTCCCAGGTACCTGAATACCTGGATGCCGACTCCCCCACCCCAGAGACCGAGGGTCGGCACTCCGTCAAACCAAGAACAATGTTCTTAGGGCTGAAAATGGCTGTGCTGTGCACTAGGCACTGGGCCAGCAGGCTCTTCTCCAACCTCCGTGCGTGCATGACCACACTGCTAAGGCTAAAGGCTAAAGCCTCCAGCCTGCTGTAACCAAGAGCCAAGTCCCGAAGGAAAAGCAGCAGTAAACAGCAATAAGCAGCGGGGGATGCACTGGCAGGATGCCTTCGGATTGGTGCTTTGTCCATTTTATATTAAGTGTTTCCCATGTTGGGCTTAGCCTGTTTGCTTAGTGGGGACACCAGTGAAGATTTTTCTTGCTCTTTTAGATTTTATGAAAGGTGGGGCAGGAATGTCCAGTATGTGAGCAAGATTGAGGTTTTGTTCATGGGTATGAGTCAAGATCACTGCATTGAGTCCGTGCAATCTTTAAGAGGAAGCCATGTCCTTGAAAACTTGGAATGGATTTTTGAGGTATTTAGTAGTTACCAGAGCTTTTGTTGAGTGGAATGACTTGTGCAACTCTAGACCTCTTTCTACCTATTTAAGTCTCATCAGAGGGGTATAGCTTGAGTCCTATGGCACAGTGAGCACAGGACCTATGTCTGGGCATAGGGCGTAAACTACAACAACAGCACGGTAATGGATGGAATGCTGATGAGACTAAAAGTATGTTAAAACCGCTCTGGAATACTTGTGGTCCCTTTTGGAAGGGACCTTAGCAGGCAGTACGGGACAGACTGTTCCAATGAGGTGCAGGGTCGGCACTGATTTGCACGGGACAGGGCTTTGTCTCAAGTGACATGGTGGGTGAAAAATGATGGACTGAAATGCGGTCCAAGCGAATGCCAGTGACTGAGATTAATTCTAGCATTTCATTTGATGGAGCGGAAATCTCATTTAATTTTAGGGGTGCATTATAATCACGTATAGAACGCATCCACATATAATCCTGCAATCTATGTTAACATGAGGTGTTAGAATTGTGAAACGTATTAACGCAATTATGTGATGTGTTTTAGTTTATGGATAAGTGTCCTGGAGAATTAACGTAGGCAATAAATGTCACTATCAGAAAAAGTTAACATGTGAAACTTGTGTTATGAAGCTAATACTACTCACTTATTAAATATAACGGACAAATGATATTTTCTACTAGTAGATAAATGTATTAATTGAAATACTAATAATGGTTATGCAAATTGTATTGCTGGAAGAAACACGTTCTTATGCTGGCTGAAGTCGTAGGCCTGAAATGCAAGTCACCGAAAACTCTTGTTTTAGAATGAATAGTTGAATTTCAAGTGCACTGTGGAATCTGTTCTTTCTCACATATTGCGTTGCAGGTGGAGAACCGTTCTATTGATAGAATAATGTCTTTGTTTTCGTAGCTAGGCAAGGAGAGAAGTTACAATCGTGTGATTGAATCGATAAAGGAAGGCCGTTACGATTCACACAGGAGAATGTAAGGGAACCAAGGACAAACTTTTGCAAGGGAGGTACATGGACGACATAGTGGAAAATGTAATTCAGGAATGAGCCCAGAGTGAATGGCGTGACTCGAAGTGCATCATGGGAACACTACCTATGGATAATAGGTTGTTGGCATCAGGGAAAGAGCCCCACTTCTTTGTTGCCTTTAAAGAAAGAGCATCTCAGAATGAGCTCTTTCTAATGTTAGCGGCTTTATTCTACTTGACCCATTGATGGTGGAGCAACTCTTTAGGAAGACTCCACACACTGACACCTTATTCTCTTTCCATTGAAAATGCTTATGTGGGATGTTATCTTAGTGCTAGAGTAGGGATAGATTAATGCTTTTTACTCATCAACCCTCGATGCAGGGAAACTTGGACTCATGCTTCCTGATTTTCTGTATCCTACTTCTAGAATTAATTGTCTTGCTAATGCTGCTTTGTCTAAATTGGATGCGCTGATTTGGCTTCATGCTAATTCCGTTATACTTCTATACCCTCATGTTGAGTTGTCTCTATGTCCAGTTATTTTTGGCTTTGTAATAAATTAACTGACCTTATCTAGTTGTCCGTGGATTACTATGCAGGAAGAGGAATTGTTAATTAATTGGCTATGAATTAATGATTTTCTCTCCTTTACACTTTCATGCTGCGAAAAAGAACCATCAGATTGGTGTATCTAGAAGAGTTCTAGAAGGAATGGGCCCGGCCCTTTCAGTTGGTAGCAGAGTAAGATGGTCCGCACATGAAGTAAGGGGTGAATCTAGAAGTAGTCTAGAATAAGTGGAACTTTTAACCCCAAAAGCCCCAAACTAGAGCCCAATGATTGAAGGCCGAAGGTGTTGGAACCTGGGGGAGACAGATGGAGCTTGATGGTGCGGCGAGATCAACGGCAGAAGGAGGTGTGAGTATTAACGGAGTTTATGCAGTATGTTAGATTGCGGGAATGGTTTCATTGTGTGATATCTTGCGGAGTTGGAGTGAGAGTCGAGTGAATGGGGTTTCGTGCCGGATGTGGTCCAAAGATTGAGATTTGAGTTGCAGGTCTCGAAGTGGCTTAAGATCCCGGGATATATTAAATGGTGTAGAAGACACAGAGATTGCGATTGTTTGACCGAAGAATTGAGGAGTTTTCATGAGACGTCATCGGCAGCTCCACTTAAGACAGGGAACTTTGCGCAAATGGGACTTATGTGAATCGTTTAATGGACCGTGTTTTCAGGGTTTGACTACACTGATTTGAGTGATCCACGCTGGTTGAGTGTTACTGTGTGTGAATGCTCTTGAGTGATAGAATTCTATCGATCTTTTAGAATGCCAGACAATTACAGATTTACGATGATTGTGTGAGTGAATGTGGATGGAGAAATTGTGAAGGAGGGTGAGGCGTTGCGAGGAGTAAGAGTGATGTTGAATTGTGCTGCGCTGCGATAGGCCGGTTGGTGTAACGCCCCACTGGGATTGGTTGGAACAAATACTGCATGTCCTGAAATCATGCGATGCTTTAAGGTGTTACTGGATCTTTTCAGAGGCGATGAAGAGGTTGTTACTCAAGTGGGTGAAGAGGCGCCACCGAGGATACTCCAGAACACTATATGGTGACATAAGTTGGGCTCCACACTATAATTTGGCTCCAAAATTGGCTCAACATCACTGATAAGGAGGGTAAATTGGTAAATTGTCATTTCCACACTTTGGTTCATTCAGACTGGATTTGTTGAATCAGGTTAGGGGAATGATGTTTGCGATGAGACCTTTGCCTAGACCAACACAGTTTGAAGCCTTAGATGCATGGATGCGTGCAGCTCATGCTAAGCAGAGAAAGAAATATCAAGGAAGGATGAAGAAAACTGTGGAGGCGTATCAGGATGCACAGTGGAATGGAGGCTTAAGAGATGGAGAATGGATACAATTGAGGGAGAAAGGTTGTACACAGTGTTAGTAGGTGACGGAGGACCACATGATGGGAACAGAAAGACAACTGGGAGTGAAAGCAGCGATAATGAAGACAGCTTGTTGAACGGGTTGTTGGCTGAGCGTCCGCCACCTTACAGTCCACAATCCGGTGAAGGGGGACGAAGTGCTGAAGGCACTGAGAATGTGGGGAGTGTATCAGCCCCTGCAGCTCCTGATCCAGGGGTTGGGGGAGTGATATTGACAGGAGTAGAGGGGGGGCGGAAGGGTCCACCTCGGGAGGTATGGAACATGATGGTGCTAATGCTGTTTCACGGTTGCCGGAAGCTCTTACAGTACTGGTTACCATTGGTCCTGTCATTCCTGTTCATGACCCAAGATCAGTGGGAAACCTTAGTCAGAGACAATCCACTTATTCCAAAGGGACTGGGTTGGAAAAAATAGGAAGTGCAAACAGGAATTGTCATCCTTTAGTGCCTATGGAATCTAGTACCCCTTTAGCAAACACCGCTGAACCATCAGAAGTACGTAATGGCTCCAGTACCATTTGGTCTACTCTATACCCATGGTAAGCACTAGTTCAGATCGTGAATGTGGGAAACTCCAGTGAGAGGACCAAGTGGCATGACTCAAGAAACAAGCACAAGTCAGAGAACCTCTGACAGTCAGCATGTTTTAGACGTTGCAGACTTAGAGTCATGGTTGAGGGATCATAATAACAGCAAGGAGAGTCAGAGTAGTACGTCAAGTCAGGGTACTCGTAAGCAAAAAGTGAAGTTAGTGGATGTGCTGAGACTAAAGGCTGAATTGGAGGAAATCATCAGTGGGAGTCTCCCCTTAGACAGAAAAGAGACATATGGGTTGGACTAGTTGATGTTTGTAGCTAAGTATGTTACCCGAAGGGCAAGACCGGCACATGAGAAGTTGTCAGAGTTGGCTCAGAGGTATGGAGTGGACTTGTCCAGAACGAGGACGCTACAGGGAAATCACAGACTTACTTACAGTGACCAAGAGCTAGAGAAAAAGAGAGTGACTGGGTTGGAGACGCACATCCGAGAATTGGTGATAGGAATAAGAGCTTGGAGTATGTTGGATAAGTGGAAGGAGAGATAGTCAAGGAAGAAGAGTGTGAGAAAGGTGACAAGAGAAACACCACCTCCAGGAGGGGAACACAAGGAGTAGAGGCATATCTGTTACGGGAAGTGTCTAGTGGAGGATGCGTGTATGTTCCTTGGAGTCGGGGTGACCTTGCTGTGTTCATGAATGATTTCCCTAGGTTAAGAGAGAAACCTTCTGAGTGGTACAAGCAAGTTGTTCGCTTTGTTAAGATCTCGAAAGTGTTGTAGATTGACTTAAACAGCTTGTTCGAAATTGTGGTTCCTAGTGATCTATGGTCTGCTTGTAAAATAGCTGTTGAGTGGCCTAGTGCTGAACCGGAGACGGACTCAGTAACTTATGGTCCTTTGCCTATGGTCATGAAGAAGTGCGATCAGGCGATCACATGGTTGCAGTCCAAAATAGCCTCAAAGGACATTGATTGGGTTAAGATAGATCGAACTACCCAAGAACATAAAGAGTCGGTACATGCTTATTGTGAGAGATTGCTACAGGCTTTCAAGCAGTACAGTGTGTTAGATACACTCAACCCCAAGGACATGGGACAATTTGTGTCCAAATTTGTGACTGAATTGAGGCCAGAGATCAGCCTCATGATCCAACAGCACTTAATCTGTTGGCAAAACAAATCCGTAGATGAAGTGTTACAGTTTGCCAGGTATTGCAGTGATGAGGTTGACTCCAAACAGAGGAGGATAATGGAGAAACTGATGTTGGTCCACATGCAGAATGCCTAGAAATAAAAGCAGGTGCAGGCAATGATAGGAACTGTAACACGTGGCCATGGAAATGCCCCAGGAGGCATACAAGCACAATCAGTCGTGGGGTCAATTGGCCAGGGAAGAGGGAGAGTTATTCCTAACGATCCGAAGAGAGGAATATATGTTGTGCCCCTTGGAAGCATGAGTGTCATCTTAATCCTGCGAACCAAGAGCTGGGAGGAGAACTCTTGCAAGTGGAAGATGGCGTAAATCAGTTACAGAGTGTGACCAGGCCAAGATCATTTAATGTGGGAGGAAATCAGAACCAGTTAGTGCAAGTGCCCTAGTTAGTGCAATCGAACATACCATCAGATGCCCTTAATGGAAACTCTAGACGGATCTGATCCAGATCCGTCCTTATGACAGTACCTGAGGGGGAAGGAAGACTGTAGCCTTGGAGCAATCTTAGAGGTAGACCACAGTGGACCATAAGTAGAAGCCGATGTGGATGGTCATCCCGTTACATTCTTGATTGATACTGGTGCTACCCATTCTACTGTGAGATCCACAGTAGCCCCAAACCTGCCCCTCCCAGGAAAATCGATCCAAGTTGTAGGTGTTTCAAATAAAAGAATGACAAACCCTTTAAAGGAAGAGGTGCCTGTGAAAATCAGAACCTTTCAGGATCACCATTAGTTCGTGGTGTGTGACTCGAGTCCAGTATATTTGCTAGTGTGTGACTTGTTATGCAAATTGAATTGTACCATCTACTGCACACCAAAGGGCATCGAGTTGCAGACTAACAATGAGGATGTTGCCTTTAAGCTGGCAAACCAAAACTTTTCGCTACCTTGTTTCCTTTCCTGACAGTGGAAGACATGCCGCAGGACCTGAGAAACACCGTCTCTCCAGTGATATGGGACTTCACAGGGGAAGGAATAGGACTGATCTGAGGGGTTGAGTCAGTCCGCATACAGGTCAAGCCAAATGTAGAGTTTTTGAGAGCACCTCAGTACAACCTGACCCCAGAAACAGTTGCAGGGATTACACCTGTAATTGAATCCATGATTGCGCAGGGCATCCTAAAGGAGATCATGGGAAATCTGTGCAATTCTTCTAATATGTGATTGCAGAAACCAAGTGGGAAATTTCGCATTGTTCAAGATCTTAGGAAGGTCAATAACATAGTGATTCAATGCTGTTCCGTGGTACCGAATCCGTCTGTGATCCTATTCCAATTTTCTTGCAAGGCTGAATGGATCACAGTGATTGACCTCTGCCAGGCATTTTCTTCCATTCCATTGTACGAGGAGAACCAATTTTTATTTGCTTTCCATCTGGAGAATCATGTCTTAATGTGGTGTTGGATCCATCAAGGGTATACTGATAGTCCATCCATATTCAATCAGGACTTGAAAAAGAACCTTGAGAGCTTGATTCTGTCCTGAAATTCAGTGCTGGTCCAATATATCAATAACCTGCTGATTGCATCTGAAACAAGAGAGACTTGTAGGGACGATACCATCGCCTTACTGAACCATCTAGCTGACAATAGGCATGAGGTGTCTCTGAGTAAGCTTCAGTATTGTCTAAAAGAAGTACAGTATTTGGGTCATCTAATCGAAAAAAGGCAAGAGGATGGTGTCATCAGAAAGGGCGGGAGCATTCATGAAAATGAATCCGCCCAAAACCCAGAAAGAGGTCAGAATGTTCTTGGGAATGGTTGGCTACTGCCGACAGTGGATTCCTAATTTCTCCTTGATGGTAAAGCCATTGCAGATGCTGACCCACAAGGATGTGTGTGATCTGGTACCTTGGAATAATGACTGTCTACTTGCCTTCCTGGAGTTTAGAGAGTATCTGTGCCATGGTCTAGCTTTAGGAATGCCTGATTACAACAAAGCATTCTCACTGTTTTGGCATGAATGAGAGGGTTGTGCTCTGGCTGTACTCACCCAGACACATGGAAGTGCCCGTAGACCAGTGGCCTACTTCTCAGCTACTTTAGATCCTGTAGCCTCAGCGTTGCCCGGATCTCTCAAATCCATTGCTGCAACAGGTGTCAGTATCAAACGATGTGAAAGCATTGTGATGGGTCATCCACTCACTGTATATGTACCACATTCAATGGAGCTCCTGATGACGAGAACCAAAACACAGCATTTGACAAATAACAGGTTGAAAAGATATGAGCAGGTGTTGCTCTCTAACGAGAATGGGGCATATTATCAAGCCGGCGATAAGAAATTATCGCCGCTTTAGCGTCTGTTTTCAGACGAAAAGCGGCGATAATTTTATCGCTGTATTAGCAAGGTCACGCTATCGCGTGAATCCTTGCCCTATCGCTCTTTTCTATAACGCCCACCCTTGCATCTCTAATGAGATGCAAAGTGGGCGTTCCGTCCCAAAGTAACTGGAGAAATGTCGTTAACCGACATTTCTCCAATTATCAAGGGAATCCCCAACAAGCATAGCGATGAGAAAAGTAGCGCTAACCTTGGTTAACGCTACTTTCCTTACGCATGCTTTTAGTTTGACTTAGCCATGATATCCAATGGAAGGTGGATATCATGGTTAAGTATGCCCAGCCCTATCAACAAGCTATCGCCAAATGTCGTGCGATTATCGCTGGATTTCCAGCGATATTCGGACATTTGGCAGCTTGCGCCAGGAATTTTATCGATTCTGAGATAAGCGTTGCTAATAGCACGCTATCTCAACGATAAAATTCATCGATAGCCGGCGATAAATATCCTAGCGCTAAGTGCGCTTAGCGATATTTATCGCCGGTTGTTGATGATATGCCCCAATGTGACCCTGGAATGCTGTTCTGTGTTAAATCCTGCTACATCATTACCTGTTCCAAATCCTGATGGGGAAGATTGTGAAGACCATGACTGTTTAGATGTGACTGAACTTTGCACGAAGCCGAGACCTGACATTGTGGATGAGCCATTGACTGATCCTGACCAAGTCCTTTTTGTTGATGGTTCATGTCTAAGAGACAATGAAGGTAATTTGAGAGCAGAGTTTGCTATCTGTACCATCTCTGGAGTGGTGGAAGCTGCTTGTTTACAGGGAGTGCACTCCGCACAAGTGGATGAAATCATTGCTTTGACTCATGCATGTTGAGTTTCTGAACAAATCAGAGTCACCATCTATACTGATAACCAGTACGGTTTTGGTGTGGTTGAAGACTTAGGACAGCTATGGTCACAGAGAGAGTTCCCAACACCATCAGGTTCCCCAATACGGAATGGGAAGTATGTGAGACAACTGTTGGAAGCTCTACAATTGCCAAGAGAAGTGGCTGTCATAAAATGCGCAGCCCATGGAAGGGGAAATTATTTTGTTACCACTGGGAATAGATACGCCGATGAAGTTGCTCGTTATTGTGCTTTTCATGCATGTGTTTTCAATGGGGAGTATACTGGCAACAGTACAGAGCAGACTGAACTCTGAACTCTGCATGATGCTAACTGTTGCTGACGGGTGGGATGAAGTGAGGCGGTTGTAATTGGAGGCCACAGACAAGGAACAAGTGGGTTGGATCAGAACAGATTGTGAGAAAGGGAAGAATGACATTTTGGTATCAGTTGATGGCAGAGCAGTATTACCAGATTGTTTGTTATACCCAATGGCAATGCAAATTCATGGAGAAGCTCACATAGGAAGAGATGTGAAGGTGAGACTGTTCAGACAGACTTGGTTCAATCCTAGGTTTTGGGTGATTGCAGAAGCTGTGTGTCATCGGTGTGTCACGTGCCAACAAATGAATGCTGGAAAGAAGACTGTTGTGGCCTTGAGTCACATTGGCAGATCGGGGGTCCCTTTAATCGGATCCAAATGGACTTTGTTGTAATGGATTGAAATACATTTTGGTTGTTGTGTGCATCTTTTCTCGATGGGTTGAAGCTTACCTGACTAGGAGATGTGATAGCCTCACTGTAGCTAAGTTGTTGCTGAGGGAACTCATTCCTAGATTCAGATTTCCAACTACATTGGAATCGGATAGAGGTACACACTTCCACAATGAGATCATGAAATTGTTGTGCACCACCTTGAATGTGGATCAAAGACTGCATTGTAATTATAGGCCAGAGGCATTTGGAATGGTGTAGCAGGTCAACTGCAACATAAAAGCGAGGCTGGCTAAAGTGTGTGCTTCGACATTGATAAAATGGCTTGATGCATTACTTTTGTTGCTAATGAGTTTGCGCATCATTCCTGACAGGAGAACTGGGTTGTCACCACATGAGATACTCATGGGAAGAGCAATGCGTTTACCTGTTGTGCCCCCCACTGGGTTAGTGAACATCACAGATGATTTGGTCCTTGACTACTGTAAAGGATTTGCTGACGTGGTTTGTTCTGTGTCTCATAAGGTTGAAGCAGCGACTGCACAGACCTCAAAGGACCTCTGCCATGGCCTGAACCTGGTAAACTGGGGTCTCATCAAGAAGCACATGAGGAAAACCTGTAACCTCTCGTTGGCATGGGCCATACCAAGCGATATTGGTGACAGCGACTGCTGTGCAGTGTGGCGGAGTGCCGAATAGGGTCCATGCTTCTCAGACCCGACGAGTCTCAGGTCCCTCTGATGAAACAGCTCCTCTCCCAGAAGTATTTCCAGCCATGACGAGGGGTCACGGGAGAGGGCAAGTCAAGCTGGAAAGGTACCTGAAGAGGCTGGACACACACAAAGTTAATCTGAGGGGGGTCACACTACACAAGAACCTGGTTAGACTTTGAGAGAGAGTCTGACTCAGTGGAAGAGACTGGTGTGATAAATAGTCATGCGCAGTTAAGGAAGAAAGATGCTGCAGGTGAGACGTGGCATGTGAGACAGAGGAGGCAAAATCTGAGGCTTGCATTTGAAAGAGAACTTGCACCAATAAATGAGTCCTCGGAGTCCAATCTTAGTGAAACAGAGCAAAACGAAGAGAGTGCAAGACAATCCAGGAGAGCTCGAGTGCCTTGACAGAGATATTCCTCTCCAGAGTGGACATGGTTACAAATGCTGGGGAGAGTGAGGTCCGAGATTTCAATACTGGTTTTCGAGATCTTGTTGAGAGTTCCTGGTATTGAAGCAAATGCACTTCTGTCATTGACCGTACCTTTTCCACCAAGGTTGAGTGGCGTACGGACTCCGATTCTGGAGGAAATCGAATTCCCAAGTTTAGGAGCACCAAAGTCTCCTCAAGAGATTGCAGCACTGAGAGCTGGACTGTTACAACATGTCATTGAGGAAGTTGGCTCTGATCTGATTAGGGATGTGAACTGAACTTTGATTGTAAATAATTGTTGAAAGAAGATAACCTAGGCCCGAATGGAAGAAGAATAAATGTAGGGGTCTTCACCTAGAAGAAGAAGGAAGAGGGCTAAGGAAGTGTTCTAGGCTGTGTAAATATTGTAAAGCAGAGACATTTTGAAAAAAACTTTCCAAGAATTCAAAAGTTGCTCAAGAACTTTACCATACGTGAGGAGCTGGAGAAAAGAGACTCTGGGGCTTATTTACAAGCCCCTTGCGCCACCGGTATGTCATTTTTTCCCATATTAAAAGTGATGCACGGGTGGCGCAAGGAGCTTATAAATAAGCCCCTCTGTGTGTTGAACCTCTTTGTAACTGTGATCCTAGCTACTTGAAGATGGAGTCTGGAAATTCAAATCATAGGCTCAAATGTATTATAGGTACACTCATTGTAGGGGTAGTTATAGTGATAGCTGTAGTCATGATCAAATCCATTTTGAGCTCATCTGAAAGCAGGGAACATGGGGTGGGGGGTACGAGGGACATCTGCACCTACCACTGCTGCTTCAAAAGAGGGTAAACTAGGAACAGAGAGAGGCTTAATAGAGCAAGCTAGTCACTATCTTCATTTAGACCTATCTAAGGCTGATTATACACTGAAGTCTTATGCCAAGTTGCTGTATGAGTATGTTGATACCATGGAAGTGAGAGATTGTAATGTGTACATGCAATTGCCTGCCTCAGTCGAGAAGGGAATCTGTTACCATAATCTAACCTTGACTTAAGGCATTAGTTGTAGTTTACTCCTTAGTATGTTTTATGGAAAAGGCCATTACGAGTACTACTTTTCAAATTATGACGTGGCACTTTCAGAAATTCCCATATACAAACATCTGAATAAATATGATTATTATAAGCAAATAGAAAGAATGGAAAGCTATTTCACACCTACAGTAACATTAGACACTGCTTATGCACATAGACATAGTCTAACATGCATATTAACAGATATAGAAAAGAAATTCATAGATCAAGTAGAAGATAAACGTAGGGGATTAGTTGTTTGTACCTACAACAAGGACAAGAATTCTGAGTGGACCAAGGAGGAGTTAACTCATAAGGCTAAGGGAAGTTCTGGTCCTATAGCTTTAGATTGGAAACAACTAGGCAAGCTTTGCATACATCAAGTTGCAAATCGACATGATACAGTGTTTGTGGGACAGAGTGTATGTGATCATATCTTCTCAATAAATGGTCCTTGGAAGAAGTTTTTTCAAGATTCAGTTTGAATGGTGCCAGGAGTATATTTTGTGTGTGGAAAGAATGCGTTTGTTCGGTTACCAAGCAAATGGCATGGTACATACTATTTGGCAGTTGTGTTTCCGAAAATAGGTTATGTGGAGGATTTGGAGGGTTTGGAAAGGAAGTCCAACAATAGGGAAAAATGGGGATTGAGTGCAGGAGAAGTTGTGGGAGATATATTTGGAGCAATAATACCTAGTTTGGGAGTGGTGTTGAATGACATCAAGATTAGAAGGCTGTCTACCATAGTGGATAAGTTATCTGTTAACACGGCTCAGTCTTTACTACTCCTAGATGGGGAGATGGTCTTGATAAGGGCAATGGTGATGCAGAACTGTGTTGCATTAGATGTATTACTGGCAAAAGAAGGCGGAGTCTGTTGGATGCTGATGGTCCAACAGTGTTGTACTTATATCCCTGATAGAAGTAAAGATCTGAAGGGATAAATTAATGCCATCACTGATATACATAGTGAGTTACAGGACCTGGCAGCTGAAGGAGCTTGGGATAAGGTTGGAAAGGGATTTGGCACAGTTGGAAAATGGTTTGCAAATCTGGGAAGTGGGATTTTTGGATACATCTTGAAACCGATAATGATTGTCATAATCTGTATCATTATTTTGGTAGGGATGATAAGGGCATACAAGTGGCACAAAGCAAAGCAGTTGGAAAACTCCTTAAGGGAAAGAGAGAGAAGGATGAAAAGACTGCAGAACAGTCAATATGGGAATTTGAAGTGGATGGAGGAGTTCAGACAGAGAAGAATAGCTACGACATCTGTTTAGATCGGTCTACTCTGCAGGGATGTCTTAAGGGTTTTATGATGACTCAACATCATCCGAGGGGGGAACTGATGGAGCGGAAATCTCATTTAATTGCAGGGGTGCATTATAATCACATGTAGAACGCATCCGCATATAATCTTGCAATCTATGTTAATATGAGGTTGTTAGAATTGGGGGTCTCTAGTTGGCACAGGTAGGTACTTGTGACAAATAGGGACCCTCGCCTCTAGTCAGGGTAAAGGGGTACACTCCTAAAATAACCCCTGCTCACCCCCTTGGTAGCTTGGCACGAGCAGACAGGCTTATCTCAGAGGCAGTGTGTAAAGCATTTGTGAGCACATACAGTAATCTAGTGACACACTACAGATGGACACCACACAAGGTTTTATATCAAAAATAAGTATTCTTTATATAGTTTTAACACAAGACCATAAGCGACAAAAATCCACAATACTGTACTTAAAATGGTAGTTTTAGCTTAGTTCAGTTCAGTTCTTAAGATGCGACACTTTAAGTCAATGTACCTTACGATGCGGGACGCTTCCACAACAAGCAATGTTGCAGCGATGGAAATGCGACAAAGTTCTGGTGCAAAGAAATAAAGACGTCAAGTTCTTCTTGATGCGGCACGCTTCTCAGAGGTTGCGAGAAGTCTCGATTCGATGCGTCAACTGCAGCGGCGACACCCTTGTTCAGCGATGCGACGGCAACAGCTTTGGCGGCGACCCTCTTCTCCGACGTTGCGAGACGCTTCCGCTCGATGCGACAACTGCAGCGGCGACACCCTTGTTTCGTGATGCGACGGCAGCAGCTCCGACGGCGGCACGCTTCTCCGTGGATGCGAGGCGCTTCTCTTGATGCGGTGCAATGCGACAGCTACAGCGGCGACACCCTCCTTCGGAGTTGCGACGGCAGCAGCAGCGACGGCGACACGCTTCTTCCTCGATGCGAGACTCTTCTCTTGATGCGGTGCAATGCGACAGCTACAGCGGCGACACCCTCCTTCGGAGTTGCGACGGCAGCAGCAGCGACGGCGACACGCTTCTCCCTCGATGCGAGACTCTTCTCTTGATGCGGTGCAATGCGACAGCTACAGCGGCGACACCCTCCTTCGGAGTTGCGACGGCAGCAGCAGCGACGGCGACACGCTTCTTCCTCTTGAGTCGCGCTTCCAGCTCCTTGCGACACGCAGTCCCTTCAGAAGGCCCAAAACAGCAGCAGGCACTTCCAAAGGATTCTTGGGGAGCTGGTGGTTGAAGTCTGTTGTCCCTGAGACTTCAGCAGGAGGCAAGCTCTTTTCTCAAGCCCTTGGAGATACTTTACAAGTTGAATAAAAGTGCACACAAAGTCCTTTCTCCTTCCTTTGGCAGTCAGGCAACCACTGCAGGCAGATCCCTCTAGCTTAGGGATAGTCTTCTCCTCAGTTTCTTCTTGGTTCCGCTCCTCAGCAAAGGTTTCTTCTTGTTTCCCAAAGTGATCTAATTTCCTAGGGGTCTGGGTCCCCTTTTTATACACCTTTTCTCTTTGTTCTCTGGAGGCAGAGAGGCCTCTGCCTAGCCCAAAACCAGTTCTGGTCAGTCCTGGAGCACTTTGTTTTTCTGACTCCTTCTTTCCTTTCAGAATGTGGGGCAGGGTGCTCAGCCGCCCGGCAGGAGGTGGAGCCAGCATTGTGGAAGGCAGGCACAGCCCTATTCAGACCCAGGTGCAACTCCTCCCTCCACTCTGGATGCAGATCTTTCTATTCAGCCCTGTGCTGACTCACCCTGTCTCCTGTAGCCACCCCCAGCCCCTGTCACTCAATCTCCAGACAAGGAATACACAACCTAGCAGAGGCAGGCTTGGATAGTTAGGCAAGAAAATACCCACTTTCTAAAAGTGGTATTTTCAAACACAGAATGTTAAAACCAACTTCACTAAAAGATGTATTTTATCATCCCGAGTTCAGGCATACTAAATTCGTTTTTCTACCATGTTCCCTGGGTCAGTTCTGACTATAAGGTGTAATAGTCCGTCTGCCCATTCTGGCCTATGGGGAGCAGGTAGCCTTGCAATAGTGAAAAACGAAAATGGCTGTAATTCACTATTAGGACATGCCACACACACCAGGGCATGTCCTACCTTGTACTTACAATGCACCCTGCCCTAGGGCCTACTTTAGGGGTGACCAACATGTAGTAAAGGGAAGGTTTAGGGACTGGTAAGTGGGTGTACTCACCAAGTCGACATGGCAGCCCTAGGCTGCACACAGGTTCTGCGATGGCAGGCCTGAGACACATTTTACAAGCCGCTTCTGTGGGTGGCACAACCAGTGCTGCAAGCCCACCAGCGGCATTGGATTTACAAGCCCTGGGCACACTCAGTGCACTGTACTAGGGACTGACAAGTAAACCAATCATCCAATCATGGAGCCACTAATACATAACGCAATTTATCATAGGGAGCACTTGCACTGTGGCACTGAATAGCAGTGGCACAGTGCCCAAAGCATCTAACACCAGCAAAAATGGATCGGTAACATAGGAGGCATCATAAAAAATGGAAGGGAGACCCACGCCAAGGATGCCAGGTCTAACAGAGGTGTTAGAATTGTGAAATGTATTAACGCAATTATGTGACATGTTTTAGTTTATGGATAAGTGTCATGGAGAATTAACGTAGGATATAAATGTAACTAGCAGAAAACGTTAACATGTGAAGCTGACACTACCCACTTATTAAATATGCCTGGCAAATGGTATTTTCTATTAGTAGGTAAATGTATTCATTGAAATGCTAATAATGGTTATGCAAATTGCATTGCTGGAAGAGACACCTTCTTATGTTAGCTGAAATTGCAGGCTTGAAATGCAAGTCCCTGAAAACTCTCATTTTAGAATTAATAGTTGGATTTCATGTGCACTGTGGAATCTGTTCTGTCTCCCATATTGCATTGCAGGTGGAGAAGCCTACTTTAGATAAAATAATGCAGGGGCGGTTCCCTCACCTGGGCGCTGGGGCTCCACCCCTTTTATTTCCTTTCTCAAAATAGCTTTTTCTTATTGAAATTTTTTTAAAATCACTATTACAAAATAAAAGATTTTCTTTAGGGCAGTACTGGAAATAACTTGCAGTCAGACAAAAACTCCTCAAGCAGTCCTCTGCTGCGCCTGCACAGCTAACTCAGTAAGTCTTGCATCAAATTACCATTTGCCGGGCTGATGAGCTCAAAGCCCTGAGAGGTCACCAGCTCGTCAAAATCATTGCCTCCTGCGCTAAGCTCCAACCCCTGACACCATGGGTGGAAAGTTTGTCCCTGAGTGTTTCTGGCTGAAGCCCTGCAGCTCCAGGGTCTTCATGTCCATCAGGTACTCGTCACAGGATAGGGTGGGAACAATCCTCACTGACCCCATCCTGTGACGAGTTGTGAGAGGGTAGGTGGGGTTAGAAGATGGAGGCGGCAAACTCAACTCTGGAATCTAGTCCCCGGAGCTGTTTATTTTCTACAGATAAGTAAGTGTGAATACGTAGCTAGTTTTCTGCGCGATCTCTCTGAATACAGAGCAACTTCTGCAGCACCGATCAGCCTTTTGAAGTGAGCTTGATCAAAATCTTGCAGTTGTCAGTGCATACAGTATGCTGTGGACCAATTGTATCGGCAACTCCTGGCACGTACTTTTAGTTTGGGGTGCCCACATGTGCGCATTTAATTACGTGTGACCAAAGAGACTTCCCAACAGCCACACTGTCTGTTTTCCCTCACACTACAGCCACAGTGCCTGTTTTTCCCTCTCTGACTTCATGGTGCTGCTGTATGCTAGCATTTAATTCCAGTCAGTATACAAATTCGCCAGTGAAATGGGTTTCAATTCTTAAAAACAGATGCACTGGTGAAGTGCCACCGTGAGGTGCGCGCAACCGGCTGGTTCCTTTAACCATCTGAGGAGGTGCATTAGAAGAGCCAGGGGTGCAGCGAGGAATCTGAACACCAACCATAAGAGAAGGGTTGGAATTGTCTGACTGACTGCAGAACGCCGTGCAAACCATTTGAAAGTCTCTTTGTGCTTGGCTGAAAATCAACATATGCAGGCCCTGGTGAGCTTTTCCTTTGGAGTTTAAATGATTTTTGACACTGGCCTGGCTGAAATGCTAAATGGCTGTGTGTGTGTTTTCTAATGACGTGATTTGTAAGTCTTTCTTCTCATCGCTTTGCAGAGCCGAAGAGAGGAACTGGGTTAAACAAGACACATGAAATGCAAAATGATGTTTCTTTGAGAATAATTTTAAAGGGCTAGCTATGACACACATTTTTGTCCTGTTGATCTGTCAAGATTAGTGTGCTGGTTGACTCATAAAACACATCATAAAAGTACCCAGCTCCAAGCTTCTTTGACTTTTTCTCTTGTGTGTAATAAAACTGTTGATTTTGGTCTGCACCATTGGTACCAGACTTATTCTGTCAAGTCAACAAAATACCATGCCTCCCTTCAAGGCCTAGCCTCTCTTTCAGCAAATGCTACAGCCTTCATCTTTAGCTTATGCCTACTCATGTTTGCTCACTAATTGAAAATTGGTGGATTCATTTTATACCCACCATTTTCAAACTTTAACAGCCGCCACTGGAATAATGTCTTTGTTTTAGTAGCTAGGCAAGGAGAGAAGAAGTTACAATCGTGTGGCTTGAATCGCTAAAGGAAGGCCATTACGATTGACACAGGAGAAGGTCAGGGAACCAAGGACAATTGTGGCAATGAAGGTACATGGACAACATAGTGGAAAATTTCATTCAGGACCGTGCTCAGAGTGGATGGCGTGACTTGAAGTGCATCATGGGAACACTACCTGTGGATAACTGGTTGTTGGAATTAGGGAAAGAGCCCCACTGCATTCTTGCCTTCGAAGAAAGAGAATCTCAGAACGAGCTCTTTCCAATGATAGCGGCTTTACGCTGCTTGACCCATTGATGGTGGAGAGTCTCCTTAGGAAGACTCGAAGCACTGACACCTTATTATCGTTCCATTGAAAATGCTTATGTAGGGATGTTACTTTAGCGCTAGAGTGGGGATAGATTAATGCTTTTTACTCATCAACCCCCAATGAGGGAAATTTGGACTCATGCTTCCTGATTTTCTGTATCCTACTTCTTGAATTAATTATCTTGCTCATGCTGCTACGTCTAAATTGGATGTGCCAATTTGTCTTCATGCTAATTCCATTATACTTCTATACCCTTATGTTCAGGTGTCTCTATGTCCAGTTATTTTTGGCTTTGTAATAAATTAACTAGCCATATCTAGTTGTTCATGGATTATTATGCGGTAAGAAGAATTGTTAATTAATTGGCTGTGAATTAACGATTTTCTCCCATTTACACTTTCATGCTGTGAAAAAGAACCATCGGATTTGTGTATCTAGAACAGGTCTAGAACGAATGGGCCCATTACCTTGTTTTTGTTTCTGTGTATTAGAAATGCAATGAAGAAGAAAAGGTATGTATCTGTGATCAGAGGAATCTAGTGAGAGTGGGCCTAGATGTATTCACATATATACCCTTTTTTCTGTTTGAGAAATGAAGTACTGGACAAGACAGTTTTCATCAAAAAAGGCATTAATTTCACTAGAGAACTTAATTTTACCTTTGTAACAATATATGTTGAAATCGTCAATGATTAATTTGTTGTAAGATGAAAAAGGTTGATCAAACATAATTTCCATTAGATCATCTTTGTAAAGAATATTATTACCTGAAGGATGGTAAGTGAAGCTCATTCTGATCTTCTTATTCTTCTAGGATGAAATGTTGGTTTTGATGCTGCTAAGATTTAGCTTCTGCCTGTAAACAAGTGAGTCTTCCTCGCCAGTATTTGCAAATCTTTCTTTAGGCAGAATACTTTATCAATTTGATAGTGATCCTTCAGTTACAGGATGACACTGTGAATGGAATTAGGTCTTGGTGAGTGTGAGGTCTCTGTTGTGAACTAAACCTGACAGAATCACAGTACTTTGTGAGTGCACATCTGCAGTTTATTATACGACATTTAGTTTTGTAGTCATGGGCAAATTAGGCAGGTCTGTGGTTGTGTTGATATCCGTGAGATTGCTGGGACAGACTGATTTTAGGGTAATGTAGTTAGCCCTATCTCTTTCTAATTTACTGGATCTGTAGTTGCACTTTAGAGACAGTTACAGTGTTATAGTATTTATTTAAGAGGAAATATGCTGCCATTGTGTTGACTGGGAAGGAGACATTCATGGCGCCACAGTGGGTATATTTTTGAGCGGGAGCTTACTGATCAAAAATATCAATCAATCAATCAGGGGTTTGTTAAAGCGCGACTACTCACCCGTAAGGGTCTCAAGGCGCTAAGGGTGGGGGGGTGCAGGTTCCATTTCATCAAGGAGGGGGTCTGTCGAAGAGCCAGGTTTTGAGGTTTCTTGCGAAGATGGGGAGCGATGTTGTTTGTCTGAGGTGGAGCGGAAGGGCGTTCCATGCTTTGGCCGCGAGGAAGGAGAAGGAGCGGCCTCCCGATCTGGTCTTTCTGGTGCGGGGGACCCCGGCGTAGGAGAGCTGGGCTGATCGTAGGGTCCTTTGGGGTGCGTGGAATTTGAGTCGGCTGTTCAGGTATGCTGGTACGGTGCCGTGGAGGGCCTTGTGTGCGTGGGTGAGTATCTTGAAGGTGATTCTCGCCTCGACGGGGAGCCAGTAGAGTGCTGGGAGATGTGGCAGTGTTTTGGTAGGTTGAGGACCAGTCTTGCGGCGGCGTTCTGGATGTTCTGTAGCTTGCGGGTGAGGTTTTTGTTTATTCCGGCGTAGAGTGCATTGCCGTAGTCGAGTCTGCTGGTGACCAGGGCGTGAGTGACGGTCTTTTGGTGTTCGAGGGGGATCCATTTGAAGGTCTTATGAAGGAGGCGGAGGGTGTGGAAGCAGGAAGACGAGACGGAGTTGATCTGGTGGTCCATTTTGAGCTCGGAGTCCAGGATGATTCCCAAGTTGCGTGCGTGGTCCGTGGGGGTTGGTGGGTTTCCGAGGGCGGGGGGCCACCAGGTGTCGCTCCAGGCGTCGGGGTTTGGGCCCATGATGAGTACTTCTGTTTTGTTGGTGTTTAGTTCTAGGCAGCTGTTTTTCATCCATTTGGCGACGGCTTCCATGCCTTCTCGAAAGTTGTGTCTGGCGGTGTTGGGCTCGTTGGATAGGGAGAGGATGGGTTGAGTGTCGTCTGCGTATGACACAATGTTGAGTCCGTAGGTTCTGACGATGGGGGCGAGTGGAGCCATGTAGACGTTGAAGAGCTTCGGGCTGAGGGAGGAGCCCTGGGGGACTCCGCAGGTGGTAGGTGTAGGGTCCGAGAGGAAAGGGGGGAGTCTGACCCGCTGCATTCTGCCGGAGAGAAGGAGCAGATCCAGTCGAGGGCCTTGTCCTGGATTCCTGCATCGTAGAGTCTGCGTATTAGGGTGTGGGGAGAGACTGTGTTGAACGCCGCTGAGAGGTCGAGGAGGATGAGGGCTACTGTTTCTCCTTTTTCCAGTAGGGTGCGGATGTCGTCTGTTGCGGCGAGGAGGGCGGTTTCCGTACTGTGGTTTTTTCTGTAGCTGGATTGGGAGGAGTGGAGGATGTTGTGTTCTTCAACGAATGTGGCGAGTTGGCTGTTGATGGGTTTCTCGATGACTTTCGCTGGGAACGGGAGCATGGAGATGGGTCTGTAGTTTTTGAGGTCGGTGGGGTCCGCTGAGGGTTTCTTTAGGAGGGGGTTGACCTCAGCGTGTTTCCAGTCATCGGGGAACGAGGCGGTCGCCAGGGAGCGGTTGATGGTGTTCAGCATGGGTGCGATGGTGTCGGCGGCTCTGTTGAAGATGTGGTGGGGGCAGGGGTCCGTGGGGGCCCCTGTTTGGATTGACTTCATTGTCTTCAGTGTGTCTTCGGTGGTGAGGGCTGTCCAGTTGTCAATCGCTGGTTTCCGGGTGTCGGGGTGGTTGGTGAGGGTTCAGTGTGTTGGTTGTCTTCGTCGAAGTTGTCGTAGATGCTCTTGATTTTGTGGTGGGAAAAGGTGCTGAGTTTGTCGCAGAGGTCTTGAGAGGGAGGGATGTCGGTAGACTTGCTGGTGGGTTGGGCAAACTCCTTGATGATGCTGAAGAGTTCCTTGCTGTTGTGCGCGTGGGTGGAGATTCTGTCTTCAATCTCTTTTTTCCTCGTTTCTCTGATGAGTTGGTGGTGGGCGTTGGTGGTGGCTCTGAAGTTGTTGTGGGCTTCTGTGGATTTGGTGTTCCTCCAGGCCTTTTCGAGGTGGCGGCAAGTGCATCTGGACTCTCGAAGTTCAGTGGTAAACCATCTGTCTTTCTTGGCGCGAGTATTGTTGTTTTTCTTGAGGGGGGCTATGGTTTTGGAGCTGTCCGAGATCCATCTATGCAGGGTTCGGGCTGCGGTGTTGGGGTCGTCGTTTTCCACGATGATTGGGGTGGAATTGTTGAGTGAGGAGGTGAGCTGGTCGTCGGTGATTTTGGTCCAGTTTCTTCGTGGGAGCAGGTGCTGGTGTCTGTGGATGGTAGGTGTTCTGAAGGTGAAGTGGACGCAACGATGGTCGGTCCATGGGAGTTCGGTGGTGTGGCTGAAGGTGATGGAGTTTCCTGTAGTGAAGAGGGGGTCGAGGGTGTGTCCTGCTGAGTGCGTGGGCTCAGTCTCGATCTGGCGGAGTCCAATGTTGTGGAGGTTGTCCAGGAGGGATGTGGTGTTGGGGTCCAGTTGGTTGTCGAGGTGGAAGTTGAGGTCTCCCAGGAGGGTGTAGTTGGTGGATGCGATGGCCTGAGGGGAGATGATGTCCGTGATGGAGTTGGCGAAGGGTCCGCGGGGTCCAGGGGGTCAGTAGATGAGGGTTCCTCGGAGGGTGGTGGTGGGGCTGTTATTTAGAGCAAGATATATTTTCTATTTATCTATTTTAGAGTTTTAAATAGTTCTATTTATTTAAAATGTAAAAAAATAATAGAGCAAAATAAACAGCAAATATGTTAATGTACAGGCAATAATGTACCATAGCAGGAAGTGTTGAATTTATATTAACAGTGGACTACACATCTCAGCATTCTTAGGACCACGGATAGAAAGACAACATTTTTGTGTTGCATTTCACAGGGAAGGCTCAATTTCTTATCAATTAAAACTGAAATTATCTCTCACCACTCTTGTAACTCTTCCATTAGTTTATTATCCACTCTAACTCTTGACATGTGACACTCCTCCGCAACCAACTACTCTCCCACATCATTTTCCCTAAATGGGGCATATAAACAAGGCATCAGTAGCAATTGAATTGTTATGCTCCTATTAGCTAACATGAGAGATGAGACTACAATCTTAAAGTGAACATTTCCGTTCTTGGGTCTGAGGGACAGACCTAGCATGCAGTTTTTTAAAGTGAGAATCACTATGCACTTGCAGCATTTATCAGACTATCCAAAACATTCCTTCAATATTCCATCGAGCATTTCTAGACCATATGTAAAAGGTCATCTTCCCTGAGGTAACATCCTAGGCAGTCATCTATCATGGATGGGTATATTGTACCGAAGATCAGTGGTAACTGTCAGGCCCTGTGTAATATTGTAAATTCTATAAGATGGAATCTAGCATTATTCATCACCTTTTTGTTATAAGCTAGTATCTTGTTTTATTTTTCATGCACTAAATGTGCACCAATATCTCTCTCACTTAGCTCATATTAGCTAAGGTGTTGAATGACGGTCATTACAGAGCACAATGTAAATAGCAGAGCTTTTTAGGCCACCATGGCGAGTGTGAAAAGTCCTTGAGGGTAGTGGAGTGGAGTGAAGTGGTCTTCCAGGGATTCCATCACAGGTGAATTCTACAGCCCTTGTCAACCCAGCATAGACCAATAACTGCCCAGCCTGCACTTCAAAGAGGCACCCAACCTCCTCAAATGTTAAAAAATTATCATCATTGTATAAATCCCTCATCGGCCTGCGTCAATCCATCCAGAAATTTAGCTCACTTCGTAGTTCAAAGAAGTGGAAAAGATTCCAGGTCAAGATTTCTGCTAGAAATGGAACCCGCCCATTCATTCTCCTCACCTCCCAGTTCCAAATCAATTATATCAAGGAGATCAAAAGTTGGACCCTGTGGCCTGGTTGCCTTGACAGAGGTGGCATGAGCAAAGGTCCTGGTGTTGTTCCCTCATGACAGCCAGTCAGCAGTAGTGGTTGGGTAGCTCATACCACCACTTAAGCAAGCTTTGCAGCTGGGATGCAAAATAATAACATCAGAAGTCCAGAAGGGCCAATTCTCCCTGCTCATATGTGTGCTCAGCTTATTCCTAGTACTGGATCCAGTCCTGATCAAAAAGGTCAAAATGCAGTCAAAATCTTTGAATACTACCTTGGACAATAGGCAGATCACTCCCAAATTGAAAAAGGCACCAGAGGAGCACCAGCATCTGTAATAGTGATACTTGTGCCAGTAATGACCACAAGAGTACTGTCTGGGAGACCGACCCATTTCTGCCATTCAAAACCCACCCAGTAAAAATGTACTTCCTTCTATCCTTCCTGATATGGGAATCATAATCTCTAAATATTTCAGAACATTTGATTGCTATTGTAAGCCAACTTCCAGTAAATAATTTTCGTCATGATAAACCAATGCTCAGAGAAGGAGCAATCAGTACTCAGGCCTAACAGGTTGCCAAGCTTGTCATGTATTCCAAGAATATGTGAAACAGTCTACTTGGGATCTCTCAAGTTTACAACATTGTCATTTGTTTATAACGATATTATATGCATCATGTCTCCTGTGCTAATATCTAATTAGTAATCTCATTTCTGGTTATATTCACCAGTGGTTCTATAGCCAAAGTGAAGAGAAGCAACAACAGTGGGTTACAATGCCTTGTGCCTCAGTCAAATTCCAACTGTAAGAGGTTTCCCTTTCTGCCATAAGCCTCACCATCAAGTGGGAATACAGTAGCCTGACCCAGTTCATAATGTGTGGCAAAAGTTGACTTACTCTAGTATCAGAAACAAATATTCCTAGCAAAAGGTGTTGAAAGCCTTCTTGATGTTGAGGGATGCCACTGCATAATCCCCAAAATCCATCTCTTGGAACTATCAACATGTGCCAGTCAATATATGTAAGCAATTGGGTATTAGTTGTGAAGGATGTGAGACCTTGGTGTAACCAGTTCCAACATTAGGAGAAAAATATTTGGGTGTACACATTTAATTAACTTGGGCCTGATCTACAAAACAATGTTGTGGTTGCAAACACTGTGATTTGCAAATTCACAGCTTCAAGATCGAAAAAATGTGTTTTGAAATGTATAAACCCCCTTTTCAGTGTCAGAAAAATATTTCTAACTTATAAAAGAGGTTTTGTGATCCATCACAAAATGTACATAGAAGAGAGCTTCCACCTATTATTTGGGACTATCAATGAAATGTATTAATCCATTTGCAATTTAAATTGTAGTATCTCATCACTGATGAGATTCTGACATCTCAAAAGGGATAGTATCCTTTTCTCAAAGGGGAAGCTATTTCTGTGAGAATACTTTCCCTCTGGGAATAGTGTAGGGCTGCCTTGCGGCGGTGGTGGGAACCAACTGTGATCCAGAAACCCACTGCATGATTCTATCTATGTGTTTCCAAACCAGAAGCTTTTTTTTAAAGCATTACCAGTTTCTGTCACAGATATGACCTGCTTTACTAACAAAGGTGGTCTGTTTGGGAAAGCCAATGCAGACTGATTGTCTTTTGTCTCTTGGAGGACACAATCCATTCTTTTCAACCATTCATAGGTGGTTGCAAATATAAACCTGCCAAATTCTATTATTTAGGGTAATCATGTGAATCTCCACAATATTAGTTTGTAGAACCAGCCATGTGATCTATCTAAACGTATCTACATTTCTCAGCCTAAGGCTAGTCTGGTTATCTGTTTTCTGCATTCAACGCTTAACAACCCTAAAACATATGTTCTCTTCCACACATCAAATAACAGTAGCCAACAACTCTGAAACAGTATACTCTCCTCATAGCATTAGGCACCAGAAAACGACACCTAAGGGCAAGGGAGTAGCCAGAAAATGTAAATACCCCCCACTTCGAACCAAAGGTATTATGGCACCAAGTAAATGAAGCAAGTCATCATGACCCTCCCCAAAACAACGCTCTTGTCTCTTCCATCCAAGCATCTATCCATTCATCCTTTGATCCTTCCACCCACCTGCTGATATCCACCATTTCTTCCTTACATTCTGTCATCCATTATTTAGTCTTTCACCTTTTCACCAATCCACCCATCCATCTCCAAACTTATTCATCCATCTCTAAACCTATTCATCCATAAGTCTATCTATCATCCATTCTTTCACTAACCCATCCGTCCATCAAGCCTTTCACTCATCATCCATCTATCCTTTCGCTCATCCATCCATCCACCCTTTCACTCCATCCATTAATCCATCCTCCCTTTCACTCAGCGATCCATCCTTTCACTCAGCCACCCATCCTTTCACTCATCCAGCCACCCTTCCATCCACTTATCCATTCATCCATTTACCATTTCACTCATTCATACTTTCAGTCACTCATCCATCCAAACTTTCACTCATCTGTCCATCCAACCACACACCATTTCTCTCATCCATCAATTCTTTCACAAACCCATCCATCCACCCTTTCATCTATCCATCCACCTTCTTTTTTACTCATACATCCATTCTTTCACTAAACTATCCCCAGATCTATCCTTTCACTAATTCATCCATCCATCCATATACCAATCCACCCATTCACTCACCCATCCTTCCACCCATTCACTCACGCACCCAACCTTCCTTTCACTCACTTACTCATTCACCCACCGAGATACAGACAGAAGAAGCACATCAATAACGCCACCCTCACTGTAGCTGCTAAAGCGCAGGGTTCACAATGCCCCTGCCTAAGGATATACCTTTTTCTCCATCCTAAATATATGTAACCAAATAGGAGAGAAAAAACACAATCTATTTCTATCTATCATTTTCAGTGTTAAATTCTTACCCTCCAACACTACCCCATAAGCAAAAATTAATCA
Source organism: Calotriton arnoldi (assembly GCA_963921515.1). Taxonomy (NCBI): domain Eukaryota; kingdom Metazoa; phylum Chordata; class Amphibia; order Caudata; family Salamandridae; genus Calotriton; species Calotriton arnoldi. The sequence goes on along the minus strand of CAWUFW010004481.1, from coordinate 444,305 downwards.
ATAACAGAATAATATATAGTGAATACATGACTCTAAGAATTTGAACCCTGACCAACTTACTTCAACTTAAGTGGGTACTCAGAGCACCCTTGCTGCATCCACCATGGCCATACAAAGAAGGACTAGGGTCTAGGGGTATCCCTCAGCCTTGCTCCCTCCTCTTAAGCACAGGTAAAACCATGATAATATCCTTGTAGCTCAAGGATCAGTGGCCACATGGAGTGGCATATTTACTAACATTTCATGCAACTCAGCACAGAAAGGGAAGTTGCTGCATTGCATGAATGGGAGAGCTGAACTGCGCCACATTTATAAGCTTTCTCTTTGCACTGGTGCATTTGTGCCTGCCTAGCACCAGTGCAGGCACCCTTGGCCATTGCACAAGGGTGCCAGTGTTAAGGACAGGATTGTTTTTGTGCAGGAGGGAAAAACTCTTTAGAGGCATATTCCTCTTTATGATTGTGCTGCACAGTGCAGCACACATGGAATGAGGACATAATGAGGAAAATGAAGATATTTCTCCTCATTACACCTCTCTCGGATAGGAGCACCATTTTGGCGCAAAACCAGGTTTACTGACTTTAGTAAATCTGTGTTTGAGTCAAAATTCATGAGTGGATGCCTGGGTGAACACCCATGCTCCACCCATGAAACGCCTCCCCAATGTAAAGTAATGCAAAGCAGCACTATGAGCCACATTACTTTGTTTTCACTCAGCCATGCAAAATTATGAAATTCAGGCTTTGCGTGGCTTTGAAAAATCTCGAAATACATTTTGTGTTGGGACTGTCTCTAAAAAAATGACTCAATCCCATTGCAAAATGTTAGTAAATCTGAGCAAGAATGCCATCATTGAAAGAGTTTTAGGGAACCCTATACAGTTAGAGCCTATTTTGTGACCTAATTCAGTTTACGATGCTCAATGTACGATCAGAACTCACCAGTGCACAACTCTGCAAGTCTAAAATAGTGCCATAGTTTGTAGTATCATGACCATCTTGGTGAAGTGCTGATCCAGCAATTGCTTGGCTTTCTGTTAGGTGTACCTGGTATATGTGGATTATATGCTATCACTCTTATTCCTTGAGCCAATCTCATGCTCTTCCCAGGTGATTGAAGAAGTGAGTTTTGCCATCCACTGTCACCTTCAGCTTTGCACTTAACAGTAAGATATTTTTCAGTTTGTTTTTCCGAAGTCTATATTTCATCACACCAAAGAAACTTCTTTGTTGCTGCACCAATTATCTGGAAATATCTGGGTCAATAAAACCTTGTTTAGTGCAGATGTACCAATTCTTGACCATTACAATATAACATATCTGTCAAAGTTCAGCAAAGAGCTATGATAGAGCATGGCGAGACCCTTGGAGGGTCATTAGGATGGCGGTCGGAAAATCACCCCGACCGCCATGAAAGCGGAAAACAACCGCCCGCCAGCACCGTGGAGAAACCGGCGGCCAAATTAGGATCAAGCACCAAAAAACACCGACCGCGGCGGTACGGGGGGAACAAAAACCGCCCGTAGCGTGCGGAGATGGCCAAAACACGTCCGCGTCAGACGGATCCGATGCGGAAAAACACCAACCCGCCGCAAGGATAGCGGAGACACCGCACGGCAAATTAGGATATCCCCGCTGGTCCCGCGGCACGTTCCGCTCTTTCCGACCGCCGCGATCGCTAACAGTGATGAATGGCAAAGCCACCGCCGCGGACGCTCCGTGACAAATTTGGCGGACAAATCAAAAATCCCACAATAAGGCCACAAAGTGCCCACACCAAAGTAGCCATGCCACCCAAAAACAGAAAACACACCCCAATGACACAACATTGCACACAATAAAAAAATTACAAGGACAACACACCTGAGAGCACTCCCACATGTGGACACACCCACATAGCAGAGCATAAAACCAGCCCCTTCCTTGACCACAATCCTCTGCACTAACCCACAACTGAAGGGCCCAACCCCTGAGAACAAAGGATAGGCAAAGCTACACACCATCACCACTCACACCACACACAGCACCACCACCACTTCCACACCTGCACCCCTAACCCCTTTGTACACCACACACCATACACATCACCACCACCACCACCACTTACACCCCTGCACCTACAACACCTCTGCACATCACACACCATGTCAACACATAAAATGCCCAAATTCACAGAGAGTGAGTTGAAGGTAATGGTAGATGAGATAGTCAGAGTGGAACCACAACTGTTTGGTAGCCTGGTCCAACAGACACCATTAGCCAGAAGGTCAATGCAGTAGGGACCATCCCAAGATCCAGAAAGGAAATCATGAAGCGGTGGCATGACTTGAAGAGGGTTGTCAAAGAGAGGAGGACCAAGAACCGTCAGCTGGCTGACAAGACTGGCGGTGGCACTCCCATACCACCAAAACCATTCACCCCATGGGAGGAGAAGGTGCTTGTCATACTGCATCCAGAGAGTCTCACAGGAGTACCCGGGGGAGTGGAGGCTGGTAAGTACAAACAAATGACTACCACCACACTGCTACGTACTGCCTTGCATAACTACAAAGATACACCTCCTAGGACCAATTCCATTCATCTGCACCACACACTCACTAAAACATGTCTCACAGATCCAACATCCACCCCCTCCCAAACACCACCAATGTACCTAGCAACATTACCATGGGTGCATGTGCACAGGCAGCCTGCACTGCAACTCCCACCATACCCCTTGTCCCACACCTCAGCAGGATGGGGCACTCTCCCACCCAGAAGCATGTGTCAGCCATCACATCCCCAACAAACAAACTTACAGGTAGGTACCCATCTTGCCATGGAGGGCTGTATGTGGGAGGGAGGCCTGTAATACTACTCCCACCATGCCCCCTGTCCCACACCTCAGCAGGATGGGGCACTCCCCCACCCCACCAAGAAGCATGTGTCAGCCATCACATCCCCAACAAACAAACTTACAGGTAGGTAGCCATCTTGCCATGGAGGGCTGTATGTGGGAGGGAGGCCTGTACTACTACTCCCACCATGCCCCCTGTCCCACACCTCAGCAGGATGGGGCACTCCCCCACCCCACCCAGAAGCATGTGTCAGCCATCACATCCCCAACAAACAAACTTACAGGTAGGTAGCCATCTTGCCATGGAGGGCTGTAAGTGGGAGGGAGGCCTGTACTACTACTCCCACCATGCCCCCTGTCCCACACCTCAGCAGGATGGGGCACTCCCCCACCCCACCCAGAAGCATGTGTCAGCCATCACATCCCCAACAAACAAACTTACAGGTAGGTAGCCATCTTGCCATGGAGGGCTGTATGTGGGAGGGAGGCCTGTACTACTACTCCCACCATGCCCCCTGTCCCACACCTCAGCAGGATGGGGCACTCCCCCACCCCACCCAGAAGCATGTGTCAGCCATTACATCCTCAACAAACAAACTTACAGGTAGGTAGCCATCTTGCCATGGAGGGCTGTATGTGGGAGGGAGGCCTGTACTATTACTCCCACCATGCCCCCTGTCCCACACCTCAGCAGGATGGGGCACTCCCCCACCCAGAAGCATGTGTCAGCCATCACATACCCAACAAACAAACTTACAGGAAGGTAGCCATCTTGCCATGGAGGGCTGTATATGGGAGGGAGGCCTGCACTACTACTCCCACCATGCCCCCTGTCCCACACCTCAGCAGGATGGGGCACTCCCCCACCCAGAAGCATGTGTCAGCCATCACATCCCCAACAAACAAACTTACAGGTAGGTAGCCATCTTGCCATGGAGGGCTGTATGTGGGAGGGAGGCCTGTACTACTATTCCCACCATGCCCCCTGTCCCACACCTCAGCAGGATGGGGCACTCCCCCACCCCACCCAGAAGCATGTGTTAGCCATCACATCCCCAACAAACAAACTTACAGGTAGGTAGCCATCTTGCCATGGAGGGCTGTATGTGGGAGGGAGGCCTGTACTACTACTCCCACCATGCCCCCTGTCCCACACCTCAGCAGGATGGGGCACTCCCCACCCCACCCAGAAGCATGTGTCAGCCATCACATCCCCAACAAACAAACTTACAGGTAGGTAGCCATCTTGCCATGGAGGGCTGTATGTGGGAGGGAGGCCTGTACTACTACTCCCACCATGCCCCCTGTCCCACACCTCAGCAGGATGGGGCACTCCCCCACCACACCCAGATGCATGTGGCATATAATGGATCACTCCAAATCAACAAACAGCTAGCCAGACATATTATTCTGTCTTGTGCCACCACTGAGCAGGATGCAAGCCTCCACCACGCACACACAGATGTGTCACAAAACAAAGACAAATGCTAACACACAACAGGCAAGTAGGCAGTACGTGCACCTAGCCATTTGACACAAAAATAATGGTGCCATATGACAACACCAGTCCTCTCAATGTACAAATATGCACACCGATCACATTGCCACGCACAGTGTGCACACAGCTAAGCAAAGGAAACTGTCACAGCAACGAAAGTGTGACACATCAATGCACATGTAGAGGAAAGACTGGGAACAATCATGCACAGCAATGAATGACAGGTTCAGTGCCATGGGGCCAGAGTAACAATGACCATATGAACAGTAAGAAAGCATGGTATGTGGTACCAATCCAGATATGCACATGACAAGACAAAGGTATGCAGGAGATGACAATGGCCAGGACATGCCCAGATGTGACGGCTGACAGGTCATAACAATCCACATACAGTCCGCACAAAAATCATATTTAGCGCAAGGCCCTAGATGTCAACATGTCCCTGTAATCACAAATCATGCACATGGCGCATGTTACATATTGACACCTCACACCATGGACAAGAAATGCATGTACCACCGCAGCATGTCAGGAGGCACAGTAGTGCACATAGGAAACAATGTGATGATCAGTCAACTGTGTAGTGTACTAACAGTGAATGACACACAGTTAACAAATCTTACGTGGTGCCCCCCAATGACCATTTCCCATCTGATCCACAAGTGACCAAGAATTGACTGCAGAGGACGACACCAGCAACCTGCAGGGCCAGTCTACCGCCCCCCCACCCACCCCCCCGGAACATCGACTCTCTGAAGTTGACTTCCAGGAATCTTCGGACGAGGAGACTGAGGCCGGGCCAACTGGTGTTCCAGGGCGCAACAGGTCCCAGGACCCCATCGTCCCCCCAACACACCTGCAGCTACAAAAACCAATCTGCAGGCCCCTGCTGTTACGTCCGGTGCATCCTCCACCACCACCACAACCACCAGTGGCGCCTGCAACACCCTCCCTGTCCCACAGGATGACCACCCCCACCCCAGCAACTGAGGAGGGCAGGGAGAGGATGTGTGGTCCGACAGTGGAGAGGCTACCGGTCCGTGGCAGCAGAGCAGGTGGGAGGGGCAGGGTCACCCACACACGAACACAGCCTGGGACCGAATCCCTGGACCACATCCACAGAGTCCTTGGGGCATATGAACGGGCCCAGGGACAAACGGCCCGTTCCGAACAAGATTCACGTGAGCTCCTCCTGCTGATGAGGTCCATGGACTCCCGCATGGGACAAATTGTGGACTTCTTGGGCCAACTAGTGGCGGTACTGAGGCACAGGCCTGCGCCACAAACAACACATCCCCCTCCCACTGGTGGTCCGCAGGATGACAGTTCACCATCCTCCCCTGTGGCCACAGATAGTGGTGAGTCCTCAGACCCCACTGGCCCTATAGCAGAGGCCCCCCCTGCCAAACGGAAAAGGGGCCGTCTGAAGAAAACCCTGGGAGTATCTTTTGGCAAAGCACCTGCCAAACTCCAATCACGCAGCCAGCCATGATGGCAACCCTCTGCACCACTGCATTGACTTTTTGGACTGTCCTTCCCCACACTGCCTTGTGAATGGCATCTGTCTGTTGGACTGGGTCACCACACCTATGTGGTGACCACTCGATTATCTCATTTACCATGAATGTCAACTCACTGCTCCACTAATCACCTCACTGTCAATGTACCCCCCTCACATGTCACCTTTGTAAATAAACAAATCCTTACACACATGTTGTTGTACCTGCACCGTCTTTATTCCAGGATGTACAATTTTCAACAGGAATACAATGTACCAGGGGATGGAGTGTATGTATCTAAGGAGAGGTCAAAGGCACCTAGGAAAACACAACAGAACAACATTCACTAGTCTGGGTGTGGCATCACAGACATCACACAACACTTCACAACAAGAACAACCCACATGCACACATAACAATGGGCAACAAGTGCCAACATACACATCCTGTAGATGTTCAGAAATGAACTGTCCCATCAACATTGACAGCAAACACTGAGTCTACAACTGGCTGCTGTCACAAATCTCACTTACACCCTCACAACAACAGCAACATCATCAGACAATGGGTACGTTGTACATTGTCACCCACCTTCAAGTGAAGTAGCGGGTGATGAGCTGTTGACGCAGGTCAACACCTTCCTCCTCTCCACTGTCATCATCACTGGACACGGGTTGGTTTGCAGGCGGGGGCCTTGGCTGCTCACCATCATCCAGGAGCAGGGGAATTCCACAACCTGTGAATGGCTAGGTTGTGGAGCATGCAGCATGCCACTACAATCTGACACACCTTCCTGGGCGAGTACATCAATGCCCCTCCGGTCTTGTCCAGGCAGTGGAAACGTGACTTCAGCAGTCCAAAGGTATGCTCCACCACACGACGTGTCCTCCCATGGGCATCATTGTAGCGGACATCAGCTGGTGTCCTGGGGTTCCGCAGTGGGCTCAGCAACCAAGGACGGTTGGGATATGCAGAGTCACCTATGTGTGACACACAAAGAAACATTGCAATGTTGCAGATGCAGAGGACAGCAGGTCACACACACAGCACGCCAAATGACTAGGCATACTCACCCACAATCCATGCTCGCTCAGGAAGCAGATTGGCCATCAGCTGGGGTACAATGCTGCTACGCAGGATGTATGAGTCATGGGCCGAGCCTGGAAATGTTGCACACACGTGTGAGATGATCATATCTGCCAGGCATACCACTTGGACATTTATGGAGTGGTAATGTTTACGATTCCTGTAGATGTGCTCACAGACCTGTGGTGGCACTAGCCCAACATGGGTGCAATCAATGGCACCAACTACATGGGGGATGTGTCCAAGGGGATAGAAATCTCCCTTTACAGCTGCCAATTCTGCGCCCCTGGGGAAATGGATGTATCTGTCCTTGTAGATCATCATGGCGGACAGAACATCCCGCAGCACCATGCTGAACATGGGTTGTGACATCCCACCTGCCTCGGCCACCGTGTTCTGGAATGATCCAGTCGCAAAAAAATGCAGTGCCGCCATCACCTTATACGTTGGGGTGAAAGCTGTTGGATATGTTCGGCGAGGCTGCAGGGGGGGCTCCAATAAATCACAAAGGGTCTTTAGGGTGGCTCTATCCAGACTGCATTTCCGGATGATCGCCTCATCCTCCATGTCTGCCAGCACTGTCAAGTGACGATGCAGATTTGGTCTCCTCCTAGTTGAGAGGAGAGTGGACACATTGTAATGCAATACATCATAGGATGTGCACAGCATCTCACATCATGGCTGACACAACGGCAACAAAGAATGTCATATGAATTGAGTCACAGACCAGCTGACATGTAGGGACCCCTTCAACTACACAAATCACACACTTGTCAGATTACACACAGCAAGTCCCCCAAACAACACCTCGGTCAAAGTAAATGGACATTGGTATATGGCCACATTCCCCATGGGCACGCCTGGGAGTCTGTCATCCTGCACATGTGGGACAAGGCAACCCCACGCTATCCTACCTAGCTGCTGTACATGACACACATTTAGGCGTCAATTGAGCCTGGCACACCTCAACAACACAATGACCACAGTCTGAGCATCAATGACGAGTGTGTGCATGATCTAACATGAGAGGACATGCTAAAACAAACATCATCAATTGTGGAAAAAAATGCTGTGATTGACAATGCACATCAACACATTGACATGTGTGCACATTGTATTGTCCATACCAACACTGTCCTGTAGTGTAGTGTTGTGTAGTGTAGTGTACTGTAGGTGCGGTACTGAGAGACAAGTGATGCCCAAATGGTGGTTGGCATGCTCATGTGTGTGTATGGCACCCAAATTGCGGAAACTACCGCCTGGCACCAGCCCAATGCACAGGTGCGGTACTGATAGCCCCAGAGACATGGCCAAATGGCGGTTGGCATGCTCCGCCACCCAAATGGTGGTGCCTCATGTGTGTCTATGGCACCCAAATTACGGAAACTACCGCCTGGCACCAGCGGTGTGTGTGCAACACAGCCCAATGCACAGGTGCGGTACTGATAGCCCCAGAGACATGGCCAAATGGCGGTTGGCAAGCTCCGCCACCCAAATGGCAGTGCCTCATGTGTGTCTATGGCACCCAAATTGCGGAAACTACCGCCTGGCACCAGCGGTGTGTCCCCGCCATGGTCCATGCCATTACAGCCAATGGGCTCCGCGATCGCGGAAGCTCGATGCAATTTTGAAAATAGCGGTAGGCGTGCTACACCACCACGGTGCCGGCCATTGGATGCAATCAAAAGATGCAATACCGCGGTAGCGCCAGCCTGGCCCCTGCGGTGTGTCACCGCCATGGTCCATGCCATTACAGCCAATGGGCTCCGCGATCGCGGAAGCTCGATGCAATTTTGAAAATAGCGGTAGGCGTGCTACACCACAGCGGTGCCGGCCATTGGATGCAATCAAAAGATGCAATACCGCGGTAGCGCCCGCCTATCCCCTGCGGTGTGTCAACCCATGGTCCATGCCATTACTGCCAATGGGCTCCGCGATCGCGGAAGCTCGATGCAATTTTGAAAATAGCGGTAGGCGTGCTACACCACCGCGGTGCCGGCCATTGGATGCAATCAAAAGATGCAATACCGCGGTAGCGCCCGCCTGGCCCCTGCGGTGTGACACCGCCATAGTCCATGCCATTACAGCCAATGGGCTCCGCGATCGCGGAAGCTCAATGCAATTTTGAAAATAGCGGTAGGCGTGCTACACCACGCGGTGCCAGTCATTGGATGCATTTGTAGAAGGCTGACCTGGTAGACCAATTACAGCAGCCCAGGACTACTGGAACGACACCAGGGGGCTATATATGTGTGGGAGAGTGCCCAGAATTTCCACTGCTCACAGAGCCTGCTGCCTGAGACCCTCACCTGCTACTGCCTCCAGGGACTGCTGCCTGAGACCCTCACCTGCTGCTGCCTCCAGGGACTGCTGCCTGAGACCCTCACCTGCTGCTGACTCCAGGGACTGCTGCCTGAGACCCTCACCTGCTGCTGCCTCCAGAGACTGCTGCCTGAGACCCTCACCTGCTGCTGCCTCCAGGGACTGCTGCCTGAGACCCTCACCTGCTGCTGCCTCCAGGGACTGCTGCCTGAGACCCTCACCTGCTGCTGCCTCCAGGGACTGCTGCCTGAGACCCTCACCTGCTGCTGCCGCTGCTGTCTCTAACCAACAGTGATGTCAAGGACAGAGAAGATCCGTGCCAGTCCCTTCACCAGCGAGGAGCTTGAGGTCCTGGTGGACGAGGTGCTCACACAGTACCCAAGGCTATATGGTGCCCCAAATGTCGTGGTAAGTCTTCCACAGTGGGTGTGAGAGTGCAGGGGGGGCACACCAGTAGTCGGTCTGATGCAGCATGTGCATGTGAGTGTGGGTTTGTGTCATGCATTGACTAACTTGCATTCCATTGGGTGAAGGGGTGTGTACCCTACTCCTCAAGTCTCCCTGCCTGCACATCAAGATTTGAGGGACATGTCTTGTATTGTCAGCCATACAGTGAAGCAGCAAGTTGGTAATGGAGGATTCAGGCCAGTCATTGCTAGTGTGCATGTCTTTGCGTTTCCCTGTTGTCCATCTCAGTGTGAGCCCACCTGGCCTGCACAGTCACCGCCCAATCCAACAAGTACACATCACTGACTGTACAGAGTGTAACATGTTCATTTTCAAATTTGACTCCCCAACAATGTGCCAGGTCAACCCTGTAGATTGCACACGACTGGCACTGTGAGAAAGGATGTGGGTTTGTGAGATCATGTCCCTCAATGTGATATACATGACACAGTGGGCTACTCACAGTGCATGTTCGTTGACGCATGCGCATTGTCGGACACAGTGGGTCTCGCCACATACACATGTTGTTTTGTGACGTATGTCTTGCTCTACCTAAAAATGGTTAGTAGATGTGGGCAGAGTACACATGGTCTTCTGTGCTGGCATCCTGCTTGTACATGAGATGTGCAAGTATTGTGTCCCCCTTATACATGCATGCATTTACGTGTGATTCTCACATGCAGATGTACCATGTGAAAAGCATTTCTGTCTCTGCATGTGAGATATGTGGATTTGTGATTGATCTGTATCATGCTACTGTCCTGAGTGATTTTGTCACATGACACTGTGTCACTGATGTTTGCCCCCTCTTGTCTCCCATGCCTGCAGCTCAAGGTGCACCAGCGTAAGGCCATGTGGAGGGGCAAGGTGCGTGCTCTGGGAGTATCAAACCGACGGCGCACCCACTGCCACAAGAGGTGGGACGACATCTCACAGCTGGCAAAGAATGTTGCGGAGATGACACTGGGGCGGATCCCTCGCACTGGCCGGATGGCACGGCGCAGCATGACACCACTAATGTGCCGCATCTTGGCCGTGACTCACCCTGAGCTGGATGCACGATTGAAGGAGCATCAGCAGGCAATTAGGGGTGAGTGTACTGGGAAGGGTGACTATGGCTGTGTGTGGCTGCATGTGTGCACAGCATGTGCCAGCGCTGGGCGATGCGATGTTGGTAGTGTGATGCAGTGGCCTGTGAGTGTCAACTTGTGCCGGTGCTGGGTGCAGATGTCATGCATGTGTCCTACCTGTACTTAACACTGGGAAACGGGTATGGGGCATTTAAATGGCATTGTGGGTGGTGTGAGACAGGTTTGAGCTATCTGTGTTGCTGTTGTAACAGAGCCACATGCATGATGTTGTGCTGTGTGGTCATCACATTGCTCACTTTGTCCTGGTTTGATAGTGCACACGCACTGTTGTGATGACAGAGGTGGGTTTGAACGATGTAATTGCACAGGGTGGCGTGCAACATGTAGATCTAGACATCTTGATGGTTGTCTGTAATGCATATGATTGTTCTGTTGCTGCCACTGCACTGACCCTACATCTCTCTCTCTCACGCAGCATCTCCCGTGGTCACGGAGGAACATGGGACGGACACCAGTGGTGGGGAAACTAGCACAACAGCTGCAGAGGAGCCCTGTGAGACAGATGTGACCAGCGCCTCGGAGGGGGACAGGAGTCTGCTGGAGGAATCACAGCCCGAGACGCAAAGTACTACGTCATCTGATGCCAGCGGTGACGCAGACATGTTGGCGGGCACAGGGAACGGGGACTCTGCATCATCTTCCACCACACAGCGTGCAGTGCCCACCCTCCCAGCCACTTCCTCTGGTGCTGCCCGTGTTCGCACCGCTAAGAGGGGAAGGGTGTCCTTCACCCCCGGCACCGCAGCCCCTGCCCCGGTCCCCCTGCTGCCATCAGTGCTGAGTCTGTGGACCTTTTGCGCCAGCTGTGTGTAGGCCAGACAGCTCTCCTCAATGCATTCATGGACCACGACAGTAAATTGGCTCAGGTGGTTGCATTCATTGAGGGCATACATTCAGACGTGGGTGGGCTGCACCGGACTGTCCAGTCATTGTCCACTGCAGTGACATCAGCCCTTCAACTGGCACAATCTGGGAGTCCAGCGAAAGTCCCTTTGTCCACACCCATGCCAGTGGCCACGTCGGACGACAGTGACCACGCTCCACAGACCTCTAAGTCACGATACGGCACACGTAGCACACAGCAGCAACAGAAGCCCAAGCGGTCCAGGCCGCAGACACCATCCCCACAGATGACCAAAGCCACCCCAGTGCACACAGACAAGAGCCCATCAGGCAACACCAGGGGACAAAGAGCCAAGAAGCAGGCGTCAGGGTCACGTGCCTCAGGGACATCCCCAGCCAAGGACTCTCCTGTCCCGAAAGCGTCTCCCAAAACCAAACATACAATTTCCATGCCCACTGAGAAGGTGGTGAGTGCCAAGGGTAGGCATAAGAAGGGCTGCAAGTCCGATGCACCCACTACCTCCACTCCCATAGCAAGCCCAGTGAAGCAGGGAATGGAGGGCACTGTGGGGGGACCACCTGGTAGGCAGGGGATGGAGGGGCAAAGCCAGGGCCATGCAAAGCGTTGCGCAGGTTCAAGCACGTCACCAGAGGGAGGGCCAGTGTCTGCACCTGCTGCAGCCTTGGTGTTGAGTGAGCCTGATGTGTCCACGCCACTTCCCATTGTTCCCAAGACAGTGAAGCCATTGCGACTCCCCAAGAAGTGGAAAGGCACCCCTCCACAATCTCCCATCCACACTGTGTCTCATGTCTGCATGACTCCACCTCCACGTGCCACTACACCACCTGGTCCAAGCAGCCCTCCGTTTTGCCTAAACACTGATAGGTATACCTCAGCTGTGCCTCCCTCTCCCCAGTCAAGTGCTCCAACTGGGCCCGACACACAGCCAGCTCCCAGTACGACTGACAGCCAAGTCTGAGTGTTGGTCGACCTCACACGCCTGTCTCTCACACAGCGTGGCCTGTGCTGCACATCGTCACACCCCAGACTGTGTTGCTGACCATGGTTAGGGTACAGTTGCAGACATTCCCTGTGCAGCTTCTCATGGACTCACTCTGCACTTTGTCCTGCCCACTGGCCTTGCCGTTCACTGCTGTGTGGCCCCTGCCTGTGCAGCTTCTCATGGACTCACTCTGCACTCTGTCCTGCACACTGGCCTTGCCGTTCACTGCTGTGTGCCCCCTGCCTGTGCAGCTTCTCATGGACTCACTCTGCACTTTGTCCTGCCCACTGGCCTTGCCGTTCACTGCTGTGTGGCCCCTGCCTGTGCAGCTTCTCATGGACTCACTCTGCACTTTGTCCTGCCCGCTGGCCTTGCCGTTCACTGCTGTGTGCCCCCTGCCTGTGCAGCTTCTCATGGACTCACTCTGCACTTTGTCCTGCCCACTGGCCTTGCCGTTCACTGCTGTGTGGCCCCTGCCTGTGCAGCTTCTCATGGACTCACTCTGCACTTTGTCCTGCCCACTGGCCTTGCCGTTCACTGCTGTGTGCCCCCTGCCTGTGCAGCTTCTCATGGACTCACTCTGCACTTTGTCCTGCCCACTGGCCTTGCCGTTCACTGCTGTGTGCCCCCTGCCTGTGTAGCTTCTCATGGACATCGCTCTGCACCTTGGACTGGCCACTGGCCTTGCTGTTTTGCCCCTGCCTGTGCAGCTTCTCATGGACATGCTCTGCACCTTGCACTGGCCACTGGCCTTGCTGTTCCTGCTGCCCCTGCCTGTGCAGCTTCTCATGGACATGCTCTGCACCTTGGACTGGCCACTGTCCTTGCTGTTTTGCCCCTGCCTGTGCAGCTTCTCATGGACATGCTCTGCACCTTGGACTGGCCACTGGCCTTGCTGTTTTGCCCCTGCCTGTGCAGCTTCTCATGGACATTCTCTGCACCTTGGACTGGCCACTGGCCTTGCTGTTTTGCCCTGCCTGTGCAGCTTCTCATGGACATGCTCTGCACCTTGGACTGGCCACTGGCATTGCTGTTTTGCCCCTGCCTGTGCAGCTTATCATGGACATGCCCTGCATTTTGTGCCTTGCTATTATCTACTCTTGTTGCCTATCTGTGCAATTTGTGAATAAAGACAGTTGATCCTGTTGTCTGTTTTGTCAGTGTCCTTACTGAATAAAGTTATTTTGCTGTGTGTATATGGTTTACTGTGCCACATGCTGTGTGTGCCAGTCCAACCTTGCCAATTTCTTTACTCACTTACTCTATTTTTTGCAGGGGTGAGGGACTTCAGTCTTTCCTGACCCTGATACTTGTGTGGGCAATGTATTAGATTTGAGGTGTGATGCAGTTGTCATTGTTTGTTCATGTTGGCTGTGTTGTACACATGTCAAGTTTTGGTGCACTGCCAGCTCAGAATGGGATTCTGTCCAGAGGATTGCAGGCATGCTGGCCAGGCTCATCATGTATGTGTGTTCTTATTTTGTGTGCCCAGTAGTGTATGTGTGTGGTCATCTTGTGATAGGCAGTCATCCTAATCCCATGGGTTTCTTTCAATGTGTGCTCTTGGATGGTCAAGAAGTGTGAAGTGTGAAGGTCTTGACTTTGTCTGGAGTGTTGATATGTGTGTGCCCCTGCATTGTAAACTACACACATGTTTCACCCAGGATGTGTGTGCCTGTTGTTTGGATTGTTTCTCCCTGTGGATGTGTTTGTATGCACATGTGTGAGTTGTATGTTGTGCAGTGTGCAGTGTGTTTGTGTGTCCATGCAGTTGTGGCTGACTCCTACTTGTTATTTCTGTCACTTGTGAGTATGCAGTGTGTGTGTTTGTCAAGTCAGGGTTGAGTTTTGCTGTTCATCCATCTGTCATGTTACTGTTTGTGGAGACAGTGCAGACCTGCTGATCCACACTGCCATTGTGGTTGTGTTTTCTCATGCATTGCTGTCACATGGTGCCTGTTTGCCTCCAGTATGTGATGTTGTGTGTGGTGTCTTGCCATCCCCTATCTGTGCTTGTGATGCCTACCCATTGTGAGTCTGCACTCCCTCTATTTGTGTATGGTACACTCCTGCCATGGCACTTCACTGGGATGTCTGTTCTCCCCTTGTTTTACATGTGCGTGTGCCTCCCCATCACTTGATATGTTACACTGTGCTTTGTGGTGCAGTTCTTTGGACAGTGGCAATGTGCCACTCAGGACATTTCCCCAGTGGGTTCTGTGTGATGTTCTTGGGCTGTTTGTCAATCATGTTTGCTCATATGCACTTCAACTGTGTGTGCTGCCCAGTCCCCTGGTCAAGTTGTTTCTACCTTTCTGTGCCAGACTTGTGCATCTGTTGGTGTTGTGTTGCATGTATGTGTGTTTGCTGTGGTACTGCTTCACTTCCTGTGTGTGATGTTGTCTTTGTGCTGTGCTGATTGGTGTTGTGTGGGTTCATGTTGTGTCACTCATTTCTGTGTGTGGCTGGTATGCTTGTTGTGCAGACACTGCTTGTTGTGCATGCAGTGCTGTGGGGGTATGTTGCCTTGTCATTGGCTGGTATGCATCCACTTATGTCCTGCTGTGTTTGCTATGTGTTCTATTTTTGGCTGTGCATCTGTTGTTTGTTTGCTGTGGCTGTGTTTATCTGTGATGGTACACTTCTTGTCTGTGTTGTGCTATGTTGTGTGTGCATTGTTCCTGACTGATGGGGTTGTGCACTCCTGTTGTGTCTGTGCTCCCATTGCCTTTCCACATTTTTGCTGCACAGGGCATGTCTGTTCTTGTTGTGGTTCTGTGTGTGGGTCTGTTGGGTTATGTGTTTGTCTGTTGTTTTTGTGCAGACATTGGTTCTGGCATCCCTGTGTGTATGTGAAGTTTGTGGCTACCCCCAGGGAGTGTGACTGTTTGTCTGTGTATTGCCTGGACATTATTGCCACCCTTCTGTTTGTTTGACACTGGTGTTGTGTGCTGCAGATGTGAGGGGGGGTATGTGTGTGGATTCCTATTAGTGTTTGACAGTCATGGAGTGTGTCAATGGGCCCTGTGTGTTGTGCTGCTGGAGTATTCCTGTGAAGTATTTGTAGACATATGTGTGGCTGTTCACAGTTAGACTTCAGGGCCTTCATTTCATCCTTGTGCCTCTACATGTGTTGCCTTGCTGTCTCCTTGGGTTGTTGCACTGTGCTGTCTGTGGTTTGACTTCAATAACTATGCAAGCAATGTGTGATTAGGTGGGCTGGGGGTGTTGTTCTATGTTCCTTGTCTTGCATGTGCTGTACACATGCTTGGTGGTTGTCTCCTTGGCCTTCCATTTGTGTGCACCTCACTTTGGCTTTCCTGTTTTGTGTGCTCCATTGCTGGTGGCATGTGGTGTGTGTATGTGTATGTGTGTCAGTGTGGGGTATGTGTGTGTGACTTGGCAGGCTGTGTGTCCAGTGAGATGTTTGTTCCTTGTATGTGTGTGTGTCCATTTGATGCTTGTACTGAGTTTACTTGCCATTGGTGTGGTGTTGTTGTGGTGTGTGTGTGTGTAGCCCTGGCCCTGTGCTTCTGTGCTGTGTGTTCCTGTGCAGCCACTCCTGCTGTGGCTGTGTCCCTATTTGTTTTGTGTGTGGTGCAGGTTGTGTGTCACCTGGCTTGTTGTTGTGCATGGGGTGCACAGGTGTGGCACATGGCATGTCCCTTCAGTGGGGGGCTAGTGTGTGTGGGGGGAGTAGTGGCCCTGTGGTCTTTGTGCCCTGCCCATGCCTGGCGATGGCCCGGCTTCTGCATTGTGCGCATGTATTCCCTTGTCTTCACCGCTGCGGTGACGTGGCCGTGACATTGCCGCACGATCGCGGTCGATGTGTGACCTGGATGCGGAGGGGTGTATTGGTGGCAGGTGGGTCATGTGTGTGTGCACTTGGGGATGTGTTTCTATCCCCACCAGGGTATCTGATGTGGTTAGGGACCCTGTGCCAGTCCATGGTTTGTGTTTTGTGGTTGTGTGTGGGGTTGTGTTATTGCGTACCTGTGGCGGCGTCCGCGACGGTCCATTATTTGCTGGTGATGTATCAGGTACAGCACCGGGAAAACGTGGAGTGCTGGGTCCATGGCGGTCGTGTCCGGGCGCTGTGGGCCGGGTCTCTGGTTTCGCGCTCCGCTGTCGAGGTTCCGCCGTGTAGGATTGGCCGGTTTCTCCGCTGCGGGGCGACTGGTTGTTTGGAGCATCCTAATTTGTGGACCGGAGCGGACGTCATTCCGCATGGTAGTGTGTCTCCATTGGCTCCCACCGCCACGCTTGCGGGCGCACTTTGATGGCGGTTCGCATCGCACGGCGGCAGACGGGAAATGGTCTATGTTTGGCCATTCTAATATGGTGGACGTGAGTACCGCTGCTCGCGGGCGGAAAAATGCATTTTTCCGCACCGCGGTGGTGCCAACCCCCGACATCCTAATGGACCCCTTGGTTTCGACAATGGAGCTAATGACCTGTGAGTTCTCTTAAACAATTCACAGTTTTACATGTAGTTGTGCACTGTACAAATCTTTATACCTGGACCATTTTGCTTATTTTTCTTTCACATTGTTGCTAATTGAATTTCAGTTCACTGAAAGTAAAACACTTTCTGATTAGAGCACGAGGCAGTTGCAGTGGGACAAGTTACTACACAACTTACATGCCTAGATGCTTCATGTCACTGGGGACAGGAGCACAGTTTCAACCTATTCCTCAGTATCGGAACCAGGACTCAGATGACCACTGAGCAGCACTGACCATTAGCACACATATTTTGTTGCTCTAGTCCCAGTATGTCAGGGTAATGGTGGACCATCATTCCTGGCTTAATATTATGATGTGTCAACCCAACAGATCCACAAAAGACCAGTTTAGGTACACATACTGTGTTTATTACCAAGTGTTGGGAATACCGCTTCAAGTAGGGTAAACTGTCTCCTTGCCTAAATTTCCATTAGGTTTCAATAATGCCTCTTCACTCCGTGGCCCCTTGTCAATGTCAAGTTTAATTCCTCTTCGCCATGGTAGGTCCATCGCCCAGAGAACAAAGACTTGCCCAACACTTAGGGGCCGATTCCGATCTCGGCCGGTAGGGCTCCGAATCGGATTCGGCTTAACCGGATCCGATTTGGAGCCCTATTTCCCGACCGATTCGTACGCGCGTCCGGGCGAGCGAGTACGATGCGAATTCGCCGACCGACTCGTCCGGGCGTCCCGACCGCTCCGACCGACTCGATCCCGGGTCTAACCGCAACGACCGACTCGCACGGACACGACTCGCACCGCGCAATGGATACGTTCCCCGGCCGGGTAAGTACGATGCGCGCCGCGAGCAGTCCGACCGAGCCGCGCACTCCGGCTCGAAAGAGCAGTCGGAGCTGTACTTTGGGGGTCCGTGTCGGACCCCCCTGTACGCGTAGCCACGCGAGTCGCACACAGGGGGGACCCATGGGTCCCCCCTACCTGTGCGTGTACGGCACGAATCGCTTCGCCGCGTACATGCTGTAGGGGGCGCCCTTGTCCGCCTCGCACCCATTGAGGCAATGGGAGCCCGCGTACGCGTTGTACGACCGGCTCCCATTGACTTCAATGGGAGTCCGACCGACTCGAGTCCGATGGCATACGTGCGCATCGTACTCGTTCGGTCGGGCTGCCAGTGTCCGATTCGGTCGGAAATCTCTCCGAGTCTGGCTCGGTCGGAGAGATTTCCGGCCCGAATCGGAATCGGCCCCTTAGTCCCCATGGGACTGTCTTTATGGGGCCAGATAGCACCACAGTTTCTCTACTGGAGAGCACTCTTCAACTGCATAATTCCAGCAAATGATCATGCAAGATCACTCTTGACTGCCATCGGGCCAGTATCAGCAACAAAAAGTGTGGTAGCAGGCCCTAAAAGTAACTGCAATTGCCTCAGGAGACAACTGTATCTCATTACACATTTAGTTCTACCCATGCCAGATTCTTCTTCCAGCTCAGAAACCAGATAGCTGAGCCCTTTGTCACCCACGTAACCATCTCCAAGCTTTCCTAACACATACCTCAAGAGATAGACACTGACATACGGCAGGATGGGGGCAATATAAAGTCCAATAAACAGGGTCTACATCTTGAAAAATGTGTGAGTACGGAGGAGACTTCACTCATCTTGATTCATGAAGCCCATATTTTCCCCAAAGTGGGGTTTATGCCATAATGGACATTGGCAAGAGAGTGTAGACGCTGTGTAGCAAGGTGGAGTATTATGTGGGGATGTTAGTTAGACTTCACCATGCAATACTGTCACAAACCCCAAAGATGGTCCTTGAATTCACAATAATAAATCCTTAGCTCATTCCTGGTAGAGTGGCAAAGAGCAGTCAGGCTTTACTAGAGGAACATGTGTTAAGCATTTCAGAGAACCAACATGGGCAATAAGTAATTGAGATGACTCAATAGAAATCCAACTCCAATTTATAAAAATAAAGTGTATTTTTTTCTTAATTTAGACACCAATATTAACGAAATAGCATACCTATAATTGGAGTAATGGTTTGTAAAAATATATATATGAATTACAGCAGTTCAATACTGCAGAACATTTGCATTGTGGTCAATGGTAAAATGTAGTAGTGACAATCGGAAACTCGCAAGTTTAGTTGCATAGAACTCACTGGGGGTAAAGGTGATGCAGGTCCCAGGACCAGGCCACGACAGTCAGTTCAATTTTACCTGGCCAATAGATCCCGGTTGCAGAGTTGTCCTGGCTGTCCTTGGTGCTAAAAGGGAACCGCGCGGGCTGCTTTTATCGCTAGGACGATGCCGGGAGGAAAACAGATGCAAAATCGCAACAACAGGGCCACTGCCATGATCGGTTGAAAATGTTGCGGAGTTCCCTCTTGATGCAATATTGATTGCAGGGGTCAGTTGCCTGCTGGTGACCAACAAGCCTTGGCAGCGGTAAGTTCAGCAGGAAGCTTTTCTGATGTCTCGAGGTCTGGGGGAACACATTAGCTGCCTACAACTTTGTGGAAGGAAGAATTATAGTTCCCACAATACACTAGACCATCTGCATTTGGGCGATCCCTCAGAGTGGCCGAGGGCCAGCAATTCTTTAGATCCAGAGTGTTGATTTATCTGAAGTTTGCATGGGCCTAAGTCTCTGATCTTTAAAGACAGGATCGCCAGGATCTTTGGGTTGGGTGTGCCGGTTCACTGATAGAATATCGATGGTAAAAACATTAGGGGCCGATTACGATGGCGGGCGGACTTGAGTCCGCACGCCATCGTAGCGGGGATTGGGACCGCCTGCCAGTCATGCGGCGGTCTCGCACTCCACTTTAGGATGCGACCGCCACCATGGCGGTCGCATCCAGCACTATAACATTGCGGCGGGTGCTGCTGGCTGCAGCACCCGCCGCAATGCCAAATATGCATGTCCTGCATTTCACTGCACTACGTGGCAGGCACCACGCAGTGCCTGCCACTTAGTGTAGTGAACCGTAGGGGGGGTACCCTCACAGTGCACCAACAACCCACCCCAACACAAGGGGGCCCGCAACGGGCCCCCGAAACCAATCCCCGCCAGTTTTTCCATGGCGGTTCCACCGCCACCATTTTACTGTATCAGGCTAGTCCGCCAGGCAATCGGAACGATTCGCCCGCCACGGTACGATTTCCCCCGCCATCCTAATTTGGCGGGCGGAGAATCGTCGTCCGATGGCGGAGGCACCGCCACCGCATGGCTGGTAGTGGCGGGCCTTCCACCATCGTAATCGACCCCATTGATGGTAAAAATATCGAAACAAAAATATAGATAGTAAAAATATCGACTCCCTATACTTAAATAGGTGAGTACAAAAATATTGAATCAAAAATATCGAAGTTAAAAATATAGATGTAAAAAATTTCGATTTAAAAATATAAATGAAATAAAATAATATATATTAAAAATATAAAATATTAATATTATCTTTAACAAAATAAATTAAATTTAATATACATTTTAATTAAACATAAAAATTAAACTTAATTCGAAAAAATATAAACACACAAACAATAATTTATACATATACATATTTACTTTAAAATAATATATTAACTATTATCTTCATTTAAGTTTTAAGGTGTCCATTACGATACCGGGCGGAATAAAATCCGTAATCAACCACAGTGACTAAAATCCGCCCGCCTACACCCCCTGAATACCGACCGAGCAATTACGATGGCGCTAACCGAAAACCGCCGGAGGCGGAAAATAAACAGAAAATACCGCCCACCCATGTCCGAGTCTAAGTCCATCCGCCCGCCACGGACGGAAAGACGCACGACAAGCCAAAACCGCCCGCCCTGACGACCGAGACACCGCCCGTGAAATTAGGATCGCACCGACATGAGCGCGGAAAATCCACAAATACACCGCCCGCCAGCGCAAACAACAGTGACGAAAATGGACACGGCGGAAGCCCTGGCGGCCACCTCCATGCACAGAAACCATCCGCTGACGAAAACAAACACACACAACATGGCTAACAAGTCCACACAGCAACCCACGCACAAAACCCAAACACAGTACACATCCCTGAAACACCCCCCCCTGGACATACAAATCAACTACAAATCCCAGAACACCAGCCACAACACACCTGAAAACAACAGACCACCATGACACACCCACATAGGTAAGTACAAAACCAGCCCCTCCACAGACCACAACCCCCTGCAACATTACAAACTGAGGACGAAAGCACACAACACAGCGAGACAGAAAGGACAGCAGCACACCACAGACACGCACCTATCACACCCATCACCACCACCACCAAACACCTGACCCACAAACCCCCTGCACATCACACACCACACACCGCACCAGCACCACAAACACCAAAACACACACCATGGCATCACACAGAATGCCCAAGTTCACTTCCACCGAGCTGACGGTCATGGTCGACGAGATCGTCAAGGTGCACCCACAAATCTATGGGAACCAGGTCCAACAAACACCACTATCCACCAGAAACCGGTTGTGGAGCAGGATCGTAGACCAGGTCAATGCAGTCGGGAACGTTCCACGCAACAGAGGAGAAATAAACAAAAGGTGGAACGACCTCAAAAGCGTGGTCAAGAAGAAGGAGAGCAAAAACCTAGAGCTGGCTGCCAGGACTGGCGGAGGGAATCCCGCGCTTTTCAAGACCTTCAAGGCGTGGGAGGAGAAGGTGCGAGTGATCATACATCCGGAGATCCTCACCGGATTACCAGGGGAGTCGAGGCTGGTAAGTACAAACAAACGTATACCAGCACACCGCTATGTACTCACATGCACCACCACTATGCCATAGCTCCCAGGGACAAACACCCCCATGTCCAGCACACAATACACAAGACATCACCCACACATGCAACAGACACTGATACACACTCAGCCCAAAGCTACCAACCAACAAAACCATGGGGGCATGTGTACAGTCAGCCAGCACCGCAACTACCACCAGGTCCCCTTGTACTCCAGATGCGCCAGAATGAGCACTCCCCACACCCACATCCATGTGTCCGCCATAGCTGCACTGACCGACAATGAACAGGTAAGTAGCCGGAACACAAAGACAGTGAGTCGGAGGGGGGACAGCCGAAGTCAAACACCTACCAGGCCCCCACTACCACAGACCAGCAAGGTGGAGCACACCCCACATCCATGTGTCCGCCATAGCTGCACTGACCGACAATGAACAGGTAAGTAGCCGGAACACAAAGACAGTGAGTCGGAGGGGGGACAGCCGAAGTCAAACACCTACCAGGCCCCCACTACCACAGACCAGCAAGGTGGAGCACCCCTCCCTCCCAGTACCATGTGGCATCCATTGCATTGCGCACTCAGAAACAACCTGTAGGTGGGAAACTGTACAGGGCGGGGCGTCTGTAGGCATGAGGACTGTACTACGACTGACACATGGGACATGACACGTAGCCGAGGAACACGCAGCACTGCTCCCAGTCACAATCATGAGACCAATGTGCACACGGACATGTTCGACAGAGTCAAACCCCACATGACCTATCACAGATACAGAAACACCTAAGGAGCCACGTCTGCATGTACAAGTCCCACTGGAGCACAGACCCACACGGCAGGTACTGTGCCACCCATCACACACATCAGCAACACCATCGAAGTCCTGTCCATGTAGTCCTCACTGCCTGTCACCCACACATCGTACAACAACGCCCACGTAAGACAGACCGTACCAGAAGTACCAGCTTGGAACCACAATATTGCACACAAAGACAACAGGACCCATGAAACACACAGGCACACAATGCACATTCAACATATCATCCATCTCATCTCACAGCCACAATGTCATGATAGGTATGACATCCGAACAGCTGGCCCACATCCAGTAGACATGCAAAGATACCTGCCCATGACAAAACAAGTGCCTGCAGTGACCGAAGCGCACGTCACACTGCGAATAACGACACACATAACATAGTCAACACCCCAAGAGCACAGCACTGATGCACATGTACCAGGGCAGCGCGCACACAAAGGAATTGGCCCATCTTCAATACGACGTGTGGCACACAACAAGCACGAACTCACAACATTGCTACCAATGTGATGTCCATGAATGATAACAGTCAGCAGATATTCCGGCCATGTGAGACAGACACACACCTTTGTCCATGCACTGTCACGTTGCCAGAACACATGTCACGTTCTGCACCCATCACCCACAGCATGTACCCCAAAAGCATATCTCAACCCAAGAGCGTGTAGGGGGCTGTACCCCCTTCTGGCATCAGCGTACCTAAGCGTACCATCCCTCCCCCTAAACCATCGTTCAACCCAACATCGCCGATGGCCCTGGAGCACGCATACACACGAGCCACAAAATGTAGGAGCATAGCAACACACACCCATCGGCATTGCTAATCCGTCCCATGCCACATGTCCACATCACACAGACCCATTGCCTAGCCCACGCATACACACATCGTACATCCACACACGCCACTGGGAAACCTGTGCACGACAGTGCACGAACTGTGAATGTCAGACAACCAATACATACTTTGCTAGGTGCAACACAATGACCCATTTCATCCTCCCCACAGGTGCCGAACTGCTGGATGCTGGAGAGGGTGACAGCAGCCAGCACAGCCAGTCTGCAAGCCCCCGACCCGGACTCACGGATGTAGAGGAGCTGGACACCTCTCCGGACACGGACCACCCAGCAGGCCCATCTGGAGTGGCAGGGCACAACCGCTCCCCAGGGCCCCTCCTGCCTACCAACCCATCACCCAGGGCTGCTGACCAGTCACAGACCCCTGCTGCCACGGCCGTTGCGGCCACCACCACCGCCGCAACCACCACCACCGCCGCAACCACCACCACCACGCCATCCCTCGCCACAGCACCTGTGCAAGGGTCGGCACGGCCGTCGGGCTCCAACCTGGGAGCCAGAGCGAGGACCGTGGTGAGCAATGTGGCCAGTGGGCAGGTCGGTGGCAGCAGTACTGGTAGGAGGAGCAGGGTCAGGCCAACGCCAACTGTGCCTGGGAGCCAAGCCCTGCCGCCAATCGACAGAGTCCTTGGGGCCTATGAAGAGGCCCAAGGCGAATGGGCCAGGTCGGCAAGCGACACGCGGGAGGTCCTTGCGGTGTTGAGGTCCATGGACACCCATATGGCCCAAATCGCGGCACTCATGGGCCAGCTGGTGGTGGGGGGAGGGCACAAGCAAGGCCAGCAACACCACCTCCGCCACCACCTGCTGTGGCGCAGGCTCGTGCAGCCTCGCGTTCCCCTGCGTCCACAGCGAGTGAGCACTCCTCAGCCACCACCAGCGGAACATCAACACCCCCTACCAAACGTGGAAGGGGCCGTCCGAAGAGGAAACAGGTGTCCAGAGAGGACTTCGCCCGCACCAAACGCCAGTGAGTCAGCCAGCCACCTTGACCACCTACTGCATTGACATGGAATACGATCCTACCCCACACTGCCATGTGAATGGCATGTGTCTGTTGGACTGTGGACATAGAACTCCATGGGTACACCTTGACCATCACGCAGCCATGACCGTCAAGTCATTGTCACAGCATGCACCACATTTGTCATCACCTTGCACACAATCACATGTCACCGCTGTTAATAAATACACCTTGTTCACAATCGGCTTAATGTGTCCTGGGTTTATTCCACGATGTGCAATCGCCACCATGAGCAGAAATGCATCTGCTGTGTGGCATGTCGATGGGACAGGAGAGGCTGCAGGGACCTAGGGGTGTGAAACAGAACAAGAGTACATTCAATGAGTGTGTCACACACTCATCACACAGTACTTGTCACCAACTACAAGCAATGCACACACATCTCACAGAGCAACAGGGCACAATGCTACAGCCACTGTCAGTGGCATACCAACCTGGACATGGACCATTGACACACAGCACTCAGTGAACAAAAGGCCCCCGTAACAGAGCACACATACACCTGCACAACTACAGCTACATCAGCCGTCGTACATGGTCACTCACCGTCAAGTGAAGTAGCGGGCGATGAGCTGCTGACGCACATTCACAGCTTCATCCTCTCCACTGTCCTCTTCACTGGAGCTGTCCAGGTCTGCAGGCTGGGGCCCTGGTTGATCTCCGTCATCCACAATTAGGGGGATCTGCTTGCGGATCGCCAGATTGTGCAGCATGCAGCAAGCCACAATTATCTGGCACACCTTCTGTGGGGAGTATGCCAGTGCGCCCTCGGTGCGGTCCAGGCATCTGAACCTGGACTTGAGGAGGCCAAAGGTCCGCTCAACCACACGTCTGGTCCTCCCATGTGCCTCATTGTAGCGTACATCTGCTGGGCTCCCAGGACGTCGTAATGGGCTGAGCAGCCAGGCTCCATTCGGGTAAGCAGAGTCACCTGGGTGTGAGGGACACAGAGAACCGTTGCAATTCCAACTGGACACAAGACAGCATCGCACAGCCAGCACGCTACACTACTCCACATACTCACCAACAATCCAGCCACGGTCCGGTTGCAGATTGGTCATCAGACGTGGTAGGATGCTGTTGCGCATGATGTGCGCGTCATGGGCCGATCCAGGGAATTTCGCACACACGTGTGTGATCACCATGTCCGCAAGGCACACCACTTGCACATTCAGGGAGTGCGTGTGCTTCCGGTTGCGGTAGAGGTGCTCGGTGGCCTGTGGTGCAACAAGGCCAACATGGGTGCAGTCTATTGCACCAACGACGTGGGGATTCGTCCAAGAGCATAGAATGCACCCTTCACTGCCGCCAATTCACGAGCCCTGGGGAAGCGGATGTATCTGTTCCTGTACAGCATCATGGCTGACAGTACATCCCTGAGCACCATGCTGAACATGGGTTGGGACATCCCACCTCCACTGCCCACTGTGTGCTGGAATGACCCAGTGGCGAAGAAATGCAGTGCAGCCATCACCTTAGCCGTGGGGGTGAATGCTGTTGGATACACCCTGCTAGGACGGAGGTGGGGTTCCAACAAGGCACATAGACGATGCAGGGTGGGTCGGTCCAGACGATATTTGCGGATGACCTCAACATCCACCATATCTGACAGCAATTGGTAGGGGCGATGAATGTTTGGTCTCCGCCTAGGAAAGATGGAAGTGTACACATGTCAAAGCAACACGCCACATGGCATATTCACATACACAAAACATAAATGACTGAGCAGGCAATTGAATGACAGAACGGCTGACAAGTAGGGACAGCACAGCCACAATACACTTACACAGGTCCCCTACCAATAGCAATGGGCAGTGACACACACCATTGCAATGAGCATGCACATGGGGAGTCAGGCATTAACAACTTGTACGGCATGCTGAAGGCAACAGACTGCATAATCGGTAAGCTGCAACACCACGGCAACATAACTAGCTGCTGTGCATCACACTGCTTCCGAGGCTGGGTGTGTAGGGCACACACCAACAACGCTATGGACACAGGCTGAGCGGCCAAAACAAGTGGGACCGGTGGCACGAGGGGATATGAGACAGTCATTGATGTCCCTACTGCACCCTAAGTACAGCACAGTACGGATCACACCTCCTGAAACATTGACAGGTGTACACATTGACAGCCCCATGCCGACACGGCTGTGTGCCTGCAACTACACATCACAAGTGACACGTAACATTGCACGTGCCAAGTGGCAGATGTACATAGTGAAAGATGGCATGTGTGTGCATATGCATATCCCATGCTCCCATGCCAATGTGTACATGATGATGTTCCTACATACATGTGGAGGCTGAGCACTGGCCGTCCCTGCCAATGCACACAGCATGTTGTGGCCTTGTCCATTGTGGACCTGCTCCCACACGCAAATCATGGCCACACCTGCAGATGCATTGCGCACATTATACTGTGTGGTGCACATGGCATCAGCGGACTGTACCCGGCATGGGCCAGGCCCTTACGGGCAACTCCAATGACCCTTGCGGTTGCACCCTGCGTGTTCCACTGTGGAGGTAGGCGTCCATGGCCAGCTGGGAGCAGGCCAACGTCTGCAATTGCAGCTGCCAGACATGGTACACAACTCGCAGCAGCTTGTACCCACTGAAACGGCCCCAGGGGGTCATATGTGTGTGTGAGTGGGACAGGCATGACCACAGCTACCTGGCACTGCAGCCTGGCACCCCTCGACGACAGCTGCTGCTGCCACCACTACACCTACACGTGGATGACGCTGAGGACATGTCCAGGTCCACTCACCGGCGAGGAGCTGGAGAACCTGGATTCCGTGCTCCACGCACACTGCACATGGCTATTCCTTGCGAAAGTTGTGTGTGAGAGACAACTGCAGTGGGTGTGGGTGTGCATGTGGGGGACACACATGTCGTTGCTCCTCAGCACTATGAGTCAGAGCCTGTGGAGTACAGACATGCACTGCACACCATGCTGGCTGCAGGTGGCATGGGTATGTGAGCTCTCGGGCGCTTTGACCTGTCTGTCCCACCCGAGTGGTGGTACATGGCAACTTCATGTCAGACATCCAGTGACACAGACAATTGGCAATGCAGGTCTCAGTGCACTTGTTGGTCGTGTGGAAGTCAGGCTGGGGCCATGCTGCCCTTCTCAGTCCCAGCAGGCCTGGCCTGCACATTGACTGCACAATGCCAGTAGGTGCCGACATAGAGTGCTTAGTGGGTTACATGTGTCTCCTGTTCAGGACCCCCGGATGAGCGCTTACTCTGCACTGTCTATTGGACACACCATGACTCGTGATAGGGATGTGTGTGAGAGATAGTGGCACTGAATGTGACCTTCGTTGTGGGGTGGGCCATGCACAGGGCGAGTACGCTGATGGTTGCGCAGTGTTGGTCACAGTGGGTACACCCACACAGATGTGTTGCCTTGTGATCTTCTTCTAGGTCAGCCTGACAATGGACAGTAGATGTGGGCAGGCTACACATTGCTCGATGTGCTATCTATGTGCATGTGCATTCACACCAGGCACAACTGCCCCTGCACATGTGACCCCTGCTGCACTCAGTGCTGGGTCTGTTGAGCTGATGCACCATCTGTGCGTGGGGCAGACAGCTCTGCTCAGTTCCGTCATTGCCCATGACATCACTTTGCCGCAGGTGACATGGTTCATGGAGGGCCCACATGTACGCGTGGGTGGACTACACAAGACTGTCCAATGGTTATCACCCCCAGTCAGTGCTTCGAATGGGAAGTATGTGGTGCTCGTACTCATTTCGCTGTGTCGAGTGTGCGGGGCTAGGTGCGGGGCTACATGCAAGACATGGGTAGGTCATCGGCTTATCTACTAGTTGCAATGCACACGAGACATGCCTTTTTCTGACCACATCAGGGGCATTCCTTAAACTAACTGAAAGTCAAACAGTTATCTTTTACACTGTCCTCATGGCCTCCCCTCGCTCACACCAATATGCATTTGCACATGATAAGCTAGCGCATGCACAAGCAGCTCCAAGCTCGCCCCAGAGAGGCCAAGGAGTGTATGTGTGGGTCCAGTTGTACATGTGGTCTGTCTCACAGTATGATTAGTGGCGTTACGCCGTCCACATGCGTGGTGCCCCGACTCGAGACCCGGGCAACATTGACAATGCATGACAGGCTCCGCAGTCCGGATAGACCACCTGCAACACACAGAGGCTGTAGCTGCCCTAGCGGGCCAGTCCGCATCCAACTGGAGCTCATGGCCCCACACATTCACTCTTTGGCCTCTCTGGGGCGAGCTTGGAGCTGCTTGTGCACGCGCTGGCTTCTCTGTTGCAATGGCATGTAACGTGTGTGGGTGTAATGTCAATGGGTGGGATGGTGCGAGCACCGTCCGTGACGTCACTGCTGCTTGTGATGTGTGCGTCCCCCCACTACTTCCATTTGACTTGTGCCATACTACACATTGTGGATGTGTTGCCTGCGTGATGTGACAAGGATGAGCGCGCCATGAGCTCTCACCCACCATGCTCTACTGCCATCCCGTGCCCTGGATTGCCTGTGCAAGTGGACAATGTTGGGGATACACCAGGTCGACAGGGGATGTGAGTGCCTTGGCAAGGGCCTGGCGGACGCGCAGCAGTATCCGGCATGTCCACGGAGGGTGGGCTGACGTCTACACTTGATGCGGCATTGTTCGTGTGCCCGCCTGTTGTGCACACACGAGTTCACATTCGTCACCAGACAGGTGGTCTTTACAGATTCCCAGGAGTGCGCTAATGTACTGGTCCTGAGTCCTCCCAACACAGCGTGTTTCAACATTGCATGTGCGCACCTACCCGTCACACCAAACCACCTGAGCCATGAGTAACTCCCGCTTCACATGATACATGTGTGTCTCCCACAGTTGTGCTACACATTTAAGTTGACATCCAATGACAGTGGACTACATGGTCATCTCATGACTGCCGTGTACTTCACACACTCTCATCCTCTCTCATTCGTACTTGTGAAATGAATCAGCAGAGACACATTGTTGCTTCAAGCCATGTATTGGGACTAATGTCCTCTGTGATGCAGTATAGTGAACACTACTGGCAGCGAAGTGCATGTGGAGGATATACTCAGCATGATTACACATAGCATAGGGTGTAGGGGTACAGTGATTAGTTGTTGTTGACTGTGGGATGTGGGCTTCAGAGTTCCAACTGCTTAGCCGTTGGTGTGCTAATGTACATTTGCTAATTACTGTGGTGCTGCTGACTGACACAGACAGTATACATTTAGCCTACCAGTCCGCTTGTCATCATGGGCACAGTGCATCTCCGTTCCATGTTACAGGTTTGCTGCTATGGTTACTCATACACACGTGCGTGGAGGTGACATCAGGGCATGGGCTTACGTGCATGCAAAGGCGTCCCACTTGTTGTTGCGATGTGGTGGGTACTGGCCATGTCACAGTCACTGGGCTCATGTTGTTGGTGGATGCACTTGGTGTACATGCAAAGGTCCTGGCACGGACGTTCAGAGGGAGGTGTGGTGACAGCTCTCACATACTGCAGCAGGACGATTGCTGTCCACTGACCGGTGCATATGTTCATGGGCGCAGGATCCATATCATGGCATGGTTGTACGTGCAGTTCTGTCCATGTGGTTGCCATACACAAATCCCATGCCTCTGCCTCCCCCTGTTCATGCAGAGTTACTGGATGTGATGAGGTACAGGGTGCATTTCCCAAATAGTATCAGATGTCATGGCAGTGTAGTTGTTGTTGTGGTGTCAGTTGCAGGTTGCATGGTGTAGTAGTTGTACTGGTAACTGCCTAGTCCATGCGTAAGCCACGCATGGGTACGGTGTGGGTCATCATTGCTCAATTGGGGGTCTGGCGACGGGGCCCGACGAATTGACAGGTTGTCAGGAATGCAATGCCTACCAGCAGGGCTTCCATGGCATTGGTGGTGGACATGGTTGCCAGCCAATGTAGCGGATGGTGGCTGTCAAGGTGTTGGTCGTGAGTTGTCCCTTGTAGGAGCATGATGGGACATGTTGGATGGCATTCAATGTAACTGTAATCCATTATCCGTCGTGTGGAGGCACAGTGGTCCCATTGCAGTGTGGGTCCGATAGTCGCCACATACGCCATGCCCCCATAGGCTGAACAGGCCCTGTCGTGGGCGTCCAGGGGGTGGAATAGTTGTAGCAGGTCCGCCCTTGGACATGCCGGGTTGGAGAGACATAACTCCACAGGATAGTAGAAGGGACACCTCCGACAGTAGAAGACGGGGATGACGCAGCTGAACAATGCGATGCGGTAAGTTAGTCGGTAACTTACGTTCAGCAGGGCCAGATTGTCACATCCCAATATCTGTATCAGGTTATGTTTGTACAGCTTGATCTGTCCGGCGTAGTTGGGTAGGTGTGGTGCAAGTGCCATTTTGCTGCAGGGCGCTGTGGTGGCGTGCTCCGGCTGTCTGTGCAGTCTGCAGAGTGCAACCTCGGATGTTGCTGGGAATTCTGTAATGGTCGTAGGGAGGCAGGACTTGTGTTATGTTGGCTTGTGCGGAGGACACGGGCCCTCATCCCACATGCTTCTCTGAATGGTCAAGGTCAGTGGTGTCTGACTCCTTCCAGATAACTTGCATGTGAACCACATGGGGGAGTGTTATCATTTCTTCTTTCCGTTGTGAATGTTCTTTGGTGTTATGCGCTATCTGCCCTGTGGCCGCTTCCCTCTGCATGCCTGCGTTGGGATTTGTTTGGTGCAATAACTGTTTTCTCCGGCTTGTTTAGTCGGGATGTGGTTTCAGAGTGGGAATGGAAGGTCATTCGGTGCCGTCTCCTCTCCCGTGTGTGGGCAGCAGGCTGCTTTTCCGCTGTACGTTGGGCCTTGTGTTATAATTGGTCCCACCTGTTGTCTGTCCCCGGTATCTTTGATGTTACATATTGCATGTCTTGTTATTGGGTGCAGGGTGGCACCGGTGTTTCTGTGTGGTTCTGGCGTACCTTTTCCCGACGGGGTCCATATTCTGCTGGGTGATGTTGCCTCCGCTGTGTGCTTTGCCGTGTTTTGCACACAGGGGTGTGTCCTAATGTGGCGTGACGTCACTGACATGTTCGGGTCAGTTGTGTGACGTCAGGTTGGCAGCAGTGAATTGCCGGTTGGGGACATGACTGTGGCAGGGCTGTCACGTGACATGTGCGTTCTGGGTGGTGCTGGTGTGTGTGGTGTTTGGTTGTGACCCTGTGTTGTTTGTATGCGGCGCATGCATTGCGCTGCCGTTGGCCTCTGCGTTGTGCGCATGTGTGGGTGCAGTGGTGGATGTGTCGTGTCCACGCAGGGGTGTCGGGGTGGGGGCCATATGCAGTTGTCCCGCCCTTGCACTGTGTGCGCTGTTTGCGTGCCCCTGTTGTGTGTCTGCCTACCTGCGTCGCCGCGGTGCGTTGACTCCTGGGTGCTGCATCAGGTAGAGCATGGGGAGGGCCTGCAGTGCTGGATTCATGCTCGGGGGTCCGCCTCTTTGCTATCCGTACTGTATGTTTGGTTTTCCGCCTTGCTTTCACGTGCGGTGTCTCTTAGCCGGAGGAACTGTTTGGTTCTGGCATCGTAATTTGTACGCCGGGCGGTACGTGATTTCGTCGGGCGTTGTGTCTCCATTGAACTGCACCGCTCCGTGAACGGGCGCACTTTGATGGCGGACTGCGTCGCTGGCGTACGGGCGGTATTTCGCTGTCTTTTCGCATCCTAATTGGGCGGGCATGTGTGCTGTGGCGGGCGGACGGTAACTGGTGCTTTTTGCATCCGCCAGCACGGCGGTGGTGCTTCCGCCCGCCATCCTAATGGGCCCCCAAACTTTTAAATTATATAAAAATAAAATATATACATATATCAATAATTTAAAATTTAAAAAAGCATTCTATAATTAATTAAAACATTAAACTATTAAAACAAAATTAAAACGTACATTTTGCAACACAATAAATACAACAGTAGGGAAAATGTTGAATAACGAAACAATTACATTTACTATTCCAACTGCAATAAGTGCAACAGTAGGGAAAGTGTTGGATAGCGGAGGGGTAAAAATTACTATTCCCACTCCAAAGAGTGCAACAGTAGGGAAAGTGTTGGATAGTGGAGGGGTAAAATTTACTATTTCCACTCCATTGAGTGCAAAAGTAGGGTAAATATTGGATAGTAGAATAATTAAATTTACTATTCCAACTCCAGTGATTGCAACAGTAGGGAAAATGTTGGCTAGCGGAGGGGTAAAAATTACTATTCCCACTCCAGTGAGTGCAACAGTAGGGAAAGTACTGGATAGCGGAGGGGTAAAAACTACTATTCCCACTCCAGTGAGTGCAACAGTAGGGAAAGTATTGGATAGCGGAGGGGTAAAAATTACTATTCCCACTCCAGTGAGTGCAACAGTAGGGAAAGTGCTGGATAGCGGAGGGGTAAAAATTACTATTTCCACTCCTGTGAGTGCAACTGTAGTGAAAGTGCTGGATAGCGGCAGGGTAAAAATTACTATTCCCACTCCAGTGAGTGCAACAGTAGGGAACATTTTGGATAGCGGAGGGGTAAAAATGAGTATTCCCACTCCAGTGAGTGCAACAGTAGGGAAAGTATTGGATAGCAGAAAAACAAAAATTACTAATAACATTTAAACAATAAAAAAAAAAAAAAATCTTAAAGATAAATAAACAATATTTAAAAAATATACAATTACATATATTAAACATATAAAAAGAACACATATTATAATGTTAATTACATATAACAAAAACCTACAAATATGATATAAAAAAATAATAAATACATTTATAAACAATATTTATTTAAAAGGAACAAATATTCACAAACAAACAAATTATTTAAAGCATAAATGTATTTATTTTATTTCCTACCCTATAACACCACACCAATAAAAAAAGACATCAACATTTTTATTGAAATTTATTTCCATAATTAACATAATTAATAATGAATTTAAAATATATTATTAATACAAAAAGATAATAAACATTCATTGAGTACACATACTTTAGCACTATAATATCCACAACACACACCTAAAATTAATTACACAATTACGATTATTAATTACTAATTAATTAATTTAAATTAATTAACAAATAATTAATAACTCATCAATAAAAAATAAATTACTTCTTACCCTTCACACCATTTATACCTATAAACACCACAACACACACCTAAAATTAATTACACAATTACCATAATTAATTACTAATTAACTAATTTAAATTAATGAACAACTAATTAATAAATCATCAATAAAACATAAATTACTTCCCAACCTTCCCACCATTTACACCATTTACACCTATAAACACCACAACACACACCTAAAATTAATTACACAATTACCATAATTAATTACTAATTAAAATTAATTAATAACCAATTAATAATTCATCAATAAAAAAAATTACTTCCCACCATTTACACCTATAAACACCACAACACACACCTAACATTAATGACACAATTACCATCATTAATTACTAATTATTTAATTTAAATTAATTAACAACTAAGTAATAATTCATCAATAAAAAATGAAATACTTCCCACCCTTCACACCTATAAACACCATAAATTTTATGGCATAAAACACACCTAAAATTAACTACACAATTACCATAATTAATTAATTACATTAATTAACAACGAATTATTAAACGCTTATTAATAAATTAATTTACACATTTAACACTATAAGATCACAATTAAACAAAAATTAATAAATACAAATTATTCAATAAATGTTATATAATTACATTATTTCCCACCCTATTCCCCTATAAACCCACAATCCGCTACGGAACAAAAAACGCAAATGTCAAATAAAAAAAATTAATAACTACTATAAAAAATCAATCAAATTTATATAATTAAATTGCTTCCTACCCTATTCCCCTATAAACCCACAACCCGCTACGGAACAAAAAACACAAAATTCAATAATTATTTTTTTTATAACTACTAAAATTAACACGTATAATAAAAATACAAACAATTCTTATACAAAAAAACAAACATCACACACATAAAATTTATACTAAAATACATTACATTAATAAAGATTCAATATTTTTAACAACTATGGTGTCCATTACGATGTCGGGCGGATAAAAATCCGCCATCAACCACAGTGGCAAAAATCCGCCCGCCTACACCGTCTGAATACCGACCGAGCAATTACGATGCCGCGAACCGAAAACTGCCGGAGGCGGAAAATAAACAGAAAATACCGTCCGCCCATGTCTGAGTCTAAGTCCATCCGCCCGCCACGGACGGAAAGATGCACGACAAGCCAAAACCGCCCGCCCTGACGACCGAGACACCGCCCGTGAAATTAGGATCGTACCGACATGAGCGCGGAAAATCCACAAATACACCGCCCGCCAGCGCAAACAACAGTGACGAAAATGGACACGGCGGAAGCCCTGGCGGCCACCTCCATGCACAGAAACCATCCGCTGACGAAAACAAACACACACAACATGGCCAACAAGTCCACACAGCAACCCACGCACAAATACCCAAACACAGTACACATCCCGGAAACACACCCCCTGGACAAAAAATCAACTACAAATCCCAGAACACCAGCCACAACACACCTGAAAACAACAGACCATCATGACACACCCACATAGGTAAGTACAAAACCAGCCCCTTCACAGACCACAACCCCCTGCAACATTACAAACTGAGGACGAAAGCACACAACACAGCGAGACAGAAAGGACAGCAGCACACCACAGACACGCACCTATCACACCCATCACCACCACCACCAAACACCTGACCCACAAACCCCCTGCACATCACACACCACACACCGCACCAGCACCACAAACACCAAAACACACACCATGGCATCACACAGAATGCCCAAGTTCACTTCCACCGAGCTGACGGTCATGGTCGACGAGATCGTCAAGGTGCACCCACAAATCTATGGCAACCAGGTCCAACAGACACCACTATCCACCAGAAACCGGTTGTGGAGCAGGATCGTAGACCAGGTCAATGCAGTCGGGAACGTTCCACGCAACAGAGGAGAAATTAACAAAAGGTGGAACGACCTCAAAAGCGTGGTCAAGAAGAAGGAGAGCAAAAATCGAGAGCTGGCTGCCAGGACTGGCGGAGGGAATCCCGCGCTATTCAAGACCTTCAAGGCGTGGGAGGAGAAGGTGCGAGTCATCATACATCCGGAGATCCTCACCGGATTACCAGGGGGAGTGGAGGCTGGTAAGTACAAACAAACGTATACCAGCACACCGCTATGTAATCACATGCACTACCACCATGCCATAGCTCCTAGGGACAAACACCCCCATGTCCAGTACACAATACACAAGACATCAGCCACACATGCAACAGACACTCACACACACTCAGCCCAAAGCTACCAACTAAAAAAAACCATGGGGGCATGTGTACAGTCAGCCAGCACCGCAACTTCCACCAGGTCCCCTTGTACTCCAGATGCGCCAGAATGAGCACTCCCCACACCCACATCCATGTGTCCGCCATAGCTGCACTGACTGACAATTAACAGGTAAGTAGCCGGAACACAAAGACAGTGGGTCGGAGGGGGGACAGCTGAAGTAAAACACCCACCAGGCCCCCACTACCACAGACCAGCAAGGTAGAGCACACCCCACATCCATGTGTCCGCCATAGCTGCACTGACCGACAAGTAACAGGTAAGTAGCCGGAACACAAAGACAGTGGGTCGGAGGGGGACAGCTGAAGTAAAACACCCACCAGGCTCCCACTACCACAGACCAGCAAGGTGGAGCACCCCTCCCTCCCAGTACCATGTGGCATCCATTGCATTGCGCACTCAGAAACAACCTGTAGGTGGGAAAATGTACAGGGCGGGGCGTCTGTAGGCATGAGGACTGTACTACGACTGACACATGGGACATGTCACGTAGCAGAGGAACACGCAGCACTGCTCCCAGTCACAATCATGAGACCAATGTGCACACGGACATGTTCAACAGAGTCAAACCCCACATGACCCATCACAGATACAGCAACACCTAAGGAGCCACGTCTGCATGCACAAGTCCCACTGGAGCACAGACCCACACGGCAGGCACTGTGCCACCCATCACACACATCAGCAACACCATCGAAGTCCTGTCCATGTAGTCCTCACTGCCTGTCACCCACACATCGTACAACAACGCCCACGTAAGACAGACCGTACTAGAAGTAACAGCTTGGAACCACAATATTGCACACAAAGACAACTGGACCCATGAAACACACAGGCACACAATGCACATTCAACATATCATCCATCTCATCTCTCAGCCACAGTGTCATGAAAGGTATGTCATCCGAACAGCTGGCCCTCATACAGTAGTCATGCAAAGATACCTGCCCATGACAAATCAAGTGCCTGCAGTGACTGAAGCGCACGTCACACTGCGAGTAACAACACACATAATATAGTCAACACCCCAAGAGCACAGCACTGATGCACATGTACCAGGGCAGCACGCACACAAAGGATTTGGCCCATCTGCAATACGTCGTGTGGCACACAACAAGCACGAACTCACAACAATGCTACCAATGTGATGTCCATGAATGATAACAGTCAGCAGATATTCCGGGCATGTGAGACAGACACACACCTTTGTCTATGCACTGTCATGTTGCCAGAACACATGTCACGTTCTGCACCCATTACCCACAGTATGTACCCCAAAAGCATATTTCAACCCAAGAGCGTTTAGGGGCTGTACCCCCTTTTGGCATCAGCGTACCTAAGCGTTCCATCCTTCCCCCTAAACCATCGTTCAACCCAACATCGTCGATGGTCCTGGAGCACGCATACACCTGAGCCACAAAATGTAGGAGCATAGCAACACACACCCATCGGCATTGCTAATCCGTCCCATGCCACATGTCCACATCACACAGTCCCATTGCCTAGCCCACGCATACACACATCGTACATCCACACACACGCCACTGGGAAACCTGTGCACGACAGTGCACGAACTGTGAATGTCAGACAACCAATACATACTTTGCTAGGTGCAACACAATGACCCATCTCATTCTCCCCACAGGTGCCGAACTGCTGGATGCTGGAGAGGGTGACAGCAGCCAGCACAGCCAGTCCGCAAGCCCCCGACCCGGACTCACGGATGTAGAGGAGCTGGACACCTCTCCGGACACGGACCACCCAGCAGGCCCATCTGGAGTGGCAGGGCACAACCGCTCCCCAGGGCCCCTCCTGCCCACCAACCCATCACCCAGGGCTGCTGACCAGTCACAGACCCCTGCTGCCACGGCCGTTGCGGCCACCACCACCGCCGCAACCACCACCACCGCCGCAACCACCACCACCACGCCATCCCTGGCCACAGCCCCTGCGCAAGCGGTGGCACGGCCGTCGGGCTCCACCCTGGGAGCCAGAGCGAGGACCGTGGTGAGCAATGTGGCTAGTGGGCAGGTCGGTGGCAGCAGTACTGGTAGGAGGAGCAGGGCCAGGCCAACGCCATCTGAGCCTGGGAGCCAAGCCCTGCCGCAAATCGCCAGAGTCCTTGGGGCCTATGAAGAGGCCCAAGGACAATGGGCCAGGTCGGCTACCGACACGCGGGAGGTCCTTGGGGTGTTGAGGTCCATGGACGCCCATATGGGCCAAATCGACTGGACCCTCATGGGCCAGCAGCTGGTGGTGGGGGAGGGCACAAGCAAGGCCAGCAACACCACCTCCGCCACCACCTGCTGTGGCGCAGGGTCGTGCAGCATCGCGTTCCCCTGCGTCCACAGCGAGTGAGCACTCCTCAGCCACCACCAGCGGCACATCAACACCCCCCTACCAAACGTGGAAGGGGCCGTCCGAAGAGGAAACAGGTGTCCAGAGAGGACTTCGCACGCACCAAACGCCAGTGAGTCAGCCAGCCACCTTGACCACCTACTGCATTGACTTGTACTACGATCCTACCCCACACTGCCATGTGAATGGCATGTGTCTGTTGGACTGTGGACATGGAACTTCATGGGTACACCCTGACCATCACGCAGCCATGACCGTCAACTAATTGTCACAGCATGCACCACGTTTGTCATCACCTTGCACACAATCACATGTCACCGCTGTAAATAAATACACCTTGAACACAATCTGCTTCATGTGTCCTGGGTTTATTCAACGATGTGCAATCGCCACCATGAGCAGAAATGCATCTGCTGTGTGGTATGTCGATGGGACAGGAGAGGCTGTAGGGACCTAGGGGTGAAAAACAGAACAAGAGTACATTCAATGAGTGTGTCACACACTCATCACACAGTACTTGTCACCAACTACAAGCAATGTACACACATCACACAGAGCAACAGGGCACACTGCTACAGCCGCTGCCAGTGGCATACCAACCTGGACATGGACCATTGACACACAGCACTCAGTGAACAAAAGGCCCCCGTGACAGAGCACACATACACCTGCACAACTACAGCTACATCAGCCGTCGTACATGGACACTCACCGTCAAGTGAAGTAGCGGGCGATGAGCTGCTGACACACATTCACAGCTTCCTCCTCTCCACTGTCCTCTTCACTCGAGCTGTCCTGGTCTGCAGGCTGGGGCCCTGGCTGATCTCCGTCATCCACAATTAGGGGGATCTGCTTGCGTATAGCCAGATTGTGCAGCATGCAGCAAGCCACTATTATCTGGCACACCTTCTGTGGGGAGTACGCCAGTGCACCCTCGGTGCGGTCCAGGCATCTGAACCTGGACTTGAGGAGGCCAAAGGTACGCTCAACCACACGTCTGGTCCTCCCATGTGCCTCATTGTAGCGGACATCAGCTGGGGCCCCAGGACGTCGCAATGGGCTGAGCAGCCAGGGCCCATTCGGGTAAGCAGAGTCACCTGGGTGTGAGGGACACAGAGAACCGTTGCAATTCCAACTGGACACAAGACAGCATCGCACAGCCAGCACGCTACACTACTCCACATACTCACCGACAATCCAGCCACGGTCCGGTTGCAGATTGGCCATCAGTCGTGGTAGGATGCTGTTGCGCATGATGTGCGCGTCATGTGCCGATCCTGGGAACTTGGCACACACGTGGGAAATCACCATGTCCGCAAGGCACACCACTTGCACATTCAGGGAGTGCGTGTGCTTCCGGTTGCGGTAGAGCTGCTCAGTGGCCTGTGGTGGAACAAGGCCAACATGGGTGCAATCTATAGCACCAACGACGTGGGGGATCCGTCCAAGGGCATAGAAAGCACCCTTCACTGCCGCCAATTCACGAGCCCTGGGGAATCGGACGTATCTGTTCCTGTACAGCATCATAGCTGACAGTACATCCCTCAGCACCATGCTGAACATGGGCTGGGACATCCCACCTCCACTGCCCACTGTGTGTTGGAATGACCCAGTGGCGAAGAAATGCAGTGCCGCCATCACCTTAGCCGTGGGGGTGAATGCTGTTGGATACACCCTGCGAGGACGGAGGTGGGGTTCCAACATGGCACATAGACAATGCAGGGTGGGTCGGTCCAGACGATATTTACGGATGACCTCTACATCCCCCATGTCTGACAGCAATTGGTAGGGGCGATGAATGTTTGGTCTCCGCCTAGGAAGGATGGAAGTGGACACATGTCAAAGCAAGACGCCACATGGCATATTCACATACACAAAACACAAATGACTGAACAAGCACTTGAATCACAGAACAGCTGACAAGTAGGGACAGCACAGCCACAATACACTTACACAGGTCCCCTACCAATAGCAATGGGCAGTGACACACACCATTGCTATGGGCATGCACATGGGGATCTAGGCCTCAATGACTTGTAAGGCATGCTGATGGTAACAGACTGCATATTCGGCAAGCGGCAACACCGCGGCAACATGACTTGCTGCTGTGCATCACACTGCTTCCGAGGCTGGGTGAGCATGGCACACACCAACAACGCTATGGACACAAGCTGAGTGGCCAAAACAAGTGGGACCTGTGGCACGAGGGGATATGAGACAGTCATTGGTGTCACCACTGCACCCTATGTACAGCACTGTACGGATCACACCTCCAGAAACATTGACAGGTGTACACATTGACAGCCCCATGCCAACACGGCTGTGTGCTTGCAAATACACATCACAAGTGACAGGTAACATTGCACGTGCCAAGTGGCAGATGTACATAGTGAAAGATGGCATGTGTGTGCATATGCATATCCCATGCACCCATGCCAATGTGTACATGATGATGTGCCAACAGACATGTGGAGGCTGGCCACTGGCCGTTCCTGCCTATGCACACAGCATGTTGTGGCCCCGTCCATTGTGCACCTGCACCCACACACAAATCATGGCCACACCTGCAGATGCAGTGCGCACATCATACTGTGTGGTGCACATGGCATCAGCGGACTGTACCCGCCATGGTCCAGGCCCTTACGGCCAACTCCAATGTCCCTCGCGGTTGCACCCTGCGTGTTCCACTATGGAGGGAAGCGTCCCGGGCCAGCTGGGAGCAGGCCTACGTCTGCAATTGAAGCTGCCAGACATGGTACACGGATTGCAGCAGCTT
Source organism: Calotriton arnoldi (assembly GCA_963921515.1). Classification (NCBI taxonomy): domain Eukaryota; kingdom Metazoa; phylum Chordata; class Amphibia; order Caudata; family Salamandridae; genus Calotriton; species Calotriton arnoldi. The sequence continues at coordinate 403,083 of CAWUFW010004481.1, read as the reverse complement.
GGACCCACTGTAACTGACCCAGGGGGTTATATGTGTGTGTGAGTGGGACAGGCATTACCACATCTACCTGGAACTGCAGCCTGGCACCCCTCGAGAACACATGCTGCTGCCACCTCTCCACCTACACGTCGATGACGCTGAGGACATGTCCAGGTCCACTCACCAGCGAGGAGCTGGAGATCCTGGATTCCGAGCTCCACGCACACTGCACATGGCTATTCCTTGCGAAATTTGTGTGTGGGAGACAGCTGCAGTGTGTGTGTGGGTGCATGTGGGTGACACACATGTCGTTGATCCGCAGCACTATGAGTCAGAGCCTGTGGTGTTCAAACATCCACTGCTCACCATGCTGACTGCAGGTGGCATGGGTATGTGTGCTCTCGGGCGCTTTGACCTGTCTGTCCCTCCCGAGTGGTGGTACATGGCAACTTCATGTCAGACATCCAGTGACCCAGCCAATTGGCAATGCAGGTCTCAGTGCACTTGTTGGTCGTGTGCATGTCAGGCTGGGGCCATGCTGCCCTTCTCAGTCCCAGCAGGCCTGGCCTGCACATTGACTGCACAATGCCAGTAGGTGACAACACAGACTGCCTAGTGGGTTACATGTGTCTCCTGTTCAGGACCCTCCGGATGGGCGCTCACTCAGTCCTGTCTATTGGACACACCATGCCTCGTGACAGGGATGTGTGTGTGAGATAGTGGCACTGAATGTGACCTCCGTTGCGGGGTGGGCCATGCACAGGGCGGGTACGTTGATTGTTGCGCAGTGTTGGTCACAGTGGGTACACCCACACAGATGTGTTGTCTTGTGATCTTTTGCTAGGTCCGCCTGACAATGGACTGTAGATGTGGGCAGACTACACATTGGACGATGTGCTGTCTATATGCATGTGCCTTCACAACAGGCACAGCTGCCCCTGCACATGTGACCCCTGCTGCCCTCAGTGCTGGGTCTGTTGAGCTGATGCACCATCTGTGCGTGGGGCAGACAGCTCTGCTCACTACCGTCATTGTCCATGACATCACTTTGCCGCAGGTGACATGGATCATGGAGGGCCCACATGTACGCGTGGGTGGACTACACAAGACTGTCCAATGGTTGTCACCCCCAGTCAGTGCTTCGAATGGGAAGAATGTGGTGCTGGTACTCATTTTGATGTGTCGAGTGTGCGGGGCTAGGTGCGGGGCTACATGCAAGACATGGGAAGGTCATCGGCTTATCTACTAGTTGCAATACACACGAGGCACGTCTTTTTCTGACCACATCAGGGGCATTCCTTAAACTAACTGAAAGTCAAACAGTTATCTTTTACACTGTCCTCATGGCCTCCCCTCGCTCACACCAATATGCATTTGCACATGAGAAGCTAGCGCATGCACAAGCAGCTCCAAGCTCGCCCCAGAGAGGCCAAGGAGTGTATGTGTGGGTCCAGTTGAACAAGTGGTCTGTCTCACGGTATGATATGTGGCGGGACGCCGTCCACCTGCGTGGTGCCCCGACTCGAGACCCGGGCAACATTGACAATGCATGACAGGCTCCGCAGTCCGGATACACCACCTGCAACACACAGAGGCTGTAGCTGCCCTAGCGGCCCAGGCCGCGTCCAACTGGAGCTCATGGACCCACACATTCACTCTTTGGCCTCTCTGGGGCGAGCTCGGAGCTGCTTGTGCACGCGCTGGCTTCTCTGTTGCAATGGCATGTAACGTGTGTGGGAGATCTAGGCAATGGGTGGGATGGTGCGAGCCACCTTCCGTGACGTCACTACTGCTCGTGATGTGTGCGTCCCCCACTACTTCCATATGACTTGTGCCATACTACACATTGGGGATGTGTTGCCTGCGTGATGTGACCAGGAGGAGCGCGCCATGACCTCTCACCCACCATGCTCCACTGCCATCCCGTGTCCTGGATTGCCTGTGCAGGTGGACAATGTTGGGGATACACCTGGTCGACAGGGGATGTGAGTGCCTTGGCAAGAGCCTTGCGGACGCACAGCAGTATCCAGCATGTCCACGGAGGGTGGGCTGACGTCTACACTTGATGCAGCATTGATCGTGTGCCCGCCTGTTGTGCACACACGAGTTCACATTCATCCCCAGACAGGTGGTCTTTACAAATTCCCAGGAGAGCGCCAATGTACTGTTCCTGTATCCTCCCAACACAGCGTGTTTCAACATTGCATGTGCGCACCTACCCGTCACACCCACCCACCTGAGCCATGCGTGACTCCCGCTTCACATGACACATGTGTGTCTTCCACAATTGTGCTACTCATTTGCGTTGACATCCAATTACAGTGGACTACATGGTCATCTCACAACTGCCGTGTACTTCTCACACTCTCATCCTCTCTCATTCGTACTTGTGAAATGAATCAGCAGAGACACATTTTTGCTTCTAGACATGTATTGGTACTTATGTCCTCTGTGATGCAGTATAGTGGACACTACTGGCAGCGAAATGCATGTGGAGGATATACTCAGCATGATTACACATGGCATAGGGTGTAGGGGTAGATGTGATTAGTTGTTGACTGTGGGATGTGGGCTTCAGAGTTACGACTGCTTAGCCGTTGCTGTGCTAATGTACATTTGCTACTTACTGAGGTGCTGCTGACTTTGACACAGACAGTATACATTTAGCCTACCAGTCCGCTTGTCATCATGGGCACAGTGCATCTCAGTTCCATGTTACAGGTTTGCTGCTGATAGTTACTCATACACACGTGCGTGGAGGTGACATCAGGGCATGGACTTATGTGCATGCAACGGCGTCCCACTTGTTGTTGCGATGTGGTGGCTACTGGACATGTCACAGTCGCTGGGGTCATGTTGTTGGTGGATGCACTTGTTGTCCATGCAAAGGTCCTGGCACGGAAGTTCAGGGGGAGGTGAGGTGACAGCTCTCACATACTGCAGCCGGACGATTACTGTCCACTGACCGGTGCATATGTTCATGGGCGCAGGATGCATATTATGGCATGGTTGTACGTGCAGTTCTGTCCATGTGGTTGCCATTCACAAATCCCATGCCTCTGCCTCCCCTGTTCATGCAGAGTTACTGGATGTGATGAGGAACAGAGTGCATGTCCCGAATATATCCGATGTCATTGCAGTGTAGTTGATGGTGTGGTGTCAGTTGCAGGTTGTATGGTATAGTTGTTGTACTGGTAACTGCCCAGTCCGTGCGGAGGCCATGCATGGGTACGGTGTGGGACATCATTGCTCAATTGGGGGTATGGCGGCGGGGCCCGACGAATTGACAGGTTGTCAGGTATGCAATACCTTCCAGCAGGGCTTCCATGGCATTGGTGGTGGACATGGATGCCATCCAATGTAGCGGATGGTGGCTGTCAAGGTGTTGGTCGTGAGTTGTCCCTTGTAGGAGCATGATGGGACATGTTGGATGACATTCGATGTAACTGTGATCCATTATCCGTCGTGTGGAGGCACAGTGGTCCCATTGCAGTGTGGGTCCGATAGTAGCCACATACGCCATGCCCCCATAGGCTGAACAGACCCTGTCGTGGACGTCCAGGGGTTGAATAGTTGTAGCAGGTCCGCCCTTGGACATGCCGGGTTGGAGAGACATAAATCCACAGGATAGTAGAAGGGACACCTCCGACAGTAGAAGACGGGGATGACGCAGCTGAACAATGCGATGCGGTAAGTTAGTCGGTAACTTACGTTCAGCAAGGCCAGATTGTCACATCCCAATATCTGTATCAGGTTATGTTTGTACAGCTTAATCTGTCCGGCGTAGTTGGGTAGGTGTGGTGCAAGTGCCATTTTGCTGCAGGGCGCTGTGGTGGCGTGCTCCGGCTGTCTGTGCAGTCTGCAGGTGCAACCTCCGACGTTGCTGGGAATTCTGTAATGGTCGTAGGGAGGCAGGACTTGTGTTATGTTGGCTTGTGCGGAGGACACGGGCCCTCATCCCACATGCTTCTCTGAATGGTCAAGGTCAGTGGTGTCTGACTCCTTCCAGATAACTTGCATGTGAACCACATGGGGGAGTGTTATCATTTCTTTTTTCCGTTCTGAATGTTCTTTGGTGTTATGCGCTATCTGCCCTGTGGCCGCTTCCCTCTGCATGCCTGTGTTGGGCTTTTTTGGTGCAATGACTGTTGTCTCCGGCTTGTTTAGTCGGGATGTGGTTTCAGAGTGGGAATGGAAGGTCATTCAGTGCGGTCTCCTCTCCCGTGTGTGGGCGGCAGGCTGCGTTTCCGCTATACGTTGGGCCTTCTGTTATAATTGGTCCCACCTGTTGTCTGTCCCCGGTATCTTTGATGTTACGTATTGCATGTCTTGTTATTGGGTGCAGGGTGGCATCGCTGTTTCTGTGTGGTACTGGCGTACCTTTTTCCGACGGGGTCCATATTCTGCTGGGTGATGTTGCCGCCGCTGTGTGCTTCGCCGTGTTTTGCACACAGGGGTGTGTCCTAATTTGGCGTGACGTCACTGACATGTTCGGGTCACTTGTGTGACGTCAGGTTGGCAACAGTGAATTGCCGGTTGGGGACATGACTGTGGCAGGGCTGTCATGTGACATGTGCGTTCTGGGTGGTGCTGGTGTGTGTGGTGTTTGGTTGTGACCCTCTGTTGTGACCCTCTGTTGTTTGTGTGCGTCGCATGCATTGCGCTGCCGTTGGCCTCTGCGTTGTGCGCATGTGTGGGTGCAGTGGTGGATGTGTCGTGTCCACGCAGGGGTGTCGGGGGGGGGCCATATACAGTTTTCCCGCCCTTGTACTGTGTGCGCTGTTTGCGTGCCCCTGTTGTGTGTCTGCCTACCTGCGTCGCCGCGGTGCATTGACTCCTGGGTGCTGCATCAGGTAGAGCATGGGGAGGGCCTGCAGTGCTGGATTCATGCTCGGGGGTCCGCCTCTTTGCTATCCGTACTGTGCTTTCGGTTTTCCGCCTTGCTTTCACGTGCGGTGTCTCTTAGTCGGGGGAACTGTTTGGTTCTGGCATCGTAATTTGTACGCCGGGCGGTACGTGATTTCGTCGGGCGGTGTGTCTCCATTAGGCCGCGCCGCTCCGTGAACGGGCGCACTTTGATGGCGGAGGGCGTAGCTGGCTTACGGGCGGTGTTTGGCTGACTTTTCACATCCTAATTGGGCGGGCGTGTGTGCTGTGGCGGGCGGACGGTAACTGGTGCTTTTTGCATCCGCCAGCACGGCGGTGGTGCTTCCACCCGCCATCCTAATGGGCCCCTATATTTTTACAAACGATATTAAACACTTCCATATTTTTTAAATCGATATTACTTACCTATAATCGATATTCTTGACCACGAGGATTTTACTGTCGATATTCCTGACCCACGATATTTTTACCACAATATTTGTGCAATTCGATATTTTTACCTCAATATTCTTTCTCTGCACCGGGCGTGCCCTAGGCAACCACCCCCTTCAGGAATCAGACCAACCTCTGGGAGGTCATTCCCTAGCATACAATCTAGGAGGGGTCAGGACAGACTACCACCATATGCCAGCTAAGGTTATCCCCTCTTTCAAGGGGCACTAAGGCTACAGATCTGCCTATGAATTCCTCTGGGACTACCATCATTCTTCTTGTTTCCCATGGCAGATACTGATCTGGGGACACTTATCTGTCAATCACTATGGTATGACTGGCACCTCAGGGATCACCAGCTTACTATCTGGACCCTTATCCCAGTTACATGCTAAGAGGACCTCCTCATCTGAGGAGTCCTCCTCAATGGCTACACTGGACAACCCAGTGCTAGACACCCCTTTGGGACAGGCTCCATCCCCTCTGTAATGCCCTGCCTGTTGGCAGTCAAAGCACAACCTATTATCCAAGAGTTTTTTTAGCCCTGGTTCCCCTTACTCTGCTTGCCAGAGTAGGGTTGGGTACTAGTCTCCTCCTTTTATAGGGTTATGGGGTCCTGAGAAAGTCTCTTTGGTGGGCTTACCACCTCTCTCCTTTGCTTTTGTGGGCCTAATCCCCCCCATTCTGAGGTCAACCCCCCCCCCCTGGGATTTTCTTGGGTATTCTTGTCCTTACCCACAACAGCTTTCTTGCCCAACTCACTCGGGCTAGAACGCTCTGAATCTACCAGATGCTGGTGAAACTTGTCCGAGGTACAGTTTTCTCAAATGTGCTCTTTCATAATTAAACTATACAGCTCATCATAAGTGTCCGCCCATTGCCTTTTATCTATACTACCAGTGCTTTGACTGAAGACTCCACAAAGCCCACTCATGTCTGGTTTTGACCTTTATGGGTGTCCCTAAACTCTAGCCTATATTCTTCTGTGGTGAGCCCAAACCCTTCAATGAGTGTCTCCTTCACATACTTGTAGGACTCAGCCACTTCCTCATTAGGGGCCAGAAAACTATCCTTGCCCTTCATTGAGACTAACTCCCACAGTAGAGAGCCCCAGTGCTGGTGTGCTATCTTCCCCTTTTTTTCTCAAAGGCTGCAACCAATTTGTCAATTTCATCACCATCACTAAACTTGGGGGCAATCCCTTTGGGGATCTTTGGGGCAAAGGATTCCTCCTTTTCCCTATTACTGTTGCTTCTACAATCTTTGAGTCTCAAGCCCATCTTAACTCTTCTTTCCTAAAGGGCTAGTCTCCTTTCCTCGAGTTCAAGCTTTTTCCTTTTTTTCTAAAGGGCTAGTCTCCTTTCCTCAAGTTCAAGCTTTTTCTCCTCCAGGTAGAGTAGTTCAAGCTCTTCCTCAATGGTTCCTACCACCTTACCATTGGGTGGGATCTGCTAGAGTGACTCCTGTCACTTTCCACTGATGAAGGGGGTCTGGGGAAGAGTAGAGATTTGAGGTCGTCACCTTCTTCCTTATCATTATTTCTTTGGGCTAGAGCATCATTCTCACCCTCTCCAGGGTTCTCTTCTGAAGAATGACCCTCCCTATCTACGTTCTCCTGTTCAAAAGAGCTGAGGGCTCTTCTGAGTACCTCCATTTGGTAGTTTTCCTATAGGAAATACCTTTTATTTTGCACAGTGCCCTTGGATTATTGATCTTCAGAGCTGGGATGACTGACAAACTGAGATTAAGAGCAGTCTCCATTGTGCCTAACCTTTTTAACTGAAAATTGGTATTTTTTTTAAGCATAAAAAAACGTTTAACATTTTTATCCTAACTTCGGGAAGTTTTAAATGTACTACTGGAATGGGGGTCTACAAAGGGCCCTAACAATCCAACTTAAAAATCAAAAATATGTTGAAAATATTCTTTTTGAGTCTAAAGTCAATTACTTGAATTTCTCGTGGAAAATAACTTATGACCAAGTGGTACTGTGAAACACAAGTTCAGGATCCCCACCGCTGTAACACCAACGTAGGGAGGTGGAGTATTATGTGGTGATATTGGTTAGACTTCACCATGCAATACTGTCACAAACCTCAAATATGGCCCTTGGATTCACACTAATAAATTCCTAGCTCATTCCTCGTTGAATGCCAAAGAGTAGTCAGGCTTTACTAGAGGAACATGTGTTAAGCATTTCAGAGTACCAACATGGACGATAAGTACTTAACAGGACTCAATAGAAATCCAACACCAATTTATAAAAATAAAGAGTATTTGTATCTAAATTAAAACACCAAAATGAATGAAATAGCTTACAGAAAACCAGAGTTATGGATTTTAAAATAAAATGTAAATTACAGCAATTCAATACTGCAGAATTTTGCATTGTGGCCAATGGTAAAAAGTAGTAGTGACAATCGGTCACTTAAAGGGCGAGTTGCGAGGAACCCAAGCCAGTTCAACTTTACCTGGCCCGTAGAGCCCGGGTGCAGAGTTGTCCTGGCTGTCCTTGGTGATGAACGCGGGCCGCGGGGTGCTGCTTTTCCTGCATACACGGTGCTGGGAGGAAAACGGATGTCAAATCTCAACAACAGGGCCCCAGCCATGGTCGGTTGAAGATGTTGGAGAGTTCCCTTTCAATGCAGTGTTGAGTGCAGGGATCAGTTACCGGACTGGCGACTAGCAAGCCTTGGCAGCGGTAAGTTCAGCAAGCAGCTTCTTCTATGTCCGGGGGAACATAGTAGCTGTCTGTAACTTCAGGGAAGGAAGGACTACAGTTTTCACAATGCACTAGACCATCTGGATTTGGGTAACCTCTCAAAGGGCCTGATGGCCTGCAATTCTTGGGATCCAGAGCGCTGATTTACTTGCAGTTTTTAGGTGACTAGTGCCACTGGCCCAAGGGAGTCTAAGGTGGCTTCTGGCTCTCACAGGGGTCCCTCTGTCTGGGGGAGCTGACCTTTAGCTTAGGTCGAGTTCCATTCATGCAGTTCCAGGAGTGTTGCCACAGGCGCAGAGTATCCCTCTTTTGGTTTGTGCAAGTCCTGTTATCATAGACATGGGTCTCTTCTTTGCCCTCTTTGATGCAAGTTGGATCAGAACTGAGGTTTTGGTGTCAGGGGGTGCCTTAAATCCTAGATTTAGGGAAGTTAGGGGTGCGGGAGCAAGTAGCCAATGGAATGCTAGTCCCTGCAGCTAATCTGCCCCTGAGGTGACCGTATCCCGGGGTGTAGGTCACGTTTTCTACAAAGAGCTCACTATTTCTACCACTTCTAAAAATGGCAGAAGTGTTTCTTAATGTGTAAAGCAGGCCTGGGAGTAGTTTGGGGAGTTTTGCTACATGGAACTCCGCGAAGCGACAAAAAAACTCTGTGAAGTTCTGCAAGTGGCGGAGTGCAGTGCGAACTGCCGTTCGCACTAGTCTTGCTGCCGCTCAGCTAGGAATCCCACCCGAGCGGCAGCTTGCGCTCGCGAACTTACCGTTCTTGAGTGCAATCGGGGAAAAAACTCTGAGGCACTATGCGGAACGAAGTTTTCTGCACTCCGCGAGCTTCGCGGAGCGCGGAGTGCAGAAAACTCTGCAAACTGTGTGAAAAGAGCGGAGTGTAAAGACCAGGCAGGTTACCCTGGAGGTGTCAGACTCCTCCGTTCTGGATCCTCAGAATCGTGTTGATGCTCAAAGGGGGCCCACCTCTGGACAGCCCCAAGTCTGGCATATAATGACACACAGACTGTTGGGGCAATCGAGCGGGGGAAGGAAAGGGTAGGGACTGCGGGGAAGGAGATCTGAGAAGGATACAAGAGCACAATATGAGCACAGCGCAACACAAAATATGACTCACGGTAAAGAGACATTAATCGACATGATGCACAACGCCTACCACACCCACCTGAAAATAAAGAAGGTGTAGTATGATTTACAGAAGAGAGCCGAGGGTGGTGGCAGGAACACAACATGAAACTAGTGAAAGACAAAAAAAACACATATTGGCAAGAACTAGAGAATTCCTGACACTGTACTATGCGTGTACTGGTTCCCCCTACTACACCTACCAAACGGGCACATGAAGTGAGGCCCGGTATGCCATGCCTTGATGGTGGCACACCCTCTCTGGTAACTCTCTCCTATATGAATTGTAAGGAGAACAAAAAAACAAGAAAAAAGGTGAAGGAGTGCAACTGGAACAGGTAACAATAGCAGTCTTGCCCTTATCCAGTTGGTGTCATGCTCGTGCTTGTTCATAACCGCACAATAACACCAGCATGTTAGGAAAATACAATCCAGGTTAATTAATAACCAGCACGTCAAAGCTCAACTACGGTTAGAGTCTGAGTTGAGGATTCAAAGTCTTACATGACCACAATTGCCCACAATATGGAAAGGCGTCCTTAACCTCCCCGCATAAGACCTGTGATTAATTAGTCTCTCCAACGGGGGGGTTATGCCATTCCAAAAAACGGGCTCTGAAAACACAGAGACTCCTCTGCAAGAGACCGAATGAGCTGGTCTCAGCCAACAGAGGAGTCACGACAGTGGAGGAACTAGCGAGGTTTGAAAACACCTCAGCCTCCCTCAACAGGTGGCGATACGGTAACTTGTGCTTTCGCACTCTTACCGCCCAGAAGTCTGCTGTCCGCTGGAGAAGTCTGCTACGGCAATCCGTGAATTATCGGCAGCGAGTGATTCCTTCTGCCGCCCTTTATCCCGTAACTGGCATCGCGTCTGCGTCACGTGAGACGTGACTCGCGATGCCTGCGGGAGTTGTAGTTCAGAGGGGGTGCGTCCATGATGCCCATCACACACGCGTCGTGCAGTCAGTGCATAACCGGCAGCAGGTTCGTGACAGGAGGTGTGGCTAGCTTTCTGGGGTATTCTCCTCCTGCATAACTAATTTCCTGCCTGTCTGGGAGCAAATGTGCCTGGAGCTGGGGGGCTATTACTCCTTTGGTAGGCATCCCGGATACATATCAGAGACGGTGCAGCCTTCTCATGTACCTTGATGCCAGAAAGGCTTGTGAAGTGGTGTGATCTCCTTACTACCTAGGCCTTTGTTCCTGACTCCTGTGAGTGATCACACTACCTGGCAGGAGGTCTGAATCCTGTCTTAATGGCAGCAAGTGCGGGCTGCCAGCCAAAACACAGAGAAGCTGGGGAGACCAGGTAGGCAACCTCTAAGGTAGCCAACTGGGTTCATGCCACCTCGACCTCGGCATGAGAGTCGTGTCAGGGGTGATGAGACACGTTGTTTGACACCAAACTTGACATATTTAGGAGGTACCATAATGGAGCTAGGGACCCCGGGTTTGCCCGGATGTCAGCCTATGTTATCCTATGGACCGTATATCACTTATAGTGTACTTTAATGGTAAAGGCCACTATAGGGACATATAAGCTTGCACTTACATTCCCATACTTTTAATATAGTATACCCTACCTCCTGGGATCAGGAGGCCTTCCTTAAGGGTGACTGAGATATATTATAAGCTGTTCATTGACTCTGCCACACAAGGTGAGGGCAAAGTCGATATGGAGCAGTTTCTACTTTTCCTGCAGTCTGCAATGGCAGGCCTGGTGTCAGTAGTTTACTTGGGTCACTCAGGCTGGCATAACCAGTGTTACAAGCCCTGGGGACCCCTTTACCACCCATGCCCTGTGTACCACTGGTACCATATGCTACGGACTTATAAGGCAGTAAAGCCCTTGTCAATTGGGGATGCTAATTTACACATAGCAGTTTTAGGGAGAGAGCACTGGCACTGGGGCCTGGTTAGCCTTCATTGCACTGTCAGAATTGAAAAATAGCACTTAGTGGTTCAGATGGGGGCAAAAAGTGAGGGGACATCTGTAAAAAGTCCTATTTTCTTACACTCTCTTTTCCTGCATGTAATGCATGTGCTATGTGAATAGGGAGTTCTTTTGACCCTGACGAAGACCTTTTACCTGTTGTGGCACTTTTGTTAGGTCGAAACATATTGGCATTTTAGAGTGGTTAGGTGAACTATTATGTTCTACCCTTATACCGCAACTCAGATTTTAACCTATACCAGGGGTACCCATTATTAAAGGAATGTCCTTTGGTAATACACCTAGTTATTTTTAGCTTTAGATCTGGATCAGAGAATTTGTCCTGTAAAAAAATATTTAAGCACTGCCAATTTTGTTCTAATGCAGTGTGAGCGGTTGCCTATGATGAAGCATACCATGATACCTTATGGGTGAGACGGCCTCTCTGATATTTTATTATGATCCTGTAGGCTGATACTTTTAAATATATGGCAACTTTGATTTGTTCCCTGCAGCACCCAAGTACCTTATGTGTTCTGATGTTGTAATCAGGAGAATGTAGTTGGGTTTCTTTCTCTCTTGACTCTCCTGTAGGGACTAGAAGAAATAAACTGTACCATTAGTAAAAATCATTGATTGGGAGACTCAAATCTGGATGTGGGTGCCTACCCATTGTTAAAACAGTGGAGAATGACCTGCACAGAGACTGAGGCTTTAAACCTTGGTATGCTAATAGAGCTCGGGCCTGCGGTGTGGAAGAGAGGAACAGCAGGCGTAGGTGAATGGGGGCTGCCTCGTGGGTGTGCGGGTGGAGTATCGGAGGCCCCATTGCAATGTATGAAGCATGCAGGGAGAGGTGGATGAGGCCTGCTGGGGGCCTTCCAAGGACGAAAATGAGGACTGGGCCCCCATAAGGCCCACTGGCTCTGCAGGAGCAGGCCTTTTAGTTTACAGGAGGTTGGCTCCCTTGCAGGGCACTCCCCCGTTTGAGGCTGTGTGAGACTGAGGCTGAGGAGGTGCTTTGGGCGGGGGCCCCTCCACACAATTCATGTAGTTATGCTGACTACAAGGATCGAAAGTCTCTGTAGGGTGAAGATCGCCCCAATGCACATGTTAAATGGAAGTGCAACCAGATGAAACTCTAATAGAAAAGTCTGAAACACTGGAGCAGATTGATTGTTTTCACACAAGAAGGGACCCGGCAGAACTGACGGCTGATAATTCCAGTAATGGAGTTTTTGAATAAGGCCATCTGAGCATAAGCAGAAGCCAGAAGACAGCACTTCGGCCTGTAAATATATTGTTTGAAAGACTGAATGGAGCTGTTTCATTCCAGAGTTCTGGAACTTTCAGAGTGGCCTACATCTCAGAGTCCCAGTCGTACTTTAACTTAGGCGCTAAAGGTTTGGCTGTGCTCCTCCTCAATATACGGGTTAGGGACGTTGTTGGGGAAGTTTCCTTGGGAATGAGGCAGTTCCAAGTTTATGTTTCTGGATCTTCTTCTTTGGGATGGGAGGGAAATTTGTTAGACATTGTTAACCACATTAAATTAAATACAGAGTACACGTACCTGATAAGGTATTTTGTTGGAATCACAATGTTAAAAGAAAGGCATATATGAGGGAGTATACTGTCAACCTTCATAAATAATGGAGAGGACAGCTGTATGCCATCTCATATTCAGGATTCGCTAGGAGGTCCTGATCTGGGTTGCACCAAGGATTCACTTTACTATGAAAGATGTGAAAGTACACCCGAGTGGCTGCTATATACTGTTGCATTAAATAATGTGTATGCCTCAAATAATGACGATGGTGTATTTTTACAGGACAGGAGGCAACACTGAATCTTAGATGAGTATATTTAGGCGGGTGATGTTAACTGTGTTCTGGATGGCATGTTGGAAAAGTGCACCTCAAAACAAAGAACTAAGCCTACCATGACTTCCTGCCTTTACAGAAGTGATGAAAAGACTATGAGTGATAGATGTTTGGCAAGTAAAGCACCCTGCCTCCAAATCATACTCATGCTTTGTCCCGGCATCAGGAACTCATAGTAGGTTGGACTATGCACTAGTATAGCCCATCGTAGGTTGGACTATGTACTAGTCTAGCCCATCTCCAGACATATGATTTCTGAGATAAATTATCTTGCACACTATCTATCAGATCATTCCCACTAATAATGATATATCGCGCACCACTGATCGAGGGAAATCATTGTGTTTTTGCTGCTATTGGGAGGGAGAGTGGGAATTGTTGACTGGTGTATTTTTGAGAACTTTATAAACATTTTAAAACAAATACCTTTTTGGCACTGCACTGCTGCACTTTTCAAGGAGATGCAACGGAGGTTAGCACTCCAGTTTCTTGAGGGGATTCTGCCTATAATGATTTCCTGTGGTGGGACATGCAGTGGGTGCACCGTTGGCTCACTGAAGGCCTGCCAAAGGCAGGCCCGCCTGCTCCCGTTCGCTCCTGACTGGGTCCAGGGGCCAGGAACCCTGGATCATCACAGGCAAGGGATCGAGTTTATCCCCCCCACCAGCTACTAGCTTTATGAGAGAGTCTTAATGACAGTTGTCTTCATTCTATTGATCCAGGCGCAGGAGAAATCTCTTGTAAACACTACCCTGGTCCTTTCCTGGGGCAAGGGATCCTAAGGAAAACCCTGATGTTAAACATAGGTGGGAACTGTTCTTAATTAATTGTCAATCTCTCTCTGGCCGACAAATTACAACTTTTTGCCCTGCTTGAGGACAACAAACCTGAAGCGGTATTTCTGGATGAAACCTGGCTTCATGCCGAGCCTGGGCCAGACCTCGTTAAGGCCATGCCCCCGGGATATTATATCGTACAGAAAGACAGGGAAAACAAGAAGCGGGGAGGGATAGCAATTATTCTCAAGGAAGAATTCAGCTGTCGTACTGAACCGACGCACATTTTAGACTGTGAGAGCCTCCCTTTCGCTATCTCCTTCTCCCCTATTGCCACCTCTCATGGACTTTATTGTATAGACCTCCGGGTCCAAGTGGCAAATTTCTTACTTCCCTTCCTTAGGTAACTGCCAATATGGCTAGTTCCAGAGCAAGCTTCTCCATATAAGGAAATTTTATTTTTCATTTGGAAGATACAGGGAATATTCAAGCTTCAGGTCTTATACAAGATTTGATGGCCGTCCAACTTTCATTAAAGGTGCTAGGAACTACTCATGAGAAAGGCCACCTTCTGGACCCTGTTTTATATAATGATAACTTGCTAAAGGTCTTAGTACCATCTCTGGTTATTTGGTCAGGTCATTTTTTAAATGGGATTATCTTGAAATCCCCCAAGCTGCCCTCAAACTCCAAACCTAGCAGTTGGGCATACCGACCATGCTCTTAATTGTCCACTGAAGCTTTGGAACAGGCACATAAGAAATCTAGACCTTCTTTAGGGCCAGATCTGACACTAGCATTTGACAGATTCTCTCAATGGATTGAATCCACGCTCCATCAAGTCATCCTCCAAAAAACCTATACTCGACGAGCTAAAGATAAATCTGCACCATGGTATACCCCCTATCTCCGGAAACTCAAACAAACGTAAAAAAGCAGAAAGGTTCTAGAGAAGAGACTATAGGGAGATATCTAAGCAGAAATATCATGACACTATCAGGATCTATCAGGCTGAAATCAAGAAAGCACAAGCTGTGTATTTTGAGGGTAAAATTAACTGTGCTGCTAACTCCTCGGGCCAAATGTTTCACATTTTAAAAATGCTTCTTGAGCACTCCACAACAGACCCTATCCTCTAATCATCACCTGGATGCTGTAACTACTTGGTGAATCATTTCCATAGAAAAATCCAGAGCATTTATGATATATTCCAGCACCCCCCCATTTCTGGCGTAGGTAGCCACAGTGATGACCTGATGGCCACATATTCGACCACATTGTGCACATTTCCCAATCTGACATTAGACAGTCTCCTTGACGTTTTGAGAAAAATGTAATCTGGCTCTCCAAAGGACTCGCCCCGCCTCATATTTTAGCTAAAGCAGCCGAGGTAATTCTTCCCACCCTGCACAATATGTTAAATCTCTCCCTGATGACAGGTTCTTTCCCGGTGGCCTGTAAACATGCCATGGCTAAGGCAACCCAGAAGAAATCCAATCTGGACCCTCTTGATCTAGGAAATTACCACCTGACCTCCCTCCTGGCAGGGCTAAGTAAAATTTTAGAAAAACATGCCAATTCTTCACTATCAGAATTCCGAGAAAATCATAATATCTTGCATTCGACTCGGACCAGATTCCATCCCTATCATTGCTCTGAAACCGCTCTCTTGGTGGTCATAAAAGAAGCTAAAAGAGTACATGATCAAGGTGGCTCAGTTGCAATTATTCTCCTCAATCTCAGTTCCGTTTTTGATACAGTGAGCCATGATATTCTGGCTAGTATACTATAGAGTGCCGAAATCACTGGTCCCACCCTGGCCTAGCTCAAGTCCTTTCTGGACGACAGGACTTTTCAGGTCTTCAACTGTGAGTGTACTCTGGATAGCTTCCCCTTGAGATGTGGAGTACCCCAGGGTTCTTCGTTGAGCCCTACTCTTTTTAATGTATATATGAGGCCACTTGTGGACATCGTCCTTTCCTTTGAGATCTCGATAATATCTTATGCAGACAACACGCAACTGGTCTTTTCCCTCACTCAGACAGATGATTTCCCCTCCTTAGGCCCTTGCCTGAAACAAGTTGCCTAGTGCATGGCCAGCTCCTGTCTTACATTAAATGGAGACAAAACTGAGCTGATGGTCCTGGGCAACAATCTCAACCCCTCTTTGAACCTGGGTTGGCCTAAGTGTTTAGACCTTCCTCTGCCTCTAAATCTGTTATAAAAAGCTTTGGAATGTGGCTGGATGAATCTCTTAAATTTGACTCCCAAGTAGTAAATCTTGCTGCCACATGTTGTGGTATGTTGTGGATGCTCCAGAAGATTTTCCCTCTTCTTCCTTCCACCCCAAAAAGGTTGGTAGTCCAGGCACCTACATCTCTAGCCTGGACTACAGCAACTCTCTCTATTTGGGTGCACCCAAAGCCACAATAAAGAAACTTCAGGTTGTTCAGAATCCCGCCACCAGGACACTGCACAATGTTCCCAGACATTAGTCTGCCCATCAGGCCCTCTGCCTTCTTCACTGGCTCCCCATCACAAAGAGAATTGCATTTAAATCTCTCTGCATTGCTTATCGGGCCATCCTTGAGAAAGGGCCTTTGAAAACCCACTCATTTGTGTCCTTCTATATTCCCGGGAGATACTTGAGTTCTTCCATTGCCCATCTGGCAAAGGTACCTGTCATCAAGAGGGCAACATATTGAGGACGCTCTTTTGCTTACAATGCAGCTAAATTGTGGAATAGCCTTCCACTCTCTCTCCGCACAATCAAAAAGGAATTACCTTTTTAGAAGGCCTTAAAAATGTGGTCTTTCAAGACGGCTCCCTTTAATTTTTCTCAATGGTTCTGTGTCTCACTTTCAGTGCTGGGATGTGTACAGGTAGCTACATGCTTTACAAGTGCTGAATAGGATAGAATAGACTAGAATAGAATAGAATAAAATATATGACACCAAAAGGGAAGGCACCAATGGTACCATTGTGGAGACTGAGGGTGGAGCCACTGTCTGATACACTCTTCTCACAGTTGTTGTCAGACACACTAGTCCTTTATTTTGAAAGGAATTGGGGAAGTGCTGGAAGCGGAGCTATTGAATGGGAGGCTATGAAAGTTGTCAGCAGGGAGGGCTGCATGTCCCAATCATATGATGTTAAAATGCAATTAGAGAAATCACTGCTGGTACAAGAACAGAAGCTAGAAGCGGTTGTGAAGGCATTACTTGAGGTTTCAATGCCAGATTCAGACAACAACCACTTAACCCACCTGGCCAAGGTAGTTGAGGTGACAAGCCTAAAAGTTCTTTGAAACTAAATTGTTAGGACCAGCATCTTTTGGTGTGGTTTCTCCTGTCTTTTTGCTTCTGACCTACTGTTTTTTGACTGCGTGCTGAACTTTGTTATTGCTGTTTTTTAGTACTCTGAGTACTTTACCCCTGCTGATCAGTGCTAAAGTGCATGTGCTCTGTGTCTAAAATGTACTGGCCTTTGGTTTCTCCATAATTGGCATATTTGATTTAATGGTTAGTCCCTAGTACAGTGCACTGTGTGTGCCTAGGGCCTGTAATTCAAAGGCTACTAGTGGGCCTGCAGCACTGAGTGTACCACCCACATGAATAGCCCTTCAAACCTGTCTCATGCCTTTCACTGCAGAGCCTGTTTGGGCAGCTTAAACTGCCATGTCGACCTGGCAAGTTCACCTACTTGCCTGGCCCAAACCATATCTTTTATTGCATATAAGGCACCCTAAGGTAGGCCCTAGGTAGCCCCACCAGCAGGGTGCAGTGTATTGAAAAGGTAGGACATGTCCTGGTAGTGAAACACAAATACATTATTTGTTTTTCACTACAGCAAGGCCTTTCTCCCTCATAGGTTAGCATTGGAGCGGCCTTGTAACACTTTACAAGTGTAACTTCCAATTGGGAGCAGATCGAAAATTGGAGTTTGGTGTCTCTGGACTCACAATTTAAAAACTGAGGACATTCTGCCAGAAATAGAGCTGTTGTACTGCCAGGAGGGGGTGCCACTTTGCTGCTTACGTTGCTGTGTCGGCCTGCTGCCTGCTGTTTCTTGCCTGAGAGTGAGAGGACTGGGATTTACTCTCTACATCCTGCTGTCTAAGGTTCTCCAAAGCTTAACTGAGCTTGCCTCCTGTTGCTGAAGTTTCAGGGAGATTAAGGACTTCACCTGCATCTTGCTACCAGCACCTGGGCTCCTCTGCTGTGAGTCCTGCCCTGCCAAGTGGTGCCAAATTCAGACCTGGGTCCTTGGAGGTGAATTTGGTGCTGCAACCACGAAATCGACGCATCAACTCCAAAGCGTCATTTCGGAACTGGTGCATCCCTGCAAAATCGATGCATCGCCACTGCCTGCACCAAAGCCATGAACACCACTCACCAAGTGCGCAATGCAACGACTTCAACTTTCAAAGCAGCCCCAAGTTTGCCGCAGCATCTCTGAAGAACCTCCACTGCGTGAGTTTTGAACACTGCCTCACCTAAGTCTGTGACTCACTGTTCCAAGTCTGACGCATGGCTTCCAACCAACGCAGTGTGTGCAGCCCAGCGGTTCAACTTCGACACTGTAGAATCAACGCATCGTGCTCTGACATCTATGCATCATAACCCTGGGCGTAGTCCGCGTAGTAGCGCTACGCGTAGCTACGCGAAGTGCACTTCGCACTACGCGAGCTATGCGTAGCACTACGCGAACTGCGTAGTGCGGTAGGAAATGCTGTTCGCAATGATTGCACAGTGCCGGATGCTTGTCCGCACTGTGCAATCATTGCAAACGGCATCTTGCACAGTGCAAGCGGTCGTTTTCTGCCGCTCGAGTAGATTTGTACTCGAGCGGCAGTTTTCTCAACGCAAACTGGTAGTTTCTCATCGCGAGCGGTCGCGAGCATACGCGACCACTCGCAATGAGAAACCTGACCTCCCCGCGTTGAGAATCTCGCCGGGAGGTTTATTTTCCACGCTCGCGATCGGCAACTTGATGTTGCTGATCGCGAACGAGGAAAAAGTCTCGCCGGGATGTCATTTTTCTCGCTCGCGGTCGCCAACTTGACGTTGAG
The DNA here is from genome assembly GCA_963921515.1 of Calotriton arnoldi. Lineage (NCBI taxonomy): Eukaryota > Metazoa > Chordata > Amphibia > Caudata > Salamandridae > Calotriton > Calotriton arnoldi. The sequence continues at coordinate 384,270 of CAWUFW010004481.1, read as the reverse complement.
GACCGCGAGCAAGCAAAAAATGCCCGCTACGCTACGTGTTTTTGCACTGTGCTACATGCAATTCGCGTAGCGCGTAGTTGCGCAAACTACGCAAACTACGCGAGCGTAGCGTAGTTTTCCGCCCAGGCCTAATGCATCATTGATGCTGCATAGCCTTCAGGAACGGAGGCCTTGAACTATCAGCCGACTCATCACCTCCTCTGTGCACCATATCATCCCAAGGCATTAAAGCTTCAAAAACCTTGCACCGCCTTCAGGACCCAATGCATCACCTGCATCTGCGACACCTCACCTTCTCTGCGCCATGCATCATCTTCTATTCCAGGCATATCGAAGGTACTGTTTGGAGGTCTGCAGCCGCGGTCCGTGCAGGTAAAAGCGGTGGGGCCCGGGTGGGGGAATTCCGATGGACGATGACGAGGGAAAATTAATTATTTATTTAATTTTCCCTCAGCATCATCCCTCAAAATCCCCCCCACCCGGCCCCCCTGCCCCACCGATGTTACCTGCATGGACCGCAGCTGGAGGTCTGCGTGACTCTGGTATCCGGCCCATGCTCCATCGCGCACTGAACTTTTGGATTTGTCCATGCCAAGCGCGACCACATAGCCCCAGTTGCAGCTATTCACGTCTAAGCACTGCATTTTGATTTAGTCTTTAAAAATTCATATCTTGACTATTTATGTTGGATATTTGTCATTTTGGTCTTGTTTTACTCAGAATAATATTGACTATTTTTCTCAACTGGTGTGGAGTACTTTTGTGATGTTTTCGCTCTGTGTGTGTGCCCAAATACTTTACACATTGCCTCTATAGTGTAGCTGACTGCTCTGTGCCAAGCTACCAGAGGATGAGCACAGGTAAACGTTTAGTGTGTACTACACTTACACTGACTAGAGTGTGGGTCCCTACTTGGACAGGGTGCATACCTCTGCCAATGAGAAACCCCATTTTTAACTGAAATCAGTCGCTGACCCCCAAAAGTTTGGCAAAATTCCTTTGTGCAATCCTCATAGGCTTTCAAACACCACAGCACACAGAGCTTGTGATTATCAGGAAAAGCAGGATAAGTGACACTGCGGAAATTAGTTTTAGTCCTGTCATAAATACGAAACAATGCTCCAGTAGGAGAGAACACTCTACCTGTTAAGTCTGATTCATGCATGTCTGAACCTCACCTACAAGAAATGAAACATAGAAGATGTTGGAAAGTGCCTCTATTGACATGGTTAGCCCCCCCTTTTTGCCTGATGCATAATCTGATTTCAAATGTAAGTACACTGGGTCCCTTCTAACCAAGTTCCCAGTGCCAGATCTCTTTTTGGCACCACTTCAGCACCCCTGTAAGTCCCTAGTAAATGGTGCCCCTGGTATCTAGGGCCTGGGTAAAGAAGAGAGGCCTCTAGGGCTGCAGCACGAATTGTGCCACCCTAGGGTCCCCTTACAAAGACCATGCAAACTGTCATTGCAGGCTGCATTGTCTTGGTGCAGAGAAAACTGAAGAGTCGACATGGCAGCCAGCCCTGAGTGCCATGCCCACATATACTGCATGAGGTATAGATAAGTCACCCCTACTGCAGGCCTTACAGCCCTAAGTCAGGGTGCACTATATTCCATGTGTGGACATATCTGCATGAGCAGATATGACACTACAACATATAAGTCCATTCTTGGATACTGTAAGTGCACAGGGAAGCCATAGAGAGTACATGGCCTAGATACTTGTCATTACAAGTTTCCTAGCTCCAGGATGGCTTCACTGTACCCTAAGATGTTTGGTACCAGACATCTCATCTTAATAAATCCTTACTGATGCCAGTGTTGATTCATTAATAAATGCACACAGGAGACCCTTTTAGAGGGTCCCCAGAAAGCTTACCAAGCACTGGTGTGGTCTCTGACTAGTCTTAGCCAGCCTGCAACCACCAGACATGTTTCGGACCTCATGGGGTGAGAACCAGAGCTCTCAGAAGCCAGTAGCAAAGCCTGCTGTGGGCGGAGGTACTTCACTTCTCCTCCAGGCCAGGAGGACCTGCCAGGGCAGGAAGCTTCAAAGGCTATGCCGCCTTTGAAATGCAACCCAGGCATCTCAGGAAAGTGGACGATGCCAACCCCCCCTTTCCTGCTCCCCTTTTGGTGGGAGGACAGGCGGGAACATTTGTTGGATTTGGAGATTGGGCCACATTCAGCCAGCACCACCCCTAAGTAGGGCAGGCGATGTGGACACTACTTTTTCAATTCCTCCATCTTGTAATGGTAGGAAATCAACCCATCAGGGCTAGGGCAGGGCCCCTTCCCACAGGAAGTGGTCTCTTAGAGAGTGTAGGCACCATAAAGGTAGAAGGCCCTGTCACCGTCTTTGACTCCCCTAAATTTAGTATTTAGGTGGCATCTCTGGACCCGGAACTCAGATTTGATAGACCTAAAAAGAAGAGCTGCTGACCTGTGAACTGAAGACCTGCTGCAGAAAATCGGTGCCAAGCGCTTCTGGCTGCTTCCAGGACTCAACACTTGTGGTGTGCTGTCTCGTGCTGCAACTGTGAGGCCACCAAGAAGCCCAGAGCACCTCCAGCCTTCAAAACATTGTAAGAACCTTCCTTGGAGTAGAGGAGCAACTCCCCTGCAGCCTACAGGCACAGAACCGCGAAGTCCGGTTTACCGATCTGCTGCTCCCCAGCAACTCCGACACAGCACCCAAGCCAGAAGAGGTACATCAGCTCTGGATGGTCAGATCTGTCCCCCCACCAAGTGAGAGGACAAAAGACCAACCAGAGCTGTGTCATGTCATGACCTGGGGTATCAGACCCCATACACCGAAGACCAAAAAGAAAGAGTTTAATCCAGACTCCAACTACCCAGGATGCAGACACCCATTGAGGAACTACAAGAACCCTGAGACTCACTCCGTTTGTGGCCCAGCCATCCCAGAATCGTCTCTGCAAGCTGCTTTCCCCTGACCGCAAGGACCATTTTGCACACAATGCTTGGCTGCCCTATCTGCTCTGCACCCAGCCTGCCCAACCTGGGTAACGACAAATCATCTGTGCTCCGATGGTCCTGAGGCCCTTGCAACCTGCTCCCTTGAGTAGGACCCCCCAGACTTAACTTTGAGTCCCTCTGTGCAGTGGGTTTTCAGGTGGCCCCCTTCTTCGTAGCACCTGCTACCAAAGACCTCAACACCCTGCTCCCAGCCGAAACCGGGATGCTCCCGATTATCCACTGCTGGAACCTTGGACCTGGCCCTGCTACTTATCTAAATCCAGAAGGTGAACCTCGAGAACCCACTGCGTGATTTTATGTGTTTGTTTTCCTATTTTCTACCATTGACTTCTATTGTGGTTACTTGCACACAACAGTGATTTATTTTGCTAACTTTGAAAAACCATAACTTAAAAAGTACTTACCTTAGAACAAAGTTCTCAGTCTGAAAAAATATATAAAAATCAATGTTATTTGTACAAATTGGTTTTAGATTTGTTCTTGAATGTTTGTCTCATTTATTGCCACTGTGAATACAACAAATGCTTAGCACTACCCTCTGATAAGCCTAACTGCTCATCCACACTACCACAAAAAGAGCGTTCGTAATTTTGCCTCTGTATACTAATAAGGGAACCACTAGATGGTCTGCACAGTATACTTTATTTTAGTACACTATTTGGAGAGCCAGCCTCCTAGAGAAGAACAATAAGCTTCACTGACAATTGTTTCATAGTGAGGTCGTCATTATCCAGCCATGAGCAAATAAAATGAAGCACTACATCCACATCCCATAGTTCTGAATACTTCGGCTCTGGAGGCTGAACCAATCTGATGCCCTTCAATAACTTACACTCTAGAGGATGTTCACCCACCGATTTTCCACCTAAAGCGAGATGACCCACCGAAATAGCTGACCTGAAATTATTAATAGACCTGTACGCTAAACCTTGATCTGCCAGTGAAGACAGGAAGTTAACTATGAGAGATAACTCTGTGACCATGGGATCCACACTCCTCTTGTTGCACCAACAAACCCATCTCCTCCATGCCGAGGCATAAAGTTTGTGTATGCCAGGAGCCCAGAATTGCTTAAGGTAAAAGCAAGACTGTTCGAAAAGACCTGGCATTTGCCAGTGTTTCTCAGGACCCTCTAGGCCATCAGGACCAGTGAACCTGACAATATCAGAGGGTGCGGGTGGCCTAATGGATCTGCTAGAAGGGCCTGAAAGGTTGGAATCCAAATCGGACTCCGACAAGACATCCCCAGCAACAAAGGGAACCAGGGTTGAGCCTTACACAAAGGAGTCACCAGAACCAGCTCATACTTTTGATGCCACATCTGTGCTATGAGCTGCGGAATAATGAGAAAGGGGGAAAAGGCATAATGGAGATTCCTGTGCCAGTTCTGCAGGAAAGCATCCAAACTCACTGCCAGGGGATCCGATCTCCAACTGAAGAACACCGGAATCTGGGCGTTCAGACAAGATGCAAAAAGATCAGTTGCACAAAGACTTAAGGGGTATTGAACTGACAAAAAACACTAAGGGGTGGAGTTTCCAATCCCTGAGGTCTTTCAGAAATTGAGAGTTCCAGTCCGCAATCACATTTGCTCTGCCCAGGATGTACTCCACAATCACCTAAATCTTGTTCTGGAGGCAGTAGTGCCAAAAGTTCTTAGCATCTCCGCCAGAGGACATGACCTGGTGCTCCCCAATTTGTTGATGTATCTCACTGTGGAAATATTGTCCATCCGCAGGAGGATACAACACTGAGCTTTGTGAGGTGACAATGTCTTGATTGTGTAAGATACCTCTAGGAATTCTAGACAATTTATATGTAGCTGGAGTTCCGCTGCGCTACCAGTGACCACCGGTAGAGACCTGACCACATCTCGCTCCTCAGCCCCATCGACTGACATCCGACTCGATCACTACATCTGGGGTGCTACCAAATATGGGCCTGCCATTCCAGGCCTCCATGTGATCCAGCCACCAAGATATCTCCACCTTGGCTTCTGGGGATAAAGCAACCTGCTCTTCCAGAGATGGATGATCTTTAGGCATTGAAGTGCTTGATAATGAAGGAAACCTGGGAAGCTCTCCCAAATGGAGGAAGCTAAGAGCCCCACCAAGTGGGCAAGGAACCTAAAAGATACTGTTCAAGATGACAGAGCCTCCTTCAACTCTTTTTTGATCAAAACAACCTTCTGAGTCAGGAGGCATAGTTGTGCTTGAATGGAATCCACTCTGAATCCCAAAAACTCTGTTGTTTGGGCAGGGTCCGAGCACGAATTGGAGGCACTGATTATGAATCCCAGGTCTGAAGCAACTGGATTGCCAATTTAAGTGAAGAAGAACTTCGTCTTGACTCTGATCCATAATTATCATGTTGTCTAAGTATATAATGAGGTGAACCCCTCTGAGCCTGAGAGACTCCACTACGGGTTTCATTAACTTGGTGAAACACCAAGGGGTGGAAGGCAGCCTGAACGAAAGGGCGGAAAACTTGTACCACTGGTTTCTACAACAAACTTTCAGAACATGCCTGTGAGATGAGCAAGACCTCTGACCTCCTGGTCAGGGAAACTGCTCTCCCTTCGCGCAGCTCCGTCGTTGTGTCTCTGCCCCCAGCGCCTTCTGGTCTCCAGCTAAGGTGTTTGAGGCCCTCCTCCACCCACAGTTTCCTGCCTGCGCCTCATCCTTGGTGGTCCAGTGGGAGAGCCTTGCTCTTCTGCTGGTCCACTCTGCCAGACTTTCTGTTTGTTTTCTGCTTTTGTCTGTCTGTGCCTTATTGTCTGTCTGTGCCTTGTTGACTGTTTGTGCAGAGTGCCTTTCTGTTTGTTTTTGCCTTTTTGTCTCTGTGCCTTTTTGTCTGTTTTCACTGTTTTGCCTTGTTTGTGTTTTTGCTCCCTTTCCCTCCACTGCTGCCCCGCGGCCCCTCCCCGTGTGTTCCCGCTCCCGCCTCCTACCTGCTCTCCCTCCCCCTCCCCCTACTTAATGGCGGCCACTGACGCGTGCAGTGGGCATGCCAAAGGCAAGCCTGTCTGCACCCGTCTGTGACCCGACCATGACCAGGGTCAGGAACCCTGGTCCTCCTACCCCCCGCCGCTATGACCCAGCAACCCTCCATGCACTCAACCCTGGATGCAACAACAACTGTAAGCTCTCAATGCCAAACATCACCCAAGGTCCGTTCGCCTGCCGACACAGCCGCCGCACCTTCACCCACCTCTGGACCCCGACACCTACCGCCACCCCACCAGATGCCAGCGCACCCTAACCCCTGAGCTGCATCCTTCTCAATGTATGCTCCCTGAACATGCAGTAGAAATCTGGGACCTCCCCAACACCCTCTCACCCGACGTCCCCTTCCTCACAGAGACCTGGACTAATGCCAGCTCCGCACCCGACATCACAACCGCCATCCCCGACGCATACAAGATCCAGAGGAAAGACCGCCCCAACCACCCTGGAGGAGGCCTCACTATCGTCCACAAAAGCACCCTCCGAATGACAACCTCCCCCTCAAACGACTCTTTGCACCCTATGGAGCACATTCACTTCCAGATCCAGGTCACCCCAGAACAACTCTATGTGGAACCCTCACCTACAGACCTCCCGGACCCTGCGCCCCGTTCACTAACACCATTGCATACTACATCGCACCACATGCCTTTGCCTCCATGTACTACGTACTGGTCAGAGACCTGAAATGCCACCTTGACAACCTCAGCAACCCCAACTTCATCGCCCTCCTAGACAACCTCACCAACATCGGATTGAAGCAACTCGTCACCACCCCCACCCACAAGGTGGGACGGACCACCACTGCATTCACTTCTCCTTCTCGAAACCCACCGAACACAAGCCAACACCACGCCCCCGCACAGAAACTGGAGCAAGATCACTGAAGAGCAACTCGCCTCTGCCCTCAGCCGCTCTCCTCCCCCCACCATGACCAACACCAACTCTGCAGCCAACGAACTCCTCAAATGGATCGCCAACTGCGCCAACACACTCGCACCCCTCAAGAACTCCAACAGACAACACACCATGAAAGGCACCTGGTTCACCACGGACCTCCGAGAATCCAAGCGCTCGTGCCGAAGACTTGAGAAAGCGTGGAGGAACAGCAAAACCCCAGAAGCACGCACCACCTACAGGAACGCCACTACAGCACACCACCAACTCATCAGATCTACGAAAAAAGGAACTTCATCCAGGACAGAATCCTCTCCAACTCCTGCAACTCCAAGGAACTCTTCAACATCATACTAGAATTCACCAGACCCCCCTTTGAAACCTTTGACGTCCCTCCCTCCCAGGACCTCTGCAACAAACTCGGCTCCTTCTTCCACCACAAGATCAGGACACTTTATGACAACTTCGAGGAACAGAACCAAGGTACCGACCCCACACCTTCCACCAGCAACTCCGCTCAGCCGACCATCCTCGCCTGGACCCCTGTCACCACAGAATACACCACAAAGACCATGAGGAGCATACAGTCCAGAGCACCCACTGACCCCTGCCCGCCGCACATCTTCCACAGGGCTGCCTCTGCCATCGCACCAGAACTAAGACAGATAATCAACTGCACCCTCGAAATAGGCATGTTCCCCAACAGCTGGAAACGCACAGAAGTCAAACCCCTCCTCAAGAAGGCCTCCGCAGACCCGACGGACCTCAAGAACTACAGGCCCATCTCCCTCCTCCCCTTCGCCGCCAAAGTCACCGAGAAGATTGTCAACATCCAGCTAACGAACTTCATAGAATCCAATGACATCCTTGACATATCTCTATCCGGCTTTCACAGCAACCATAGCACCAAGACTGCCCTCCTAGCCGCCACATATGACATCTGCACACTCCTAGACCAAGACCACACTGCAGCCCTCATTCTACTAGACCTCTCTTTAGCCTTCAACACCGTCTCCCACAGCACACTAGCTGCCAGACTCCACGACGCCGGCAAACAGGGAACTGCCCTAGACTGGATCTGCTCCTTCCTCGCCGGCCCAACTCAGAGAATTAGACTCCCGCCCTTCCTCTCCGAACCCACAGAGATCATATGTGGAGTACCCCAAGGATTCTCCCTCAACCCCACGCTCTTCAACATCTACATGGCCCCCCTCGCAACCATCGTCAGAAAACACTGACTCAGCATAGTATCCTATGCCAAAGACACCCAGCTCATCCTCTCCCTCACCAGGGAACCTGACATCGCCTGGCACAACTTCCAAGAAGGAATGAAGGACCTTGCAACCTGGATGAGCTGAAGCTGCCTGAAGCTCAACTCTGAGAAAACGGAAGTCCTCATCCTCGGATCCACCCCCTCCGTATGGGATGACACCTGGTGGCCCACCGCCCTCAGCATCCCTCCCACTCCCACGGAGCAACCTCTGCATTATACTCAACTCCTCCCTCACCATGAACCAACTGATCAACATCGTATCCTCCACATGCTTCAACACCCTCGACCAAGGCCACACTGCAGCCCTCATTCTACTAGACCTCTCAGCAGCCTTCGACACCATCTCCCACCACACACTAGCTGCCAGACTCCACAACGCTGGCATACAGGGAACTGCCCTAAACTGGATTCGATCCTTCCTCACTGGCCGGACTCAAAGAATTAGACTCCCGCCCTTCCTCCCCGAACCCACAGAGATCAGATGCGGAGTGCCCCAAGGATCCTCCCTCAGCCCCACGCTCTTCAACATCTACATGCGCCCCTCACAACCATTGTCAGAAAACACGTACTCAGCATAGTATCCTACGCCGACTACACCCATCTCATCCTCTCCCTCACCAAGAAACCTGACATCACCAGGCTCAACTTCCAGGAAGGAATGAAGGACCTTGCAACCTGGATGAGCAGCAGCTGCCTGAAGCTCAACTCAGAGAAAATGGAAGTCCTCATCCTCGGATCGAACCCCTCCACGTGTGACGATAGCTGGTGGCCCCCCGCCCTCAGCATCCTCCCTACTCCCATGGACCATGCCCACAACCTCGGCATTATACTCGACTCCTCCCTCAACATGAACCAACAGATCAACGTTGTATCCTCCACATGCTTCAACACCCTCCGCATACTCCGCAAGACCTTCAAAAAGGGGAAGGTTATTAGCAAAGATGAAAGAGACTCTGTGATGGGACTGGAAGAAATAGTTCGGCATATGCAAAATTTTGAGTTGCTTTTTAAATAATTGCATGGGAAAATAGATAAAATTGAAAGGCGGGTTACATCTGAGATAAAAACTGTGCAAAAGGACATTTGCTCCTTAATGGACCTGGTAAAATCTATGCAGTTGTTAAAGGAAAATACCACATGTCAGAAATCTGTACCTAGCTCATCAGGTCTAACAAACGAAAAGGCATCATTAAATGCCACTAAGGCATCAGTACCTGTTGCTAATAATTTTCATCCAACCCTGTTGCAAACAAAGGAAGTACCAGGTCCCTCCAGGCCATTTCCTAATACCAACAAGGTAAATGGTAGTTCAACAAATGATAAGAAACAGCTTAAGGTGGACAATAGTCACCACCCTAGTAAAACCGCCAAGGGGGATTTTTTTAACTTACCACCCCAAGCCACCCCATATGTTATTGTTTTGAAAAATGTCCCACAATTGCATAAAAATACCACTGCAACATGGGCCTCATTAAAGAACCAGGTCGTACATTGGTTTTCCCATAACACCGCATGTAGTATCAGGCTTTTGTCTGAGGAAATAATCATGTTAAGGAGAACCTCCTGGGTGGGAAAAGGGGACAAGTTAAGTAAAGGGGACTGCATTGTAGTAAATTTCCGCCATCCAGAAGTGGCAGCCCGTTTATTGGGAGAGGCATCGGCTAACTATACCTGGGCAAATTACGATGGTTCGTTCAACATAACCGCAGTACCCCTCGGATATTTTTACAAAACAAGGCCTGAACAGATTCAGCAAATAGGCAGAGTCAACTATGCTCATGCAAACTTTAGCATACCTTTAATACCGAATAGGTTTGCACTTTTAGAAAACTGTGAAGAGGTTGATTGACTGGGCCCAAAACCAATAGAACAATCTGATGGTAATAGTATTCCAAGGTTTCCTGAAATATCCCAGGAAGAGGGGCTGGTGGCATCAGATACTACGAGCCAAGAAAAGTATAGCATATACACCAGTGACATAGATTTAGATCGTTCGTATCAGCTACACCGCAATACCAGTGAAGACCCCAACATATCAAATAATTTGATAGTGGCCATGCCAACCAATATACCTCTGGTTAGCTCAATAGAAATTATGACATGGAATATTGCAGGTATAAAAAACAAATTACAAAATCCGGTCTGGATAAAAACCATTCAAAATAGTACCTTGATTCTTCTGCAGGAAACATGGGCGAGCGAAGCTTTTCATGTCAATGGATTCAAAACAGTTTTCACAAGTGCACTACCGTCAAAGGTTGGGAGGGCAAGCGGAGGCTTGGCTGTTTTAATATCGGTATTAGCCCCACTGACCTTAAAGAAAACCCTACTAAGCTCTCAGTATTTCCAGTTTCTTGTCTTCTCTATAAAGGAAAAGCAGAATATTGTACTTATTAATTCTTATAATAATATTTTTAACAGAACTAGACAAGAGATAATCCTAAAATTAGAAGTCGAATTACATAAATTTTTGGGGGACTCACGGGGAGAACAGATATTAATATGGGCTGTGGTCTTCAATTGAGAATTATGTGTGCATACTACTGGGGACCAATGTGGCCAGGTGGATGGTTTTGGTGATAACATCTCACACTTTCCACACAATAGTTATGGTGAAACCAACAATGATGTTATGTACAAATATAACCTGGAAATAATGGAACCGGGCCCACATGAGGGAGTCCAGCTAAACTATACTTATGAGGGGGCTAGGACAGTTTCACGTATTGACCATATCTTACTGTCTAGGAATTGCAGGTCTCAGATAGAAAACTATTTTATACAACCGAGCCTGATTAGTGATCACCACCCCCTCTTGCTACAATTAAATGTTAGAATATATTATAGCCCAAAGACTACCACCTTCGCACCCAACATTACTACGCAAGGTGAAAATGGTATATCAATTAAGTGGACAGGAGTCGACCCAATAGCTTTAACTGAAAAAATTATTGATAACAATAATTCTCATATTAATACATGCCTGGCTACTTCATCGAGTGACATGGAAATTGTATCGGCCTTTCAAGCCATTTCTGATGACATTTTAAAATCCTTGAAAACAAAAAATAAGAAAGATTACGCTATCCGTCCTCGCTGGTTTAATCACCTTTGTTCCACTCTAAATAGGAACTTGAAGGGAGAGCTAAAAACAAAACCCAGGAAAAGAGAAAAATTAGTAACCTTCGGAAGAGCTATAACCAAGCACTTAAGTCAAGAAAAAATGAAATAAGGGAGAATATATGGGACAATTTGATACAAGCTGCAGAGTCTAAGAACTCCATTCTCTTTTGGAAAACCATAGATCACCCTATATTTAAAGACGTTACATCCGTAAAGGTTGACACATTAGTCATGCCAGCAGAATGGTTAAGACATTTCGAGGATATTTTTAACCCCTCAAAACTGCCCTTCCTTAATTATGAAGATCGCCACATTATTTTAAAAAATACCCGAAAGATAGAATATATAACTATACAAGAGATTCAAACAGCCTTAAAAAATAGTGCAAGTGGAAAGGCCCCGGGGCCAGATGGGGTCCCGATTGATCTTTTTAAGCATAATGCAGATCTCTGGTCTCCCATCCTAGCAAATTTATTTAATGCCATTATAAATGGAGTGCTACCAGTAACTTGGGCCGAAAGTGTAATTATCCCAATTTTTAAAAAAGGCGACGGAGGGAGCGCCAAATGCTATAGACCAATATCCCTCCTCGATTCCACCTCTAAATTAATGGGCCGAACTTTGCTGGCAAGGCTCGAGGTTTGGGTAAAAGAGAAAGACATCCTGACTGATGCTCAGTTCGGTTTTAGAAGGGGTATTGGTACTGTTGAACAGTGCATAAATTTAGAGTTGCTTATTGGGAAATACACCCTTGCTAAAGAAGGCTCACTCCATCTCTGTTTTGTTGATTTGTCAAGTGCGTTTGACCTGGTGAATCATTCTAAATTATGGCAAACCTTAGCAGAGATGGGCGCCCCATCTGATGTTATAAAAATGTTATCACAGATTTATGCCCATTTAGTGTCTAAGGTTCGTTACGGCCCAAAAGGGGAATGCACTACGCATTTTAGAGTAACCCGAGGTATAAGACAGGGCTGTGTCCTTGCCCCCTTTTATTTTCTCTTTATATTAATGGTGTTGATCTTTTATTACAGAGTTTGAAAGCTGATGCCCCTGTTATTAATAAACGCGTTACCCCAGTTTTATTATATGCAGATGATACAGTCCTAATATCTAGGACTGCAAACGGCCTTCAACTCCATATTGATAACTTCACACACTTCATGAACAATAAAGATTTAAAAATAAACTTGAGTAAAACCCTTGTGATGACATGTGGGAAAAAGAGATTCAAAGGTAGAACCCACACCGTCGAGGGAACAGTTATCGAAAGGACGTCTTCTTTTTCTTACCTGGGGTTACTTTTTAACAGTAAAGGAACATGGACCACCCATGTAAACACTTGCAAGTTAAAGTTTTTAAGATCAAGTGAGGCTATCCTTAGATTTTCGCAAAAAATTGGCAATAAGCCTATACGCGAAATTGTAAAGCTATATGGGAGTAAATGCATCACCGGGGTAGGATATGGCGGTGCACTATGGGGTATGGCAGACACCTCAACATTACAAACCCTAGAAAATAAATTCCTAAAACGGGTCTTATCAGTTCCAAGCTCAACTGCCACCTATATTACCCATAAGGAGTTAGCCGTTCCATACCTGAGCGACTTGATAAACGTCTCCGCCCTCATCCAGTGGCATCGAATCTGGATAAAAGATGAAGCGCCTTTACAAAAGACATCATTTTAGACTGCCTTAAACTAGAGCATCATAGGAATATACCATGGCTAAATTATATTCGCAGCCTTCTTGTCGAGTGTAATTTGGCCCCCAATCTCATAAGTCCCGAGGGTATACAAGATTATAGTAAAGGGGAAATCAAGAGGAGATTCCAGAAGTCTAGAGAGCGTAGGAGGCTTATGAATCTCGGTTCTAAAACAAGTATTACATTTTATTTTGAAGGTCCAACTTCTCTAGGGATACAATCATACCTGGTTTTTATAAGAAATGTTCAACACAGGTTTTTCTTAACAAGACTAAGATTGAACACGCTCCACTTTCAAGTAGCCTTCCCTGAGATGGGTAAGTGGAGCATCACCCTACCCAGGTGCCCGTGTGATGGCAAAACCTCCCAGAGTACTTTGCATTTTATTCTTTTTTGCAATTTTTACAGGGATATTAGAAAAAAATCTTGCGACCATGTTTTATTGCGAATAGGTTGTTTTCTTATAAAACAGCTTTTTATCACGTCCGTAACCTGGAAGATGCTACAATATGTAATGCGGTCATTTTATTTATATTGTTGGCTATTAAAAGAAGAAAGGAACTTTCACATTTGAACATACTGAATTACGAAATTGATTAGCCCATATCTCTTTTAAACCATGAATTGTCTTTCTTTTTATTATTATCAAATTTTAACGAATGGTTTTATTTAAAATGTTAAATTGCTGCTAAAAAAAAACAACAAAAAAACTATCTTTTGCTGCTTAGGTACTCGTTGTGAAGTCATGAACTATTTTTATGGAAATCTGGAATTTTGAATGTATTGATTGCTTCAAATATGAATTTCGTTTTTATGATAGAATGCTTTTATGGTTATTTTGTTATTAACCGAATAAAGCTTGAATTGAATTTTTGAATTTGACCTTCAAATGGATCCCCCTGAATCCAGGGAGACGGTCAAAAAAAGAGTGACTTTCAAGCTGCTCACACACGCCTACAAAGCCCTCCACAACACCGGACCCCAATACCTCAACGAACAAATCTCCTTCTACGCCCCCAAGAGAAACCTCTGTTCTGCTGACCTAGCCTTGGCCGAAATCCCCCGCATCCACAGAGCCAGAACAGGAGGCAGATCCTTCTCCTACATCACGGCCAAGACCTGGAACGAACTCCCCTCAGCATCAGATGAAGCCCCAAATTGCAAGCATTCAGGAAGAGCCTCAAGACCTGGCTTTTTGAATGACCGAGCTGCCTGATTCCGCCGTCCAGCGCCTTGAGACCCTCAAAGGTGAGTAGTGCACTCTAAAAATCCCTGATTGAATTGATTGATTGAGAGGGAAGATAGGAACAGAGAGTCTTTTAAATCCAGTCAAACAAGTCAATCAATTACTTGCAGGAGATACCTAAGAAGGTGGATACCTTCCATCTTGAAGTGGCTTTAGACCACCCAAGAATTGAAAGGTTTCAGATTGAGACCTAACCGCCTCTCTTGTTTGGGCCAGAAAAATCGTGCTGATGAATCCTTTGGTATGAGGATGTGCCTGCACTATAGCTTCCTTGTTTAAGGTTTTAGAATATTTTTGTTGATAAAGACATCTCTTCTTGGGAAAAAGATAGAGGCATGGAGGCCTCTTGCTGACTGGGGTTCCCATAGAACTCTATCTTAAACCCCTGAATGGTCATTAAAGTTGCAAGTATAGCTTGAGATCTGACTCCTCTTGGCCAGAAAGTGGCGAACCCGCTCCCCCCTAAAGTAACATGTAATGTGGAAATCAGTGATACCTGTTGAGTCTGCTTGTCCAGTGGAGCTGCCACAATATCCGGACCTTTGAAAATCTCCTCTATGTTGCCTGCAGGAGGGGTAGAAGGTCCCTTGATTAGAGGTGTTGGTGTAACCTCCACAGCGTCTGGCTTGGTAACCTCTATGGGAGGTTAATTGATACTCATGGCTTGACTCGCAGCCCCTAAAGTGTCCGGCCCTGCCAAAAAGGGAGCAGTGAAAGACTTTCTGCAGGGAGAATTGAGCCTTGTCCAGTGTGGAGAAAGGGGCCACATATTTGCCCAGATCTTTGACGAAATGCTCGCTGAGCAACTGTCTATTGGCCAATGGACCAGCTTCCACCATTGCCAGCTCTACCAGTTAGGGGTCTATTCGCATGAGAATAGAGCTCCTACGCTCATAAGAGAGGGCACAGTTTGCATCACCCAACAACCAAATGGCCCGTTCAGACCAGCCTAACAACACATCAGGATCTACAGGAGTATGAGAACCTGTGGAATGGGACACCATCTCTATGATTTTTGTTAAGGGCCTGATAAATCTAAGACTTTGTCTTGGCACTCCTGCCAGGGGCGTTCTATTCCCTTCTTATGGTCTTTGGCTTACTTTCTCATGAAAGGAGTGGGGTAGCAGTAGAAGGACACAGGGATTCCAGAAACCCATATGCATGATCAACCATGGCATCCTTCACCATTTTATTAAGGCCCGAGGTGTGTGGCCAAGCTTGCTGCCCGAAAAGAGGCCCTGTGATACGAGAGTTGGGTGCCAAACCTTGACCTCCTTGCCCCATCTCTCGAAGGGCATAGCGTTTCAATGGACGCCGAAAAGGTCATAGTGCAAAAACATCAAAACATGTAATCGCCAATATAAATCGTAAAGCACTTATCTCGAGGCTGCTGAGCAACAAATAAAAAGAGGAAGGAAAATGATGGCAGACTGCATTGGGACATGATTGGAGAAAGGGAGTGGTGTTATACACTGTTCATGGGATTTGTAGTTTGTTTGTGAACTACTAAAATGTAAAGTTTTCATTGGCTGCTGTGATTTACAGTAAGGAAAAGAGAAGCCATTTACCATTTGTTAAGCTTTATTCGACATATAATCATAAAAGCATGTATCAAAATATTCCATCATTATATAAAAACCCAATTCCTAAGGTACGATTAATACATATGTCGACTTCTGGTAAAACTGAACATTTAAAACACCATATATAATAAAAGGAATAAAAACCAAGCACATTTCTACATTGGGAGCTTACGCACTTTACTAAGCTGGGAGGTCGCAACAGGAGTAACTTCTTCTTGTTGACCTAAAGGCTCAAAGAGACCAAATAACAGGTAACTAGAAATAATTGCAACACTAGAACAGTGTATGCGGTTGGACATGTGAATTTTATGATGGTATTAATTTTGACCTTAATGCCCACGCCCACCCAAGATATTTCGCAACAGCTATTAAGATGGTGGATGATGTGCTTGTGCGTATGATCCTAACGGCTTCCGCACTTCTGCGTGTGCCTAACAGCTTACATAGAGGTCTCAGCCAGACCCGACGGGGAATTGCATATGCTGGACAGGCAAAAAGCATGTGCGCTATTGTTTCTTTGTAAGCCGGGCAGATGGGGCACTTATCAGTTGAATTAGACCACCTTGACGTAAAAGATCTTAAGGGTAGCGAGCCCACCCTCAACTGGAAATACAATTTCCTTTCTAGTGGTTTTGCTATAATGTCCCAATATGGTTCGAGGTACGTAATGTGTTTGAATTCTAGAAATGTACCTGTCAGTGTGGCTGTTTCACTATGTCTCAAGGTGTTAAAAGTGATCCTTTCCCAGTATTTTTCCTTCAAATACTTTTTAGAAGGAAAACTAGCCGTGGACGGATCATCCCAGAGCATTTTCAAACCAAGGTCAACCAGGTTGTCTCTAACACCCCGGAGCCATCTAATCTTGTGGAAGCTATCTAATTTAATTATATTCATAAAACCTGTGGCATAGACTTTTAATTCTGGTGTTGTCCATAGCCTGCGCCAATATAATACTGGGCGTAATTTTATGATGTCTGATAAAAACTTTCTTCCAAGATCATAGTGTAGCGGGCACAATGGTGTGCCTTGGGGAAGATTAGTGATGCTACGTAGAAATCTATTTTCGGACACAGTAAGTTCCGTCGTGCTCTCGAACCCCCATAGCTCAGCACCATAGAGTGATGAGCTGACCACTTTCAGGTCATAAACCTGGAGCACTGGTCTAATGGGTTTAGTAAGTGACTTTTTGTGCTCCAGGTGTAACGCTCCCGCCAATTGCCGGTGCTTAAGTGTTGCCAGATCAATTTGCTGGTTCCACTTTAAGTTGCTCTGTATGTGTACCCCCAGATATGTGAACGCTCCTACCTGTTCCAATGGACGACTATTCATGAATATACTGCCTTTAAAGGCTCTATGCGGGTTAAAGGCCATAAATTTCGTCTTCGACACATTGACTTCGAGACCACGATCAGAGCAAAACTTTTCAAAAATTACTAGGGCTCGCTGTAGCCCGCTCCGGGTCTTGGAAATTATCAATGTGTCGTCGGCGAACACCAGGATTGGTATTTTAACACCTGCTAGAATCAGGGCATCAGTGTTCACGGGTGCCATGCAATCAACTATTCCGTTAATGAACAGGGAAAATAAGGTGGGAGCCATGGCGCACCCCTGGCGTACCCCTCGTTCTATTGGGAACGGGCTGGTAACCATGCCCTGGGTGCCCCAACGGATTTTGGCATAGTTGTTCTCATGCAGTCTCATTATGAGTGTAAGGAGCTCTTTAGACAACCCCATTTCCTGCAACTTCACCCACAAACAGGAGCGGGGAACGAGATCAAATGCAGACTTTAAATCAACGAAGGCAGCATATATACTGCCTTTGCCCAGGACCACTGTTTTCCACAATAATAATATGAACCGGAACACCTGGTCGATGGTGCTGGTATAGGCCCTGAACCCAGCCTGCAGGGGGGACAGTATGCTATATTCATCTATCCAATCATTGATCTTGTTAAGAATAATTCTGCCCACAATTTTTTGCAGTGCATCGATCAAACTAATGGGTCGATAATTACCCGGTAATGATTTGTCTCCTTTTTTATACACAGGAATAATTTCGGCTCCTTTCCAGGAGTCCGGTACAGGAGCACCTTGGGCAACTGCATTGGCAACTATGGCGATATATCTTCCCCATCTTGTTTTATCATATTTAAAAACATCAGCGGGGATGCCATCGGGGCCATGCGCTCTCCCGCCTGTTACTGCTTCGAGAGCTAGCACCACATCATTAGTGTTAAAAACGTCTTCTGTATAAAGTGCGTGGCTGGGGTCAGAAATACTGTTCACTAAATGGATTTGCTCGTATTGTGGTTTAAAATGTTTGACCCAATCTTCCTTCATGACATGGTTTTGGGGTTGTTCAGGTTGACCCCCACAGTCCCATTTTAAGATGCTCCAGAACAGTTTGCTATTGTTCGGGAAGCTTGCCTCTTTGAGGTCCTGCCAGCGTTTCTCGTCCCAGGAGCGTTTAGCTTTGTACATGACACTCTTATATACCTGCCTGGCTGTCCGTACCAACGCAAGGTCTCCATCTTTTATCACCTGCCCAAGGAGCACTCTTGCCTGTCTACATTCTTTGTTGTACCAACTGCAGGGCTTCTGACCTAGTGGTTTCTTTGGCTTACAATGCTTAACAAAGTAGGCACTTAGGTGCTTGAAGAAATTTTCGTGGGACTGAGTGACAAGCTCCATTGGGACATTGGTGGACAACATTTTTCCTAGCTCTAATAGGGCACTATCGACGTCATTGGAAATACTATCCAGGGTCTCAGGATTTTCTGCTAGTCTTTCCCATTTAAGACGTCTCATATCATTGGTGGGAACTATGTCATAAGGATGCAGTTCAACCTCACCCCCGTACATTCGATTGTGCATCCACCATCTGAAGGATGCACACAGGGGATTATGGTCACTTTCTGGGCGGTCTCTAACATCCATGTCAATGATTGTGTGCCAAAATTTTAGGTTCATTAGGATATAGTCTATCCTACTCTTGCTATATCCATTGTTGAACGTATTCGCCCCCTGCCTGTCTTGTTGCGTCCTACCATTTAATGCCCTAAGCCCATACTCTAGACAAATGGAGTTTGTCTGGACAACTATCTCCGACCACTTTTTTACAGAATCAAGTTCCAATTTCGGAATTTCCCACTGGATGTCTTCTTCAGTAGAGAGTTGCCATTCTCCCTTTGCAAGTGGTTCGAAAGTTGAATTAAAATCGCCTGCAACCATGGCATTGGTGTCCAATGAGTTCGACTCGAGGAGTTCGTCCAAAGCCGCTAGAACTTGGGATTTTCCTCCTTTAGTTCCCCTCACGTAAATATTATAGACATCAATGCTCTCAAGCGGATCTAATTTTAGCCTTAGTGCCTGTATGTCATTACTATTTGAGGAGAGCTCCTTAATGCTAACGTCCAGGCCTTGGCGAACCCATATGGTCAATCCTCCTGATGGCCGACCTTTTGGTCCTTTTATTGCTGGTATATGATAGTTTAAATAACCTACACAATGTTGTAGTGCCAAGAGCCATGTCTCCTGAAAGAGACAGATGTCGAAACTATTAACGAAAGCCAGCCAGTCAGGGGATGTGAATTTAGAACTCAACCCCGCAATGTTCCATGATATCATTGAACATTGGCTAGCGGTGTGATGTATACTCGTTAGATCATGTGACTCCACTAATGGGATTTGGATGGGCTCAATCTGGCCCACTAGCTGAGGAGACAATGTGTTTGCCATTTGGATGGACTTGGTAGATCTATTAGAGCAATTGGAGTCCCTGACTGTATAGCTGCCCCTAGGGGCTGTCGCGTTACCAATACTTCCAGATACATAGCATGAGGTTACTGATCCTTTTGGCTCCACTGGAGTTTTTTGGCTATGCTCGTGTTCACTCACTAGCTCAGTTGGAAATGAAGGGACATTTTCAATGGACTTGGCAGTGCTACTGTTACCGATGGAATACATGTCTGTGTGCCTACCCTTAGAGACTGTTGGATAACCTACACAACCATGATACAGACCAGGCTCCCCTATCAGTCAATCAATACCTTCTAGTGTGGAACTACCCATCCTACCTATATGTGACTGCCCCAAATAATTACTGGTCGGGGTTACAGTCGGGGACCTCCTTAATTGGATAGATGAGTGGTCAGGGGAACTAGTTCGGAATTCAAGGGCAAATAGATTTTCGGCCAGCTCCTCACTCTGCATAGTTAGTTCAATGAAGTCCAGACGGTTGAAGGGGGAGGTGAGTCTGTATGCCTTAGTAATATCTTCTCTAATCACTGAACGACATCCCCTTACGTGCCGTATCCAGTGAATTGCCGTGTTGGTTAACGACTCCGCACTTTTGGAGTTTTTACTATGATCCAACTTTGGGACATTCACCATATAAATTCTATGGCTATTATATGCTTTGGTAATACTCTGGTCCCACCTCCCTTCTTGTGTACTGTATTGGTTGTTTGTGCGTGCAGGCGTATTAATGTTAGTACTCCTATTAATGTTCCTGCCGAACAATGGGCGCTCATTCGGTGTTTCTGTGTTGCGAGGCCTGGAAGCAGTGCAAGTAGGAGGGGGTGCAATGTTTGTACTAGGACACGATGATGAGGGTGTTAGGGATGTTTTCCGCTTAGCCACCTCGCTGAACGATAGAGTAGCTTTCTTCTTGCTACCATCTGACTGCGGGGCAATACATTTTGCCTGGGCAGGTACTTGACTAGATGGTGGTTGGTTGATGACTCCATTAGATGCACGGTTTAATTCGGGGGACCCTCCTTCTGTCAAGAGCCCAACTACTGCAGTCAGATTCTCTATCGTTAACCTCAAAGACCCAATTTCATCTCGGAGTGAGCATACCACTTTAAATATATCCTGCAGTTCCGATGTTTCATTGATTACCGGCTCTGTAATGACACCTGGAATTGATACGGGGGCTGCATGATTCCCTCCTCCTGGATGTTTGACAATATAGCGTATCTATTAGAGCAGGAAACTATGGACTCAAGAATTTGTGGATGGTTGCCCTCTGGTTCTACTTGGCTAGAAACGCTAACAGCGAGATCAACCTCCCTGGTTGTGTTTGGTCGAATCTCTCCCTTAGAGTTGCGACTTTTCTTGCGCGTTGTAAACATGGCTGGAATAACTGGGCCGTTTGCAGAACTAGTACACAAAGTTTGAGCGCTTCCAGAGGGAGACTTGGGCCTATGCATATTCGGATTCGTGTCTGTTATTAAAATATCCTCGCATTCTTCAATTAACATATCTATACGGTCATTACACAGAGAAAAGAGAAGCATAACCTGAAGTCTCCGGTCCTGACAGAATTCCAGAGGAAATAATGGATGTGAAGACAGAGAGAGAGGGGGGCAAACAAAGGTGTGGATGTTGCCTAAATGTTACAATGGGAAGATCGTTACAGTGTTGTGCCACTCAATGTATATACATCGTACTCACTGTCATGGATATTGTTGACAACATCAGTGATCTGTATACTATAAAATGTATTTCTTCAAAACTAATTAAAAATATAAAAGAGTCAAACAAGTGTCTCGTGCAATTTATAAAGGAGTGCTGAATCCACTTCTACGATTAACACCTAAATCATGCCACCAAACTGCTGCCACTCTGACCCGGCTGATGTGCCAGTGGATCCCGCACTGAAGTACTTCTAATATTCTCTTCCTTACAAACTGGCATGGTTTGCACCTCATCTCCTTGTACCCCAGCCCGCTATTGCAGCTCCCTGTGTATTTAACTACCTAATGAAACACCCCATACAACTCATTTGTAAAAAATGATGCAGGGATGACCTGAAATCTGCTCTCCTAAGCACAATGGAGTCGGCCAAGCTTGTGTGCTTGCATGTAGTTTATGTTTGTCTATATAAACTACTGCAAAGTTCCTACTGAAAGCTTCAGTCTAGAAAGTTTTCAACACAACACTGTAAACTGAGGGTCTTCTTATTAGGGAAACGAATTTTCTGACTGCCATTCTACATAGGGACCACCAGCATTACAACAAACCCAAAGCATTAACTCCCACTGAAATTCTGTGAGGAAACGTTGTTCTTTTGCAATTATTCAAGCCATCTCTTATAATGGAACAGACTGTTCTGCTAAATTAGATTTTTTTTTCCAACGGAAAATTATTATACGTTAAACCTGGCATGGATATATATTCTGGCAGCATGTTAATTAAATGAAATAATTTGTGGTAGGAAATTCCCCGTTCTGTCATCTTTCTTTTCCTAGACGTTTGGAAGCCATTACTGTACATGTTTCATTAAGGATAATTGCTCCTTTCTTTAATGTTGCCACTTAGCTGCCTTTCGGAGCTCTATCAGTACGGTTTTCCATGGCTTTTGACCCACGTTACCTTGTCTCACAGTGATTTGTTTCATGTAGCATGGGCTGCAAGTTGGCTTAATATAATGTAACAGCATGCCATCATTTGTACAGATAAAACAAGTTCAGCCACAAAGGAAAGCGTGGGATGCAATCACTACCACCTATTGCAGTTCCTTTGAGTATATTCTGAGTAAACATGTGATGAAAGCAATACACCACTAAATCAATGAATCAATAAATCAGTCAATAATTTCAATAATGCATAATTAGATGTACATCACCCAAGTTAAATGGCACAATTCATGCACGTGAAAAACTACTCGTCCTATCTTGAAAACGCTGTGACCACACATTTGACGAATACTTTACACCAGACTGTCAATCATTCATATCAATCAAACAATCAATCAGTCATTCAATAACCAATCAATAAATATTTTTAATAGTAGATTTACATTAGTCCTAGGTTAAATGACACAATTTATCCATGTGTAAATAAACATTGCATCAGCATTATTTAAATAATATTTAAGGGTTTGTGCGAAATACATCTGATGTGCTTTCGCATAATTATGCGAAATGTGAAAAATATGAAAGTGTAATTACACTGTTAGAAAATGCCTCTTTTTATATGGCCAGCACCATGTTTTTTAGAACTGATGCTGCTATTTTGTATGATTCTGTGCACTCAGACTCTGCTAACCAGGCCGCAGTCCATATGTTCTGACCCCTAAAGCATGATAAATTTGGCGATACTCCTAATTGACCTAGTTAACTTACCGATAAATCCCTGGTATATGGTAACAAGTGTAACAAGGGCCTGTAAGTTAAATGTCACTTGTCAACTGCAGCACATATTGTGCTACCACTAAAGTGACAATGCAAAGCATGTCCCCAAGCCAGCCCCTGCAGACTGGGTGTGCAGTTTTAAAACTGCCAATTTGACCTGGCAAAATATACCTTTTAATATGCAAAAAAAGGGGGGTGACAACGTGCACTCCGATTTCGTCGAAATTATTTCACATTCAATTTATTGATAGCTTGAATTTTTCGGCGTGCAGCCCGGGAACGTGGTCTGCCTTCCACGCATATATGAATACCTTAGGAAAATGGAGCGAAGTTTCACTCCAAACCGGACGCACAGCACATTCCATGTTTTGTAATGAAAATGCCACAACTTTATCCACGTTTTGAACATTTTATTCCACTTGTTTCAAAGTTTAGATGCTGCTTGTTTCCTTGTTTACCTTTTGCCAGGCCTAAACCTTTCTTTTTAATTCTTAGAAGTCACTCCTAAGGTATGCCTAGGCTGTCTGGTTTTAGGTTTAAACCTATAATAACTGATATAACCCCACTGAAAGAAAAATAGCCCTCACCAGTGAAAACATACAAACACTGAAAAAACACCTGCACAACCACAAACTAAATGCCATTCAAAGAAAGGAAAAAATAGAGTGAAAGAGTCTTTTTTCTTCCTGAAGGGGCCAATACATTGTAGCTTTGTTATACAAGCTACCAGTAAGAAAGACTGGGCTAACATTATTCTGCTTGAGTTTTGTTGTTTAGGGATGCCACTAAAATATTGTTTCTTCTTCCTTTTGCTTTTTTCAGTTTTGTGGTCTTTGGTCTAAAGATGCAGGGGTTAGAAGCATGTTTTAGGTCTTGTGTAATTATTTTATAAACTGTAGAGAATCAGGAAATATCAAAATCATATTTGATATTTTGGCTGTATTTGATTCTTTCACTGATAGGTAAAATGGCTGGTTTCATAAGAATCTTTCCAAGTATGTGTCATCACATTTATCCACAGCGAATGGGTAAAAACTCTTAACACATCAGCCCCCAGTTTCTAGTGAGTCAGTATTGATAGTAGGTGAACTGCCAACACCTCAGGCTTTAAACATTCAATGCAAGGTATAGTCACAAGTATATGTGTAAAGAGTGCTATCACCAAGCATCTCGGATAGTGGTGAAAACATGACACTAGACTTTTAGAAAACATGGAACGCAGTGTCACTTGGAATGCTCTGCAAAAAAAGGTTCTTTCCAACTTCAACAAAGATTGGAGTGATATTGTTCATATTTGCAGTGATTCAGTTATGTATATGAAAATTTTGTGTGATGACCTGTCAAAATTGATACCTGAGCTGAAGTGCTTCCCTGTAAGAGATCCTTGCCACTTGTTAGATGGTATGCTGAAAACATCTTTACAATCTTCAGAATTAATGAGGAATCCTATTGACTTTTTAGTCCATTCTGGTGCACTGCTTTCTTATGCACAGGAACTAAAACACAAATATTTCTCATTTTGTGCTTTGTGTGGCATCAAAAAAAGAGTCATCCCAACTGTGTCCCTTAACTGATGGTTCTCAGTCCATGAATGCTATATTATCCATGTGCAACCAGAATTTTTGCTGAGTGATGATGCCAAAGGCAAGAAATGTGAGGATCTTTGGTCGCATATTGATAGGGATGTGAAAAAAAGTACACTCTACATTCTTAGATTTTTACAGGAAAACTTAACTGCTGTAGTGGACATAAAAAAACTAGAGTCTGAAAACACCCTTGTCTGCCAAGTGTTCAGCATAATTGGTGTAGATGTGAAACATCTCCTGGAGAGTAGGCTGGGCAACACCTTTAGTGACTTTGGCACTGCAACATGTTCCATGTTAGAGTGCTTGCCACTTGGTAAGCAAAGCAATGTTGAAGAGCAATTCAGGAACTTTTATTTTACAATGTATGAGAAATGGCTTGCAATGATGCATAGAAATGTCCCTTCACCACCACTGGCATTTGAAGTCAAAGAAACCTCACTGTGGTACTCTGTGCAAGTTCTAGATCCCTTCCGTAAAGGGGAATTTCCTCTACAGTTTCAAAAGTGCTGCTTAATTTTTCACTGTTTCAATAACTCTGATAATGCAATTGTTGCAGAACCTGCCCTGAGAATCGCAATCTGCAAGTGCACCACTATTGGCATGGAAAGCTATGTCAGTGGCCAGAGTTAACAAATTGTGTACTGGCTATTTTGGCATTGCCCTTCTCAAGTGCCAATGTTGAGAGGGCCTTTTCACAGACGTTTACATGAGAAGGAAAGAGCGAACGCACATGACCAAAGACTCACTGAAGTATTGTATGGTGTACTACAATAAGTTTAATTTGCAAAAATCTATTTGGACCTCATATACACTATACGTAAACTGTCTATATACCATGCACTATCAGTGCAGAAAGCAAGCAATAATAAAAGCAAAACGTTCCATAAACACCGGAAAAACACTGTTTCTGTTGTTTTTAATGGCGCGAAAATGTGTAACCACTGATTACTACTGTTTTTTTAACGTATTGAAATCACTTGAAAACACTGAAAAAACCCCACCAGAATTTACCAAAAATAGAAACTGAAAACAGGAGACCCTAGGTATGCCCTAAATGTCCTTAGGGCAGAGTGCATGGTATTTAAATAGTAGGTGTTAGACTTGGCATCTTTTGGCGTGTTTCCCCTGACTTTTTGCTTTCTGACCTCCCAGTTTTGACTCTGTTTTTGCTGGTGTAATGATTCTGCGCACTTTCCTCACTGCTGTCCAGTGGGAAAGTGCAAGTGCTCCTGTATAAAAGGTGTTATGGATTGGTGTTTCCATGATTGGCCTATTTGGTTTATCTGTCAGTCCCTTGTAAAGTGCACTGCGAGTGCCAGGGCCTATAGACCAAATGCTGTTGGTGGGCTGCAGCACTGGATTGTGCCACCCACGCAAACAGCCCGTAAAATGTAACTCGGGCCTGCCATCGCAGAGCCTGTGCGCAGCCTGGGGCTGCCATGTCGACTTGGCAAGTGCACACACTTGCAAGTCCCTAAACCTTCCCTTTGCTACATGTTAGTCACCCCTAAGGTAGGCCCAAGGTACCCCTGTGGGCAGGGTGCGTTGTATGCGAAAGGTAGGACATGCCCTGGTGTGTGCGGCATATCCTGATAGTGAATTACAGCCTAGTTCGTTTTTCACTATTGCAAGGCTACCTGTTCCCCCTAGGCCAGAACGGGCAGTTTTGATTATTACAGTTTATAATCCTAACTGACCCCGGGAACATGGTAGAAATTCGAGTTTAGTATGCCTGGACTCAGAATGATAAAATGCATCTTTGAGTGAAGTTGGTTTTAACATTCTGTGTTTGAAAATACCACTTTTAGAAAGTGGGTATTTTCTTGTCTAACCATCCAAGCCTGCCTCTGCGAGGTTGTGTATTCCTTGTCTGGAATGTGAGTGACAGGGGCTGGGGGATGCCAGGAGACAGGGTGAGTCAGCCCAGGGCTGAATAGCAAGATCTACATGTAGATGGGTGGGAGGGGTCGCACCTGGGCCCTGAATAGGACAGTGCCTTCCCTCCACAATGCTGGCTCCACCTCCTGTGGTGCGTCTGATGTCCCTGGCCTACTCACTGAAAGAAGGGACGGAGACTTGTCAACAAAGTGCTCCAGAACTGGTTTGGACTAGGCAAAGACCTCTCTGCCTTCAGAGAACAAAGGAATTTGGGATATAAATATTGGGGCCCTGACCCCATGAATTTAGATCTCGCTGGAATCAAGGACCCTGCCAAGACGAAGAGCTGGAAGAGCTGCCAGGAGGAGTACTGCCCCTTTGCTGTGTTGTTGCTTTGTTGGGTTGGCCTGCAGCTGCTGCTTCTGCCTTGGGCAGTGAAAGGACTGAACTTTCTACAAACTTGTGCTGAGTATCTCCAAGGGCCTGGAACCGAGCTGGCCTCCTGTTAAGAAGTCTCAGGAACTACAAAGACTTCACCAGCCTCTGGGTACCGCTTCTGGAACGCTGTTTCAGTTGCCACAGAGGAAGGGAACTGCAACCGACTCCGTCAACCGAATCCATCCCTGGCCGGTGACCTGTTTGCACCGCAGACCGCATCGCCCCGCTTCGCATCGCAACCCTGGTCTCACCGTGGGCGACGTCCGACGCCGCCAACATCGAGCCGCTGCTTGCACCGTGACCTGTGGGCACGGCAGTTCGCATCGCATCGCTTCACTGAACCAGCCGGACCCGACCGACGCAGTCGCTGCAACTGGCTCAAGAGTCGTGACCGCACCGCATTTGGGGCACCGCTCGCACGTCTGCGACGCACCGGTCCGACTCGCACCGCTGTCCGACGCCAGCTCCCGCACTCCGGCTAGGTCGCCTGCATCGCAACCTGTCAGCACCGCATCGAGCATCGTCTCACCCTGCATCGCACGCCTTGGACTCACCGACTCTGTCTGCACGACGCTCATCGAGCCGCTGCCTGCACCGCATCGAGGGACACCGCACCTTGCATCGCTCCGTCTTGCACCGCAAACGCGACGAACGCCGACCGGCTCGTACACTCCGTACCAGCCACAACGAGAAGGTACTGTAACCGAGTCTGTTCATGACTCTGCTGGCCCGTATCGACGCGGTCGGCTGGAACTGTTAGACTCTGTGGTTTTCAGCATCACGGTAGGCTCGGACGGAGCTACCGACTCGTACTGAACTTTGCTTTTGTACTATTCCTGCAAAGAAGAAGTTACCTTATCAAGTATTCGTTTTAAAGTATAGTATTGTGGATTTTTGTCGTAATTGGTCTTGTCTTGAGTATATAAAATATTGGTTATTTTTCTAAACTGGTGTGGTGTCCGTTTGTAGTGCTTACACTGTATTACTGTTAGTTATGTGCAAATGCTTTACACACTGCCTCTGAATTAAGCCTGACTGCTCGTGCCAAGCTACCACGAGGGTGAGCAGGGGTTACTTCACGAGTGTAACACCCTTACCCTGACTAGGAAGAAGGGTCCCTACTTGGACGAAGGTGCAAGCCCTTGCCAACTAGAGATCCCATTTCTAACATTGGTTGTCAGCGGTGAGGATAGGACTTGTGTTTGCACTTGACTTACAGTGATTGGTGTGCACTACTACCATATCGCAGACCATTACGTACCACATACTGGTTCTTTTTCTTTCGGCCTATTTTTGATCTTGCCAGTTTTCAACTCACTACTTTTGTCATGCCTGAATCAACTGCATCATCCGTTGCATCTCTGGAAGTTATCTTTGAGGAGGATAGGTTGGAATCCTACGCCGTAAAGGAGCTACGAGCGATTTGTAAAAACCTGAAAGTCCAAATTAAAGGCCTCACAAGGAAGGAGGAGCTACATGAGGCGCTGAGGGCCTGGGTAGCAGCCAGACATGCCAGTGGGCAGCCTGGTAATCTCAGTGAGGAGGTGGAGGAGCCTATTTCCAGGGTGGATGTGCTTTTGGGTAGGGGGGAACCCGCCAGGTCAGGCAGCAGCAGTCTGTCCCCAGAGGAGCTGGAGGACAGGCGGGAGGCAAGGCAGTTTGAGCTGCAGAAGCTCAGGCTGGAGAGTGAGCGGGAGGAGAAGAGATTGGCCATAGAGGAGAGGAAGATGCTCTTAGAGCATGAGAGAGAACTGAAGGAGCTAGAACTTAGGAGTAAGTCAGGCTCAGATGGTGGCAGCAATTCGTCCAGAAAGGCAGACAGGATTGTGCACATTCCCAAGAACGTAGGCAAGGAGTTCAAGAAGGGGATGACATACAAAGGTGGTTTCAGGGTTATGAGGCAGCCATACACATGAATGGGGTCCCTGAGGAGAATTGGGGAGCAGGATTGTGGCCACTTTTCCCGGAAGAAGCATGGGATGCTCTGATAGCTTTGGGTAAGGGGTATCACCTCACTTATGCTGACATGAAGGATGCCCTTCTCACGAAGTATGGTCTTACTCCTGAAAAGTACAGGGATCAGTTCAGGTCCAAAAAGAAGTCTGATGCCAACACTTGGTTGGAATGTGTGGATGTGTTCTGCAGGTCTCTGGATGGTTGGCAGTAGCGTAACAGATTTTCAGGGGCTCTACAACTTGATTGCATGGGAGCACTTGTCTAGTCTATGTTTTGCAGATCTGCGCCAGCACCTAGTTGATAGTAAGCTAAGTGACCCCAGGAAGCTTGCTATGGAAGCGGACCGCTGGGTGAGTACCAGGGTCCACAAGAAAGCGTTTGGGGGAGACTCAGCCAAAGGTGGGCAGGGTCCCCAGCAGAAAGGTGGGGGGACAAGGGTAAAGCACAGGAGTTCTCTAAAGGGCCCCAAACTAGTACCCAGGGTAAAGGTTCCCAGACCCCCGGTGATAAGAAGAAAGGGGTCTCTACAGGGAAGCCTGTTGAGACCGGCCCCGCAAGTGTTATGCATGTGACCAGGTAGGTCACTTTAAGGGGGACCCCAAGTGCCCAAAGGGGACACAGCCACCCACCGGTGGACAGTCCAAAGTGTTGGCTAGTGTAGCGCTTGGGGAGGAGGGGTGCCCACAGGAGGGTGGGGATCCCGCAGAAATGACCCTTGTCTCACTAGGGGACAGTGAGATGGTCCCAGGAAACCAGGTGCCCCCTAACACAAAGAAATATAGCACCTGGCTGACCATTAATGGGAATAGGGTAGAGGCTCTCAGAGACACTGGAGCCAGTGTGACCTCAGTCCGGTGTCACCTGGTGTCTGAGAAGCAAGTAGTCCCCGGAGCGTTCCACCAAGTAGTTGCTGTAGACAACTCAGAGCGCCAATGTATGGTGGCGCAGGTTCCCTTTGAATGGGGGGTCTCAGGTCCCTTGAGGGTGGTTGTGAGCCCTACCATGCCTGTAGATTGTCTGCTAGGAAACGACCTGGAGCAGTCCTTATGGAAGGAGGTTGAGCTCAGGTCTCACTTGGAGATGCTTAGGTTGCCAGAGTGGGCATGCGTGTCTACTCGGTCAATGGCAGCCAGAAAGGGTGATCAAGAGGACTTGGAGCCTGAAACAGTGGCCCAAGTCCCTGCCAAGAGAAAGGGCAGGGGGCGCGGGAAACCGGCCCCCGAAGTTCCCACGGACCGGGAGGAGGCGGACCTCGAGGGGATGCCCCGGTGCCTACAGGGGAGCAGGTAGCCGAACTGGGAGACATCTCTGAGCTGACCCATTGGCAGCAAGAAGGGGGTCCCACCAGGGAGGAGTTCTGCAGGGAGCAGAACGAGTGCCCTACTCTGGAGGGTCTGCGGCGGCAGGCTGCAGACCAGGCAGCTGGCAATCAGTCCGGGTCACATCTGATCTACTGGGGGAGTGGTCTCCTATACAGTGAGCCTAAGGTTGCTGAGCCTGGGACAGCCCGTGTGCTGGTGGTACCCCAGCGCTTCAGGACCTTCCTACTGGGTCTGGCTCATGACGTGCCTTTGGCAGGACATTTGGGACAGGACAAGACCTTTGACAGGCTTGTCACCCACTTCTTTTTTCCCCAAATGCGAAGGCAGTCAGATGCACACTGTAGGTCTTGCCAAACTTGCCAGGCAAGTGGTAAGAGTGGGAGGAAGGTCAAAGCTCCTCTCCAACCTTTTCCTGTTGTTGGAACACCCTTTGAAAGGGTAGGGATGGATATTGTGGGGCCACTGGACCCCAAGACAGCCATGGGCAACAGGTACATCCTGGTCTTGGTGGACCATGCCACCCGGTACCCGGAGGCAATCCCTCTCAGGACAACGACGGCGCCTGTGGTGGGCCGGGCGTTAATGGGGATCTTTTCCCGTGTGGGATTCCCCAGAGAGGTGGTTTCTGATAGGGGGACCAATTTCATATCGAAGTATATGACATCCCTGTGGAAGGAGTGTGGTGTAACCTACAAGTTCACCACTCCTTACCACCCACAAGGAAACGGTCTGGTGGAGAGATTCAACCAGACCTTGAAAGGCATGATCAAAGGTCTAACAGAACCCATGAGGCGTAAGTGGGACGTCCTCTTGCCATGCCTACTCTTTGCATACAGGGAGGTGCCTCAGAAGTCTCTTGGGTACAGCCCCTTTGAGCTCCTGTATGGCCACCCTGTCAGAGGACCTCTGAGTTTGGTAAAGGAAGGCTGGGAGGCGGCTCCCAGGAAAACTCCCCAGGATGTATTTAGCTACATGCTGGCCTTTAGAAACCAAACTGCCCGCTTCAGGAAACTCGCTCAGGCGAACCTAGAAGCAAGCCAGGAAGAAATGAAGAGATGGTATGACCAGAATGCCACTCTGGTCGAATTTCAACCTGGGCAAAAGTGTGGGTCATGGCCCCAGTGGCACCGTGTGCCTTGCAGGACAAGTGGACTGGGCCATACGAGGTAAAGGAGCGCAAAAGTGACGTCACCTACCTGGTGGATTTGCAGGCTCCAAGGAACCCTTTGAGGGTCATTCACGTGAACCGCCTCAAGCCCCACTTCGAGAGGTCCGAAGTGAGTATGCTCTTGGCGACAGATGATGGGGTGGAAGAGGAGAGTGAGCCTCTCCCTGACCTCCTGTCTACCAAGGAGCATGATGGGTCAGTAGAGGGTGTGATCCTCTCCCCTACTCTGACTCAGGAGCAGCAGGGGGACTGTCGCCAGTTGTTGGGACAGTTCGCCCCACTGTTCTCTCTGACCCCCGGTGTTACTCACTGGTGTACCCATGACGTGGACACTGGTGACAGCCCTCCTGTGAAGCACAAGATTTACAGGTTGACTGACCGGGTCAGAGCCAGCATCAAGGAGGAGGTCTCTAAGATGTTGGCGTTAGGGGTGATTGAGCCCTCCCACAGTCCTTGGGCCAGCCCAGTGGTCTTGGTCCCAAAGGCTGCTGCGCCCGGTGCCACTCCAGAACTCCAGTTTTGTGTGGACTACCGTGGGCTCAATGCCGTCACCAGGACTGACGCGCACCCCATCCCCAGAGCTGATGAGCTCATTGATCGGTTGGGAGCTGCCCGGTTCCTCAGCACGTTTGATTTGACGTCTGGGTACTGGCAGATTGCCTTAACCGATGGGGCCAAGGAGAGATCAGCATTCTCAACCCCAGAAGGTCATTACCAATTCCGGGTGATGCCCTTTGGGTTGAAGAATGCCCCTGCCACCTTTCAGAGGTTGGTCAATCAGGTGTTGGCTGGACTGGAGGATTTCAGTGCCGCCTACCTGGATGACATTGCTGTGTTCAGTTCCAGCTGGGAAGAACATTTACAGCACCTTGAGAAAGTGTTGAGGGCTCTGCAAGGTGCAGGCCTCACGATCAAGGCCAGTAAGTGCCAGATCGGGCAGGGGTCTGTGGTGTACTTGGGACACCAGGTAGGAAGCGGCCAGGTGGCGCCCCTACAATCCAAGATTGACACCATTCTGGCTTGGGAACCCCCCAAGACCCAGACAGAGGTGAGAGCCTTCTTAGGTCTCACCGGTTATTATAGGAGATTTGTTAAGGGCTATGGCACCATCGTTGCCCCCTTAGCAGAGCTGACCTCTAAGAGGCAGCCCAGGAAAGTGATCTGGACTGAGTCCTGCCAGAAAGCTTTTGATGCCCTGAAGGCAGCCATGTGCACGGCGCCCGTGCTCAAGGCACCTGACTTCTCGAAGGAATTCGTCGTGCAGACTGACGCTTCAGAGCATGGTGTGGGAGCGGTGCTCTCACAACTGAACGAAGAGGGCCTGGATCAGCCTGTAGTCTTCCTTAGCAGGAGACTACTTCCCAGGGAACAGAGGTGGAGTGCCATAGAAAGGGAAGCTTTTGCTGTGGTCTGGGCACTGAAGAAGTTGAGACCATACCTGTTTGGGACTCACTTCCGGGATCAGACAGACCACAGGCCCCTCAGATGGTTGATGCAAATGAGGGGTGAGAATCCAAAACTGCTGAGGTGGTCCATCTCCCTACAGGGAATGGACTTTACGGTGGAACACCGTCCTGGTACAGAACACGCCAACGCAGATGGTCTGTCCAGGTTCTTCCGCCTTAGTGAAGAGAACTCCAATGGGGTTGGGTAGTTCTCCCTACTTTCAGCTGGAGGGGACATGTGTTAGACTTGGCATCTTTTGGCGTGTTTCCCCTGACTTTTTGCTTTCTGACCTCCCAGTTTTTACTCTGTTTTTGCTGGTGTAATGATTCTGCGCACTTTCCTCACTGCTGTCCAGTGGGAAAGTGCAAGTGCTCCTGTATAAAAGGTGTTATGGATTGGTGTTTCCATGATTGGCCTATTTGGTTTATCTGTCAGTCCCTTGTAAAGTGCACTGCGAGTGCCAGGGCCTATAGACCAAATGCTGTTGGTGGGCTGCAGCACTGGATTGTGCCACCCACGCAAACAGCCCGTAAAATGTAACTCGGGCCTGCCATCGCAGAGCCTGTGCGCAGCCTGGGGCTGCCATGTCGACTTGGCAAGTGCACACACTTGCAAGTCCCTAAACCTTCCCTTTGCTACATGTTAGTCACCCCTAAGGTAGGCCCAAGGTACCCCTGTGGGCAGGGTGCGTTATATGCGAAAGGTAGGACATGCCCTGGTGTGTGCGGCATATCCTGATAGTGAATTACAGCCTAGTTCGTTTTTCACTATTGCAAGGCTACCTGTTCCCCTAGGCCAGAACGGGCAGTTTTGATTATTACAGTTTATAATCCTAACTGACCCCGGGAACATGGTAGAAATTCGAGTTTAGTATGCCTGGACTCAGAATGATAAAATGCATCTTTTAGTGAAGTTGGTTTTAACATTCTGTGTTTGAAAATACCACTTTTAGAAAGTGGGTATTTTCTTGTCTAACCATCCAAGCCTGCCTCTGCGAGGTTGTGTATTCCTTGTCTGGAATGTGAGTGACAGGGGCTGGGGGATGCCAGGAGACAGGGTGAGTCAGCCCAGGGCTGAATAGCAAGATCTACATGTAGATGGGTGGGAGGGGTCGCACCTGGGCCCTGAATAGGACAGTGCCTTCCCTCCACAATGCTGGCTCCACCTCCTGTGGTGCGTCTGATGTCCCTGGCCTACTCACTGAAAGAAGGGACGGAGACTTGTCAACAAAGTGCTCCAGAACTGGTTTGGACTAGGCAAAGGCCTCTCTGCCTTCAGAGAACAAAGGAATTTGGGATATAAATATTGGGGCCCTGACCCCATGAATTTAGATCTCACTGGAATCAAGGAACCTGCCAAGACGAAGAGCTGGAAGAGCTGCCAGGAGGAGTACTGCCCCTTTGCTGTGTTGTTGCTTTGTTGGGTTGGCCTGCAGCTGCTGCTTCTGCCTTGGGCAGTGAAAGGACTGAACTTTCTACAAACTTGTGCTGAGTATCTCCAAGGGCCTGGAACCGAGCTGGCCTCCTGTTAAGAAGTCTCAGGGACTACAAAGACTTCACCAGCCTCTGGGTACCGCTTCTGGAACGCTGTTTCAGCTGCCACAGAGGAAGGGAACTGCAACCGACTCCGTCAACCGAATCCATCCCTGGCCGGTGACCTGTTTGCACCGCAGACCGCATCGCCCCGCTTCGCATCGCAACCCTGGTCTCACCGTGGGCGACGTCCGACGCCGCCAACATTGAGCCGCTGCTTGCACCGTGACCTGTGGGCACGGCAGTTCGCATCGCATCGCTTCACTGAACCAGCCGGACCCGACCGACGCAGTCGCTGCAACTGGCTCAAGAGTCGTGACCGCACCGCATTTGGGGCACCGCTCGCACGTCTGCGACGCACCGGTCCGACTCCGCACCGCTGTCCGACGCCAGCTCCCGCACTCCGGCTAGGTCGCCTGCATCGCAACCTGTCAGCACCGCATCGAGCATCGTCTCACCCTGCATCGCACGCCTTGGACTCACCGACTCCGTCTGCACGACGCTCATCGAGCCGCTGCCTGCACCGCATCGAGGGACACCGCACCTTGCATCGCTCCGTCTTGCACCGCAACCGCGACGAACGCCGACCGGCTCGTACACTCCGTACCAGCCACAACGAGAAAGGTACTGTAACCGAGTCTGTTCATGACTCTGCTGGCCCGTATTGACTCGGTCGGCTGGAACTGTTAGACTCTGTGGTTTTCAGCATCACGTTAGGCTCGGACGGAGCTACCGACTCGTACGAACTTTGCTTTTGTACTATTCCTGCAAAGAAGAAGTTACCTTATCAAGTATTCGTTTTTAAAGTATAGTATTGTGGATTTTTGTCGTAATTGGTCTTGTCTTGAGTATATAAAATATTGGTTATTTTTCTAAACTGGTGTGGTGTCCGTTTGTAGTGCTTACACTGTATTACTGTTGGTTATGTGCAAATGCTTTACACACTGCCTCTGAATTAAGCCTGACTGCTCGTGCCAAGCTACCACGAGGGTGAGCAGGGGTTACTTCACGAGTGTAACACCCTTACCCTGACTAGGAAGAAGGGTCCCTACTTGGACGAAGGTGCAAGCCCTTGCCATCTAGAGATCCCATTTCTAACAGTAGGACATGCATATCTTATGTTTTACATGTCCGGACAATGAAAAACCTCCAAAGTTGTTTTGACTTGTGGCAAGGCTGGCTCTCCCATAGGAGAACACAGGGTTACGTTATATCAGCTTATAATGTTTAATCTCAGCTTGAGAGCAGCTAAAAAAATGATTCAAGGACTCATTTTAATAGTAACTCAGATCCAACTTAATGGCCAAGGCGGATTTTATATCATGATTCTGAAAATGGCACTTTTGGAAAGTAGTCATTTTCCTGCCTGAGTAAAATGCGTCTGTTTTCCTGTGTTCAATGTCACCTGACTACTGAATGGCTCCTTGATTAGGTGTGAAGTGGTATCTAAACCTAAGACAAAGGGAGAGGGGCTGACTTTCCTCTGGCTGGATGGCCATCTGGGCTGTGTCCATGAACCTAATCAACTTTGAAGTATGCCTGCCCTGTCATTGGCAGATGGAGAGCAAAACATGGGCTGCACTCTCTATTGTCCCGCTAGCCAGGTAGGCACCATTCCCAGTGGGAGGGGAGCTGCCCCGAGAACTGGTCTTGCGTGACCACAGTTGAGTGATTGGTCATTTTCCTAGCAACACCTCTAGGGTGGGCACAGGAGCTCTGCACAAGAGAGGAAAGGTTTGTGGGTTGTGGTAGCAAGGGACACCTTGGGATAATTTATAGTAAAACACTTAGGACATGCTACAAATGTGGTTAAGCTCACCCTTGGGTACATTTACCCCATTGTTTGGGGAAAGGCCAGGAATTTCCACCATCCACAGGCTGGCACTGGGCACAAATGTAGTCACCCCCAGTCCCCACCTCAAAAACATTGCTGGACCAGTGGTAGACTGAAGAAGGACTGCATCCACTGCTTTGTCCTGTGATGAGAACTCTAAGAGCTGGACCTGCTCCCACTTAGATCCAGGACCAAGAAATGGACTCCAAGAGTCAGCTGACTGACCTCCTATTAAGTGACAGGGATTCAAAAACTGCAAGAAGCCCACTTTCCTGAAGAGCCCAGTTGAACAGTTGTAATTGGACATGCCCCGGACCCTGATGGTGGCTTCAGATAGAGTGAGTACTGACCCCCAAGTGCTGTGCTTGAGGTCCTAGAACCCTTGACTGATGTTAGAGTGTACACCTCCTACCCAAACTGCAAAAAATTGGGACTTATAAATGTTTTGTCATCTTTTGCTGATGAACCGTTTGGTGACTGGGACTGTCATCCAGACAAAGTCGTCAACATTGAATTGCCGGTCGGATCCGATTTGCTGTTTTATTTTGCTGAAGGAGATTTGCCTTTGTTAAGATAGTGAGAGAATCTCTCAACCAAGTAGGTTTGATATATCTTTAGTTAAGATGTACAGAGACTGGAGCAGAACCAACCTGCAGTGTCAAGAGCCTCTCCAGTTGTAACTTCCGTATTTAAAACCATAACACAACAACATTCTACTTTCTTCTGGCATAAAAATCTACTGGAGAAAGTCCATAGCATACTCGCTATCTGAATGGGTGCCATGGACTAGATGGCCCATCCCACTATTTTGAGATGTCACCAGGTTCATTTACCTAGGGAGATAAGTGATCATGGATCGCAAACTGTTCTATGACAAGAATGCAGGACTAATTCTGTGGAACTTCCGCAGAGATATGGAACACTGGCATCGGCTCTCTCCCTACTGGGTAGGGGGGCCCTACATAAAAATGATTTACCTCCATAAGTTCCTCCATACCTTGCAAAATTCAATGTTTGGGGTGCCTGACTGCTGTTTTCTGGCAGTGGAGGCAGAGGTACGAACCCTTCTGTGGGATGGAGGCACGGATTGCCCTTGGAACTCTGAAGTTTCTTCAGTTTATCCTGCCCTGCCTTAGTATTTCCCATCACCACATTGATCACTACAGAATTTCCATTATCTTTTCTAACAGCTTGAATACATTTTATACTCTTCAATGCTTCTTGCAGCACCTAAAGCAGCTTTCAAAGTAATTTCACCAAATGACCACAATTTGTCCCATATTTTCGTTGATTTGGTCTTCATTAAAACATTTTCTCTTAAATCTTGGTCATAAGTCATACGCTCAAAATTACATGTCATTAATTGCCAACACTTTCAGTGCCACAACATATTGGTCAATTGTTTCCACTTATTTTTGAGATCTAGAATAGAATTTAAATCTCTCTGATACAACAATAATTTTCCTTCCACACCTTTCTTGTTATTGCATGATTGTGATTTGGTATACATTAATATTACTAGAATTTTCGAACAGTGGTAATTTATTAAATTAATGGCTCCTAACATGATTTGATAAAGATAATTGACTCTGAGGTGAACACCCACATTCCTCCCAAAAAACCACAATGGAAATACTGGGGAAACAACGTTTACAATGCAGACAGAACTATGCTATGCCATTACAACGCAGGCACTACAATGAACGTGTTGTTACCATGCGTTTCATTACAACGGAAGTCGATACAACAACTTGCTTTAGGGAACGCATTGTTGGATTCTAAATCCAACACCTTCCCCACTGTTGCACAGACTGGAGTTGGATTAGTAAAATATACTATTCCAAAGTCCAGCGCTTCCCTAAGGCCAGTCATTGTAATGACTTGCGTTGTAATAGAACACGTGGTAACAACATATTTGTGGTATTGCCCACGTTGTAAAGGCATGCGTTGTAAAAGCATGTGTGAATATGTCAATCATCCGAAACACTGAACAGAATGGTGTGCGAAATCCAGTACTAGCATGAATATAAAATGGAGGGCAGCACAGACGGATAATTCGAGAAGCTGATGAATAACCTATATCACATCGCTCCAATGAACATATAGGTGCATTCCATTAGCATAACAAAATGCCACTTCCATGCGTTCTAGTGACGAAGATGCTGCCATTAAAAAAGAATGCCTCTATTTTGACGTTATGCTTACATTGTGCGTGACTGAAGCTCTTGCATTTCAGTGACGCTCCAACCATCAAGACCAACCAGTATCACAATCAGGAATGCCAGGCAGCACTTACTTCCAGATCAGGCATGGAATGGAGATCAGAAAGTAACAAACCTTGCCTTCAAAACTCCTTATGCTGACAATGGCTAAAACGCTATTCCACCCAATGCAAGTTTCCCACTCATCACCAATGTTAACAAAGAGGAAGATCTTCTCCACCAGGTAGGTTTGATATATCTTTATTTAAGATGTGCAGGGAATTGAGCAGCACTAACCTGCAACCTCAAGCACTCAGAACAGTAACACAATGACATTATACATTCCACATTCCACTACCAGGCTGCGCCATAAACTTCCTTAAACATTTGTAAGTCAGTACATAGATGGCTTCATCAAGAGTTACGCTGGGCTAAAGTTGATCAGCATCAAGACCTTCCTGGGCACAGATGCAAAACTTCGCCCACTTGTAGCTTTCCCACCAATGCCGTCTTCAGATTCAAACTGCTGACTTGCCCTGCTGAGAACTCTACCTTTCCATTAAGTTTCTAAGTCCTAAGGTAACTCTTTGACTGGGACCAACCTGGTCATGTATCTGAGCCACACTTCATTACGGCCAGCCTCCAACCATACCCTTGTCCTGGTATAGCATGACCACTAGCCCGAGATTGGCGCTTTATGGTTTTTGAGGCTATTTTTATTTAAAGCTTTAAAAATTCATAGCTGCGGTTCCCCTTATTGAATTTTTGTACTTCTAAATGCTTCACACATTTTCTTAAGTTAAGCCTGTCTCCTCTGAGCCAATGCTACCAGGTATTGAGCTCTAGTTTAAATGAATGAACCCTTTACTGGACCTAACAAGAATAGTATCATACCACCATCCACCCAATTAGTAATCCACATTCGTCCATACACAAAATGCAACTCCAGGACTTAGCACTGTGTTTTATTGCGCAATGCACCCTCTCATTCATTTTGGATTCGAGGATGCATTTAGCGCTAAAAATAGCACCAAAAGCACAAGTGCCACAAAGAACAGCCACTCATATTCTGTTCATTCACATTATTCCCATACTCCTTTGCTATAATTTGGGGCATAAGGATGCTTTGTGGTGTAGTGTTGTTATTTTGGTAATTTTACAACTGAAACATGAATTTCGGGCCTAAAAAATATTTGAATGCGTATGATTTCAAGAGTTAAAAGCATACGAGAAGCAAAAACAAAGAGAGGAATAAATACCAGGTTCCTCGATCACAACCTTGTTTTAAAAAAAACTGTGATCTATGAATTTTAACAACTTTCAGGGAGAGGCAGCTAGGGAGAATAGACCACACCTTAACCAAAGCAAGCACAAAAATCAAACGTAGCAAATGATTCTTAAAAAGAAGTCCATTCCAACCAAATTAAGAGAGGACAGGTGAGGTTTAATATAAGTATGGCAAATGTAAGTATATGGCATAGGAGAGAAGCTCAAGTCTCTTTAAAAGAAAGATATAGGATAAGCCAACATGAGCAACATCGCTTTTAGGTCTGCCTAGGGCCGGACTGGCTACCAGGCGTTTCAGTGGGCTGACAGGGTGGGGGTTGGTTTCATTTCAGTGGGGGTAGTACTTAATTTGAGCCGGTGGTTTCCGGTGCTCAGCACCGGCACTTAATCATCAACACCAGCGCTTTTCATGAACACCAGTTGAGGACACATTCATTTATGGTAGGCATGGGGAGATTAAGCAATTTTCCCAGAATCACAGGAGCTGACGCAGAGATTTGAACCTGCACACCCCCGCTCCGAAGTCGGCAGCTCTGACCATTACTCCACATCCTCTCCCCACTTTCATGGTTAGTAGTTAGTTCTATTTTAGGTGGTGCTAACAGGAGAAAGCGGCTGGTGCAAGCTGCCTCCTGACGAGAGCCCCGACACTCATTTTTTTTGGACAAATTAACCACTGAGTGGGGGCTGGTTTTGTTGTTGGGAACCTGCCGGCCACGTTCCTACTTGCAGCACTTCTAAATAAACAAAGCAAAAATAAATTTGTTTTACGGCATGCTTAAAGCGTGCTTTAAATCCATGTGTATTGCAGTGTTTATGTAGAACGAAACTCCTGGTAGCCAGTTTGGCCCTGGTCATTTGCCTAGGTTACCTCAAAGTTCAACAAAATAGCAGGACCTGAATCTTCCTATTGATATATTGCTAATAAATTCTCAACAACATAAGCAAAACATCTGGGCACCTCTTGTGAGGTGCGGACTAAAATGAATAAACCCCAGAGCAGGATCTGAAGCATGTTTCCACAGGCACCCAGGATCTTGTTCACAATTGAATTCTAAGCTGTTCTTGTAATGGTTCTTCTCACTGGTGAGCTTTGAAATAGACTAGTCAGACAAAAGAGGTTGTCCCTATGAGTATCCCATAGGCTCAAGTATACAGGATGCATTATTAAAATGAGCAATATTTTTAAATTTATAGTGTATTTGAAAATGGACATCGAATTGTTGACATTCAAACAAAAAATTGCTAGACTTTACTGTAACCCCCGCAACATAACTCTGCTTAATAAATGGGTTGCCTCATTTCAAACCGTTTTCCAATATATATCCACTAGCGATCCAATCATTACCTATGAATTCCTAATATCTGATTTTGTCAAATATTTAAAAACAATCTTAAAAAGAGCTTTTATAATGAAGGATTGATAAAGGAAAAATTTTCAATTCAGCTATCCCAAAAAATAAATATCCTATTCCAATAACAATATTTTATTTTCTCCATCAAAGGAAAAAAGAAAAGCCATAATAGAGCTCAAATGCTAAGGCAGCAGGCCGTAATGTGGTCTTCTTTCCACCAAGAGGCATCTGAGAAACAATTGTGGTCTTTGTGGCGTATTGCAGCCCTCAATTCTGGCTAGAAGAACAATCCTTGTGCTAATGTGATATCTGCAGAAACTTTGGCTGATTATATTAAATATATTTATAAGCCAAATTCGGATGCTCAAGAGTTGAGGCTTATTATTTCTGTGACAGAATATACTCTTCCATCATCTCACAGCCAGATAATTGGGTACATCAAAAGAGCCAGAGCTTTGTCTGCGATGGGGCCAAATGAAATTCCAATTCTGGTAATTAAAAATAACCCTGAATCTTGGCCATAATATCGGACCCTTTATTAGAGTTCTCTTTTTTGACTGGTCGCCTCCCGAAATCCTGGAAAGAGAGTGTTGTTGTACCTCTGCACAAGAAAGGAAGTAAAAATGTTCTGGGGAACTATTGTCAGATTGCATTATTAGATGCAACTGGCAAGATTTTTGCCATCAGTGTTTTGGACTACCTAGAAAGCTGGGCGCAGGAATCAAC
Organism: Calotriton arnoldi; assembly: GCA_963921515.1. NCBI lineage: Eukaryota > Metazoa > Chordata > Amphibia > Caudata > Salamandridae > Calotriton > Calotriton arnoldi. Next base: position 342,571 of record CAWUFW010004481.1, on the reverse strand, counting down.
TATTATTCCTGTGGAACAATCTGGTTTTAGAATGAAATGCTCTGTCACAGATAATATTGCAGTATTGCAGTCCCTATTAGATAACTATGTAGTAAAAAATAACTCAATTCTGTGCAAAGCTTTTATTGACTTTCCCACTGGATTGGACAGGCAGACAGGCCTACCCGGTGGTTGAAAATAGCATCATTAAATTTTCCAAGCAGCTCATTAAGGTTAATAGTGTCTCTCTATACATCAACATGGTGCAAAATGTTATTGGGCGGCACTAATGGTCTTTCTTCTCCTAAATTTACTCAAAATGGACTAAAACAGGGTTGCTTGTTGGCACCATAATTGGTATATGGGTAATAAAAGGCTGGAAACTGTAAAGAAATATGTCTACTTTGGTAGGACCATCTCTAAATGATACATCACACTTTATTCAGTTGTGCAACAAAGCTCTAGCCAAGCAATCTCCCTCCAGCACTTTTATAACTCCATGGGGAGTTAATACACATTTATAAAACTGAAATCGCTTTCACACTAACCTATGCTTTAGAATATGCACTAATTGCTAAATGGTCATTTTTAGATATTTACGAAAGAAACATTTTAAATACATTTTGTAGCCTAAGCCCGGCGATTCTAGTGCAATTGCTCAGACTGGAGCTTGGTCTTAGTGGAACATATGCTCAAGCTCTCACCAACATAATTCAATGGGGGTATAAGCTATTGCATGCACGTAGCTCGTCTTTAAGGTCTTTCCTTAGGAAAGATATTATCCAGAAATCAAGTAATCACACGTTTTTCAAGAGAAATTCTAAAAGAGTAAAATATTTTAATTGTAACACAGATGGGCCTAGTTTCATTAGAAGCCAGAATGCACAGTTAAGCTCTTCTTTAGATTTGGGGCATTGTACTTCGTTGAAATTGTATATCATATATTCTGATATTCCTTTAGGCTTGGTACAACCTTATCTCTCCTTTCAAATTTCTCATAAAGTTAGATGTTTTATTATGAATTTTGATATAGGGAATGTTCCTCTTAATACCTTATCGGGGAGATAGAGTCATCATTCCTCTAAATCACCTTTCTGCAATCTTCGTCAAAGAGGAACCCACAATTTGTTTAATGTGCTTCATCTTTCCCAGCGTTAAGCGAGCAGAGAATAAGATACTCTCCAACAATAAATATATATAATACGGACACATATCAAGCTCTGATGCAATTAGTCAGGAAGCCTAATGAATAATTTGTTTTAAAATGTGCACATTTTTTAAGAGTTTCTTATCTTTATTTTTAAGGAAATGTGACTATCTGATATATAGGGCTCTTTTCTAATAATATACTGATTTTAATATCATTTTTGTGCTAGTTTTAATATGTATTAATGTGTACATTGGAGACCTCAGGTGAGGTCAAAATCAATTCTTAAAAAATCTAATAAAACTTATAACTGAATTTTATAGAGGTTTATTAAATGACTTTTCAAGGTCTGAAGTTTGTTTAGTGCTTCACTGGTTATGTTGAAGTAGGTCAACGTGAGAAGCCTCCAAATTTTCCAAACGACCTTATAGTTCACTCAGTGGCAGTTCCTCATCTAGGGTGGAGGAGCGTCGCCCCGCCAGCTGCAGAAAACTAATATTGAATAAAATGGTAATGGTCATTACCTTTTCAGTGCACTTCTTTGAGTATGAGGGCGGGGGCAGGACCATTCCAACTTGCAGACAGGTAACAGTTGCCCAAGTGCGCATGTCGAATTGGCTGACTGGCTTGCACCAGCCAGCCAGACATATGTGCTCATACCGCAGCAAGTGTTAGGTATATAACAGCCTTAGACAGACGCAGTATCCTAGTCTGAAAAGGAGCGCTGCCTTAGTCTGCTCTGACCATCCAATGCTGAAAAATGCAGGAGAGCAGCTCCAGGATTGGTTAGGTACATTGGCTCTCTTCCTGTCTTCAAATCACAATGAAGAAGTACTGCGCGCTAAGCTGCGTTCCAAGTTCCATTGATTGGCAGTGTATGGGAAATTGTAGTGTAGTGAACCACACAGAAGCAGAGGTCAACTGTGCCTTCTCCGAAGACATCAATGGTGGAAAACGACATCGGTAGGTAGTACTTTCGCTCTTATTACATCAGAACGATGTCATTCACATTAATACGTGCTGTTTCAGTTCCGTGCTCGGGCTAGACAATCCAGACTGGCGGCTGCCTTGGAGGTTGTCTGTGTGTCGTTTAGGATTTAGATGTGGCTGTTTTTCCAGGTTTTTGATCTCAATGGGCAGTAGTATGCGTCTGCCGCATGGGGCATAGCTTTTTGAGTGAGAAGCTGAGGGGGGAAGACTGGGATGGCTTGGAAGCTCCTTGCAGTACTGCAGCACTCCTGTTTCAGGCAGTGGAGGTTGTGTTCCAAAATCACCTCACAACCCCCTGCTATAAGGGCAAGAGGCACAGAGTCACCTTTGCCTCTTCAGAGGGTCACGGGGTTTGAAGGCACAGAGAGTGGGTTAGTTTGGTTTCAAGGTCCATTCCATGTCTGGTGCTGTTTCTTCCCTTTCTTTATGGCATATTGAGATCTAATTACTCAAGGATCTTGTTAAATCTAAGCCCTGGAATGCATAGCTGATCACTGCAATGTGTGTGTCACGCTCCGTGCACTGCAATAATGAAGTAATTTGTATTGTATTTACTTGTCCTCCACCAGTACTATTTAAGTGCCATGACCCAACACCGTGCCCACTCAGGCGTGACACAAAAATGCTCTCCACATAGTCTTCATAAACACAGCACCTCAGAACCAAGCACTCCCCCATGATGTAGCGTGACACCTTTCTAAAGGGGTAGAGCAAGTTGTAATCAAATGAATTTATAATTATAATTTGCGATGCAGTCTTTCTCCATGGCATGTATGTGTTAGCCCCTGTGAGCCCAGAGACCTGCTCGCCCACCACTTTCAGATGTCACTAGCCACCACTGAGTTCACTTTTTTTATTGGTGAATGAAAATTGTTGCTGCAAAATCCAACATGAAAGCTGTCTTATTTGGTTGTTTGTTCACAATGCAAAGTTAGTATGGCCAGATTTCATGAAGAGAGAATTTGGACGTGGAATGTCAAACACTGCCACTTGGACAAGTATATGAATGTGCATTTAATTTTAAAAAACGTTCTCCGAAACTATTGATCAAGTAGGTTGCCTAGAAGGCACTTCTCCGAGGGTAAATGGTGATAGAATAGAGTTTTCACCTAACAAATTTCATGACAAAAGAAATGAATATGACAACATTTTATGCAAATGATGACGAACGTGTGCTTAGTTCCACGTTTTTGAAAATGACATCAGATTTGGCATCGTAAAAGAATGCAGATGGAAGAATAATTTTAGAAATATTATGTGCTAAATTTCAATAGATGATGGTTTTTACAAGCATTAATGAGTGTTAATTTTAATTATTATGAATGTGATAATAATGAAACAAAGAAAATTAATACGTAGTAGATTAAATTACCTGTGAATAGGTATGACATTTTTATTCCATGTTATAACGTGTGCACCAAAAATGAAAAAAGAAAAGTAGGTGCTACACGGTTTTGTTTAAAAGTGTCTTCGTGAAACTTTCTCTAATGTGCATTTTATATATGTAATCCCTGAGTTACACTCATACGACAAGAATAATAACTATTTTCCTATATGTGTAACTTTGATACTTGCAAACATCTTATTAGTACCTTATACTTACAAGAATTAATTATGACTAGATTGGAATGTTTATTAATGAATTTTCCTATTAAATGAATATGCCAGTCTCTTTATTAATGTGTGATTTACCATTCAATATAATTGCTGTGTATTTGCTGTAATTCATGTAGGCCTAATTTTTTTTACTTAGCCATTCCTTAATGCAATCATGACCTGAATATTCTGGGGCGCATGGGAATATTCAGCAAACTTACCATTTGTATTTGAACCAATAACTGTTTCTTTTTTACATCCTTTGGACAGAACAGTGCAATTGTAACAATTTTGCAACAACCTAGATCCTTGGGAAATGGTATTGTCAAACTTTAGCATTACTTCTTCTGAAATATCCTATTATACAGTGTGTCTTATGCCTACATGACTTAAGAAAACTACGTAATCGATTTACTTAATTTTTCCAGATTGTATCTTCTTTCCTGCTACATCACCCTCATCTCATTCTGGCCTGACCAATGGAACTGAGTGGCCTGACATTTTTGGTGATGCCAGGGGGTGTCATCCCGGAAACCTAAGGAGTATAATTTCTCAAAGTTTGGGAGAACGAAAAGTAGAGTGGCTTGAGCTTGGACATTCCAAGGACTGAAGGAACTTGTGACGTAACACTGCGATTTGCTGCCGACCGGTGTGCTAGTGCAGACTCAAACTTTTCGGCTGAATTGTTCACGTCATGCTGCTGTGACTTTGCTGTTGCAGCGACAGACCGAGACAAATTGCTGTCTTGATGAACTGGAATAGGTTACTTGAAACTTTGTTGAACTTTTTGAGGGACTGTATGAGGCGCAACTGATTTCCTATCGACACATACACTGTATGAGTCCAAATCTGCCTCGGCTTAGGAAGATTTTTTTCCCTGATCATCCTTGAATCTCAGAGGCTTGGTATTATTTCATTAAATCCTTTACTAATTTGATATTAGGGCTGTACGCTATCTTATTTTTAATGATGATGTTCTTTGCCTATAAATGAATAACTATACTTTGAAATGTAAACTAAATTCTGCTGATTCGGTCTCATTATTCCTTGTGGGTAAATCATTTGGTTTTTGAGTCACTAACAATTATTTCTGAATTGTAAAGAGGTATAGATTGATGATAACAATTATCCTATTCCTGATCCTCCTAGAATAATTGCCCATCCTCAAAATATTCAGTCACTTTCAGCACAGAACAAGATCCATCGGAGGTCCAAGTAAGTGTAATGGGTAGCGAGAGGTTGAAGGTATAAATAAATGAAACATTTAGTTCAAGATAAGATTGGGCCCAGTGGACACTACAATAATGGCTTCATACCTTGCTCAGTGGTGGCTGGTGACATTTGAACGTTGGGGATGAGTAGCAGGCGAAGCGAGCCAACCCTACCAACGGACGATATTCTGGGTGATTCTCCCCACTGAGAAAATGTTGGAAAAAAAGTGGCAAATGCTGCATTTGTAAAGCAAATTTTAATAAAGAATTTAGTGAGAAAGCAAGAAGGTATATAAAGCATGTCTGAATGTGTTTAACCTTGTTATTTAATAGGCTTTTCCTAATAATTGACCTGTGGTTTTTTTTCCTCATGGCACATGTCAAGTTTACTATGAACACAACTTTGTGCTAGTAGAAACCTCTCAGAATAGCGAAGTGCTTTGATTTTACAAAATAAATATTGTTGCTTATTAAGGGGGCAAGCATTTCAATCCTCCTCTCTGATGCAATGCATTTTTTCTTGAGACCAGTGTCATCTTTGTCAATTTTAAGTCTTTTGTCTTTCCGCTCCTTGTCATCCATTACTCGTAAGTGCTGTCAGTTCTGACTGCAGGCCCCCACTGAACCTGTTCTCTGCTGCAGTCAGAGCTACGTTAGATTTAAAACTAATCTCACCATTTCTGAATTTTTTTATGGTACTTATCGTAGCATTACGCCACCGTGGTGCAGCTGTGTAAGCAATTCAGACAACCCAAGCCTGCGGACTAGCATAGTCTTGAGGTGCCAGGCTGTTCTCAGCATACGATAATTGTCACCACACAGTGTATGGTGTTTAATTAAAATTCAGGGATAACGTTTTGATACTTTTGGTATTACATGTATTTATTACTGAAAGAAATCGCACCGTCACCTGTGTCAAGCACTGTTAGAACAGGAGTTTCTGGGTGGCTAGGGTATACACCTAAGCCAGGCAGAACCCACCGACTCCAGTCAGGGTAAGGGAGTTACACACCCAAGATAACCCCTGCTCACCCCCTTGGTAGCTTGGCAGAGCAGTCAGGCTTATCCCAGAGGCAATGTGTAAAGCGTTTGCGCAACACACACACACATACCAGTGACACACTAGACACACCACAAAAGGAAACTCCACACAAGGTTATATAAAAAATATCCTTTGTATTGTACAAAGACCATAAATTACTTTGTAGTAGGTAAAGCACATTAGACCACAATTACATAAATCACTGAGCCACTAGGCACTTGTCATAAGAATGCATATAATAAACATAGACCACATATAGGGCAAAAAAATCACTTGGTCATCAACCATAAGTTATTTTGCCAACTAGGCCATTCTCATGGCAATACATTTAGTGCAATGAGTGATTACTCATAAGTAGCCCAGGTCACAACTCACCTGGCCGCTAGGTTGTATTCAAAATATTACAATGTGTGCAGTAAAAGAACAGTTTGTATATGCATATGTCACATTCCAAGGTAACAACCTGTCATGAATACCGCTCCTCTGTGGTTTTAAGACACATCACCCATACCGCGGGGAGGGCAGGAGACCTCACTCGGCCTCTCGCATATTCAAACTCTATGAAGGGCAGCTGTCCGCAAATGCGCGGTGCAGCTGCTGCCAGCACAGGGGAGGTGGTGACCTCCAAGAAATGCCCCCCAAAGGTAGGTGCTGAATGGAGCAGCTGCCCGCGATTGGGCGGTGCATCTGCGAGGGTTATCCGTTGCTTTAATCCCCCACTACAGGTAGGCAACTGGGGAGGCCTCGCTGGGCCCTTCCCTCCTGATTCAGCCTCCACGCGGCTGACTGCGAGACAGCGGTACAGCGGGTGAGAGGACTGGAGGCCTGACCCTGGTTGAGGGCATTCGCTGGTCCTGAGCCTCCGCAAGGCTCAGGTCTCACCTTTCTGCTTGCGGGCCTACTTTATTGCTCCCAGCGGGTTCTACAATTCAGCGGTGCTGCGGCCATGTAGCACCAAGGTGTGCTGGAAAAGGGTGGATTTTGAGGGATTCCCTCGGCGCTGACTCCACTTGGCTGGCAGGCCCACGCTAAGGGGGGGTCCTTGACAGTCAGCTGAAGCAGGGCTACAGACAGGGAGATGGGGCCATGGCCCTTCTTCCCGCAGCAGCATATGTCGCGGTCCTCCTTTTCAGAAGGGGGACCATGCTCACCAGGTGCTCCGCTGCAGGAAGGGGGGCTTATTTCTCGAGGTCAAGACAGGCAACCAGCTGCAGCGTGGGCCCACACATTCTCCTCCTTGCATCTACAGGATGCTGCCACTTCTCCCGGTACACAGTGCTCCCCTGGCGCTACAAGCTCACAATACCAAGGGGACCAGCCACATGCTGGTCCTATAGGCATAAGTAGCGCCCTCCATGCGCTAAGCACATTGAAGAGCCATGGAGCAGAAATAGCACTACCTGCGCTTTGGGTACAGTAAAGCTCTCCCCATGTGCTTTTCGGTAAAAAAGGGTGAAGAACAGTCCAGTCCTTCTCCTACCTCAAACAGGAACAGCAACTGCAGGCTGGCCTGCCCCACACACATCAGGGGCAGCTCCTCATGCAGCTCTCCCATCAGGCAGGTTATTTTTTTTAGACCACAAAAGGATCTTTTCTTGAAGTCTTTTGTATCCCTGAGACTTCCAACAGGAGGCCAGCACACAAAAGCCCTTGGAGATCCTTCACAAGCAGGATACCACAGTAAGGCAAAAAGAGTCAGTCTTTTTCCACCACCACAGACAGAAGCAGCAACTGCAGGCCAACTCACCCCTCACTCAGAAAAGGCAGCGCTCCTCACACAGTCCTTCCACTCTTCTTCTTGGCAGGGTCTTCTTGTTTCTTGATGTAATCCAAAGTCCTGGAGTTTAGATGTAATACTTATTAGGCCTGGGCAGTAAATTCCGTTCCGCTCGCGGAATTTGCGGAATTTGGGTAATTTCGCGTTCCGCGGAGAACGCGGAATTACCAAAAATTCCGCGATCCGCGGCTTCGCGGAATTTTTTGCTTGTTCACGCTTTCAAAATGCGTGTTTGCGAGATATTTCTCCCCGAGCATGCAAACAGCGTTCACGAACAGGAAAAAAGCATCGCGAACGGGCGGAACAAGCAATTCCGCGTGTTCGCTGAACTTTTGCGTGCTCACTGAGATTTTTTACCGTTTTGCGGAGCTTTGCGTAGCGCGACTACGCAAATTCCGCCCACCCCTGGGGTATTACTTATACCCCAAAATTACATTGTTCTCTTTGTGGCAAGGGTCTCTGAACCCAGAACAAACCAGCCCTGTCCTCCCTGGTGCAGCATGACCAAAGGGGGGGCGGAGACAGCATTGTGAAAAAGGAGACACAGCCTATGTAGGTGTAAGCAAAACTCCTCCTACCACTCTAAATGCAGACCAGTTTTATTCAGCCCTGCGATGAGTCACCCAGGCAAGGCAGGGCACACCTCAACCCCCCTAGTGACTGTCTAGAGTGAATGCACATCCCAGCTCCTGTCACTCAAACACCAGACACTGAATACACAAACAGCCAGAGGCACGCAGAATGGTAAAGTAAGAAAATGGCCACTTTCTAAAAGTGGCATTTTTAAACACAGAATTTAAAAACCACCCTTACCAAAAGGTGCGTTAATAAATTCTGAGTTCAGAACGCCTAAACTTAATTTTCCTATCTTGTCCCTATTGCAAGTTATACATGTAAAAATGTTACAGTGCAACCCCAATGATAAGCAGATGCGACAGATAGCCTTTCAAAAGTAAAAAACGAAATACACAGTATTTCACTATCAGGACATGTCACACACACCAGTACATGTCCTACCTTTCACATACAGTGCACCCTGCCCATGGGGGTACCTTGGGCCTAGCTTAGGAGCACTTTACATGTACGGAAAGGGAAGGTTTGGGCCTGGCAAGTGGGTGCACTTGCCAGGGCAACATGGCAGTTCACAACTGCACACGCAGACACTACAGTGATAGGTCTGAGACACATTTACAGGGCTACTCAAGTGGGTGGCGCAACCAGTGATGAAAGCCCACTAGTAGCCTTTTAATTACAGGCCCTGGCACACCCCATGCACTTTACTAGGGGCTTACCAGTAAATCAGATATGCCAATCATGGATAACCAATCAATGTCATTATTTATACAGAGAGCATATGCACTTTAGCACTGACCAGCAGTTCTAAAGTACCCAGAATCCTATAGCCAACAAAAGCAGTCAGAAAAATAGGAGGCAAAAGGCATAAAGTTTGGGGATAAACCTGTCAAAAGGGCCGGGTCTAACAAGCACGTATCCCACAGATGTCTGCATACCAGCATTATCAGTGAGCTTACTGCACTAGCATTCTCTCTGAAAACACACCACTAGCTTTACCTGAAAGTAGATTAGAGTGACTTTATCTGAGTATGCTTCACCTACTACTACCTTTGAGAACACCATAATAGCATAATCTGAGCATACACTGTACTTACATTATCGTAGAATACTCTGCACTGGCTGGTATCCTCTCTGGGTTCACTCCACTAGCATTGCTTGTGTGTAACTACACTGGCATTATATGTAAGTGCACCTGGCATTATCTGTTATAAGCTGCATTCCTAGTGTCTGTGAGTGCCTGGTATTCACTTCTCTGCACAGGCATCATCCATGGCTGCACTTCAGTGTCACTATCTGTGAGTGACCTGCTCTAGTGTACAGTGTACACAACATAGTCGCATTATCCCTAACTGCACTGCCTGACGCCATCTGTAAGCACACTTCACTTGAGCTTCCTCCTTCAAATCGAGATATTTTGTTCCTACATCATCATCCCCACCCCTTCTGGAAACAAATAAACTCAATAAACTCAGGCACAGAGCACATACTGGATTTCTAGTGTGTGTTTATAAGGCTTGACTTTCCTCTAGGTTTATGATTCACTGATTGTGTCTGAATAACCTCTCTATTAAACCCACTCCCCCGTGACCACCCCTCACATCACCTTGAAATCTCTATGGTTCAGGCAGTTGCTGGGGTCATTTCTGGAGCAGGGGCAATGAACCAGAGGCAGAATTACATCAATTAAATACCTGTGAATCATGGATGCCACAACAGGGGCACCACCAAGTCTTAACATCGTACAGGCCTGGAGCGTACTCACTCATGCTCTGAGTGTGGGCCTGCAACCACCACGTATGACGACTGCTAATTAGCACACCTCTCATGCACAAGGCCGTCACTTGCACTGTGCATGAGGGAGAAAGCAGTGCTATTGTATCACCATTACAGAAACATAACCAATGACTGTGTGGCTTTAAAATGAAGCCACACAGTCATTGGTTATGTCTTTAATAGTTGCTCCCCTGTGCTCCCTTGAAAGCTCAGACCCACAGGGACAAGCGTGTGTGTCCAAATCAATCCAGGCTTTGCTCTCATGCTTTTTATTCTTAAAACTGCATGAGAGCAAAGCAAGGATTGTCTGGGTCAGGTGAACTAAGCACTCCAAGGGAGACCAGGGAGGCTGTGCTGAGTTCCGCATGACTCCCTAAAAGATCATTGATATGAGTCCTGAAGTGCGCATGTCGAGTTAGCCACAATCAGAGACCTGTCCAGCCCGACATGCGCACTGGACTTCAGCAGATGATGGTAGACATTCCAGTCATTGCAATCACCCAGTTTGGCCCACCCTCTCTGCCTTGTTACACTGCCCGCACAGCTTACATCATTACCCATCGGAGCGAGCACGAGCAGGACTTAATTTATAAAATTACCATGCACTGCCACCTCACACTGACTGTTCACCATGCAAAGTTAATATGGCCCTAACGCTCTTGAAATGGAACCGCTGCTGTCCTTGCCTCAGGGCTGTCCCCAGTGTAGAGTGCTGTGTAGTTTACCAATCAAGCAGATACTTTGTTGACCTTACACACTGCACAGAGTTTGAATACAACGTTTTGCAAAAAGCTTTGAATGCAAATAAACTTGAGTAGAATTAGCCTTAACTAGAATGAACGCAGAATGGAACTGACATAGCTCGACACACGTTGGATGGGAATGGGGACCTTGTACACTGTGCTCCAATGCGGTGAAGTAGCAAATGACACACTTCAAATCCGTTGATTTGCTCCCATGTAGACTATATACGAGACCACACTTTGCAGAAAATGGGACTCATAGCTAACATTTGAAACCTATCCAATGAGAGCTCGTCTGTAATCTTACAATATAGCAGACAACATTTTGGTGGTGGTAGGGAGACTTGTACACTGCAAACATTATGGCCCTTATGTATCAACACATCTCCCCATAGACACAGAATTGGTAACACCATTGCATACATCAAACCCATTGGGGTTAATGACCTTCAAACACAATGAACTTCTACTGAGATGAAATTGATCCCCAACTTCCAGGATATACACCATTAATTAATTCTCATATTGTATGGACAAATATATTATTTTCAGTGGTTTACAAAACAAAAGGTTCATACTTATAAAATAAAATCTGAAATCTGAAGGCCATAGGTGTCCTATGATAATTACCATTCTGTTTTCTCCCACAGGAAAGGACTTTGTACGGAGTCCACAAACTCTCACTGGATACTTAAACTCCACAACACAACAGAGGATATAAACCCACTTCATACTCATACAATGATTGAATGAAGCAGTAAATGGAACCCAAACTAAACACATATTCATATTTACAGTGAACATCTCCACAAGATAACCACTACGCACTTGCATCTCAAGACACAGGTACTCTGCTTCTACCTCTGATACAATTAGTGTGACAAGCATGTGTTTTTTCTGTTGAAGGTACTTTTGCTCTCATTTTGTTTTTGATACCAGCAGCTGAGAAAATAGGTCACTTTTCCTTCTAGAGAGGTGAGCACAGCACATAAAGAGTAACTGAAACCATCACCCTGTAGTCTGTGCTTCTATATATAAAGAATATGCAAGCCCTGCCTTGCACTCTTTTTTAGAAGCTATGGTGATCTATTAAGTTTTGCAAGTAATTCCTCAGTTGCTGTGATAGAGAAAGACTGTGTATCAGGTTAATCAAAATATCATCCATTTCCCTAACAACAATATGCGCAGAGGTCATTTCAGAGCTGAAACGTCGACTGGTTTTCTAAGAATTCCGTTCTCTGTGAATGAAGAGGCGTGTCAAAGCAGTTAGATGCCAGATAGGTGGGACTGAGATAGATTAAGCTCTCCTTTCTGGATAAAATATATATCAGGACCTATAAATCCTGTGAAATGTTTCCCTATGTTGATACAAAAATAAAAATGAATTTTAACAAGCATTGGCAAGGCCAATCTGTTTGGGTTGCTGTAAGTGTATGCGTTTTTGTTGCAATGGGTTTGCATAGCACTGTGATACATATGCCTACAAAAAAGGACCAATATGCTTGAAGGGCTCACATTCACATAGACAAAACCAACCCAGATTAAAATGAACAGACAATAATAACACAAATACAGACACATGTAGGCAGACAACTAATACATATTTTCACATACAGACAGTGGTGCATTTTGGTTAAATGCATGGATGGATTGATGTGGTGTTGCTTGATACAAGGAAAGCATACTGTTTTTTGGTTGTGGACAAGTATAATTGATGATAAGATAGACAGTTGCAGTTACAGAGCTTCAATGATGCAACTTTGGGTGGATGGATGAATGTTTTTTTGCGGGTTGAGGGATGATACAAGGGTTTATATGGATGGATATGTGCTTCGATGAGGGTGGATGATGGATGCTTGGGAAGGAGTCTAAAGAATGCTTGGGTTAAAATCCTGTTATGCCAAAGTAATCTCACAAAAAGTCACACATTTTACATTATGCTTGTTACGCGACATTACTGACATTACACCACGTGGTAACATTTTAGCTTGAGAGCATGGGACTAAAGCAAAGAACCAAAAAATGAGCAGTTGTTGTTCAGGGTTCACAGCACTTGCATTTTTTGCACAATTTTCTTTTGGGCAAAATGCATTTGGATGCGGTGACGTCTTTTCACTCTGAAATTTAGCAGAAACTGCTGGTTTTGCATTTTGCGTAATTTTTGTAATTCTTGTAAATTTGCAGAATTTCATCTAACTATGTAAATGCGTATTACGTGCATTCTGCCCCCCCAAGTCAATAGATGCAAAATTACTTTTTGGTGCAACATCACTCTTTGCACCTTTTTGGTGCAGCCTGATGCAAAATCTATTTAGGTATTTACAAAGCCAATGCACCCTAAATCTCAACTCCAGAATTTCAATAGAGCAGGATATCGAGGGCAAAATAACAAATCCAAAATATTGACAGGTAAGTATAGTTTTTCTATACCTAACTTCATATGCATAGGGGTGGGAGGAATGTTTCATTCCACCAGCAGAATTAGCAGAATTTGGCAACTCCGCGTTACTCTTGTAGCGTGGAGTTTCCGGCCAAATTCCACCAATCGCAGAAACTCAGAATTGTTTACCTTGAGGCTCCAGGAATGCGAGCACATGTGCGATTTGGCGTCCCCTAGTGCCGTTTTCTACCACGGGTGGTCACAGATGGTCGCGATTGGTCTCAGTGAGAGGGTAGCTTTTCAAATATATTTGCTGGCACTTGATTAGATTTTCTACTCGAGCAGCAGCAAAATCCACTCGAATGGCCACAGCGAACCACATGGTGACATTCATGCTGGTTTTTTAGCACTGTTCACGCTACTAGTGCTAAATTGCATCACGAGCAGCGCAACATGCATATGTCCACCCGCTGGTGGAACTTCACAGAATCTCATGGAGTTTTAATGTAACTCCGGAGAATTCCATGGAGAGAAACTCTGCACGTTTTGCCCACCCCTAATATGTATGTATGTAACGATATATATATCTTCAGGATAAATAGATGCAGAGTTAAGGAGTAAATCTATACTTCCCTATTTGGACCCAACTTTCTGAAAGTTTTCCCCTTGATATTCTTCCCTCAAGATCCTTAAATTACAATATTCTGGTGTTCGATATTTAGTAGTACAACCAATTTGTGTGGCTTTGCTTGACTTTGTAAAAAAAATAGGAAGCCACAGCGATGACTTGTGTTACCTTGTCTTGGGAAGGGGTTCCATGAGTGGAGAATGGGTGGAGAATGGGCGTTATGTTAGAAATTGCGTCTCTAGTTGGCAGAGGTATGCACCCTGTCTAAGTAGGAACCACAATCTTAGTCAGGGTAAGCTTGAGTCACACTAAAAGATAACCTGTGCTCACGCTCTGGTAGCTTGGCACAGAGCAGTCAGGCTTATCTAAAGAGGCAATGTGTAAAGTATATGTGCAACACAAACACACACAGTAGGTAGTGCACACTGTTTATTTAGACCATAATCTTTAAACACAATAGAAATACAAAATAGTGTTAATGTGTAAATTCATTAACAATTATATTACCAATAAAACATATAATAAAAATTCAGCACACTTATATTCCTAATGACACGATCATGTAATCACAAATCAATTCATTCTTATAAAATTTATGAATTATTTAAAAGAGGACTTTTATATAAAAGGGAAAAGCGCCTAAAACTTTTAAAAGACAGACTAAAATCACTAACACTCCTTCATTTTTTCTCTTACGAAACTTTTTATTGCTTTCATATAGTTTCCCAGAACAATGGCGATATCAAGATTTGGCATCTCCGTGAGTAAGGCTATTGCTTGGGCTCGTGACCTTATTTCATATTTTAAAAACATTGGACATAAATACAATGTCCGCAATGCTAAAAGTGAAAAGCAATCGACCAATATGTGCAAAATATCATTTTTGTTCCTAACCCACATTTACAATTTCCATCTGACTGTATCATTTCTACTTTTATCTTTTCCTCCATCAGCCAGGGATTGACCAATTCTTACTCTTAAGATCTCCCATCTAAGCCCGTAATTGGGCAAAGTATCCAAATACGGATACCAGGCTTCATTCACCCATGAATTTCTTATGCATTGTACAGATCTTTTCATTCTCAGGTATTCCAGGTCTAGATTCCTTGACAATTCCTGTCCCTGAAGCCTGAGAGTACTTTTTATAAATTCTACTTCTAGTGAATGCTGCGATAGTCTCACTTTTAAACTTTCTCCTACAGACAGGAGTTTTTTCCTAGATTCCTTAGCCCATTTTAGGTTACTTAATCGAATCTCCTCTCTGCACCATTGTGAGACCTTCTGCACTCCACCTGGATCCTGACGTTTCCAGAATCTTATAAGGGACATTTGAATCTGTATACTCCATGCTATTATTCCTAACTCCATTCTAATAGCTTGGATCATTTTGGAGCTCGGTAAAGACAGTAACATTTTTAAAATCTTCCCTTCTTCACGGTCCCACCTGCATTTACCACTTAGGTAAAGGACTTCTGCTCCATACAAAACTTGTGGCGGTATCATTGCTTCGTATGCTTTTAACAAAGGTCTATGGGACATATCCCCATATTCTCTGTTAAATTTTTTCATCCCACAGATTGATGTAAAAGCTTTTGCTTTTTGTGCATCTAAATGCATATGCCACTTTAACGCACTATCAAACCAAACTCCTAGGTATCTATACTCATTTACGATCTCCAGTTTCTTTTGTCCTAAAAACCAATTCAATTTCATATCTCTTTTCCCAAAACATAAAATCTTTGTTTTTTCCATATTTACAACTAAAAACTTGGCCTCACAGTATTCCCTAAAAGCATTTAGTTTCCTTTGGAGCCCTATCTCCGTTTGATCAAGTATCACTAGATCATCTGCATACAGGAGGCATGACACTTTATTTCCACTCATTCTGGGGCTTGCACTTCTTTCCACTTCTAGAGTAGCAGGTAGATCAGCTAGGAATATGGCAAAGAGCAGAGGGGCCAGAACGCACCCCTGTCTAAGTCCATTCCCAATGACTATTTTCTGTGTCAGGGACCCTTTTGTATCTCTAACGACCTGCGCCCAATTTCCACTATGTAATTCTTTTAGGATAGCCAGTATACCCTCCGGTATACCGTACTTTATCAAAGATTCCCATAGACATTTACAGTCCACTGAGTCAAAGGCTGCCCGGAAGTTGACAAAGCAGCCATACAACTTTCCCTTTTGCTCTATCGACTTCCGGGCCAAAGCCCAAAGGGCGAAGCAGTGGTCAGTGGTGGAATGACCTTCCTTAAATCCACCCTGTTCTACTGGGACAATTGAACCCCGCTTCACCCAATCTTTTAGCCTTCCTAGTATTATTTTAGCAAAGATCTTTTCCCCGATATCCAACAAATTAATTAATCTATAGTTCTTTGGGGCGTGGATATCACCTTTCTTATGCACCGGCCTTATTACTGCCCCTTCCAGTTTTTGGGAATTGTTCCGGTTTCCAAGATAACTAGAAACATAAGTGAGAAGAATTCTGCCCACCAGTTCAAATGTGACTTTATTATCAGAGCTGGGAGATTATCTGGTCCGGCTGCTCTAGTTAACTTCAAATTTGTTATCGTGTTTTTCACCTTCAAGGCAGAGAAGTCTGGTTTTAATTCTTCTACTAGCCCACTCCAGTTCTGTTGCTCTCCCTCTTCTGTCCCCCTAGCTGAGCTATACAGTTCCAGCAGATATTCCTCCCAAGAAGCCTCTTCCACTACGCAATTCATTGCGTCCACCGGGGATTCTGCCGCCGATTGTATCAGCTTCCAGAACTGGCGTACATTCTTTGTTTCTATTGTTTCCAGCAATCTTCCCCAGCAACTTTCTTTATAATTCCTTTTCGCACTACAGATTAACATTTTATATTCCTTCTTCAGCTTATCTAGCTTATCGACCCTATCCTGTTCATATTTAACTCTAAGTCGACGTGCTTCTCTCCTTATCTCCCTCTTCTTTTCTAGACAATCGGTAGAGAACCACTTGACTTGCCTAACCGGGTCTTTCTGTCGGCTCTTTACAAACTTCCCATCCTTTTTCAAATCAACACTAAGGCTGTGGACCACTTGTTCTATTTTTCCCACATACCAGTCCAGGTTCTGCCCTCTTGTACTTCCCAGGTCAATCTTCTGTTGCAGCATTACCAGACTTGCCATATATTCCTCTGTTAACCTTGTTGTGACTCGCCTCGGGTAATGCACCTGTTGTTCGAGTACTTTTTCACAAGGGTTCAGGTAAACATCTGAGAGCTCTAACTCCAAAGGGTTATGATCACTCCCATCTCTATGACAAATCCTGAACCCCTTAACTAAGGCAAAATTCCAGGCTGGCATACAAACATAGTCTATTGGGTAATTTTGTGAACCTATTTTAAACGTTTTCTTTGCTGGACAATCTAAATCTGACCTACCATTTAAGCAGAATAGGCTTTTAGACCCCAATTTTTTTCCAAATTTATGTCTTGAGTTATAGAAACACAATCTGGAAAAGTTGCTAACTTTATGTCATAAGCCTCCAGAATATCTGTATACCAACGATCTAGTTTCGTTGGGTTTAATTTGTGATTAAAATCCCCCATCATCAGGATTATATCGGTGCCGTACTTTTCACAAATAATATCTAAGTCATCTTTAAAATTACCCATTTCAGCACCATATTCCTCCGTGCTCTCCCATTGCATGTACACATTTATAAGCATCAGATTGTCGAACTTTTTATCACCAACTAGTAAGGATAACCTACATGCTAGCAACCATTTAAATTTTACAGGAAGTTGGGTCACCTTCTTCACAATTCTTGTGGATAAAAGTGTCATGATCCCGCCCGCAGGACGCCCATACCTTTTTTTCTTTGCCGGACGGTGGAGTTGACGGAACCTATCAAATATTGGGGTCTTGCCGCATAGCCAGGTTTCTTGTATACATATGATCTCATTACTTTTTGCTAGCTCCTTTATATTTTCTTGTTTTGTTAGATCTCCAAGGCCATCTATATTCCACGAAACCACCTTTATGCTATGCGGCGACCCATTTTCCTATTCCACATCATCTAGGTAACTTTCTTCTCCAAACTCCTCATTATACCTCTGGGAGGGACCTGCTGGGCTACTTCTTTGACTCCAGTTCCCCCAGGAATTCTCAACATCATAATTATTCGCTACAATGTTGAGAATTCCCATCCCATCTCCTACTTCTTTCTCTATTAACCTCACTTGTCTCTTCCCCAAGCCTGCATGGCATCTTAGAAAATCTTTACCTTGTAGCTCAAATCCTGCTACTTCTTCTTCGGGTACTATCCGTATCCCTTCCTTTAGTACCTCTCTCTCCGCCTTCCCTATCGCAATCATTACCAGGTCTGAATATACTAATACCCTGGTAATCTCTTTCCCTACATGGTTTAATTTAAAACCCACTTGCCGCAGGTCTTTTGCTCCAATACCTTTCAGGCTTGGGCACTGAGCGAATGATTGTAAAAGTTGTGATCTATTTAAGGGTGAACTCTTCCTCGTTTTTTTCCCTCCTTTTCCTTTTTGTATCAATTCAAAATAAATACACTTATTCCCTACTTCCTCCTATCTCGCCATTGTAGATAACGTGTGTGGCTGGCAGCTATTTTTTCTTGTTACGGCCATAGGTTTGTTACTAGATTCTGGCCACACCCCATGGTGAAAATGCTGCTGGAGTTTTTGGCCACTGTAGGTACTATATACCTTACTCGATTCTGCTGTAAGGTTAAATTTCTATTTTGTTGCACCTTTTTGCATTCTTCTTTAAATCTTTTGTAACCCCTTCCTCCTCCTTATTTTTCTTGGTGGCTTAATTGGCATCTGTTCTTGAACAGCTACTTCTACACTAACCTCCTCAAGCCTCCTTCTTTTCATTGCCTTACCTTTCCCCTTTCTGTGTATCTTCCTTCCCACTCGGCTCACATAGTTGGATAATCCATACCTTATATAATCACCCCTTCTTTTTACTATCATTGGACATCTCGAGATATAGACTTCATGATTTGTCTTCGGTGGTTCTACATTCTCAACCTCCACCTCAACCGGAATTGGGGGCTGGGGATCTGGTACTGATCTTATCATGGAAGGCATTTGACTCCTAATTCCTTGCAACTCCCCCTCAATCCTGTATAAATGCCCTTTTTGTGTTTTTAATATGTCAGTATTTACCATCGTGACTTCTAAGAGTCCTTGGAGAGTTCTTTGTAACATTATCATTATTTCCAACATTGAGGAAGATGGTGTAGCAGAAATGTCTAGATTCAGCTCCGAGGTATAATTTCGCCCCTCATCTTCTTTTAACTCCGAGCTCTGGATGTCACGCTGGTCTTGGCTTACCGTTTCTTTTGGCCTTATTACTGTGCCCAACTCATCCCCCCCTTCGGTCCTTAAAACCTCACTATTAGATTCCAGTTGGTTCTGGGTCGTTGGTTCCGAATCCTGTGAGAACAGCCCCCGCAGAGATGAGGACAGCCGTGGGGACAATGTTAGGTCTTTTTGGCATAACAAAGACTGAAGAGAATGTTCTGCCACAATTACGGACTCTATCATTTGCTCATCCAAATCTAATGAATTGTTCTCGTTCCGCTGTCCAAACTCTGCATCCTCTCCGTCCGGTGGCTTCGCAGGTGAAAACACCTTTTTAAAATGTTTCCCCACAAAATCTTTTAGTGATTTTGAGGCTAACCCGCCCCCTCTTCCATTAGGCGTTACAACCTTAGTTCCTTTTCCTTTTTTCTTTATTACTTTCCTAACTTTTGGCCCTGGGCTCTCCATACTTTCACCAGACACCCTCTGGTCTGCTGAATGAAAGATAGCTGCCGCCCACCTCCATATCCTCTGCTTCTTCCAAATGAAGAGTTTTAAAGCCAGCAGGCACCTCACAATTGACCTAGGCTCTGTATGTTGATAGAGTGAAATAAAGACTTAAAGAGAGTGTGAGAGGATGAATAGTTATGAATAGATAGTATAGTTTTAGAAAATGTACCATCTTATTGTGTGTTTACTGCATTAGTTGACTTACCATCTGCCATTTTCCACCTTTCACTTTCCTCTCTCCATACCTTCCTCCTTTCCTTCCTAAGTCTCAGCCACCTTTGCTTCCTTCTTCCTTCCCCTCTATACATGCCCCACTTCCCTTATTTGTAATTTTTCCTCCTTCCATCCCTAAATTATTCATTCATGCATTAATTCTTTCATGGAATCCTTTCTTCCATTTCTTAATTTGCCCCTTCCTTACTCCTTCTTTCGTCCCTTTCTTCATTCTGCTTTTCTTTCTCTTACCTGAGACGCACCCAATCTCTGAGTGCTTAGTCACACTTAGAAATTCAGTGTGCAGTCACTACAGGTTGTGTGAATACTGAACCCTGGCTGGTGTGATCCCACCTTAAATATTTGTTCAGTCTGTGATCTCTGCAGTCATTGCAGTGAGTACCATTCCGAGGGATTCTTGTGCTTTGTGCCTTCACAAAGTAAATCCATAAGTAGTGCCTAGAACACTGGCTTTAAGGAGAGAGTAAGATGGCGGCGAGTCGGAGAGGAGCTTGAGGAACAAGCTCCCGGGCTGGGGATTGCATTTGGCGAAAATCCCTGCGAGGCCCGCTCACACATGCTCCCAATGCAACAAGGAGGAACCGAAAAACTGGACTGACCGATCTTGGCTTTGTGGAGGTCGCGGGTTCGGTCCGAAGATACGAGGCGTTCGCAGCGGATGTTGAAGAGATCCGATGGTGGCCCCTCGCCTAATGCACGAAACTGGATGAGGAGAAGGTGCTGATTGACACTTCTCGCTCGGTGAAAGTGGTTGCCGTTGCTCGGCTCTGGGCTGATAAAGTACGGGAAGGAGGACCAGAAGAGGGGCAGCGGCGTGTGGCACCGAGGTTACTTTCCTAGGGCACTCTCCCAGGTCATGGGATGGACCGTGCCCATCTGGCAAGATGTGTTCTGTGCTTTGTCACATCACTTCCTGGAAATCAATATCAATATCCACATAGATCTCCCCCATCACAAGGCAAGAAAGGCAAGAGTCGAACAAATCAGCAGGACGTCAGCGAGGTTCAGCGCTGCAGGGCATCAGGAGAGCCCTCGGGGCTAGCAATGGCGGGGGGGTGGGAGGATCGGGTGATGCGTGGAAAGCGCGCCCGGGCCAGAACTGGGCCGGCACTGAGGTTCTCAGGATGTAGGGGCCGCCTCTGTAGGAGCTACGAGCAGAGTTCTGCGGGCATCGTGGAGCTCACCTTGTAACCGATGCAGCATCTGGAAGAGGTTGCAGCTGCTAAGACCGCACAGGCCCGCTGATGAAGAAGGCCGCCCGCAAGGCCCGCTGATGAAGAAGGCCGCCCGCAAGGCCCGTTGCTGTAGAGGGCCGCCAGCAAGTTTAGCAGGCCGCCCGCAGTGCCCGCTGATGAAGAAAGAAAGAAAGAAAGAAAGAAAGAAAGGGCCTCCCGCAAGGCCAACTGAAGTAGAAGGCCGCCCGCAGGCCCGCTGATGCAGAGTGCCACAAGCCAGGCCGAGGGAGATGGGGTTCTCGAAGGGATCAGCAGACTGCAGCTCGCAGCCCGATCCAGATGCAGCGCCCACCCCCTCCGTGAGGCGGTTCACGGCCCGCAACCAGATCCAGAGGCCACACCCCCTGTTCCGCGCGGTAGCTCCCGGCCTGTTGTCCGCACCTGGCCAAGCGAACGGTGCCCGACCCAGCCCAACCCTCGGTCCGCTGGCAGGATGAAACGGGGGATTGAGGCATCTCAGAGTGAATGTACAAGGATCTGTTCCGGAATGTCTAAAAACGGGCCAAGTCATCCCTCTATTGAAAAAACCCACTGAGAACACTTCGGATCCTAACAATTTTAGGCCGGTAACAAACATTCCCTTACTAGCCAAAGTTCTTGAAAAATGTGCTCATCATCAATTGGGACAACACATTATGGACTTTAAGTTACTAAACGATTGCCAATCGGGGTTCAGACCTGATCATAGTACGGAAACTGCTATTCTGCACACAGTGGATGATGCTCTTCTCGCTCTTGACCGTAATGAAACTTGTCTCCTTGTCCTTTTAGACCTATCTTCTGCTTTTGACACAGTGAATCATGCCAAACTTTTAGACCGTCTGGAAAACAGGATGGGCCTATCGGGAACAGTCTTAAAATGGTTCCAGTCCTTCTTACAGAACAGATCTCAGAGGAGATTCATGGTGAACCACAAGTTATCTCTGCCTACCCCGATCCAAATTGGAGTTCCTCAAGGATCATATTTATCACCTTCCCTTTTCAATCTATACATTGAACCATTAACTGAAGTACTACAACAGGCTAACATCTCCTTTCACATGTATGCAGATGACACTCAGCTGTACATGAAGATTACATCATTGGAAGAGATAATCATAATGAACCAAGCTCTTCAGAAGACTGTTCATTGGCTTGAGGGCAATCATCTCAAGCACAACCCACAAAAAACAGAATTCCTTCCGATCTCCCCGCCCAAAAGTGACACCAGGATTAAGGAATGGTCTAAGATGATTACTGCGCTAAACGGCTCCCCGATTATAGTAGAGTCAACTAAGTCTTTAGGAATCACGCTGGATAAGGATCTAAACATGCGTACCCAAGTCAACACAATGGCAAAAAATGCCCGCTTCCATCTGAGCTACCTTAGAAAGCTGAAGCCATTCATTAACTCAGAGGACCTGAAATCGGCAGTCCAGGCATTGGTCATTTCTAGAATTGAATACGGTTGCTCAACGTTATCAGGTCTTCCTAAGATTTCAATAGCTCCCCTTAAAGCTTGTCTCAATGCGGCAGCTAGACTTATATCGGGATCCAAACAATTTGACCATATCACTCCTCACCTGAAAGCTCTCAATTGGTTACCGTTCGAGGCGAGAATACAGCTAAAGATTGCATGTATAACACACAAGGCTATTCACCACTCAACTCCTCATTACCTGGCCCAGAAAATTACATTGTCTGGAGGTAGTAGATCCTCTAGGGGGGGCGGGAGATTTTTTACTGAAACCAGCATCATTCCGGAAGAAGAGATCATATGATAGAGCATTCACGGGAGCTGCACCTAGGATTTGGAACTCACTCCCGCCGAATATCAATAGGATTGCCCACGCAACCCGAATCAAGAAGGAGACTAAGTCCTTTCTGATGAGTAAATTCCTCCCTTAATAATGGAGCGGTTTAAGGTCAATTCATAGGACTTACGTCAGGTTCCATAACCAATCCATCGTTGTTCTGGTCTTCTACTGTACTTGTCATACATTACGTCACCTTTGTGTATTCCTAGTAATGCTCAGTATTGGTTTGTAAATAAGGGTTATGTGATTTGTTTTAAGATTTGTCTATTACTATTAAGTGTGTGTTATTGTAACTATTAGAACATGCAACGGGGTTAAGTCTCATTTTCCCTGTAGTAGGTTGTATAGGGCTTTATCAGAAAATGTAGTGCGATCTAACTGTAAAGCTCTCTGACACTCATTTCTTTGGGTCATGTTCGCGCTATAGAAAACACTGAATAAATAAAAAATAAATAAATAAGGAGCAATGTTCAAACAGAGGTCCTGAGACAGAGTCCTACCAGGACTCCTGTTTGGAGCTCTATGAACAAAAACATACAATCTCACAGAATCTGCCAGTTTTAGGCTCTATGCGACTGTAACAAAAACTTCAAAGTTAGAATGTGCTGTTGAAAGTGGTTCTTGTCTGTATGTCTACTAGCTGCAAAAGTAGAGGAGAACCCCAAAAGCATTCTTATAATTGCATGTCCGACCAATAAATACAGAAGCCACAATTATGAGTTAGATGTAATTAGGTGCAGCCGCGGCCCATGCATGTAAGAGCAGTGGGGTGGTGGGGCCAGGCCCGGGGGAATTTTGACAACGACGAGGAAAAATTAAATAATTATTTAATTTTCCCTCGTGGCTGTCTGTTGAATCCCCCCCCCCCCCACTGGGCCCCACCGCCCTATCGCTCTTACCTGCACGGGCCGCGGCTGAGCCGTAGACCCAGATGTTTCTCTGCAATTAGGTCCAACTCTTATAAGTTAATCTTCACAAAATGGGGAATAACCGCACAGACCCAGTTTTTCCAGGCAGTATTCTGCATGGAAATCCCAATTCCATGGAAATTATTGCTCACTTCTACCGCCTGCTCTGAACTGGAGATACATTTGAGTGGCTGGACGGTGGGAGGAGTGTTTCTCAGTGTGTAAGTGTTCAAACTCTCAGCCTACCAGAGTTTTCACTATGTTTTGTAGTAACTCTTAGAGCATTCACATGTCCCTTCTGTTATAAGAGGCACATGAATTGATAATCAACTGTACTGCTATGGAAATCGCACAGGCAAATACCACACAGTCTCCTGGGGAAAATGAAGCATGCCCCCTAAAAAATAATTTTGAGGCCTATTCTTTTTATTTATGTACCCTTTTTAGAAGGAAGATAATGGTAATGAAATATGTATTTTACACTCTAGGAGAGCCTATTCAACAGAGAGAATTGGCACTTCTGGAAAGAGAATGATGGGTGTTTATGTAAAATACCCACATCATTTTTTCATTATTTTGAACAAGCTTATGCATTTGTATTCTGAATGATAAATTGGAAAACAACAGATGAGTTGAGGATATTTATTAGACCAACTCTGGGAGACTGCAGCCAGAAAGACAGTACACCTGTAATTGCCAGCTCATGGAACAGTACACAGGGAAAACTACTCAATAGAATTTAGAGTGCAAAATAAACATAAGCAAAACAACACACTTCAGCGTACCCGACACAACATTTAACCTTTAACAAAATCTTCTAATTTTCATGGGCGCTTAATGATACGACCAGATTTTACCACTCGTTTTCAGATCTCACTCCTTCTGCACCCATCTGTCTGCACTCTAGAATCCTCACATGGAACCACAGCTTGATCCAAAATATCGAGGAGAAAGAAGGCACCACATCAGCTGACGCCCCAGATCCACAACTTGACTCTCACTTCCATCTGTGGCTACATCCACCTATCCACCTCCTCTTCTTTCCAGGGCTTCTTCATCTAATCACTCATCATAGGAGGCATTATTTCTCTTAATCAGGATCATAATCACCTTTCTGGCAACTTACTGAAATGCCAGCTTTCACTATCACTTAACGAATCAGAATTGGTTAGGACGTTAGTAATCTTCATGCGTTGGACACAAGTTATGATCCACCTTTTTGATTTCTCAGGCTTTTTTACCTGAATTCTTTAGATACATCTTGGCCACGTTTAATGTTCTCTCTCACTTTGGAAGAGGGACCAGTCACTCTGTGTATTAGCTGACATCGAGCACTAAGTGCACCTTTCGAACGGTTCTCTTAATTGAATAGTTCAAAAAGAGCTATATCCAGGCAGTAGGAGCAGTGCACTGAGCCCAAACCATTGTTTTATTTCACTTTCTCAGCATAACCCCTTCTTTAATGCAATGTGCACGCTACCCAGGACCACACTATTAAACCTTTCAACTTCACCATTATCAGCTGGATGCTGCAGAGATGTAGCCATGTGTTTGAATGCATTCAGAGACAGGGAAAACTCAATAATAGAGCTTAGAATGCAAAATCAACACAAGCAAACAACACAACGAGTGAGTAAAACCTGTTTTATGAGTGAGATTTTTATTGAACATTAATGATGATGACTGCATGGTGCTCAGAAGCCTTATGGTGTGCCAAAGCTAGGGAGAGATAAAGATAGTGCCATATCACTGTATATATGGTGCTTTCCTGCTCTCTCTCACTCAACGCAGCCCAAAAACTTTGTTTGCTGTGCTGCATTGTTTGACAGTTAGGAAAATCTGGGCCTAAAAGCAATCACAGAAAAGAATGGGATGCTAAAAAAAGGGACGGGGTAGCAACGTAAAGAAAACACAAAAATGTCCCTATTCAAGGATCTATGTTTTGGACAAAAATCTCTGTATCTAAGAGCATGCCTCAATATGGATCATGTGCTATATCAAGTTACCTACATTCAACAGAGCTATACAATAAACATCACAAACTATTTCAGTGTTTGCTATAGATTGTATCAACAAAATTCAGTGAGGAACTTGTCAGTATATACTTAAAAAAATGTATTTATAAAAACATATGTGAAAACGAGAAAAGCATTACCATTCTCACAAGATTAAAAACGTCTTCACATAGGAGAAGTTACAATATGTATGTAATGGACATATTTGATTACACATTTAAAATAAAAGAAAACTTAAAAGAGTCGACGCGGCGTTTCGGGTAAACGTAATTCCTTCACCTTCTTCAGGACAAAGTTTTCATAAAAATCTAAATAGCAAAAAACGTGTATTAAAACACATGTATTTTTCCTCAATGATTTAAAATAGCAAACAATCTACTGAACCTATACAATATAGCACTTAATTTTAAATGTACACAAACACACAAATACTGTGGGCTAATCCCTCATACAAATTAATAGCTTCATATAAGTTGCCTAATAATAAATATATGAAAATGACAATAACACATGATCCATAACTTTAGGGGGTTAGATACTATTTGGACCCACCTATTCGCATTAAATAAGACCTTGAAATCGAATCGTCTCTCAGACTTAAATAAATCAATCGATTTCTATGTATCGGAAGGAGAAACTCATCCGAAAAAGGAAAATGGAAGTGACCTAGAGGGAATTAAAAAGGTTTTTTAGGTGAATAATAAATATCAATTACCCAACTACATCTATATCCTCATGGAAGCTGTCACGTACCTTTTTATTAGTACATAGAGCTTTCTATTCGTTCGATAGAGCCACCGACAATTCTAATTCAAGACTGTTTGAAGATGAGAGCCTAGACACTAAAGGGCAAAGTTATAATCACTCACTTTGTCTTAAAAATATTTTCTTTGTACCCATTTATTATTATCCCTGAGGTTCTTACTGCTTAAAAATTAGACGGCATGTAGCTAATCTGTTGCACCATGAATGTCAACTTTACTTCAAAGGATCAACGTTTTCAGCATTGTCGATACTATAAATCAAGAAAAACACATAAATGTGTTTTGGACTAAAATTGTTTAAGTTAGAAGTCAAAAACTGCTTGGAACTACATGCAATAATACCTTTTTTCAGTCGCTTGAGATTCAAACTGGTGCTGGCACGTTAAAATGAAAATCTGAAATATTAAAAAGGCCCATAGTAATTATAATACATTTAAAAGAAAAAGAAAAAATACCTTATTTTTATTCCTTATTTTTATTTCTCTGGTTTGTTGTTGTTTAAAAATCTCTTTTGAATGGATTATAACGAAGACCATGGTAATATGTAAGTATTTTGTTAGTCAAGGAAGATTCAGAATTATTTCTCTGGTATGGCTTATACTTGCGTTTAAAGTGTCTACCAGATTGGGTTGTAGCGTTGTAAATATTTAGTTACCAGGAAATTGAAACATTAAAATATGTAAGCTCTGTTAGGGTTGCATCTTCAAAAGAATTTTTTTGTCTCTCTATAAATATAACGGTATACATACTAGAGTACTAAAGTGCAAAAGTGCAGAAAGGGCATATTATGCCACGATCGATACTATGTTAATAGATATCCTATTGGCCGGTTTGATGAAGCGACTAAGTTGTGCGCTAAACGAGCACCGCTTTAATGACAGTTAAGGGCGGTAACATCGCATCTCCATCACTTTGCAATCGGCAAATGTTGAAAATGGACTACACTCAGCGAAAAACGCTTGAGTTAAAGTTAAGAGCGGTCAGACAGTATACGGTCAAAAAATATTGCGGTTATTTTACAAATGGCACGGACTTATTGTAGGAATACAGATATACTTAGAAAGAAACCGCTTAGATTGAGATTAAAACCGGTTAGACATCATCACAGAGAGGGCGTGAAGCGTACTCACCATATAAAAAACAGGC
Organism: Calotriton arnoldi; assembly: GCA_963921515.1. NCBI lineage: Eukaryota > Metazoa > Chordata > Amphibia > Caudata > Salamandridae > Calotriton > Calotriton arnoldi. The sequence goes on along the minus strand of CAWUFW010004481.1, from coordinate 314,816 downwards.
GGCCTCCCTGCTCTATCGAACACTTCCGGGCCAGGTTACGCACCATGTCCGATTGCGTTTCCTTTTTATACGTCTAAAATGTATAACGTCATTAAGCAAAAGGGCGGAGTTGCGTCATAAACGCGCGTATAACCACGTATTGATAATGTACTTTATTAAAAAAATTCAAGTAATAATAAGAAAAAAAGTTTTTGGAAAAAAGATTAATTAAAAGTGCCATCGTTCCTAATATAGAAAATAGGCGGTCCTCTTACAAAAATAAACCAAAGAATTTTTTTTTGTTTAGGCGGCCATCTTTGAGCAGGAAAACTCCCTTACATTTGGATAGTAGCGGCCATCTTTGAGCAGGAAATATTCCTTATGCATGTTATCGGCCTAGTAATGGATATTGGCGGCCATATTGTAATCTATTTTAATTTGTGATGTTTTTAAGTCGGACTAAGGGGAAGAATCCCCCTTTTTTTTAAAAGGTTCAAGCCGCACAAAAATAATCGCATACTTATAAATATTATATGTTTAACTGAAACCTGTTCATTTGCTAAAATAAGTTTTTTATCAGATAAGCTTTTCCCACTCTTCCTTACTGTTTAAGCCATTCTTATATGTATTAAATTTAGACATATAGAATTGTTCGCGTTTTTTTCTTTTTGCTGTAAGGTCGCCACCTCTTATATTGGTTTGAATTGCCTCAATTACACACTATCTCAGGTCATCTATCTTGTGTGGTTTCTCGGGACCAATGTTCTACTAGTGGAGCAGTTTGTTTTTTAGTTCTTATAGCTGATTTATGTTCGGTCACTCTGACCCTTACTTCTCTGGATGTCTCACCAATGTATCCTTTGTTACAAGGACACACTATAAGGTACACCACGTTTTTTGTGCGACAGTTGACTAGGTTTTTGACAGTGTGTGTGACCCCATTATGTGTGATCACAGACCCTTTGATAATGTTGCTACAACTGTTACAGGAACTACATGGGAAATTCCCGTTGGGAAGAGGACCATTTAATATGCTTAGGCGCATATTCTCAAGGAGCTATCGCCGAGTTATCAGCACTTTATCGCAGCCAAATTCGCGATAAATTTATCGCCCCATTCACAAGCTGGTGCTAACAGCCGATACCACCAGTTAACGTGTGAAATCATCCGCAAAAAACATCGCCACAGATGACCCCGGCAACTATCGCTAATGAGATGCAGACTAGGCGTTCCCAAGCAAATATCCGCGACAACACCACACCTCAACATTCTCAACAACCAGCCACATCGGCGGTAAGACCACAAAACAGGCGATAAGGCGCGTTAGCAGCAGGAAATTAACAACTGCTCCGACCTGGTGTAAAGTCGGACGACAACCTGCACCATCAAAGGGAGCCCAGCCCAGAGCCACACATGAAGAACAACAGATGCCATGGAACCACTCACCATGCATCCCGGAGTCCCGAGAGGGCAACAACACCCACCGCCACCACCCCCAGGAACGCCAACCCCCCCCCCCGGACTCCCCACCCCCCTCCGGACCACCATAGAGGCAGCGCAGACAAAGACAGCGGACCTTCAGGAAATGCACCAGCCTCACAGACCTAACACCAGACAACGTCAATGCCCACTACAGGCTCAAAAGGACAACCATCCTCCGCATCCTGAACATCATTGCCCACAGGCTGACGGTACCAACACAGCGGACAACCAACATCCCTCCGCAGACAAAGCTGCAGGCTGTGCTGCACCTGTTGGCCTCTGGTACCTCCCAACCAACAACCGCCAGAGTCGGAGGAGTCGCACAACCAGCCCCATCCAAGTTCCTCACACCTGTCCTGGATGCCATCATCAGCTAGGTACCCCAGTACCTATACGTCCCCCACAATGCGCAAGAACAGCTGGAGACCAAGCATGGACTATACGCCATAGCTGGATTCCCGCACGTGTTGGGGGCAATCGACTGCACACATGTCCTACTTGTGCCCCCTGCCGACACCACACACAAGTACCACAACAGAAAGCACACGCATCCCATCAATGTGCAGGCAATAGTGGACCACATGGGACTCTTCACCAATGTCGTAGCCAACTACCCAGGCAGTGTGCATGATCCCTTCATCTTCCGACAGTCCAACATCAACCAGCGCTTCCAGGATGGCACCAATGGAAATGCACTGCACGTTGGCAAGTACCAAATGAACACACCACACCCCTCAACTCCACAATCATGCAACTCACAACTCTGGCACTGCACACATCACAAAATCACATACAACATGCCAAACAACATGCCCACCCACCAGACACGACAGCACAACTTACTGTGGCAACCTTGGTTAGCCATGTACATGAGCAATCAACGGCATGGCACCTCAGCCACACAATACCGGAATGTGGGGAGAGGTGGGAACCAGGCATGTGCGAAGGAGGCAAGTGACCCATGAATGAGAATGTACACAATGCCAAGTGTGGCAGAGATGTGCTGGACAGACTGCAGTATGCAGACCACAGACATATCCATGTCTACATGCACTGCTGGTGTCTGGAGTGTAGTGGACAGTGGACGCAACCATGTCACCCCAGCCAGTGGGGAAGCCCGCAGAAATGTAGCTTGTGACGTCCCCCCCTGTAAGCGTGTGCGGAGTGGGCTGGCCCGGCGTACGCCAGGCCAGTGTAGGGGTGTGAATAAGAAGCACGTAGCTCTGGGCGTGGTTCTCTTCCGGAGTGCCCAACGTGTCTGCCAGGGCGGCGCCTCCCACCCCACCCCGCCACGAGGCCGACGCTGTCGCCGTGAGCGGTGTGGACTGCGATCCTGTGCGCCTGCTGCACCCCGGGCCGCTGGTCCCCGAACCCATCATGCCCACCCCTGCGCAGCCAGGCCTCACTACTCACCTGCCGACACCAGCGTGTGTCAAAGAGGGCCCACCACGTGCCGGCGCAAGCTCCAAGCCCGAAGCCCGTGACCTTGGCAGCCTCCTCAGGCCATCACGGCCTCCGCGACACAGGCCCGCTTTACTCCGTTTTCGTTGATGTACTCCACCGCTGCCTCGGGCCTACACTATGGTCAAGTAGGTCACACATTTGGGACTGAGTCTTGATTATGCAATGGCAGAGTACACACTTTATGGCTGCGTTTATATCACTATACTCCCTTCGATGTGGTGCCACCAACTCTTTGCATAGCATTCGAACTACACCTATCTGTGGTCCCTTGCTGACTAATGCCTTCGGCCTACACTGCGGTCGAGTAGGTCACACATGTGGAACTGAGTCGTGATTTCTGCATGGCGGAGTTCATATCATTGTACACAAGGAGACGAGTAAGAGGAAGATGCGGTTCAGTCCGGAGGTACAAAGGACCATCGTTACGGAGGTGTTCGAACACTGCCGACAACTGCCCTGGTGTCACTAACATGTGTGTTGGAAGGGTTAATTGATTTTTTCTTGGGCTGCCTTCAGAAGTAGCACTCCTGGCCGACCACAGGTTCTGGGCGTTTGGCCAGGCAGGAAGGCCATTAGAAATGGTTTCCTGTGGTTAGTAACGAACATCAGATTGAGAAGAAAAAAAATATATTTGTAGAAATATATCTGTGTATACAGTTAGAAGAACACGTAGAGCTGTGTAAGTGAACAAGAGAAATAAATTGACTAGGATCACACGTTTTGGTAAAGGGGGGAAGCCGAGATTAAATACAGTATTTTAGGTTTCACGGTATGCAGTTTAGTGACTGGGTATGCGTATATCTATATATATGCATGCATGCTTCACTCTCTTGTGACAACTGTACTGAACACATTACTGACCAACAGCATCTTTGCCTGGCATCAATTAAATGAATTGTGCTGGGTTAAAATGTTAGTGAAGAAAATAGTGGGTTTTTAGCGGCAGCAGGAAAGTCAAATACATTTTTTATCACAACGTGCATCACCACTGCTTGAGATTAAATAAGCTAAGTGTACATGGATATATAAATGTATGCATGTCCTTCAGTGACACATTTTGCAGACTATGACCACGAAAAAGTGGCAAAATACGACAGGACAGGAACATGTCCAACGAAAGAGATGGGGACATCTCTTAAATTAATGAATTGTTGTTCTGAATTATCACACATTAGAGGCCATCCTAACTCAGGGTCACCATGAGTGCAGCTGTGTAAAAGGAGGGAAGGAATAAGTTGTGGGATATGCACAGCTGTGTGCAGCCTTCAAAATATGAGACAACGATCAGAGATCCGTAGGAATAGATTACCACAGGTAGCCACCACACCAACTTCCTCCGCACATGCCCCAGTGCTAGGAAAATACAAAAGAATAAATAATACGTGCAGATATAAAGTAGATTTCAATGTTAAAGGACAGTATGCATGGAGTAGCAATGCTCAGTATTACAATATTGTCAGAATAATATGTGTAGATTTAGAGAGGCCTTTTAAAAGTGCAGTAGCAGACTTTAGTGGTGGTTGCATATACTTTGCAGTTTGACCACTATGAGTTTTTATCTACCATGAATGTTTCTATCTCCTGGGAAATATTGGAGTACAATGTTTTGGTTCTTCTTTCGCTTTCGGAGTGAATTGATGATTAAAGGTTTTGCAACATTATTATTTTTAGGTTTTTCCCTGCGTCCCTAAGAAGTGTGCTGGATTTCCTGTTTTCGGGATGTTTGCATAGATAAGCTCAATATTATTGTTTTCACCACTTCATGTCTGGTTAAAAATAAAATATAAATAAGAATAAAATATAAGAGGGGAGTACAATTAGTTCCCTTAGATTTCATCTATAGGCAGGCTACAACAGGAAAGGTTTGTCATACCACAGGCCCTACGAGTTTCCCACACATTTGGATCAAAGATGGACCATGTGTCCACTGTGATACTAGAACAGCAACACATTTCAGCAATACCTGAACAGACTGCTTAAAAATAAAGTAGGCAAGATAAGCGCCACAATTGAGGGAAATAAATAAATAATTAAGAGAAAGCAAAAATAGTTTATTACCCATGGATCACCCTGTTTTCACTCACAAATATTCCAAGTTCTGCCAACCACCTAACGCCCCATATACTTCTCACTGAACAATTAATATATGTATAAGTCAAATCAACTAGACCTAACAGTGACATTGAAATTATGAAAGAAGACATATATTTGTATAAGTTAACACGCGCTGCGAAGTTTCTTTCTACTCAGGTATCCAGGCGAAAGGAGAAGGGCCCCATCATTCCTGAGCTCCGACCTATCAGTCCTGGAACACAGATTTTTAAAAGGCATGTTAAAGTATTAGTGTATTCACCAACATCTGTCTGCATTGCCAAGAGGAAGGCATCGTGTTTCCATTGACTATCCAAAGAGGAAGAAGGCGGTGATCAGCCGCAACAGGAACACCCGCCACACAGAAATGTCTTATGCAAAGTTATCTATTTGTATTCTAATATTTTACATTATTGTCAGAGTGGCACTAGGAAGATTTAATTAGCTCATTGTATTAATAGAAATGCTTGTATTACTAAAGCTATTGAAGTTGCCATACCACTGTGCACCCCAAGTCACCTCCCCATCTAGCTACTAGCACATGTACTGAAAATGGCCCCTGTAGGTTTGCAAATGTTCAACATGATTTAAGAGAGACACCTTTCCTCGATGCAGATGTAGATCTAATAGTTCATGGTTCATGCATCAGCAATAACGCAGGCTCACTGCAAATTTCTTATGCAGTGGGCACGGCTAGAAATATACTGGAATGTACTGTGAGATTAACAACATGAAGGAAGAATAGTGAAAATTTAAACAGACGACAAATATAATTTTGGGGTGGCCCCTGATCTTGGTCAGCTGTGGGCTATGAGGGGATTCCTCACCTCAGCTGGCCAACAAATACAGCATGCACCATTAATAGCACAACTATTGCAAGGCCTGTTGCTACCAAAGAGAGTTTCAATTGTGGAATGTGCTGCACACACCTCCTCCAAGGACTATGTATCAAGAGGTAAAGAATTTATTGATGCAGACGTAAAAAAGGAATAGCATTAACTGGTTGGGAGTACACAATGGTTCAAATTGCTTCTACTACACATGATATCATGATATAAAGATAAAGGATGAAGATATGTACTATGACCCTAAGTATATTATTGAAAGGGGTGGAAGAAAAGGAAGAAGGGAAAAGGGGAGGATGTAGGCAAACAGAAGAGGGAATATGGATAGGCCCAAATGGAAAGATATGTTTACCAACGATAATGCTTGTTCCCATGGCCCGACTTTTTCATGGTTCATCACTTGTAGGACGTGATGGAATGATCAGGCTCTTTTCCTAATGCTGGTACAACAGTAAAATTGGAAAGGGTACTTCCACTGCCCCATGCCACTTGATTTCCCCACATTAAATGGACTTCATCAACATGCCCTCTACTCAAAAGTACAAGTACGTGTTGGTTATTGTGTGCATGTTCAGCACATGGACTGAGGTATACCAATCCAAGAACTGCAATGTACAAACTATTGCCAAATGCCTCCTGAAAGAGTTCATACCACGCTTTTAAGTACCTATGCTCTTGGGTTCTGGCAATGGACCGGCGTTCATCTCACATGTGATGGAGGGGTTGTGCAAGGGGCTAGGAGCTACACAGAAATTACATGTGTTCCACGAAAAAAACCAAGTGAGAATGGTATCCCAAGCTCATCCTGAAGGGCTGCACGTGCTGCACACAGCAGAGAAAGGAAGAGTGTGTAAGCGGGCCCCAATGATACATCAACTAAAGACGTCTGGAACATCAAAGCCCCAACCCCTCAGTCTACAAGTTGTGACGAGACATCTTTACCTTCTTCATCACTTTGTTTTCTTCATATTGAAAGTGCCTAGGTAATAGAAGTGCTTGTAACCTCTCAAATTACTTGAAGACAGGCACCAACGGTTACATTTTCTGTTTACAGGTATGATTACTGAGGCTCTGCATTATTCCTCAGCAGACTTTTGAAAAGAGTAAAAGTACAGCAGAAGATAAGACATTCTTCCAACTAGTCACACTAGCCACACGTACCAACGATTGGAACAATGCCTCAAGACTTTCAGAACAATGAGAGAAAATGACCATGGGTGCTACTAGCAGTATTGACACCCATTGCTGCCATTATAATTGACTACGCTCCTTATAGTGTATTGTGATCACAGTGCTATACCTGAGATACTGCTTAAATGACACAGAGATATTGTACCAAATTGAATAAATAGTGATTGATAAAGATGGGACAGGGGGACAGTTGGCAGGGCAGGATGTTATGTTTGCACACAGCGGCCTACAGACACAGAAAACAGCATTTGTTACAATGTCATACCTGTCTCTAAATACGTAGGCTGTGCACGATATGCTCTTCAGTCAGCACACCATGTCCGTAGCAGTTGCACCTCCCGAGAATAGCAGAATTAGCAAAGGGAGAGCAAGGATAGAACAGGGAATGTGAATAACTTAGCACTTATAGAAGTTGTAGAAGTAACAACAATAGGACTACACTAAATGCAATAATTTTGTTCAACAATGAACAAGAGGAGGGCCTGAAGCAGGGTCTATTTTTATCATATAAGACTCCCAGGCCCATCCTGCCCCACACCTAGAGCATGAGACCCTGATAAGGCCCCACCAGCCAGCATACAGAGTGGTGTTAAGTTGACCATACTGTCTCAGTTGTTCTTTTAATGTAGTAGGCCCAAAGTGCCTCTCTGACAAATTCACAAGACATCTCCTCAGCGAGGCCCAGCTCCCCCAAGCCCCCACTCCCTCGATGTGCCCTTCTTCTCTTACACCCACGTAGATACCGCAAGAACAGGGAACTCCTCAAGCTAAGAGGAACTCTTGTAAACTTATAAAAATTTCCCTGAAGTGACGCAAATCCTGTTCAATAGATGTTCAATTTCATTATGATTCACGGTCAAACATCAAGTGACCTTTTGGTAAGGAACGTAGTGTGGGTGTCACTTCTGTTTTCCTAATATTTCCAAGAAGTGACCAAAGTGCGTCATGCGGTCAAAGCACCTGATAATGTCGTGATTTTGTGGTCAATGGGTCATCATTGAAAGAGTATAAAGATCTGCTCCTCAGTCCATTCTACGAACTACCTTGCTGAAATGACCCCTTGGGTCATGGCGCATGTTTGGTTCCCCTCAGCCATCTATCTAGGATCCTTGGCTGAGGCTATAATGCTTAGTTTGATTTAAAAATGTTTTCTTCTCTCTCTCCTCTGCATTAGCTTAGTGTATTTTGAAATTTTCTCTTTCTCTCTTCTCTGCATTTCTATTGATCTAAAATATATTTGCATTGCATGAGTTTGTTCCTCATTCCAGAAATGTTTCTCTTTTTACGCTGTTTTGATTTGTGAATTTCATTGAAAGTTATATCAAAAGTGCCTTCTGATATTATGATTCTCTGTGAAAACAAAGTCATTCTATTTTGTATCCAATCACCTTTTTCTTGAAGCTGCGCCTTCTAATAAATTGTGTGAACCTTTTGGCTTGGTTTCTGTGTCTCACACGTTTGTTTCCCTTATTGTAGTGTGGGCATCTCTGAGCACCCCGGCTCAAGTTAAGCGGCCCAAAAACCCTCCCTCCAACAATGCAATGGCAGAGTACACACTTTATGGCTGCGTTTATATCACTATACTCCCTTCGATGTGGTGCCACCAACTCTGTGCATAGCATTCGAACTACACCTGTCTGTGGTCCCTTGCTGTCTACTGCCTTCGGCCTACACTGCGGTCGAGTAGGTCACACATGTGGAACTGAGTCGTGATTTCTGCATGGCGGAGTTCATATCATTGTACACAAGGAGACGAGTAAGAGGAAGACGCGGTTCAGTCCGGAGGTGAAAAGGACCAACGTTACGGAGGTGTTCGAACACTGCCGACAACTGCCCTGGTGTCACTAACTCTGTGCATCGCGGGCCAACGACATGTGGCTGTGGGCTGCTGCTGACCGCTGCCTCGGGCCTACACTGCGGTCAAGTAGGTCACACATTTGGAACTGAGTCTTGATTACACAATGGCTGAGTACACATGTCAATGCAGAGTTTATATCACTATACTCCCTTCGATGTGGTGACACAAAGTATGTGCATGGCATCCCAACCACGCGTGTCGGTGGGCCCTTGATGACTACGCATTCGGCCTACACTGCGGTCGAGTAGGTCACACATTGGGAATTCAGTCATGAATCATTTATGGCAGACTTATTTATTTATTTATATAGCGCCTGAATCGACCCCCGAAGGGGTATCTCTGCGCTGCGGACAGGCAACAAAAAAGCTGAGGGACTGGAACAAGATCAGAGACAAAAAAGAAAGGTCTTAAGGTGCTTTCTGAACTGGAGGTGGTCAGGGCATTGTCTCAAGTACAAGGGGAGCTGGTTCCAGTAAAGAGGACCAAGGTGGGAAAATGCCTTTCCACCCAATCTGGCCTGCCTAACTCGGGGGACCACGAGAAGGGATTTGGTTCCAGAGCGGAGGGATCTAGATGGTGTATACCGTGTGAATTTCTCGGCCAGATAGGTGGGGCCAAGATTGTTTAAAGCTTTGTGGACCGTGAGGCAACCCTTAAACTTGACCCGCTCATGTACTGGGAGCCAGTTTAGCTGATGGAGGAGAGGGCGAGAGGCAGTCCGGGGAGGGGCATTTAAGACCAGTCGCGCCGCAGTGTTCTGACTTGACATCATTGTACTGGCCTCATCGCAGACTGCATCCCCTTTCAGCTCCGATGCCACTAAGTCTGTTCCCCGACATCCATGGACACTTTCTGGTTGAACTTTGGTGGCGACTGAGTCTATGGACTGGGGCTTGTCTTCATCATCATGTCGGTGATACTGACTGTAGCATTCCACTCCTCCATTTGCCGCTTCCGGCCGGCTTCTGCCCTCTGCATCATGCCCTGGAGGACACCTTCCACTGTCCCCCGCAAACCTCTGCTACATTCACCTTCAAGATCGATGAGGACCCGCTCACCTCGCATGGCCCTATCTCACTGCACCGCAAGTCACCGTCCCGTGGCAGTGTGCCTGTGCCGGCCGCAGTGCATCTGGGGCCACTAACTCTGTGCAGCTCAAGTCATGGCCCCTATCTGATAGCATATTGGATGGCCTCTGGGTCGATGGACTGGGGGTCATCAAGGCCATGTGTCTGTGGCCCTGCGCTGTCCGCTGCCTCCGGCCTCAACTTCGGCCCACCTGGGCTCACACATCAAATCGAGTCCTGGCCTGCCCGGATGACGCATCACCGCAGGATGCACACGCCACCACCGCCAGGACCAACTCCAAACAACAGGTGCCAGAGTCGTAAGTGTCTTACTGCCAGACTATCAGAGTTGCTCACACCAGTCGTGGGTGCCATCATCAGCTTGTTCCCTGCTCAGCTCTTCAGGTGCCACTAACTCAGTGCACCACAAATCATGGACCATTCTGCTTGCATGTTGGGTGAACACTGTACTTTCTCCGGCTACCACCATGATGCTTCACAGTTGTTTCTGTTATGCTGGTGTTTTCTGTTTCCGCTTTAATTGTTATCACTGTTCAAGTTGTTGCCAGCACCAACGACTCCATGAGGGCTGGCTTACACTCACCCCACACTCATCCAGCACATGCGTCACTGTACATGTGACCATGCCAATAAAGGTGTCGAGCGTACGTGCCCGTAGACAGTTCAACAAACTATCTGAGTGTGTCCGTGTGCTCATGATGTATGCATTTGTGCCCCGGGCCCTACAACATTACATTTTGCCGTGTACAGAGGACGCAGCCATGTCACCACAGGCAGCGGGTGGGACATTGCACATGTAGCTTTGTCGTCCCCCACTCAATACGTAAGAGGAGTGAACTGGGCAGGCGTACGCCAGTCCAGCGTGGGGATGTGGATGATTATCCTGTGGCTCTGGGTGTGGTTCAGTACTGGAAATGTGCAAAGGCATGTGTCTCTGTCGCAGTGTGGGTCTCGGTTGGGGACAGTAGGTGGTCCCTGATGGGACTTAGACACCCACGTATGTGATCTAGTTCGGCTTCCATGAGGTAGTACCCCACCCGCACATGTTCGGCCACCCCCTTCTGGCAGTCTGACACCTGGCCTTGGAATGCGATGTGTGCTTCGGTGGGCTGTTGGGAGCCAGCCGGGGTGGTGGGTGCGTCCAGCTGTGTTGTCTGTGCAGGGGGTGGGGTATCCTCGATGCAGCGGTGCTGCCCTGCTCCTGGAGGTCGATTGCCTAAGATGTCCATGGACTGTTGTGGGGCGTCGGTGTCGGAAGTGTGGAGGTCCTCTTGAGCATCACTGTAGAGTTGTCTGGTCTGCTCTGCTGGAGGTGTTGTTTGTCCCTCTGCAATGTGAAGGGGAGATGCTTGTTGACATTGTGTTGGCATGTATGTTGCCTCATTGTTCAAGTTTACATACAGACTGCATGACAATGTACATTGTGACTGTTTGGGAGGGGCAGACTATTTGATGCGGGACAGTGGACATTTGGACTACATGACGTAGGTGAGGTTGTACATGTACATTTGCATCTCACAGTTTCCTGCTATGTCAGATGTGATTGCCCATTTTCTACGCACAGGCGGACCCAGTTGTGTCCTCTGTTCTGCAGTGTAGGTGTTGGACTGTGTACCACATTGACGTCCATGTGGGTGTGCTGTCATTGCTATGTGTGTGTGCTGCATTGTGTGGGAGTCGCACCTGCAGCTGTGATTTTGCTGGCCCTTATCCCTTGGAGGCGGTCTTTGGCTTTTGTGCTTTTGAGGTGCTGTGATGTTGGCGACTTGGGTCATTTGTGCTCTTGGACGGTTTTTGTACTCTTGTGCATTGTTTGTCTGCAGATGTGTTGTTGACGTCAGTGGTTGTTTGTGCAGGTGGATGTGTCAGAGTGTGACCTGCTCCTTTCCGGATGTGGTCCACACTCAGCCACCTCAGTCTCGTGGCATGCACAGTGTCATGGTGATTGTACTCCAGCCATGCTGCTGGTCATGTGGTGTCACTTGCATTGTCAGTGTGGCTCTCACATACGCATCTTTGCTGTGTTTCGCATGGGTGCATGTGTGTGTTGTTGGTGATGTGTGGGGTGGACCCCTTTGGGCACATGGTGGATGGGGGCCTATTTGATGTTTGTATCTGTGCTGCAGTGTGCCACAGGGATCAGAGACAAGTCCCAGGGTCATTGTGGGTGTGTGGTGTGCTACACGTCGTTGTGCATGTGTGCCATTGTGCTCGTCGCCCCCGTCCGCACAGTCCCTGTTCGTTACTCACCCTGTTGCTGTTGTGTCAGGTCATGTCGAGCAGTGTCCGGACTCCTGACTCCTTGCACCGTCTCCACACTGATGACTGTGGCTGCCATTTGCTCCAGCTCCTCCTGTGGCGCAGGACTCCCACCTCCATTCGCCGTTGCTGCCTTCCTGTTGGCAGCGGGTTTCTGCTTGGTTTGGCTTTTCACATCGTGCCAGCGCATCTTGGCCTCCTCGACACTCCGGCTGCATTCACGATGGAGTGCCATTTTTCTGTCTGTGTTGCCAATGACACAGTGGAGGTGACAGACAGTTGTTGTTGGTGCTCTGTCACCTCCGTGACGAGAATCCGGTTGTCATGCGGACTGTACCCCGTCTTCCTCTTCCTCTTCTCCTTGGCCTTCCCCGACCCCGAGGTTCCTTGCTGGTGGTCTGTGGGGCTTGTGGGGTTCGCGTTGACCTGGGCACTCGTTCCGGGTGCCTCCATGTTGGTACGCAGTTTATTTTGTTTATGGTGTGTTTTTCTTGTTCAGCTTTTATAATGCATTTTCCCGCATGACGCGTGGGGATTGCAGGCCTGTCGCTGGTTATCGCTGATTTTTGTATCGCGGTTGGCCTCATCGCAACTTTATTTGCATTCGTGCTTCGCATTTTTGCGGCGTCGCGTTAATTTTAACGCGGTCATTTGACGTGTTATCGTGGGGCTATCGCATGGTGCCGCCAGGTTGGGAATACTACGTTAACACGGCGTTGTTTTCCCGCGATAGACTGCGTTGTGCAAAGTTGCGTTAAGCTAAACTTGTGGTGGTTATCACACGTTCTTGAGAATATGCCCCTTAGTTGTTTGCATTCTGTTTCGTTCCTATATGTATGTACTAAGCAGTTTTTGATTGTGCGATTTCTTCTAAAAGAGAAAATAGGTTTGGCTAATTGCACGGCAATTTCTTTGTATCTTAGGGCCCCATTACGATTTGTCCGCCCGCCACCGTAAAGGTAAACGGGTCCCGCTAGGCCCATTAGGATGCGACCGCCACCCTGGCGGTCGCATCCCGCATATTTTACATTGCGGCGGGCGATGCTGGAAGCAGCACCCGCCGCAATGTAAAAGTTGCATTGACATGCACAACGTGACAGGCACTACAAACTTCAAACATAAACTCCTTATCCGTAACCCTGAAACACTCATTGTTGATAACTACCTCAGCCTCACCTCCCCCATTATAACCAACTACATCTTTTACTCCATACGTCCTTCCAAATGGAAAAGCATCTTCCTACAACACCTCCCAATCTCTAAATCAACCAAAATACCATATGGATTCAAAATATCCACCACTCCCTCCCCAGCCTTTCTTGGTGATATTGATATCTCCATCTTCAAAACAGGTAACATCCTCATACAAGCCACGGTATCCCACCATTCCATCTTCGAACACCACTTCAGCATTATGTCTCTCCTCCTCGACCACTCTGCGCCTAACACTCCTTCTCCCCTACTGAATAACGCCCTCCAATCTCTCCCTCCCCCTTTCCCCTCACTCCACCTCCACCCTCAACCATCCAGCTAACACCATCCTCCAACAATCGACTTCACCATCACCCTCCCTGGACCTCTCTACAGCAAATAACATCCCCCAACCACCGTTACCTACTTCTCATCCCCCTCTAATTTCCCTCTCTCCACTTAACACCCGGAACTCACACTCCTCGGACCCCTCCACTAAAAACGGTTGCCCCCAATCCCTGCCATCTACTTATCATTCCCCTCCCATAACCCCGCCTCTGCCTGACCCCACAACCTCTCTCCCCCTACCCAACTACTCACGTACTCCACCGTCCTTGCCCTTCAATCCCCTAACACAACTCCTCACCCCCTCCTCCTACCCATCCCGTACACCCTCTTCTCCTCCCCATCCCCCTATCCTGCCCCTTCAGGCCCTCCTAACTCCGCCTCCCAATCCTTTATCCCAACCCCCGATAAATACACAACCCCTCCACCCTAATATATCTGCTCTCCACTCACTCTATGCCCTTTCATCCTCTCTGACCACATCTCCTGAAGTTCTTAACCTCATGTCTAACCTAGCCCAACCCCTCACACCTTACAGCACCGACACCCCTCACTCCACACCCACTACCCTATCTCCCCCTCACACCTCAGTCCACCCTCCGCAACTAACCCAGACCACTCCCTACCATCAGATCATTCCCTCCCCCGCCCCCTCAGTACCTCCCTTTACCCTAATTGCCCCGAACCTACACAACAGTGAACTCGACCTATCTAATTTGATCACTGAACCCCTCCCATATAACAGCCCCGTCACCCCTCACTCCACTCCCACCACCCTATCTCCCCCTCACACATCAGTCCACCCTCTGCAACTAACCCATATCTTTCCCTACCCCCCGCCCACGCCCTTTCAGTACCCCCTCAACCCCAATTGACACGAGCCTACATAACACTGAACTTGACCTATCCAATTTGATTACCGAACCCCTCACACCTAACAGCCCCGTCACCCCTCATTCCACACCCACTTCCCTATCTCCCCCTCACACATCAGTCCACCCTCCGTAACTAACCCAGACCACCCCCCTCGGTACCTCCCCTCACCTTAATTGCCCAGAGCCTACACAACATCGAACTTGACCTATCTAATTTGATTACTAAACTCTCTCAATTCAGGAAAGATTTTATCTTCCACAGCTCCAAATCCCTCCCTCACCATAAAATCCCCACCCAGCCCCGCCCAAAAATCCCCCAGAAATACCCCCAAAAATTCCCCCGAAAATCCCTAACACCAAACACAATCATTGGAGATCGACTCCTCTCCGCTGCCGTATACATAGACCTCACCGCACCTCGAACCATCTCTCCCCGTCCGACCTCTCCGACCTATGCAACTCTTACCTTCCTAGCTTACCAACCACCAACTCTCCACCCCTACTCCCACATCCCTGTTATCTTAGGGACTAATAGAATCCCCTCCTCCCCCGCTTCCCCCAGACCACTGCCCCAACTCACGTCGATCCACACTTGCCCACCCACCTTATGCAACCCCACACCACTTACATGTATGCTGGTCAACTGTCGCTCTGCAGTCCAACATGCCACGGAAATTTCAGAAACTATCCTGAGTGAATCCATTGACATTGCATTCCTCACAGAAACCTGGCTCAAAGACCACTCAACGAGCATACTTGACCTACTCTCCCCCCCGGGATACTCTATTCTTAGAAAAGATAGACCTGACAGAGTTGGGGGTGGTCTAGCCATTATCTTTAAAAATGAACTTCAGCTATCCCTTGTCAATAATTCTGGCTACTCCTCCTGCGAATACCTGGAAGCTGAACTGACAACCCAAAATTCCCACCCAATTCGTCTACACAACATCTATCGCCCTCCGGGCCCCCCCCAGCCCTTCATCGAGGACTTATCTGCGCTCCTGACACAATCCTCACTATCCAACTCAAAAAATCTCTTTCTTGGGGATCTTAACCTCCATTGGAACGATACCGATGATCCCACTATCTCCCTCCTCACTAATCTACTTGAGATCAATGAACTCAAACAACTATGCCTGTCCCCGACACAATCCAAGGGAGCCATCCTTGACGCCATTCTTTCCAACGAAGATCTGGCCTCCGTGACCAATATCGTCCCCATTGACTGGTCTGACCATCACCTTATACTGTTCACCATTGCTACCAATGCAAATCTCCCCACCTCCAAAATTAACAGACCAAAGAAACTGACCAGAAATCTAAAACATATCCCCCGGGTGCTCTTGAGTCTAAACTCCAAGCTCAACTTCTTCTCATTCCCCCTCACAAAATGCTAATGAGCTCACTGAACACTTTAACAATACTGTCACTGGTATTCTTGACCAATTAGCCCCGCCGAAACTCAAAAACTAAAGAATGACCCCCTCCAACTCTTGGTTTAATACCGAGCTTAACAACAAAAGACGGTCACTCAGACTGTCGGAAAGAACCTGGAGACACCATCCCTCTCCCTCCCATCTTGCACTCCTCAGACACGCTAGATCCACGTACAAAAAACACATCTTCAAGGAAAAGGCATCCTTCTTCCGCACTCAACTTGATCGTGCCAAAAACAGACCTAGGGAACTCTTCAAAATCATTTGTAACCAAACTTCCCCTGCACCTCCAAATCTGATCGCCTCCTCAGCCAGATGTGAAGAAATTTCCCACTTCTTCTCGGAAAAAATAGCCAAAATTGATCAATCCTTCCATTCCACACAGCTCCCCTCCAACTCCCAATGCAAACCCGTCCTCACCTCAAATGCCTACTCCACATCCCCTCGACCAGCTGACCCTGCTACCTCTCCGGAAACCAACTACCCTAACTCACAATTAAAGAACAATGCCTCCTTGCTCAACTTCCTCCCCGTGACTGAGCTAGAAGTCCTTAAAATAATTGGTAATCTTAAACCGTCCTCCCACACAAAAGACCCCTTACCCTCTAACCTTGTCCCTGCCCTTAAGCACATCATCACCCCATACTGGACCACAATCATCAACACCTCTCTCTCCACTGGCTGTGTCCCCACCTCCCTTCAACTTGGACAAATCTCTCCCATAATAAAAACCCCAATGCTGACCCCAATGACCTAAACAATCTCCGCCCCATCACTAACCTCCCCCTTCTCTCAAAGGTCCTTGAAAAATGTGTCCTACTACAACTAGACAAACACATCGAAAACTTCAACCTACTTGATCCCTTTCAATCAGGCTTCAGGAAAGGCTGCAGCACCGAAACGGCAATGCTCAATGTCGTCGATGACATCCACCACTCACTTGATAATGGCGAGACGTGCCTTCTTATCCTCCTTGATCTCTCCGCAGCGTTCGATACAGTCAACCATTCAGCCCTACTTAATGTGCTTAGGACCCGTTTCGGCCTCAATGATACTGCCTACAAATGGTTCGTCTCCTACCTACAACACCAAACTCAGCAAATCAAAATTCAAAACTGTCTTTCTAAACCCACTCCTGTCTCCCTTGGAGTCCCCCAAGGGTCTATTCTCTCTCCCTCCCTCTTTAACCTCTTTATGGAACCCCTCACTCTCATTCTTAAACAAGCAGGCATCAACTACCACCTCTACGCCGATGACACCCAAATCTATTACAAGATTAAAACTCATGCCGACATTTTACACCTGAACAACACCCTCACCAAGATCCAAACCTGGTTCCACTCCAATCATCTCAAACTTAACCCTAATAAAACTGAAATCATTCTCTTCTCCCCTAAAAACAACCCTCTCCCCGTTCAATCATGGATCTCTGACCTTAACGCACTCAACTGCTCACTCACCCTGTCCAACTCCATCAAATCTCTTGGTATTTCTATCGACAACACCCTGACCCTTAACGTCCACATCAAAAACTCTGCTAAAGGAGCCCTCTTCACTCTCCGTCACCTCAAGAAAATCAAACCCTTTATACCCACCGATGATTTTAAACTTGTAGTTCAGTCACTTGTTCTTTCACGCATTGATTATGGTAACGCCATCCTCAACGGAATCCCCAAGGTCCACCTTGCTCCAATCAAAGCAGTGCTCAACCTTGCAGCCAGGCTCATTACAGACTGCAAACGCTTTGATCACATATCCCCGGCTCTCAAATCTCTTAAATGGCTCCCTATTGAAGGCAGATCTGCCTACAAAACTGCCTGCATCACTCATAAAGTCCTCCACCAAAACACTCCGCAGTACCTCTCCAAGAAACTCCTCATTGCGGGCACCACACGACCCCTGAGAAGCACCAACTCCCTCCTCCTTATACCACCACTGCATAAAAAGAAAGCCACACAATCACGCTCCTTCTCTGGTAATGCCCCTATCATCTGGAATGCCCTCCCAAAAACCTGCGCTGCAACCCCTCCTATTTCAGCTTCAAAAAGACCTCAAAATCCACCTCCTCAATTATTATTGGGGATCCTAACCTGTGACCTGCACTCGATCTCCAATTTCACCATGTTATATTAGTCCAGTAATACTTGTCCATTTCATGAACATCATCGGCCTAATTACTTGATATGTATAGCTCCTGCCCCTGTTTATCTATTTGATTCGTTTATCTATTTGTTTGATTTGTTTATCTATTTGATTTGTATATTTCACATATTGTTGTCATTATCTTTTATCTACTTATACGCCATGTTTGACTCAATTATTATTGGGGGTCCTAACCTGTGACCTGCACCTGATCTCCAATCACCATGTTTACATTTTGTCCAGTATTATCTGTCCATTTCGCGAACATCATATACCTAGTTACTTGAAGTGTAGCTCTTGCACCTGTATATTTATTTTGTTTTGTATATTTCATACGTTGTTTCATTATCTTTTTATCTACTTGTATGCCATGTTTGCTTTATATTATCTTCTCATGTAAAGCGCTCTGATACCTCTGGGTCTAGCCAGCGCTATATAAAACTTTTAAAATAAAATAAAAAATAAAATAAATAAAATAAAATAAAATGAAGGGGGGTACCATGGGTACCCCCCAAGTGCACCCCCTACCCCCCAACACCCAGGAGGCCCACAACAGGCCCCCAAAGCCAAAGACCGCATGCCTTTCCATGGCGGCATCGCCACCATGGAAAGGCACAAATACGCACACATCGTAATATGGCGGGCGGTGCCACCATATTATGGCCCAGGACCGCACGGCAGGCACTCGTAACGATTGCCTGCCTGCGGAAAAGCGGCGGACGGTCTTTCCGTCCACCGATGTACCCCCGCCATTGTAATGTGGGGGCGGGCGGGGAAAGATGTCGGGCGAATCGCCACTGCCGGTCGGGCGGTGGCGATCCGCCCGACATCATAATGGCCCCCTAAGTTCCTCTCTTTGAGTTCAAACAAGGAATCCCTGTTGTAATACTGAGCCCTTTCATATGCTCGCTTAACTAATTTTTTGGGGTAACCTCTAACAATTTTGTAGTCAGCTTATTAGCATGCGTATCAAAATCACTCATGTTCGTGCAATTGCGTCTGACTCTAAGGAATTGTCCAAAAGGAATGTTATCCTTTTGGCACGCCGGATGATTACTGTTATAATGTAACATAGTATTACGATCTGTTGGTTTGGTGTATAATTCAACTTGCAACAGACCATTGTCATTTTTTATTTTGATGTCCAGAAAATCACAATTGTTTTTATTGATAGATGACGTGAATTTCAAATTCACATCCCCTAAATTGAGCCACTCAATAAAATCTGTTAGATATTCTCTAGTGCCTTTCCATAGGAAAAAGACTTCATCAATGTATCGCGACCAATTTGATACATTTTCATAAAATGGGGCCGATACATTGAGGCAACATACAGACAGGCTAGGCTCGGAGCACAGGTCGCTCCCATGCTCGTACCTTTTACTTGCCGGAAAAAATCTGTTGAAGAGAAAAATATTGTTTTTGAGGATAATCTCCACACATTCGATGATAAAAGTTGCGTGTGTAGACAGATCTCCTAACTCATTTAAAAGAAGGCCCTTTACCATCTGGAGGGTATCATCCTGCGGTATGTTTGTATAAAGGGCCTCGATGTCGAGGGTAACTAACCATTGTGCCTCTGCATCATAAGAAAGGTTCTCTACTTTATGTATCATAGCAGTTGTGTCTTTTATGTAGGCTTTTTGTTGTATAACTAGAGGTTGAAGGAAAACATCCACATACTTGCTAAGTGGTTCAGTTAGTGAGTTTATACTAGAGACTATGGGTCTCATTGGGGGATTGTGGATGTCCTTGTGGACCTTAGGCAGGCCATACAATACTGGAATCATAGAGTTTGTATTCATTAAGAAGTTATATTCATCTTGACATATAATGTCATCCTCCTTGGCTAAACGAAGTAAGTTTGTAACCTGTTTGGTTAGGGCATTCCACTCTTCTCTATTGGATTTCTGATAATGGTGTTCATTATTCAGTAGAGTTCGCATTCTCTTGTTGTAGTCATTAGTGTCCATAACTACAATGCTTCCTCCTTTGTCTCCTGGTTTAATTGTGAGTTCCTTGCATCGTTCTAAATTTGTGAGGGCTGTACGCTGTTGGGGGGTCAAATTATAATCTATCCAGATTTTTTTGTTTAAAAGTCATCAATACCCTTCTCGACAACTCTTTCGAAGAGTTCTATGTCTTTGTTAACCATCTGTAATGGTGGTGTCCATGTTGATTTAGGTTTTAAACCTGATTTATTTTCAACAGGTATTCTCTCTTTCCCTTCAAAGAATGTACTGAATCTCACCTTTCTAAAAAGCTCTGTAAGTCCCTTTCTATATATTATCTGTCAACTGGAGAGGTAATGGCATATCCTAAACCTTTTTCCAGAGTTTCTATTTCGTCTTGTGTTCAAATCCTGCTGGATAGGTTGATTATTGGGGCTTTGTTCTCTATTCCCACCCCTTCTGACTCCTTGTCTTCATGTAGGTACGTTTCTGTATGGGGTTTGGGGGATAAAATCCACCTCTCCCCCTCCCTCTTCCCCGATTCTGCCCATAATTTGCTTGGCGCTGTTCTAAAAAAGAAAATGTCTCCCTACTGGTGCCAGGGACAGATTCTCTTTCCTTGTTGTTACGTGCATCCTGTGGGATATCGTTGTCTGAATCGGAGCTGGTATATGAGGTGTCGAAAAAGGTTACTCTTTTTTGGGGGAAATTTCTTTTGGGTTGTTGCCAATTATTTCTGTTATGGTACTCTTCTCTTGGTCTGTCATAGTAGTCTTTCTGTAGATAAGGAAAGACATATTCTATATTGTATTTAGTGACATCCTTCCTAAATTTATTGGATTTTTTATTAAGCAGATATTCCCTGTAACTGGAGATGTCACCTTGTATTTCTTCTAACTTTTTTTTAGCGTCTTCTAAAGAGGTACTCTCTTTTAGTTTAGTTTCCATCTCATCGATTTCCCTCTTTTCGATGACTATTACTTCGTGTGCTGTTTCAATTATAAATAACATCCAATCACGGCTACACCTGTTGGCTATGAATGTCCAATTTTCAATAAACTTTTCATTTTTTATAAATAGGCCTGGTTCATTTTTGACCTGTAATCCTTTGGGTATAATGTCTTTTTTGGAGTATTCAATCAGGAAATCTCCATGTAATTCAGTCCTGATTACTTTTTTCTTATAGTTCCAAATATTCCTCCATTGTTCCTCATCACTGTTCTTAATAGTAATAGAGGATATATTTTTAGAGGTACCGTTTATGATTTTGTTGAATTGGTCCTCTGAGAACCCATATGTTTTTAAGTGGTCCTTATTAAGTTAGACCACCACTCTTCCAGAATGTGAAGCGTAACAAGCTCCCCAGCTAACAAGCTGTGCGAAAAATGACAGAAAAGAATGGGAGTAACCCTGATGCTAAGAAAAGGGACGGGGTAGCAACGTAAACAAAACACAAAAATGTCCCTATTCAAGGATCTATGTTTTGGGCAAAAATCTCTGTATCTAAGAGCATGCCTCAATATGGATCATGTGCTATATCCAATAAACATCACAAACTATTTCAGTGTTTGCTATAGATTGTATCAACAAAATTCAGTGAGGAAGTTGTCAGTATATACTTAAAAACATTTATTTATAAAAACATATGTGAAAACGAGAAAAGCATTACCATTCTCACAAGATTAAAAACGTCTTCACATAGGAGAAGTTACAATACGTATTTAATGGACATATTTGATTACACATTTAAAATAAAAGAAAACTTAAAAGAGTCGACGCGGCGTTTTGGTGAAACGTAATTCCTTCACCTTCTTCAGGACAAAGTTTTCATAAAAATCTAAATAGCAAAAAACATGTATTAAAACACATGTATTTTTCGTCAATGATTTAAAATAGCAAACAATCTACTGAACCTATACAATATAGCACTTAATTTTAAATGTACACAAACACACAAATACTGTGGGCTAATCCCCTCATACAAATTAATAGCTTCATATAAGTTGCCTAATAATAAATATATGAAAATGACAATAACACATGATCCATAACTTTAGGGGGTTAGATACTGTTTGGACCCACCTATTCACATTCAATAAGACCTTGAAATCGAATCGTCTCTCAGACTTAAATAAATCAATCGATTTCTTTGTATCGGAAGGAGAAACTCATCCGAAAAAAGGAAAATGGAAGTGACCTAGAGGGAACCAAAAAGGTTTTTTAGGTGAATAATAAATATCAATTACCCAACTACATCTATATCCTCCTGGAAGCTGTCACGTACCTTTTTATTAGTACATAGAGCTTTCTATTCATTCGATAGAGCCACCGACAATTCTAATTCAAGGCTGTTTGAAGATGAGAGCCTAGACACTAAAGGGGAAAGTTATAATCACTCAACTTGTCTTAAAAATATTTTATTTGTACCCATTTATTATTACCCCTAAGGTTCTTACCGCTTAAAAATTAGACTGCATGTAGCTAATCTGTTGCACCGTGAATGTCAAATTTACTTCAAAGGATCAACGTTTTCAGCATTGTCGATACTATAAATCAAGAAAAACACATAAATGTGTTTTGGACTAAAATTGCTTAAGTTTGAAGTCAAAAACTGCTTGGAACTATACATGCAATAATACCTTTTTTCAGTCGCTTGAGATTCAAACTGGTGCTGGCACGTTAAAATGAAAATCTGAAATATTAAAAAGGCCCATAGTAATTATAATAAATTTAAAACAAAAAGAAAAAGAAAAAATACCTTATTTTTATTCCTTATTTTTATTTCTCTGGTTTGTTGTTGTTTAAAAATCTCTTTTGAATGGATTATAACGAAGACCATGGTAATATGTAAGTATTTTGTTAGTCAAGGAAGATTCAGAATTATTCCTCTGGTATGGCTTATACTTGCGTTTAAAGTGTCTACCAGATTGGTTTGGTAGCGTTGTAAATATTTAGTTACCAGGAAATTGAAACATTAAAATGTGTAAGCTCTGTTAGGGTTGCATCTTCAAAAGAAATTTTTTGTCTCTCTATAACTATAACGGTATACATACTAGAGTACTAAAGTGCAAAAGTGCAGAAAGGGCATATTATGCCACGATCGATACTATGTTAATAGATATCCTATTGGCTGGTTTGATGAAGCGACTAAGTTGTGCGCTAAACGAGCACCGCTTTAATGACAGTTAAGGGCGGTAACATCGCATCTCCATCACTTTGCAATCGTTGTTTGACAGTTAGGAAAATCTGGGCCTAAAAGCAATCAGCCATTAATTTTGAGTGGACTTTTTTGAAGACCATTGAATTCCTTCCAAACTTATTGATCTTCGCTGCAAATGTGTGTATGTTGCTGGAGGATTACACCCTTCTTATTTTGCCTTTTCTAACAGTAAAATAAATTGTGAATAAAAACATTTATGTTAATATAATAGTAAAATAAGAAATGTGGCAATCAAATTTCTGTTTCAGGAACATCAGGATATGGAAAGCAGTTATTTTGTTCTGCAGTCTAGATGTATTTGGCTATCTGCAAAAGGTAATAAGTATGATTTTATAGCATGTTACATTAATGTTTTGACTTATGAGATTGCATTGTTTTTTCATGTTCATGATCTTCCTTTTGAGAGCTGGACTGCCTTTTACTAGCTTTGGGCTTCTTTTTGAAGGGGATTGTGCTTGCTTAGTTTTTCAGACTTTCCAACCCCGCAGCAGTCAACAATCAGAGACAAACAAAGATAGGTGGTGTCTGGGCCACAGAGGAAGGGAACTTACAATAGGCAGTTGGTGCTTGGGTCACAATACTTTGGGACACTTGTGAGGAAATACTTTGAGTGTGACACACTAATGGGGCTTCTGTGGAACAGGAAATGTGAAAGCAGAAGACAGGTAAGCAGTGCATTTGGGTAAATCATGGGAGGAGTGTCTATTCACTCATCTGCAAACTGAATAAAAACATGTTTTCATAATTTTTATCCATTGGCCTGGGTTTCCGGCATAGATCCTTATTGGTCTCATAAACAAATGGATCAGGACTGGGAAAGGCAAGACCAGAAAGGCCAGGGCCAGCAGGACCAAGAAACACTAGATCAGCCAGACCAGGAGGAGTATAAAAAAAAACAGGCAGTTCAAGCCCTCTGGAAACAGTATCAGAAGGTTCACAAGAGTCAGAGTAACTAGGAGGACCAGTACCACTGGGATTAAAAGACCAGACCCAGAAGAATCGTTACTAAGAAGACCATGATTGATGGGACCAGGGTCAGATGGACAGGAACCAGGTGAAACAGGTGAATCAGGAGACCAGGAGGACTAGCATGAGGCAGAAGGACCGGGAAACTAAGAGGGTTAGTTAAACCAAAACCAGTGGGACCAGAACCAGAAGACCTGATACAAAAGGACCAGACAAAGAAATAAGAGAAGTAAAAGTCGGATTACATCCACCGCTGGGCTGTAGCAGAAGGATTAGTAACAGGCAATTCATAGAG
Organism: Calotriton arnoldi; assembly: GCA_963921515.1. NCBI lineage: Eukaryota > Metazoa > Chordata > Amphibia > Caudata > Salamandridae > Calotriton > Calotriton arnoldi. The sequence continues at coordinate 290,137 of CAWUFW010004481.1, read as the reverse complement.
ACTATATAAACAGGGTGAGCAGAACCAGGAGGACAGAGGGACCAGAATTAGGGTGGTGATGATGAAAAGGTCCATGAATGAGAGTCTGTAAAACAGGAGACCCAGCATCTAGAGGCCCAGGGGCAGGAGCAATTAGGAATGACGGCTAGACAGACCAGGAAATTCTAAGACTAGCATGATCTGAAGGTCGGAGACCATCAGAACTAGGAAAGGTTACAATGATCTGTGGTGGGATAGGACATGTTATTCTAGAATAATGAGAAGAAGGAGTAGGAGGGCGGGGTAAACGGGAAAGAGACTGGGAAGACCAAATGGGCCAGGACCAGAGCAAGGAGGACTAGGTAGGCTATAAGGATCATGCCCAGGAGGACAAGAAACATGGCTAAAAGCCCTAAAGATGAGGATCTATGGAACTGGAGTTCAGACTACCAAGTGGGGCAAAGCAATCATCTTGGCCAGGGTGAGGAAGATCAGATGTAAGAAGGCCACAAGGAAGACTAAGGGGACTGGACAAGGGTGGCCAGGAGGACCAGGACCAAAATAACCAGGTTCATGGGAGGACTAAAACAAGAAGAACCTGGCTCAAGAGAGCCAGGACCTGTGCCTGCAGTACCAGAGTACAAGAAACAGGTCCAGGACGGTTCACTGACAGAATATCGATGTACAAAACATTGTTGTTAAGAATATCGATGAAAAAATATAGAAAGCAAAAATATCGACTCCCTATACTTAAACAGGTAAGTACAAAAATATCGAGAAAAAAAATATCGATATAAGAAAAATAGTTGTACAAAAAATCTATTCTTAAATATATATCAAATAAAACAATAAATATTAAATATGTTAAATAATAAAATTAATATAAAAAATAAAGTAGATGTAATATACATTTTAACAAATAAACGTAATTAAAAGTTAAACACACATACATAATAATTAATATATATATTTACTGTAAAACAATTAATAAACAATTATTTAAATTTATCTTATTATTTAAAAATTATATAACAATTAACAAATATATATATATATATATATATATATATATATTTATATATCAGATAAAACAATCCTGCTCCAGCAAAGAAGAAGGCACGTACACGAGGCTGATGGAATAGGGCTTCTTTATTTTCTTAGGTCTCCCACGACCCCGCAATTTAAGAGAGACGCGTTTCGGCTGCGCAGCAGCCTTTATCAATCTATTTGGCGCCATAAACTGTCAAGTATTTATAGCCCTCCCCCCTCTAAGGCACGAAATAGACATAGAAGAAAAACTGTGCTATTTGAACAAAATACTGTTGCAGACATATTACTATGTATCATCAATATCACGATTCAAAAAACCAAATAATTAGCTGGTATAACATGCAAACACATGTTATCTGAAAAATGCATAGTGCAATAAATGAAAATACATATTTCGGCATAGTGCATAGCCAGCTTGCTTTTGACAAAGATTAAACGTGATAAACCTTCTGGTGCATGTACAGACAAAACATGTATTCCGCCTAAGTTGGGAGCATGTTATAATGACAAGCCGAGGTACAATTATATGTATTTCAAGTATGGCGCCAATGCCCTCTGAAAAAGCTACCCACATAAAAAATGAACCAACTATAAAAATACAATAAAATCATGCTGCATATGTCCTTCAGTTTTTTTTAACAGAGATCACAATATCCCGTAACTGTTAGATCTAAAACATGGTCTGCCAGGTTTGACCTATGATCTTTACCTCGGAAGCAGAATTATATTTGACACGCTTGTGCATACAGGAACAGACACACATATATATATATACCAGAATCAGGTATATATACCAATAACATAAAATATATTAACAAAATAACATTTTATTATAAATTAAAACATTAAACTATTAAAACTTAAATTTCCCACTCCAGTCAGTGCAACAGTAGGGAAAGTGTTGGATAGTAAAGTGGTAAAAATTACTATTCCCACTCCAGTGAGTGCAACAGTAGGGAGAGTGTTGGATAGCGGAGGAGTAAAAATTACTATTCCCACTCCAGTAAGTGTAACAGTAGGGAAAGTGTTGGATAGCGGAGGGGTAAAAATTACTATTCCCACTCCAGTGAGTGCAACAGTAGGGAAAGTGTTGGACAGCTGAGGGGTCAAAATTACTATTCCCACTCCAGTGAGTGCAACAGTAGGGAAAGTGTTGGATAGCGGAGAGGTAAAACTAACTATTCCCACTCCAGTCAGTGTAACAGTAGGGAAAGTGTTGGATAGCGGAAGGGTAAAAATTACTATTCCCGCTCCAGTGAGTGCAACAGTAGGGAAAGTGTTGGATAGTGGCGGGATAAAATTTACTATTCCCACTCCAATCAGCAACAGTAGGGAAAGTGTTGGATAGCGGAGGGTTAAAAATTAATATTCCCACTCCAGTCAGTGCAACAGTGGAGAAATTGTTGGATTACGGAGGGGTAAAACTTACTATTCCCACTCAAATAATTGTAACAGGAGGGAAAGTGTTGGATAGCGGAGGGCTATAAATTACTATTCCCACTCCAATGAGTGCAACAGTAGGGAAAGTGTTAGATAGCGGAGGGGTAAAATTACTATTCCCACTCCAGTGAGTGCAACAGCAGGGAAAGCGTTGGATTGCGGTGGGATAACAATTAATATTCTCACTACAGTCAGTTCAAAATCAAAAACACACAGTATTAACAACAACAAAAATATTTAAAAAACAAAATAAATAAAAAAATATATCAATATGTTAAACATTAAAACACAAATATAATTAATATTAAAAAGAAATTAAAAACCATATTATATTGTTAAATACATATAACAAATACCTACAAATGTTATATTAAATAAAATAAAAAATAATTTTCAAACAAATAAATATTTATAATTACAAATTATTTAGAAACAAAAACATTAATTATTACATAATTTTTTTTTTTTCCACCCTATAACGCCACACAATTCACAAACCACATCTAAATTTAAAAAAATGTTCTTCCATAGTTAACATAATTAATTACTAATTAAAGAAATATTATCAATTAAATAAATTAAAACTCATACAAATTAATTAACTTCCCACACTTTACCCCTATAATCCCCACAATGCACAACAAAAATTAAACTGTAAAAAAATTAATTATAAAATTAAAACTTATTTTCAATTAAGTAAAATTAATTTACTCCCTCCCTTAACCCCTATAATAGTAAAACTCACACACAAAAAAATTTAAACAAATACTCTAATTTAATATCAATTATTTGAATAATAATGATTATCAACTAATTATTAATTGATTAAACATAAATTACTTCCCACCCTTTACACCTATAAACCCCACAACCCACACCTAAATTTAATTACCCAATTAGCATATTTAATAATCAAATAATTAATTAATATTACTTAACAACTAATTAATAATTATCTACAAAGAAATTACTTCCCACCCTTTACCCCTATGAACCCCACAACCTGCACCTAAAATTAATTACACAATTTCCATACTTAATTTACAATCAATTAATTAATATAAATTATCAGCTAATTATTAATTAATTAAACATAAATTACTTCCCACCCTTTACCCCTATAAACCCCATAACCTGCACCTAAAATTAATTACACAATTTCCATAATTAATTTTCAATAATTTAATTAATATAAATTAACAACTAATTATTAATTAATCAAAAATATTTCCCACCATTTACCCCTACAAACCCCACACCCCAAACCTAAATAAAATTACACAATTACCATAATCAATGACCAATTAATTAATTATTATTAAGTAACAACCAATTAATAATGAAGGAAGGAAGAAAACGAGGATCTTGACCAAGGACATCATGACCATGATAACTGCAAATGAGATGAACTGGCCACAGGGCCTAGGACCAGGATGGCCAGAAGAATGAGGAACAAGATGGCAAGGCCCAGGTGACCTGAACTAGGAGGACCATAGCCATTTGTTGTAGAACCACAAAGACAAGGAGTGAGAGGACCAGGACCAGAAGGATCAGGTCCAGATCCAGGAAGTGTAGGAAGATTAGGATCATAAGGATTATGGCTGGCAGGACCAGGGGACCAGAATAAGCAAGGAAGATGACAGGGCCAGTCCCAAGGATACCAGGATAATCCGAGCCAGAAGAACCAGGACCAGATCAATGAGGGGAGAAGGAACAGGACCGCAAAGACTAGATACAGGTCTAGGGGTTCCAGAGTACCAAGTGGCAATGACGTATAAAAAAAAGTGATGGATGTAATGCTTGAGTTAATTTCAGCTACTGGCAATTACTCAGGGCAGCATCCCAGTCCATAGTTATTTTGCACACCATGACACCCTAGTTTGCACCCAACCATATGCAAATTAGTCTTGACCCTGTTCCAATTGGAACAGTCAAGCCTGAACTGTCAGGCCAGGTCCTCCCTGAACTTGGACACAAACAACCTAAGACAGGTTTCACCCTTTTTAGGGCTCATCAATCAAGTTTGGCTTGATTCAAGTGGCTTAGTGTGCACATGACCCATGCCAAAGCCTTAATCAGGGAAGACTATAATAGGAAGACAAGCACTAATCAAACAAGACCGACAGTGAAGAAGACTATTAGAACAGGACCTGAAGAACCAGGCGCAAATGCCCAGGCAACCAGAGCCAGCAGTACAAAAGCTAAGAGGACCAAGGAAAGGAGAACCAGTGGGACCACAACCAAGGGGACCAGGACGATCAAGTCACAGAGGCTCAGGAAGATCAAGACCTGACATTCCAGCACAAGGAAGACCAGGGCAAGGAGGAAAAGGAAGACCAAGACAAGGGGGAGGGGCTGATGACAGAAGCCAGGATGACCATGCCAGACAGTTAAAAACAGGATGGCCTTAAGAAGGTGGATCAGTACTAAGTGGATGAGTCCCTGCAGAATCAAGAGGAAAAGTAGCAGGAGGACCAGGGTCAAAAGTGTCATGAGAAGATGAAGGAGGTCAAGAAGAACTAGTCAGATCAGGAACAAGTGTACTAGGACCATTGGGACCAAGGACCTTATGAAAAAAGATTAGCTGAACTAGCAGGATCATCAGGACCAGGAACAGGGCTAAGAGAACCAAGGGGCAAGATCCAAGGGGACCAGGACCTGAAGTACCAGTTGGGGTAGGAGAACCAGACTGGCAAAGATCAGGGGGACCAGGACAACAAGAGCCATGATGACCAATGGTACCAGACCAGGCATAGACCAAGGGGAACTAATAAGGAGAACCAGGACCAGTGGACAAAAATCTATGTGGACCAACATGACAGAGACGAGGGAGAAGAGTTTCAAGATCACCCAAACTAGGAGGATTAGGAATATCAGATCTAGGAGAACCAGGACAACAGGGCCAGGTGGATAAGGACCCATGTGATCAGCAGGATAAGGGTAGATAGGATCAGTCTTACCAGAATCAGGTGACTCAGAAAGAGTCAATACAAGAAAGGGCCAGGAGCATGGTCAGTGTCAGGTAGTCATAATGAAAGCCACTAACCTCCATCAGATGATCAGCAGGGGCAATGTATGATGCTAGTATACCTTTTTCTCCCTGCTGGTGTCCCCTGGAAGCTGATAATATGAAACTCGATCATGAGACACCACACAAGGGAAAGGGAATAAGGGATAAAACAACAAAAAGACATTGCTGTAGAGAAATCGACAGCGCAGTCCCTGTGAGGTAAGATGGACTAGGTCCTCTTCTCCCTAGGACTTGCAGCCTGGTAACTGTGCACTGTAGTGAAACATAATGACATACATAAGTATAAGGTGTAAGGTAATCTAGAATGTGAAATACTTCCCGTATTGAACCTTACTTACATTCCACACATACAGCAGGCATCCAAGGCGTATCGCCATTAGTCTGATAAGAGCAAGGCGTAAGAACCACAAGTCTCCACAGATAATAAATGATCGCTCATAAGAACTTATCTGTTGCTTGGTTCCAAGTGCCCAGTCGCACCGTAGATAAAGGGTAGCCTGCTGAGAGCTTCCACTCTTTAAATAATCCTCCGAAGTAGAAAGGTAAGTGCTTCAGCGCGATGAGAGAAGAATGAACACAAAATCAGCAGGAGCACCGGAAAAAAAATAGAGTAGAAAAACAAACAATCCAGTGGGCACCTGCATGTGGGGTGGAAGCAAAAAACAGGATATCAGAACGCTAGTAGCTCAGCCAACGATGAAGAGAGTGGATGCAATCCTAGAAATATCTGCAAGCTCACCTGAACGTAGACCGGAGAAGCCAACGGTGAAGGAGACCTCTGCGGTTTTGGCAATGTCTGCATGCTCTCCTGAGCACAGACCGGAGAAGCCGACGGTGAAGGAGACCTCTACGGCTTTGGAAATGTCTGCACGCTCTCCTGAGTGCAGACCGTTAAGCCTGATGCGTGCCTTGGACTTCACAGAACAGAGCGCACCTGGAACGGATGTTTCCTGGTGGGTTTTCGCTGGACGTTGAAACTCGCTGAAGGCTTTTCAAAAAGAGGTAGAGTCTGACGAGGCCGACTCGTATTGTCAAGCACCTGACAACACGAGGGCCGGGTCTTTTATACTTTTAAGCACGGACGTATTTCCATGTCATCAAACAGGAAAAAAATCCCTGAAGGTTTTCTGGGATTCGTAGTTCCAGAATTCTTAGGGCTGTTAACATTCATCAGCCTACTCCTGTCTCATACATGCACACTTATAAACAGGATTGGATTATTCTTGCGTGTGTGTTATGTTTGTGTATCAGAGTCATAACAGAACCCCCCACAAAGACCGTCGTCCCGGCTGTCTACCAGGCTTGGAGGGATGCTGCGTGTGGAACCGCCTCAGAAGAACCGGACAATGGAGATTGCGTTTTGGCTCCCAAGTCCTGTCTTCGGGTCCGAAATCTTTCCAGTCTACTAGATAATGCACTTGCCCTCTCACTAGCTTGGAATCTAGGATTTGTTTAAACTCATACTCTTCCTCCCCTTCAACATCCAAAGGTAATGGTTTGGAAAAGAGTCGGGTCTGGGCAGGACAGGGTCGCAACAAGGACACATGGAACACAGGGTGGATATGCCAGGAGGAAGGGAGAGATAACCTCATGGCCACAGAATTTATCACCTTCTCTATTTTGTAGGGTCCTAGGTTCATTCTATTATTTCCCTTGATATGCAAGTTCTTGGTACTTAGCCACACCTGATCCCCCATCCTGTAGGAAGGTTCTTTGTAACGTTTTTTATCGGCTTGGTGTTTCCCTGATTCGTGCGCCTTCTCTAACTGTTGTTTTGCATCTTGAAGCACGGCTCTTAAGTGAGCGTGGTGTTCCTGGATGGAGGGATGATTGGACCTAACGGGCCATTCAAAAGGTAACATGTTAGGATGATATCCATTTAGACAGTAGAACGGGGAACATCCTAGGGAGGAGTGCTTGGCGTTATTATATGCAAACTCTGCCGTCCACAACAGCGTACTCCATTCCTCTTCGTTTTGCAGAATGAAACAACGTAGATACTGTTCCAGAGTTTGGTTCAGCCGTTCCGTCTTCCCATCTGTATGTGGGTGGTAACTGGTGGAAATGCGCGCATCCACCTTCATGGTCTCGCACAACGCTCTCCAAAAGCGTGAGGTAAATTGAGAACCCTTATCGGTGATGAGTACGGCGGTTATGCCGTGAACAGGCATGACATGCTGCGGGAATGACTGGGCTAATTTTGCTGAAGTGGGTAACTTGGTCATTGAAAAGAAATGTCCCATTTTGGTTAGGTGATCTATGACCACGAGTATAGTATTGTGTCCCCGACTCGGAGGTAGTTTGACTATAAAGTCCATGGACACTGTGTGCCAGGGAGCCAGAGGTATGGGTATGGGCCGCAACAATCCTACTGGTTTTTGGTGACTGGCTTTCCCATGAGCACAAACCGCACACTCAGTGGCGTACTGTGTGGTGTCAGTTTGAAGTGAAGGCCACCAAAAGTGGCGCTTTATGGCCTGAATGGTTTTGCGTATACCCAGATGTCCTCCTAAGATAGAGTCATGAATCCAGGACATTACCTGGCACTGTAAGGGGCCTTGGGGGATGTATAGCCTTTGGTCCTGGTATAGCAGGTTGTCTTTCAGGATACGGTGTTCCGGGTCTTCATCCAACCAGTTTTGATGATCCACGTCATTGAGGCATGTTCTTAGATCTTCTAGGAATTCCCTGGTGGTAATCAGAGCGATATTCTGTTCAGATTTGGAGAAAGACGCCTTCTGGAGGATCTTGGGGGGTTCTTCGAACATGGAAAGGCCACTCCCTGTGAGATGGGAGGGTCTAGAAAGGGCATCAGCCTTGCTGTTTTGGGGGCCTGGTCTATACTTTATGATAAAGTCATAGTCTGAAAAGAAAAGAGACCAACGTAGCTTCCGAGGGGTAAGTGATCTTGCAGTTTTGAGGAATAACAAATTCCGGTGGGCAGTATAGATTTCGATGGTGTGTTGGGCACCTAGCAGATAGTGCCTCCATTCCTCACAGACCCGCTTGATTGCTAAGAGCTCTTTATCCGTGATGTTGTAGTTGGTTCGCATGGCATGAGTTTCTTGGAATAAAACGCCACTGGATGTACCTGTCCTGTATCTGGATGCTTCTGAGACAGGACTCCTCCTAAGGAGTACTGAGACGCATCTGTTTTCACCACAAAAGGGAGCGTCACATCCGGATGTCTTAAGACAGGGGCCTGCGTGAAACATCTTTTTAGTGCTTGAAACGCCTGTTCGGCTTCGATGGTCCATACGTACAGAACTCACTTCCGCAGTAAACGAGTAATCGGTTGTACAACTCTGGAGAAGTCCTTTATGAATCATCTATAAAAGTTAGCAAAGCCCAAAAAACTTTGCAATGCCTTCATGCAAGCGGGGGCATACCATTGAGTAATGGCACGTACTTTACGGTCGTCCATCTTCAGCCCTCCAGGGTTGATGATGTATCCCACGAATTCTATTTCCGTGACATGGAACAAACACTTTTCCAGTTTGGCGACTAAGGAATGTTGTGCCAGTCTATCCAACACTGCCTTTACATGCACATGTTCTTTCAGAGTTGTGGAGTATATAAGAATGTCATCCAGCAGGCCCCTCAAAACCTCGTCCATAAAATACTGGAAAGCAGCAGGAGCGTTGCACAACCCAAAGGGCATCACTTGATATTCGAATAAGCCGAATTTGGTTCAGAATGCCGTTTTCCATTCATCCCCTTATTTCACTTTGACTAAATGGTAGGCTCCTCGTAAATCCAGCTTCGTGAATATCTTGGCCCCCTTTAGCTGGTCGAGTAACACGGGGATGAGGGGCAGCGGGTAAAGATTCTTAGTAGTAACCCTGTTGATTGCCCTGTAGTCAATGCAAGCCCTGAGACCACCCTCTTTTTTAGATATAAAGAACAGCAGAGATGATGCCGGAGAGGAAGAGGGTCGGATAAAACCTGAGGCCAAATGCTCATCCAAATACTGTTGGAGATACACGGTCTCTGGTTCTGTGAGGGCATAGATCCTACTGCATGGAATGGAGGCACCAGGAATCAAATCGATCTGGCAGTCGTAGTCTGTGCGGGGGTAGTTGTCCGGCATCCTGCTTACTAAACACGGATCAATAGGGTGTATACTCTTCGGGTCTTCGGGTAAGGAGGTAACACAACACAAGGACTTCTCAGCGCACCCAACAGACAGTAAGCGCGCGGGTGTGCCTATGGCCTCCTGTTGGAGCACCCTCCCCCTGGTACAGTGTTCCAGGCAAAAATAGGAATCCATCTTGATGGTTCGGGCTTCCCATTTAACGCTGGGGTCGTGATGCGTGAGCCAAGGCATGCCTAGAATAAGGTGGAAATGGGGGCGTCGATCAAGTCAAACTGGATTCGTTCGTAGTGATTTTACCCCACTCGCATTAGGAGGGCCTGTGTGTGGTATTGCACCGGCCCGGATGTCAAGGCGGTACCATCCCCCGCTTTTACCGGCTTGGGGGCTTCCTTCCTGATGCAAGGGACTCCTATCTCGTGAGCATACCTTTGATCAATAAAATTGCCAGTGGCCCCGGAATCCAATAAGGCATGCACCTCCAACTGAACCTCCGTAGGAAGAAATAACGTGACATATACGTTCATATGAGCCACTGATGTCTGGATGGTGTTCGCCACTGGCGAAGAGACCTCATTTTTCAGTGTTATCGAACAAGGGATCTCCTTCTTGCTCAAGTTTTCTAGTTTTCTGAGTCCGATGTAGAATGGGCCGCCATAGAAATCCTTTCAGTGGGTTTTTCTCGGTGGGTCGAGTTCTAGCCCTACACTCTCTAATGAAGTGCTCGGCTTTGCCACAGTACATACATAGTTTCTGCCTACAACTTTTCTCTAGCTCATCTGGACTGAGAGGTCCGGGTATGCCATTCGCTTGCATAGGTTCTGTTCCTTTGGCCCCACGGGTGTGATCCTCTAGAAAGGGCTTAGGACGGGGCATGTAGTCCTTGGTTTCTGTTCTGGACCTGTCCCCTTTTCTTTCCTGGAGGCAGTGATCTAACTGAACAGTGAGGTCTATCAGTTCTTCACAACACTGGGGCAAATGTACTACCTGAGCTAGGAGATCTTTCAGCTCCCCTCTTGACCCTTGATAAAACAGAGAGGTTCTTTTTTCGGTCGACCAATCGGTTTCTACCAGGAGTCTCTTAAACGTGGTGATGTATGTAAGTAGGTCCTGTGAGCATTGTTTCAAGGCTATCAGTTCCCTATTTAGGGATAGCAGATGCGCTTTTCTATCAAAAAGCTTCCGCATTTCCGTGCAGAAATCAGAGAAGTGGTAGAGTAAGGGGTCATCTTTTTCTATTAAAGGTATCGATCAGCTAGCTGCATTCCCTCGCAAATAAGACATAATGAATGCAGTCTTAGCCTGGTTCCTATTGAACACAGAGTGTTTACACAAGAAGTGCAACCGGCACTGACTCAGGAATATCCCGAACTTCTTTGGATTCCCAAAGAAGCGTTCGGGGGGTGCCAATGGTATTTGTACAGGTTGAACTTGCATGGCAGGGGAACTTATGGGTAGTGAGGTGGAAAAATACCCTGCTCCCGTTTACCCCCCAGCCTGTGCAGTTGGTCCTGTGTGGGATACTGAGGTCTGTGGAGGAGGTAGTGTCTACCCTCTAATATGTGAATCCCCATGGGTATCGGTTCTGTCTTTCCTGGACAACCCCGTTAATTCTCTCCTCATAGATCCTAGTTCATTACGTAGGTCTTGGTTTTCGTTACGAAAAGGGTCAACCTCAATCCGTAACGTAGTCATGGTTTCTAGGATGGAAGTGAGCACCGTAGTGGTATCCATCGCCCGGGCTGTAAAATTTACGTGGGCTTGACAATCTGTCAAGTAGTCAGAACGAAAGCCACTAACCTGCAACAGATGATCAGCAGGGGTGATGTACGATGCTAGTATACCTTTTTTTCCCTGTTGGTGTCCCCTGGGAGCCGATAATACACAACTCGATCATGAGACACCACACAGGGGAAAGGGAATAAGGGATAAAACAACAAAAAGACACTGCTGTAGAGAAATCGACAGCGCAGTCCCTGTGAGGTAAGATGGACGAGGTCCTCTTCTCCCTAGGACTTGCAGCCTGGTAACGGTGCACTGTAGTGAAACATAATGACATACGTAAGAATAAGGTGTAAGGTAATCTAGAATGTGAAATACTTCCCCTATTGAACCCTACTTACATTCCACACATACAGCAGGCATCCATGGCATATCGCCATTAGTCTGATAAGAGCAAGGTGTAAGAACCACAAGTCTCCACAAATAATAAATGATCGCTCATAAGAACTTATCTGTTGCTTGGTTCCAAGTGCCCAGTCGCACCGTAGATAAAGGGTAGCCTGCTGAGGGCTTCCACTCTTTAAATAATCCTCAGAAGTAGAAAGGTAAGTGCTTCAGCGCGATGAGAGAAGAATGAACACAAAATCAGCAGGAGCACCGGAAAAAAAATAGAATAGAAAAACAAACAATCCAGTGTGCACCTGCATGTGGGGTGGAAGCAAAAAACAGGATATCAGAACGCTAGTAGCTCAGCCAACGATGAAGAGAGTGGATGTGATTCTAGAAATGTCTGCACGCTCTCCTGAGCGCAGACCGGAGAAGCCGACGGTGAAGGAGACCTCCGCGGCTTTGGCAATGTCTGCACACTCTCCTGAGCACAGACCGGAGAAGCCGACAGTGAAGGAGACCTCTACTGCTTTAGAAATGTCTGCACGCTCTCCTGAGCGCAGACCGTAGAGCCTGATGCGTGCCTCGGAATTCACAGAACAGAGCGCACCTGGAACAGATGTTTTTTGGCGGGTTTTCGCTGGACGTTGAAACCTGCTGAAGGCTTTTCAAACAGAGGTACAGTCTGATGCCGCCGACTCGTATTGTCAAGAACCTGACAATACGAAGGCGGGGTCTTTTATAGTTTTGAGCACGGACTTATTTCCATGACATCAAACAGGAAAAAACACCCTGAAGGTTTTCTGGGATTCGTAGTTCCAGAATTCTTACGGCTGTTAACATTCATCAGCCTACTCCTGTCTCATACATGCACACTTATAAACAGGATCAGGTTATTCTTGTATGTGTGTTATGTTTGTGTATCAGAGTCATAACAGACAGGAAGACCAGGGCCAGGAAGAACCATAGGAGAACCAGATTCAGGAAATCATAACTAAGATGACAAATGGTAGCTGGACCAGGGCCATGATAAGCAACCCAGAAAAGGAGGACTTGGAACAGGGCCAGGAGGAGGACCAACATGAGAAGGCATAGAAGGACCAGTAGGAGACGGAAGAAGGCCAGCAGCAGGAGGACACCTATGGTATTCTAGTATTCTGTACTAGGTTATCCCTTTTGTAAACAGTACTTATTAATTTTTCTTATGCTGTCAACCCCTAGAAACCCCCACCCTTTTCAGCCTACTTATAGAACTGGTAAGTATTTGCTAAAAAATAGAGCATTCAAAGAGAATAAAAAGCCATAACTGATACACTTTGACATCTGGGTGACAGCAGACACTATCTGATGCTGGTACAGTAGTCTGAGGTTGGGTCAGAGGGCAGAGTTTCTGAAACTTGGAAGGGAAGTCTAAAGGTAGATGGATGAAAAGGATTGTGGTCTGTGAAGGATGGCAGAAAGGGTTCAAGAAACTCACTGGGCTGGACTCAGCAAACATAGTTCATGTCTAACAAAGGAGGTCAAAGTGCTATGGCCATAAGCAAAGGGTAGCTCAGTATCATAAGCAGGCTCAGAGGAGCAGAATGGGGTGGGGGTGAAGAAGGCTCCTGATGGATCGTCTCAGAAGGCCCACAGAGGGACTCTGAGTAACCATGTACTCTGAATGGCATCTGTGATAGCACTATGGCCATAGGTGATATCTTCAGCATCAGACAAGTGGATTGCAATAGTCTGGAGGCTAGATGAAGGGTAGAGATGCATATATGGTAGAAGTGTTTAGGATGTATGTTTGATGTCCCCATGTTTATCATGACATATGATGGAAAGTAGATACAGCTTCACCAGACAACGGAAGTTTATTGATTGTATCCCTGTGGCTGGAGGGTAGAAACCCAGAGACTGAAGTGAGGGAGGATGAAGAAAATGCTACGTACAGAAATTCAGTTAGGTCTTTGCTTGCAAAGGGCTGGTGATTAGTTCTTCCTGAGCTACAACATAGGGTAGATGGTATGAGTGGGGGTAGGTCAGGGGTTTCTCTTGTTAAAGGCAGCAAAATTTCTAAGGAGGACCGGCTCTTTTGTCTGTGCCTGATGACCACTTCAGAAAGGATGATGACAGCAAGATGCTGGGATCTCATGCTTCATTATGTACTTATTTTGGATAATCTGGCTTTGAGTTAGCACCATTGTTACTTCTGTGGGAGCCATCTCCTAGTGCAAAGGCTGTGTCTAAACTTCAGCCAAAAAATTAAAGTTTAAAGAGAATCACCACAAATCAGTTTTGAATTCTTAGACAGTGGATCCACATCCCATGCCTGGAAAATGAGTATACAAGTGTAACTGTGAAATGATTGATCTGTAGGTCACAATAATGGAAGTAACAAAAAGTCTGTTCATTGTTATGTTATGTTATGTTAATTTTAATTTGTAAGGCGCAACAGCTACCCAAAAATGGTTTCCTGCCGCCAACTAAGAAGGACCAGAAGGAAGGCAACGATTATTGATTAAACAGCCAAGTTTTTAGGCTTTTACGAAAATTTGCATATACATTTTCATTGCGAAGCCGCCCAGGGAAAGAGTTCCACAAAGTGGGGCCTAAGTAGGCAAATGATCGACCGCCTGTACGTGACAGTCTAATTCTAGGTACAGAGAACTTCGCCCGAGTGGCAGAGCGGAGCGCACGTGAGGGCAAGTAGGGGTGAACCAGAGCCTGCAGGTATTGAGGGGCCACTCCAGATTTGATTTTGAACATGTAGCTCAGGGCCACCCTGAGCCAATAAAGGTCACGCAGAGAGCCTGAGATTGAGGCAGTTCTGGGAACCTGACAGATCAGTCTGGCGGCAGAGTTCTGGACTACCTGTAGCTTGCGCGTTACCTCCTTATTTGCTCCCAGATAGAGGATGTTGCCGTAGTCCAGTCTTGAGGTAACAAGAGCTTGGACCACGGTTCTCTGGGTAGAGCTGGGCAGCATCCAGATAATCTTTTTGAGCCATTTCAGTATGGTAAAGCAAGTTGCAGCCACCTTCACTGCTTGGTTTTTCATAGATAATAAGTCGTCTATGATGAAGCCTAGATTGCGAATATGGCGAGAAGGTTGAGGAAAAGTACCCATTTCATTGGGCCAATGTTGGGGGCCCCAGAGGTCTTTATTCTTCCCCAGGATCAAGACCTTCGTTTTCTCCCCATTGAGTTTAAGAAAATTAGCCTGCATTCAAGATGCAATATTACGCAGACCTAGCTGTAGAGCAGATGTCACAGATGCTTTCTCAGCAGAGAGGAGAAGATAATCTGGGTGTCATCCGCATAGGAGAACAAGGACAACCCAGCCTCTTCTGCAATGTTGGCTAAAGGTCTGACATACACATTGAACAATAAAGGGCTTAAAATGGAGCCCTGAGGTACCCCCTAGGGGGAGACATGCTTATTGGAACAGGCAGCTGGAGAAAAGACCTGGAACGTGCGATCAGTGAGAAAAGAAATAAGCTAGTTAAGTGCTGGTTCAGTAATACCCAAGGATCGTAAGGCCTCCACTAACACGGTGTGAGAGACCTTGTCAAAGGCTGCGCTTAAGTCAAGTAGTATGAGGGCCACCGTAGCTCCTGAATCTAGATGGTGTCGCAGCCTTTCCGTGACTCCAAGGGGTGTCGTTTGGGTCGAAAAGCCGGCTCTAAAGCCTGACTGTGATGGATGTAGAAATTTTTGTGATTCGACAAATTGGGCTAGTTGAGAATTTATGTGCTTTTCAAGGATTTTTGAAAAGGCCGGAAGCAATGAGATAGGCCGGTAGTTAGAAGGCTGGTCCGGAGCAGCATTGGCCTTCTTTAAAAGAGGAAGTACCATTGCGTGCTTCCACTCTGGAGGAACTGTTGCTTCCTGTAAGGAGGCATTCAGCAGTTCCATGATTATCAAGAGTGAAGGCGTCTCAAGCTGTTGAAACACCGAGATTGGAAGAGGATCTCGAGGTGAACCAGATTTAATGCTATCTAAAATCCGTTTGAAGGAGTTCATATCTAGTGGGGACCAGGATTCAAGTGTAACCCTAGATTCTGGTGCCTCTTTAACTCGGTAAGAGATGGCCCTGGCTGCAGGAGAAAATAAAGATGTTTGTTGGAGGAGGTTATCTAGTTTCCTGTCCTTCATTTCAGAATATATTTTCTCTACTTTATGGAGAAAATATTTAGCCAAGTCTTCACATTGTCGACTATTTAGGGCAGGAGGCATGGCTTGGGTTTCAGAGCCCGAGAGCTCTTTGACCATTTTAAATAGTGTCTTGGAACAATTCAGCGCACTAGAAATAGTCGAAGTGACATATTCGGCACGAGCCGATTTGCAGAGAGTATGTTAGTCATTTTTAGCCTTTTTGTATGCAAGTTGGTATCAGACGCATAGTTCCTCCTCCAGCGTCTTTCCAAAACTTTGCATTTTGATTTTTCCAATTTTAAGTTCTCAGTGAACCAAGGTGCAGGAGGACGATGGTTGTTCACCTTCTTAATAGAGGGAGGAAGACAGGTATCAATGGCCTTTAAGAGCCACTTTTGAACGGCACCCGAAAAAGTAGTTAACATTTGTTTGGTTATAGGGACATTGGAGGATAAAAGCTTATTAAGGACTTCAATATCTAGTCGTCCCCAGTTCCTAGTAGGTTTGCTAATATTACTGGCAACTGTAGGTAGATTTGCTAAGATCTTAAAGCGGAAGCTGACCGCAAAATGCTCAGACCAGCATAAAGGAAGGGCTGGTGAGCATTGAATGTTGGACAGACTGGAAAAGATAGGGTCCAGTAGATGGCCAGCAACGTGAGTGGGACCAGAGTTGCAGAGTGTGATGTTCAATGCCACCAGATCAGAAGTGAAAGTAGTGCTGTTCACACATGCAGGATCATCCAAGTGCAAATTAAGGTCGCCCAAAATCGAGAAGGTAGCGGTATTTAAAAGAAAAGGTGTTATTGAATCCGAGAAGGATGAAACCCATGGACCAGATGGCCCAGGGGGACGATACACTAGTATGCCTGAAAAGGTGAACTTGGGAGTCAGGGTAAGCTTAAAGAACGCTGCCTCACAGTTCGTAAATGACAGTTCTTCAAATGTACACAGGAACGATTTCTTAGAAATTATGGCAATACCCCCACCTGTCTTAAGACCCCTATCTTTCCTGACTATGGCATAGTTAAATGGTAAGGCGGCCGCAACATCAGGGCCAGAGCTCATGTGCAGCCATGTTTCAGTAAGAAACACGGCGTCTGGTTGCTCACTGATCAGAAGGTCAAAGATGTCTGCTTTATGCTTCGGTAGTGAGCGAAAATTGATACTAAGGAAGGAAAATTCCCTTTTGACTGAGGTGGCACAGCTAAAAGAGGAATCTGCTTGTGAAGTAGTCAGTGTGCTGGGCTCTTTACACAGTGTACTTTGAAAGGAGAAAGCGCAGCATGAGCAGTTTGTATCCCTGTCCTCAGGGGAGAGTAGAGTGCAATTAGAAGAATGTGTGTTACGGTGTTGCAAGAGCTGTTTGGCAGAGTAACATAATTTTTGTCCCTCATTTGGACGAGGGGTCGTGGCCCTGGGTCCCGGTCGGGTGCAGACGGGTGCAGACGGGCTTGCCTTTGGCACCGCCTTGGGCGCGTCCGCTGCAACATCCTGCTTAAGTAGCAGTGAAGCGGTGACTGGCGCGCAGGCGACCGACTGCCCCTTTTAGCACCGGAAATGAATCTGGAGAGGTTCCGGTTCACCCTAACCTCGCCCTCGCCCTCCACACAAACGGCACCAGCCGCGATGGAACAGGGCTTGGGTCTAAGCAGATACGGTGGGTACGTTTAAGAGCAATCGAGTTAAAAGTATTCAAGATAGTACAAATGATTTTAAAACAATGTTAAAAGGCTGCCAGATAGTGCAAATTGTGCAAAAACGATTAGCTGACCAGGAGAGTCAATTAAAAAGTGCGTGTTGTGTAGCGCAAAAGGAAATGCGGCATAGATCCTACCACTAGCGTCTGCGCGTCCGCTGCATTATCCTGCTTAAGTAGCAGTGAAGCGGTGACTGGCGCACAGGCGACCCACTGCCCCTTTTAGCACCGGAAATGAATGTGGAGAGTTTCCGGTTCACCCTAACCTCGCCCTCCACACAAACGGCACCAGCCGCGATGGAACAGGGCTTGGGTCTATGCAGATACGGTGGGTAAGTTTAAGAGCAATCGAGTTAAAAGTATTCAAGATAGTACAAATGATTTTAAAACAATGTTAAAAGGCTGCCAGATAGTGCAAATTGTGCAAAAACGATTAGCTGACCAGGAGAGTCAATTAAAACGTGCGTGTTGTGTAGCGCAAAAGGAAATGCGGCATAGATCCTACCGCTAGCGTCATTCTCAGTTTCTTATTTCATGCAAAATGTGTAACCCAATTCTCCTTTCTTAACCTAAAACCGACTGTGGTGTTTGCTCTTGGGTCCCACTGTAACACTGATGTCTATGAGGTATACTTCTCCTTGGCGATGTCTTTATCAGGTAATGCTCTTGTTGTACAGGACCTGCATTGATACTTATCAGAAGGACCCAAGCCCCCCCCCCCCACTTTGTTCGTGTTCAAGGAAAGGGAGTACTCTGCAGTTGCTCTTTGACCAGGACTGGAATCTACATGACAGACAGTATTCCAGAGATGAAGTCTGCACTTCTTGATGGAGGAGCTGATAGATTGTCTATTACCTTGAACCCTGCCTGCCTGCCTACCTTCTCAGAGATCGAATTAGAGTGCCTCGTCCTGCAGTAGGAGAGAATTGTCAGGAAGAGAACCCTAAGTTGTAGTGGTAACTTTTCCATAAAGTGGAAGGGGTCCCCTTACAAATCCTCTCCCTTTGGAAATCCTGTTGGTAACCTCAGGGGGAGAAGGCCACAGTCTTCTCTCCTTGAAATTTTCCAAAACGTTTTTTTTTTTTTTTTTTAAAGCAGCACTGGTTCCAGTAACGAACATAGGCCACTTTTTTAAAAATCTTCTATTTTGGAATGCAGTATTATGAATGGTGTTCTTTCCCCTGCAAGCCAATCACAGATGGTCACAAATTGTCACCTACCCAATGAATATTAATTAGCC
Source organism: Calotriton arnoldi (assembly GCA_963921515.1). Taxonomy (NCBI): domain Eukaryota; kingdom Metazoa; phylum Chordata; class Amphibia; order Caudata; family Salamandridae; genus Calotriton; species Calotriton arnoldi. The sequence goes on along the minus strand of CAWUFW010004481.1, from coordinate 271,358 downwards.
AGCTTATGTGACATAGTTGTCCTCAGACCCACTGAAATTCAATATTTTGTGAACTGACCTAATAGTACCTAGGTCAATTTGCAAAATCCTATCAGTTTGCAAAACATCTAGGTGCAATTTGTGACCACTTTTTGCAATTGGAACAATTATACATCGGGACCCTAACTTGCAAAAGGGGATGGAGGCCAATTGTGTTCAATCCCTGCTTGCTTTTCTATCTAGAGGTAAAGGCAGGTAAAGCTTAAGGCATAATAATACAAAATGTAAGCTCTTTAGACAGGAGCAGTGTTAATAGTGCAGTGTCTTTGCTGTTTACATGACTACTGCCAAGTTGTGCACACTGTCTGCAATTTAGCCAGTCACCAGGTGAATAATGTACTTTCTTTTAGATTTGCATGACTGCTAGATAGACAGTATATAGTTTCTGCTGTTTAGCCAATGGCAAAGTAAATAGTGAGGTTTGCTTTTTCATTTGGAAGGCCACTGGCCAAATGGTACATAATGTCTGCTATTCAATAAGTTGCCAGGTAAATAGTGACATTTCTTTTCCACTTACAAGGCCACGGAAAATAAATCATTTTTTGCTGTTTGTAAAGTCACCAACCAAATTGCAAATAATGTCTGCTCTTTAATTAGCAGTCAGGTAAATAATTATGTTTATTTGCTATTTTCATGGCTGCTGGCCAAATTATACATAATGGGGCATATTAGCAAGACCCACGTTAAAATTATCGCCGTTTTAGCGGCAGGAAACTGCCGCTAAAACGGCGATAATGGGCTTGCTAATATGCGTTATAGAATTCAAATAGAACCCCAGGTTAGATGTCCTGCAGAAAAGATGGAGGTGCAGCAAGATCCTGGAAGACCACGCGGCCTTCAAAACCGCTGTCACCGACACACCACCACCTCATCAGAACAATAAAGAAAGCAGCCATACAGGTATGCATCAACACCAATGCACACAACAGCAAAGAACTCTTGGCCGTTGTCAAAGAATTCACCAAACCCAGCAAAGAGACAGCAGACATTCCCCCCTTTCAAGACCCCTACGACAACCTCACCACCTTCTTCCACCGCAAGATCAAGGAGATCTACTACAGCTTCTCAATCCAAGACTCACAGACCCTATCCACAGCCACCGCACCCGATGGCTCCAGATCCCCACAAGATCTTGACCATCTGGACCACCCTCGCCTCTGATGACACCCTCAGGATCATGAAGAGCATCCACTCCATAGCCCCCTTGGATCCCTCTCCTCACCACTTTTTCAACAGCGGCACCTCCATCGCACCCGAACTCTGCCACACCATCAGCTGCTCTATCGAGTCTACCACCTTCCCTGAAGACTGGAACCACGCAGAGATCAACCCCCTGCTGAAAAAACCGTCTGCCGACCCAACGGACCTCAAGAACTACAGACCCATCTCTCTGCTCCCCTTGGCAGCCAAAGTCATCGAGAAAACCATAAATGCCCAACTCTCCGAGTTTATCGAAATGAACCACATCCTGGACCTCTACCAATCAGACTTCAGAAACAACCACAGCACCGAGACCGCTTTCCTCGCTGCTACATATGACATCCGCACCCTCCTCGACCGAGGCGAAACTGCTGCCCTAATCCTCCTGGACGTAGCAGTCGCCTTCGACACCGTCTCACACCACAACCTCTGCACAAGACTCCACGATGCCGGCATTCATGACAAAGCCCTAGAGTGGATCCGCCCCTTCCTCACCGGCTGAACACAGAGAGTCAGACTTCCACCGTTCAACTCAGAACCCACAGAGATTAGCTGTGGAGGGCCTCGGGGATCCTCCCTGAGCCCCACCCTCTTCAACATCTACATGGCCTCACTTGCAGCCATCATAAGAAGCCACGGATTCAACATCATCTCCTACGCCGACGATACCCAGCTGATTCTCTCCCTCACAGACAAACCCACAGCCACCAAGAGCAACTTCCACAACGGAATGAGGGCAGTCGCCCCTGGATGAAGGTTGACTGCCTCAAGCTTAACTCAGACAAGACCGAAGTCCTCATCCTGGGCTTCACCCCCTCCGCCTGGGAGGACTCCTGGTGCCCCACAGTGCTCGGAACCCCCCCCACACCCACGGACAACGCACAACCTCAGCATCATCCTAGACTCCTCACTCTCAATAAACCGCCAAATCAATGCCGTTATGTCCTCCTGCTTCCAGATGCTCCGCCTGCTTCATAAGATCTTCAAGTGGATCCCCACAAGTCCAGAAAAATGGTCACCCATGAGATCGTCAACAGCAGACTCAACAATAGCAACACACTCTACACCGGTACCATCCAGTCACTCCTAAAGAAACTGCAGAACATCCAGAACACCTCCGCCAGACTCATCCTGAACATCCCACACTACAGCCACTTCACCCACTACCTGAGAGACCTTCACTGGCTACTTATCACCAAAAGAATTACCTTCAAGCTCCTCACTCATGCCTACAAAGCCCTCCACAATGCCGGACCTGCATACCTCAACCACCTCCTTCTACACTCCCACCAGATATCTCCTCTACGCCCAACTGCCCTGGCCACCATCCCACATATCCGCAAGACCACGGCTGGAGGAAGATCCTTCTCCTACTTCGTTGTGAAGACCTGGAACTCCTTGCCTCTGCACCTCAGGCAATCACCATCGCTGCCGCAATTCAGTAGGGACCTCAAGACCTGGCTCTTCGAACGGAACCTCAGATCCGCCCCCTGACTCAACGCCTTGAGACCCTTACGGTGAGTAGTTATGCTTTATAAGAAACCTGATTGATTGAGTGATAGTCTTTCCTTTCTGTCCCTTCACACCATTCTTGCTGTACAACGCTCTGTAGCTCATTATAAAGCACATACATAGATACAGTTTGTTCTAACTAGAAAATGCTCTTTTAATGTTGATCTACCAGAAGCACACAAGTACACAGGCCAGGTAAAAGAACCGTTGCACTGTGGCTGACCCTGCTACAGTGCGCATTGGTCCTTCAGATTTCTCTTTTTTTGTTTTTGCATAGGCAGAATGTGTAACATATCAATTTAAGGATTTCAACCCCAGGGCCTGATTTGTGGTTAGGGAATACTGGAAACCCTTTTTATTACTGGTGAAATTTCCTTCATCATAATTTTACTATGATATGAGAAGTTCCAGCTGTAGATTCTCCAGTAGCTTTGTTACTTCCTCCAGAAATCACTGGATTTTCCATCATCTTTCAACAGTAAATAGGATCTTCTTTGTGCCCAGATTTAAGCTTGGTTGTGGAGCAGCGTAATTTTGACTCCAACCTTACATATTTAATTAGACCACATATATGTGTAGGTATGGCCTCATGTATTCCTGTGATGTTACCTTAGTAATGCAATGTAGTGCACTTGAACAGTTACAGAAAGTGCACCTACTGTGTAATCTCGACATTTATATGAGTGTGCATATTAACTTTTTCTCTACAGTAACAACGAGCTGCAGTTCTCACGTACATCTGCATTTGTGTGGTTTGAATAACATTGCATTCCATATATGATTACGTATTTCTTTAAATAATACTTACCATTTATTTTATAACTGAGAGTGTATTCATTTGAATAGTGCTCTACATCTAAATTGTAACTGTATATGTGTCTGTAATCAGCATTAAAATTGTGTACTAAATGCTTGTCGTACCAAAGTTGACCAAAGACCTTAAGCAGGTTGGGAGGCTGAGCCACCTCAGACAAGGCCATGCTGCTCCCACACTGCAAGTTGAAATAGACTACTGATAGTTCTACTGCCATACTCTTCTCCGTCGCCAGTGCTCCATAGTAAACTCTTTTTATGAATATGTACTTCTGTGAAATGTATTAAGTTCTAGTATTTCTGGGAATTGTCTGAATTTCTACGCAGGCATGCAGTAGCAGCTTACTACTAGCCTTCTCTTATTTGGGACTTTTATTATATGTGCTAACATATGTGATCTTTCCATGCTACAGCAGCCAACTGTGCACAAAATGATTAAAAAAAATAATCCATTTGAGAATAATATTTAACTTGCCAGATACTTGCTCTAGTGGAGTCTGAAAGATGACTGTTGTCTGGGGCCACATTGACTATTTAGGATCTTCAAAGATTGATAGATTCCAATCTCACAAGCATTCTTTCCTTTCAGTACAAACACACTCATGTTCCATGTATCAAGGTCAAGTGCAATAATAGTGCCAAAGTATATAGAAAAAGTGACTGAGAGGTCTCATTGGGGTCAAGGGCAAAATATATGCAAAATCATTTTAAGATTCTGGACTGGCTTGAAGAGGAGGAAATGATTTTGCAACTGCTTCAAAGAAACTTCTCTGAGCGATGTCCTCTTATACCCAGGTGCACACACTGACTCGCATTTTAGGAAAATATTGAAAGCTATTAGCAGATTTTTAATCTAATCAGTAGCGACTATCTGACGGTGAAGATATAACCCAAAAAATATATGAGAATGCCATAAACTATGACAGCCATCGTCAGTTATTAGGAAAATTACACACTATAAAGCACTACCTCAGGGTCGCTTATTAGCTCTCCTGACATTTACTATGTAATTGAAAGAGTTTTTAGAAACACTGAATGCTGTAAACAAAAACATACCCAAGAAATATATTTAAAAAGCATACATATTTCCAAAGGGCAATAATTTATTAGTGTTATCAGAAAATGTCTAATAAGATGTATTTAATGGAATGGGGTCTACTGTAGAGGAAGCCAGATCAGCATAAACCATATGAAGTCTAAGTTAATGATCCGGGGTTCTAAAATGTAAAATAACAGAGCCAAGAGATTTCATTTCAAACACTAATCAGCTTGAAAAAATGGGCATGGTCAAAATGTGGGGTCTTGATCTCTTCTCTTATGAACTGAGATCATCATACACATCAAACCACAAAACTGGTGAAGGCAGAAATTGTTCTACTGAACATCATGACCTTTATAAACAGGTTTGAAGCAGAATTATTGACACAACTTCCAGAAATTATGTAGATGAGAACTGATTCTATAATGCTAGTCCCAGGCAGACATATGATGAAGAAAGTTGTCCGCCCTTATCAAACACGTTTGATGGCCTCTTTCGATATAAAATATTCTATAAATTGAATTGTAGCAGAGAGAACCCTTTTGGTGAACATGTGCTGGGAAGTTTCTTATGACAACACACAAACAATTATACAGAATACCATTCTAAGAAGGGAATTGCTGACATTTCAAAGAGGAGCACTGAACGAGTAATTGGAATGGCTGAAATCAAACATGCCATCTAAGAAGGAACATTTGTTCCACAGGAAAAGAAGCAACTATATCTGACCTCAATTGAACATCTGGAAATGAGAAAACTCTTTTCCCTTGTATTCGCAAAACTTCATGAGGCAGAATTGTGAAACAAAATTTGGCTACTGAAAGCTCTGTGACTCTAAGAAACACTTTGTTATATTTTATTCTTCAATGTTCCAGATATGCAAAGGAAAAACTAAGAATTTGGCTGCTTTAAAATTGTATTTAAATGGACAGTTGGAAGCAGTTAAATTAGCTCCTAACTAACCAGTTTCCAGTGTTCACTTGGTGAGAAGCATCCTTTCTGCTACAGGATCACAGTATCAGGAATGTCCAAATGGAGGTCCTAGTCATTAAGGCTGAGAGCTCAAAATGAGAAAAGAACCAGACAGTCAGCCCTTTCTGGTGCTAGCTTTTCAGACTGCGCTGTGGTTGAGGAGAGCATCTAAGGAAAGGTGAATAGTCACACGAAGAGTAACACATCACATATGGTTTTGGAAGACAGAAAAGAGCATCATTCCCATTGGATACGGTACACAAGGTTATTGAAACCTGAAAATGGCTAAACATTAATATAATGATATTAAAGGATAAACAGAACTTTGAAATGTAAATGAAAGACATTGAACAAATGCAATGACATACCTATCCTCAGAACTTCATTAGATTCTCTCAGAATTGCATATCCTGGTCTGAATCCATATAAAGATGACTCCCCACCCAGCCCTCGATGATGGCTAAGCATGTCATGCTATCATGAAAACAAAGATCATGGAACACTACCTCACATGAAAATCACCCAGCAACCCTCAACCATAAAAAACAAATCACAAGACAGCTTGAGCTGGTAGACAACATTTTGTAGCAACCTTCAAGCAACGATGCCTCATTCCATTAATGGAACTTCTCAAGGCTAAGTTTCTGGCTGGCTCCGCCTGTCCACCTCAAGCTTTTAAGTACATCACTTCTCTAGTAATGTTACCCTTACCACAAGAACCATCATCAACACCTTCCTACCCTCAGTCACTTTCCTCTGATAATAAACAAAAAGATCAAGTACACCCAGCCGCTACCAACCAGTAACCAATATGTCATTTCTATGCAAGCTGATCAAAAGAGCCTTCACTTAAGTCTCTAACTTCTGGAAGAAGACTCTCTGGCCATTATAAAAAAATCAGTCTGTCACAGGAACATAATAGACACTCATCTTCACTTAAAGACCACTGTTGACAGAAAACAAGTCGCTGTTCTACTGATTTTCAGCCATTGAGCAACCTTTGAAACTGTCCAACAGTCCTCCTTAACACTGAGGCTAGAAGATCTTCGCATTCAAGAAACCACCCTACACTGGATCTCTTTGTACCTCACCAACAGATCAAGCCCTCCCTCTGTATTCATTAATTTCATTATGCACTAACCCTGGGGTGCTGCAAGGTTATGTCATCTCCCCATTCTGCTTAAATGCTTATCTCAGACAAATTCAGATATAATCATGGATCAGCCTGTCTTTCTCGAATGTAAATGCTGTCCCTTTTATCATGTGATTCTGATTACAATGCAGATATGGATAGCTTTACCTTAGTTACTGTCCTCAATAATTTATTTGCATAATATGTCTATTTCCTGAGTACTATTTTACCAGAGACAGTGGATATATTAACTAAGGTCACATCAAGAGGACTGAGTGGCAGCAACACAAATCTGCCTCTCGGAGAAAACTCAGCAAAATACCTCACTGTTTCTTTTTAAGAAATTAAACTGCAATAAATTGCTATTGAGGGAGAAGACTTCAATAGATTCTTTTCTAAAGGCCATCTGATGTTGCTTCCTTTGATTTCATCTTAGCGATATCAAAGTATATAAAATCCTTTTCACCACTGTGCCATTTTTGAACATGAAATGGGATACATATTCGGACAGGACAACTCTGTACTATGCACTACCTTGCCAATGAAATTCACTTAACTCACAGTTTTAAACAGGAGAAAATGGCACAAAAGTTGTAAACTGCAAAAAAAATATATAATACAATGGGTTTGAAATGCATCAATCATGGTGTCAGGGACTGTCCGGGACTATGTGGGGAACACAGTCAGGGACGTGGGCAAGGACTGGGAACGGGGTACAAAACGTACACAGAGAGAGGAGTACAGCGCTGCCCAGGATCACACAGGAAGTCAGAGGAGAAAAGGGATCCACAGGGGAAGCCTGTACAAAGGAACAAGATGGCTAAGACTCAGAAAGGAAGGGCACTCACAAGTCAATTTAGCATTCAGACTAACTACACCCAGGACGGACGTGCAAGACATATATATAATACAACATTAACAATAAAGGGGAGTGTGGGGTAAAGCACTCAGGAGCTCCACACGGTAAGACTGAAGCGCAGTAAGTTCCTCACCCACAATTGCTGTTACAGATACTGACTGAAAATACCCACATATAGGATATGTATGCAAAGGCAGGGTCTGTGGAGCTTATACCTATGGTGATGTTATAACAGTAACTCAAAGACAATATTCACAGTGAACAAGAAACACCACCTAGGTAGTCAGCTGTGCCCACGGATCCTGGCGATCAAACAGGAACACGCAAGGCAGTAACAGCAAAGGGGTAGAACTAAACACAAGCACAATAGACAAGGAGCTAGCAGGGAGGAGTGCTCAACAGGAAAGGAAGGAAACCACAGGGCACACCCGGCAGAAAGCAGGCAACAAACACACAAGGCAACAGAAGCAAGACAGCAGAACAGAAAGACAGCAAACCAGAACCGGAACCAAGGAAATGGGAAGAAAGGCAGGGACCGGAAAAGGACACACAGAAGGGGAGGCCACAAGGGCACACCAGAACAGCGCAGGCCCAGGAATCAAGAAAACAAAGCATAGAAGGCAGCGCTGGGGTAGGAACAAGAACCGAGCCAAGGCTCAGGAGCCAAGGCAGCACTGCAGGCAGTGCTAGTACAGGAGAAGGGCAACTGCTGCAGGTCAGGAACAAGGAATGTCAAAGCTCAGGAGTCAGGATAGCACTGCAGGCAGTGCTAGGTCAGGAGAAGGGAAACTGCTGCAGGTCAGGAACACGGAATGCTAAGGCTCAGGAGTCAAGGTAGCACTGCAGGCAGTGCTAGTTCAGGAACAAGGGAAACTGCTGCAGTTTAGGAACAAGGAATGCTAAGGCTCAGGAGTCAAGGTAGCACTGCAGGCAGTGCTAGTTCAGAAACGAGGGAAACTGCTGCAGTTCAGGAACAAGGAATGCTAAGGGTCAGGAGTCAGGGTAGCACTGCAGGCAGTGCTAGTTCAAGGGAACATGAAATAGCTACAGCTCAGGAAACAAGGAGTCAAGAGAGCACTGCAAGCAGTGCAAATCAGGCACAAGAAATAGCTGAAGCCCAGGAACAGGAATAGCTATAACTCAGGAAACAAGGTAGCACTGCAGGCAGTGCTAATTCAGGTACAAGGAATAGCTATAGCTCAGGAACTCAGGAAACAAGGTAGCACTGCAGGCAGTGCTAATTCAGGCACAAGGAATAGTTATAGCTCAGGAATCAAGGAACAAGGATTAACTATAGCTAAGGAATCAAGGAAACCAAACAGCTCAGGAAACAAGGATCGGTCTCACCGGTATACAGCTACAATGACCAACCCTGGGCTGAAGGGAGCTGGGGCTTAAAAGAGCTCACAGTAATCATATGCAGCAGGTGTGAGCAGGCTAGCAGCAGCCAGCCACAGGTGAGCTGAATTCCTCCACCCATCCTTGGCCTGCAGGGGTGGAGACAAAGCAGTGAGCAGGGAATTCTAGGTAGTGGAGTTCCAAACATGAGCAGGCTGGCTTCAAGTATGAGCAGGCTGGCTTTCACAAAACCTGGCATGGATTAGGAATGGATGTCAATTCCCAAATAGTGTCCAAATGGCTGGAAGTCAGTATATACATGAAGGGGAGGGTCTGGAAGCTTATTAGAACACTGGAGAGTCCCACAGTTCAGCCCCCTGGTGGTGGACACGGGAATGCAGGGAGCAAATCGTGACACATGGGGCTTCTGACTAAAACACAATTGTCCTGAAGAGAACAATTTACTATTGCAGAATTACCAAAATTACGATTATACAACATGATTATAGAAACTATTTAGGAAGAGTTAGAATAATTGTTTTTTGCTGTGATTTTAAAAAGCACATTAGCTGAAGCATGTTGGTACTTTTTTCTTCCAGGTTGTAAAATGTACCAATTGTAAAAAATATTGTTATGCAAAAATATCTAAAATTTTAAAACAACTAATACAAAAATGTAGTTTACAAATATATAGGCTTTTAAAATTAACAATCGGTGTAACAAAGAGGTTGAAAACCAAATTTGTATTAATAAATATTAAAAAGGTATTCTTTATAAACCTTCATTTACTTAAATATAAAAAATAGATATTTTCACAAATAATTTAAGACTTTTTAATAAAAAAATACTTTTTAAAGTCTTGGAAAGTGAAAAGCACATTTCAATAAATTATTTATTTTATAAATAACACACATACATAAAAATATACCCAAAAGTAATAAAAGTTGAATAAATAATATTTCACAAATAAAAATACTTACTTACAAATTCAAAAATAACTAAATATATCGCAAATAACAACAAAAAATCCAAAGTAAACATAAAAAAATATGTAATGCATAAATAATCACTAAAATCATAAAAAACATAAAATAACCTTTCCTGGTGCAATTTGCAAGTTGAATTTTAACTGCACTCTAACAAACATTGAGGAAAGTGCGTACAGTTAGGGATTAGGAATAAATTTATACCATCAGTCCAAGTAGCATTGGAAAAATTATACAGTATATTTGAGGGGTAAGATCTCCTATTTACACTCTAAACTTAGCTACCTTAAGAAAAGAGCTGGACTGTGGAGAGTCAGATTAATTTTTCCCACTCCAAACATAGCCACAGCGAGGTAAGTGTTGATATCAGGGACGTCAGATTTATTATTCTCACTCCTAATTTAGGGTCTGATTATGATGACGGTGAGACCGCCACCGACAGCCTGTCGGTGGCAGTCTCACTGCCATCGTAAGCATGTTTACCTCCCACCATATTACAATGGTGGGCGGATGGTTGGTGGTCTGAAAGACTGACTGCCACGCATCCGACGGGCTCAAGGAGCCCGTCGGTGCGTCGGAGGCAGCCATAATCCCTACAATGGTGGCGATTCCTGCCAGGCTCAGCCGAAGGGATTATGATGTCCCTCCCTGTCAGCCATTTCATGGCAGTTTACCCGCCATGACAAGGCTAGCAGAAAGGGATATTGGGGACCATAGAGGGCCCTCCTTTCCCCAGGGCCATGTAGTGCAGGGATATGTGTTATGTCTATTTTTTGTACTGCGGCGTGTGCTGCAGCACGCAGCACCCACCGCAATACAAAATATAGACATTGCGACTGCCTTGGAGGCGGTCGCATTGTAATTTCATTGGCAGGACTGCTGACAGCAAGTCGGGCTGTCCTGTCTCCGATACGATGGCGGTCGGACATAAGTCTGACCGCCATCATAATGAGGCCCTTAGCTACACTGAGAAAAGTGTTAGACTCTAGGGAGGTCAGATTTACTAGTCCCACTCGCCAAGTTGAGAAAAGTGTTGAATGCTGGGGGGCAGAGTGTAATCAGGTTTACTATTTCCACTCCAATTACACTGAGGAAAGTGTAGGACTCAGGAGGGTAAGCTTTGCTATTTCCACTCCAAACATATCCAGATTCGGAAAAAAGTTGGACTTATTATTGCCAAACCAAAATTAGTAACATTGATGGAAGTGTTGTACTCTGTGCATGGGGGCCGGGGGATCAGATGCACTATTCCCACTCCAAAATTAGTGACATTGGGGAGAGTCTTGGAACTTGGGAGTGGGTACAAATGTACTTTTCCCACTCCCAACTTAGACATGTTGGGGAAAATCACACTAGAGACAAGTGGCAGTGGTAATACAGACAAGGTCAGCACCTCCGTAATGTTTTCAATAAGTTAGATTCTGTATGTATAAGCGTGCTCAATGTAAACACTATGCCACCTAACCAGTGTTACCCTGTATAAGAAAAAGAATTTTCCTTATACACTTGGAAAAAAACTATGGTACAGAGCTCAGCATCAGGTTAGTTTTCAACTGACCCTGTTGTCAGTTTGATTTAATCGTAAATGCAGCACCAAGAACAGACATAATGGACAAGGTGATACAGTCCAAATGCAGGTATAAATATGTAGAAACTCTTGATGTTGTTGACACAAAGTTGTAGCGTAGAAGCAGACAGCCGACATGTGCTTCGTCGTGTAGACAACTTTTTCAAGGCTCAAACTTTAAACTGTGGAAGCACGTATAGAATCCAAAGTCCCCTATTTAGTTTGGGGAGTTGAAACATTAATTGCGATAGTCCCAACTTCAGACTTGAATCTTGAGCATGGAAACGTCACTTTTAGGCACTTGCAATTGTTGTACTCGTTGTAGTAGACGAGACTAAGTACTATTCTAGTCCATGTAAATGTCTGCCTTCCAAAATATGAGCGGGAGCAGTCTTATGGGGAAGTGAAGAACTGGTGTGCTCGTTATGCTAAACGTAGCCTCAAACCAAAGTGTAACAGTACATCTATAGGTCATCCATAGTCATGGCTGAAGTAGCCCGTAATGTGTAAAGTGTCCCACTTTGTATGGAGATGTTGGGGAAAATGTTGGCCTTTGGGGGAGGTCACTAGCTTTACTATTCCTCCTACAAACATATCCATTTTAGTGGAAAGTGTTGGACTCTGAGGGGATTTGTGGTAAATATTGAACTATTGGTGGGGTATAATTAACTATTGCAAACCAAATTTAAAAACACATAATTTAAATGATAATTAATACAAATTATTATTAGGCTTTTTTTCAACCCAAAAATATCATTTCATAACTATATTAATAATCTATTTTTATTTTACATTTGTTTATTAAAATAAAAAATTAAATATTTAAAAATGTTTAATTTCTAAAAAGCAAACAGTACTACATAAACTATGAAACATAACCAATAAAATGTAAAACTATTTAGAAGTAATTAAAATGACGAAATAAACAGATGTTTTAGCACACTACTCACCTTAGCCCTCTCTAAAACCAAACAACCCCAAGTACATTTACATTTCCATAAAATGAAATCTAATAATATTTTTAAAAATTTACAAAACACTACCCACCAATAAACACAAAACAACCTATCAACCTAAAGGAATAATGTTCATGAACAAAAATAAATACTTTTCTATTAAAAACTAAAAATACATTTAATACACTTGAAAACAAAAGCCATATATTAACAATCATATTTTAAACAAATAACATGAAATAAAAATTATTCACTTCAAAATTCAAAACTAAAAAAAAAAAATTAAATGAACAAATAAAGGATAATTATGAAACACTCCCAACCCAAAACCCCAACCAAAGCCATAAACCCAAAAAATAACATATTTCTCCAAAATAAATGTAAACTAAGGGCCTCATTTATGAGGAATTGGTGTAGGGCAGCGCCACAAGTCTTCTTGCGGCGCTGCCCTACACCAATGTGAAAGGGGAGAAATGCACTGCATTTCCCCCCTGCGCAGGCACACAATTTACTGCTTACCACCAACATAGGCACCCTTGCACCATGGTGCAAGGGTGCCTCCGTTGCAGGCAGGATGTTTTTGTGGACGAAGGGGCACCTTCGTTCACAAAAACAATCCTGAGAGGCATTTTCCTGTTTCTATGTGTGATGCAGAATGCAGGACACATGAAAAGAGGAAAAAAACAAGGAGAAATAAATATATTTCTCCTTGTTACACCTCGTCTGGGGAGATGTAAGATTTTGGTGCTGCCCCAAGTTTACGTGATTAAGACAATCTGAGACAGCGTCAAAATCCATGGGTGTTGCGTGGAAAAATCCACTGCTATGCCCATGAAATGCCTCCTTGACACAGAGTAAGGCAAGGCGGTGATTGCGCTGCTCTGTGTTACTCCATATCTATGAGGCCATGCAAAGCCATGCAGAGTAGCTTTGCGTCGCCTCATAGATATGATTGAGAGGCTTAAGCCGCCAGATCATCAAAAAAAGTGAAGCTCCAGCGGCACAAGTCTCTCATAAATAAGCCCAAAAATATTTTTTTTAAACTTAAAAAATAGTTCAAAGACTGTCCAATCAAATCCCGTATATTTACTGATAACCCAAAATAAAAATGTATTTCAATGCAAAATTTAATGAGCAATAAAATAAAAAATAATAAAAAAAAACATTTTAGAACATTGCCCGCTCAAAACTTCAATACAACCAAACAATCTGACTAGAAAAATGCAGTAAGACTTAAACAATAAAAAATTGTGTATGTACACCAATCACATTACAAATATAAAAAAATTAGAATTGAAAGAATATAAAAACAAATATAACCATGAAACTAGTAGAACCAATATTAAACACAATAATATTAAAGTAAGCAAAATTGTAAACATTCAATATTAATGTCCACGATATACTGGTGCCCATGAAATTCTTCTTTCGATATTTAAGACCATCGATATGCTGACGTCGATATTCAGGATCCACACCATGAATTGTGCTCCGTGGAACACTTACTACAGCAGATTTTGCACTGTTGCAGCACTGTAAATATTCATTAGTCAAATGATAGAACATACTTTAGTGAACCTGATGCCAGGATGCAATGGTTCTTATGAAATATGGAGTGCTGAAAGTTAACTAAGAAAAAGAGTCCCCTGAATTTCTCAGTGATAGGATACAACCCATCCTTTCTGAAGTAATGTAAAGCAGCAATGCTCCATGGGCAGGTCAAACCATAAATACAGAGTAAAGCATTGAATAAGGACAGAGAATTGAGATAGACAAGAAAATCATCCAATCAAGAGCAACGCGCTGACCTAATAATCCTTAAGGGGCCGATTCCGATTCAGGCCGGAAATCACTCTGACCGAGCCGGACCCGGAGAGATTTCCGACCGAATCGGACTCTAGCAGCCCGACCGAACGAGTACGATGCGTACGCCTGCTATCGGACTCGATTCGGTCGGACTCCCATTGAAGTCAATGAGAGCCGGTCGTACAACGCGTACGCGGGCTCCCATTGACTCAATGGGTGCAAGGCAAACAAGGGCCCCCCCTACAGCGGGTACGCGGCGATGCGAATCGCGCCGTACATGCACAGGTAGGGGGGACCCATGGGTCCCCCCTGTGTGCGACTCGCGCGGCTACGCGTACAGGGGGGTCTGACACGGACCCCCAAAGTCCGGCTCCGACAGCTCTTTCGAGCCGGACGGCGCGAGTCGGTCGGACTGCTCGAGGCGCGCATCGTACTTGCCCGGCCAGGGAGCATCTCCATTGCGCGGTGCGAACCGTGTCCGTGCGAGTCGGTCGGAGCGGGTCGGACCCGCGTACGAGTCGGTCGGCGATTTCGCAAGCGCTTGCATCGTACTCGCTCACCCGGACGCACGTACGAATCGGTCGGGAAAGAGGGCTCTGAATCGGATCTGGTTAAGCCGAATCCGAATCGGTGCCCTACCGGCCGAGATCGGAATCGGCCCCTAAGTGTTGTATTATTGGCAGTAGGTCTTCGACAACAGACAGCTAGGGCTGTCTGGACGCAAATACCTAAAAATAACCCAGACACATTCTCATTCAGCTGTAAATGTCCTTGGTGGAATGGCTGTGTATGGCCTACAGGTTGGCAGCCCTAACCCAGCATGAAGGAGTCCATGGCAGCTGATGTCGAGGGGGGGTCGCTGGAGCCATCTCAGCCTAGTGGGTCTTGCATGTCCGTCTAACTATATGGTATTGCTACTTCAAAAAACAAAAAAGCCGCTGTAGTTCGTATTAAGCCCACCTGTATGACAATGTGAGTGTTATGGTTGGATGAATTTATTTTGTGCCAAAATGAATTGGGCACATTTTGGCTACATGTTCTCTTTGTGGCAAATATGAAAATATGACTCATCGCCCATTTCACATGATAATCAATCCTGAACAGACGTTCGAATAAAACAATGAGAATGTGACCAAAAACGAAGTGATTCAGGTAAAAAAACAACTGATCAAAATAAACGACAAAAATCTTGTAGGGAAAAAAGTTATGCAAGTGCAGTCGGAACACGTTTTTGTAATAAAATGAGCTATAATGTAGTTCTCATCATAAAAACACTTCTACAGCATATTAGCTGAACACAATCTGAAGAGAAAACACACGCAGCTCACATCTTAAACCTGTTAGCAGCACTCAGACTGACCTTAAAGACCTCAATCTTTAAAAGGCACTGTCCTAAGGTGCTTCCATTTAAGTACTAACACGACAGCTTGATTCCCCGCTGATTGTGAAGCATTATGCTCATTGAAGGGCTGGTCCCACTGATGCTGTTCACACTGGGCTACTGCTCTGAAAAGGTCACGAAGGCATTTAGAAAGACTGCCTCTTGTCTTAAAAACAGTGGGAGTCAAATCGTGCATCAATACCTGTGACAAGAAAAGCTGCTGTAAATTAGGTTTTCAAAAAGATGTATATGCTACTGAAGGTTTCAAATCTATGGAAGTGTTATGTAGAAAAATACTATAAAAGGACGAAATAAACGTGCCATGAAAAGATTAGTCTCAATGAAGCCCCAGGCCCTTTATAACACAGGGCAACAGAAGGCTAGTACAATGATGCATGGATCAGATAACTCACATCCCTGTTGTAAAATGATATAAGACGTGATTAATGTGCATAAATAAATAAGTACATAAATAAATAAATAAGTAACTAAGGGGGTCATTAGGATGGCGGTCGGAAAATCCCTCCGACCGCCATGGTAGCGGGAAATCACTGCCCGCTAGGACCGCGGCATAACCGCTGGTCCCATTAGGATGCTCCACAGTCGAAATCCGACCGCGGCGGTCGGATCGCGGCATCTAACATTGTGGCGGTTGCTGCTGCCAGCAGCACCGCAGCGATGTCCAAAAAAGCATGTCCTGCATATCCCTGCACTGCGTGGCAGGCACTGCACAGTGCCTGCCACCTGGTACAGGGACATGTAGGGGGGTACCATGGGTACCCCCCCAGTGCACCCACACCCCCCCACAACACAATGGGGGCCTGCAATGGGCCCCCGGAGACATTCTCCGTATGCCTTTTCATGGCGGTTCCACCGCCGCGGAAAGGCTGGATACTGCCGGCATCATAATCATGCCGGCGGAGCCTGGCCCTGCACAGGCCCCATTTTAGCGGTCCAGCTCCGCCCGCCAGGCAGGCGTGCAAACTGCTACCGGCGGGAAAGTTGCGGGCGGAAAAACGCAACGCCGCGGGCGGCACCGCCATGCTAATGGGACCGGCGGTTTTTAGTGTTGCAATCGCGGGCGGATGATCGCTGCCGGGCTGGCGGTTGCCACCGCCGGCCCGGCAGCGGTCATCCGACCGCCATCGTAATAGGCCCCTAAGTAAGTGAGTGCAAGACACCCGAAAGATTTTCTTAGAAGGTGGCCACCGCGACTGATGAATGCCGTGGTTGAAGAATACCAAACCTGCCTCGTCTTGATTCCTCATGAATCCTCTTTCTTCCACAATGCTATACTTTTATCTCACTCATACAGGTTATTTCCCATTTCTGATTCATCTCTCTTTGTCACTGTTTTCCTGTCTTTCTCTTTCTTCTTCCCTCTTCCTTTTTGGACTCTATCATTCTTTGGGCCAAGTCTTAAAAATAATTCTTGCTCCCAGAAATGAGTCCCGTTGCCCATCGCCGGCAATCAACAGCACAAATTAAGCACTGGATATAAGCATGGGCAATAACTGTGGCCCAGACACTGGACGGGAGCACTTCTCTTCCTAAAACTACCCAAACAGAAGAGTACCCACCCCAAGCCCCCAACAGCAGGTTGTTAAAGGTCACTGATAATTTTAGAACACTATCTCGAAATATGTGGCAACACTTTGTATAAGTCAGTTTTGTATCTGTACTTCTGAAAGTGTTTGGCTGCCATGGGATTTTCCTGGAGCTAGAACAATATTAGGAAATTCGAAAGTCCTGGACACATACAAATTTCCACTACCAACCCCGCCACCCCCACCCCAGTAATTACTGATATGCTTGAACTATTTCCTCTTGGGTGTCCTGAGTTGTATTTGTTCCACGGTTATATGCTTATGTTTATTGTTTTGTATAGAGCACATTGCAGAATTTCCTTATACGCAAATCAGAGAGAAATAGACTGCATGCATGAGATAGTGAGCAGAGCACTTACATGCTTAGTCAGTAAAGCAGTTTATGCTACAATACCCCCCTGCCATTGACATAGAACACATTGACTTTTCATGAGCAGGCATTTCTAAGGTAGAGCATGAGGGCTTGAGAGCATACTACAATCCCACCTGGGCATGTGACGACGCAGACATTGAGGAACAATGATTTCTTGATCCATTCTGATTTTAGCCTTTCATTAATTGAAGTGTTAGGCATTCCCCTTGTGTGGGTGAGTTGTTTGATATTACCAATGACTTACTATTGCAAGAGATGCGTTTTTAGTTTGGCTCTCAAGAGCAAGATGTTGGTGGCCTTGCAGAAATCCAGAGAGGATATTCCAGAGACGGTCTAAAGTTACTACAAAGGGGGCAGTACACCAATATAAAAGGCTACATTCTTGGGTTGAAGGACGTAGAAGGCAGTCTGAAATGGCAGACTACATATGTAGATAGGCATAAGACCACAGCAGCAAATAATCACATTTTTGTTTAAATTGATTAAGTTTAGAAAAATGTAGAATACATGTCAGCTTTATTTTCAACTGGTTAGATTTCATAAAAATGCTCAACATGCAAAAACTATTTCTGGTAGTGCTTAATATATGCATACATACATGTCTTTATTGTATTTAGTTATTTAACACCATTACAACACTACATGAATTTCATAGATATAAGTATACAATACAAAACTAGCATAAAACAATTTGTTTACGTTTTAAAAATTGTGTACAATTTTATAAAATATCACTGTTCATTAGATGCCTCCCAGATGTTACAACATTCTAAGTTCCTTTTGCTGGTTTTCTAAAACTTAGGGCCTGATTACGATGGCGGAAGGCCCACCACCGACAGCCTGTCGATGGCGGGCCCTCCGCCATCGTACTGCAGTTTTCTGCCCGCCAGGTTACTATGGCGGGCGGAAACGTGGTGGTCGGAAAGACCGACCGTCACGGTTCCTACAGGTGGTAATTTTCCGACCGCCTGTCGGAGCTGCAGCATTGGCCAGCATGGCGGCGGTGCCTGTCAGGCACCGCCATTGGGATTATGATATCCCTTTTCTGCCGGTCGTTTCGCGGCAGACCACCTGCAATGAAACGGCAGGTGGAAAATGGATTTGGGGGCCCGTAGCGGGCCAGGGGAAAGAGCACTGCCCCTACATTTCCCTGCACCATGTGGCCATGCCACATAGTGCAGGGAAATGTCTAAGGTGCATTTTTAACATTGCAGCAGGTGCTGCAGCTAGCAGCACCCGCCGCAATGTTAAATATAGCAGATGCGACCGCCATGGTGGCGGTCGCATCGTAATTCCATATGTGGGACCGCCGCCTCATAGGCGGGCGGTCCCCATCCCCGGGACGATGGCGGACGGACAGAAGTCCATCCGCCATCGTAATCAGGCCCTTAATGTTCATTATATACACTATTTCCTTATTCTTAATTAACATTCACAATCACAAATTTAATATAGCAGCCCTAAAACAACACATTTTTAAAACCATTAATAATTCATTTTCCCAGTACTAGCAGCATTGACCCTTTTATTATATATATATATATATTTTTTTTTTATCACATTTCACAGAGCATAAAATCATAAGATGGAAGCTTATTATTATAGCCTCTTCTTAAAAATAAACAAGCTATAGTGAGCCATGGACCTTATAACATCTAACCTACTGGGCAAAAAGGGCCAAATTATACATAAAAACAGGATTAGATTAATATTATAATGCATATATTTGATACCACTGATGAGCACAGTTCTTATTCATTTAAACCTATATTAGAAATGTCCTTGAATGGTAGAATACGTTCATGTCACACCATGCAGTTTGATATAATTGACAGTAAAGCTATTTCTCATGCTACACAAATCTTACAAGTTAATGACTCTGAGAGATGATCTATCCCACAGGCTACATAGACTTTAGAGGTTCATGCCTACAACAGCAGAATGTTCCCTCACTTTACAGCAGTGGCTGCTCCTCCATTAGGGCGGAGGAGCATCGAGGCCCTACTGCAAGCACAGCAAACGTGAAAAATAAAATGGTCATGAAATGATTTTATTTATCACCGCTGCCAATCCGAGCCGAGTGTGAGGGTGTGCAGGGCCATTGCTGCTGATCCCCAGTGGGGAGGAGTTATCGTGGCCACTCCAGTTTGAAGTGTGTATGCCGGTTTAGCCGATTTTTTTGTGATGGCCAGCCCGATATGAGCTCTTTAAACTTCTCCATCCCGAGCTGTGTTAGACAGCCGGATGGAGAGCAGACGCAAGCCTCCAATATCTCAAACTGCTCCAACCAATTCAGGCACTTCTCTCATGCTAGGTAATATTATTAACAGCACAAGAGCAACATCTCAATTGGTTAGGAGAGTTGACTTTGGAACCCTGTGCTCGGACCCATGGACTGAAGGGACAGGAGAAAAACACGGGGATGCAGAGCCAATAGGTGAGTAAATTTTTCATTTTTAAATTAACTAGGCTTTTTGATTTGCTGACAAGCACTGTGAGAAACTCACACTGCCTTCAGCGTCAACTCCAGAACTCTCAGTCATGGTCCGTTCTAAACATACATGGATATATGTATAGCATATGCAATTGTGATGTTAGACCTGGCATTCTTGGCGTGGTTTTCCCCCTAACGTTTTGCCCTCAGACCTCCTGTTTTGCTGAGCAGTGCTAAAGTGCGTGTGCTCTCTGCTTAAAACATGATTAGGGCTCCCAGTGTTATGGTATGTTTTTTTTTTACATTTCCGTCTGTATTTATCCATACATATTTTTTGCTCATTTTATCTGTATTTATCCAGATTTATTTTCGGTTTTGTGAAAAAATGAAGCTGGAACAAGTATATATCTACATTTATTTAACCAATAAATATGCATGCATGCCTGAACTCCTGACAGGTTTCAGTGATATAAACACACTCAGATGATAAAATATGCACTTATAAGAAAACATGCAAATGTTAGTATCAAGATTGTGCATATCTACTGCTGTTAAAGGCTCTTTCCTAAAGTTCCTTTATGTTTTTAGACCCCCTTACCTTTCAATCCGCACAGCTATTGGCCTGGCAGTTGTGACTGACAGCAGTTAGAATCACTCAAAAAACAATCCAATTTCTCTTTTTATCCGCATTTAAAAAACAAATACAGAGAGGAGAATAAATGGTTTTCTGTCTGTATTTATCTGTAAGAATCAGTAAAAACGGAAAACAGGGAGCCTTAAACATGATAGAATTGGCTTATACCCAATTTGCATATTTAACTTACTTGTAAGTCCCTAGTAAGAATTCACTACCTGTGCCCAGGGTCTGTAAATTAAATGCTACTAGCGGGACTGCAGCACTGCTTGTGCCACCAACCTTAGTAACTTTAACCATGTCTCAGCTCTTCCATTGCAGGCTGTGTGCACTGTTTTTAAATTTCAATTTTGACCTGGCAAAATAAACATTTTGCCAGGCCCAAGCATTCATTATGTAATACATATAAGTCACCAGAGGGCAGAGTACAGTATATTCATACAATAGGAAATGTACTTTTACGTTTTACATGTCCTGGTAGTGAAAAACTCTTAAATGTGTTTTTCAGTACTGCAAGGACAACCTCTCCCATAGGATAACATTGGAGTTAACTTATTACACTTAATAAGCTGTAATTTCCAAATGGAAACAGGTAACTCATTCATGTTTGGTGTCATTGGAATTTAAATAAAAAATCCGAACTTAGGGAAAAGTCGGATTTTAAATTTCAATTTTGAAAACGCCACTTTTAGAAAGTTGTTCCTATTGGAGGTATGTGCGGATAAATAATAAAAAGATAGGCTCAATGGCAGGATACAATTGTACTGTTCAAGAATGCAAATTAGGAAAAAGTAGTCAAACAATCACTGTGTTGAAAAATGTTTGTATTATCTTAAATACAAACATGTGATGTACCAAGTGTCCCACGTTAACAACGGAATAAAAAAGAAGCAATACAGGACATTACAATTATAATGACAGCACACAAAATAAATTCACATGTTTCCAAAACTAAAGCAAGCTACCACTTAGAAAAAGGATCAGATGAAGGAAAGCCCTTGTGTCAATCAAAGGGATCAAGTAGCTGGTCTTTTTGTCTATGTCGACGATGTTTTCACCCCCTCTATAGTATGGTGTCTCATTAGGACCAACAGAATGTGGGGACACCTGATGGTATCTGTGATTATTACAACCAGTATGCACACCAACAAAAAGTGACAAAAAGGGGAAGGGTACTCACATGGGGCACCTCGGGCTGGAACTGCCAAGGTGAGGATGCAGACCAAAAAAAACAATTCTTATTTGAAGGAGGGCAGAGTAAGGCACCCCAATGGGGGCCTAACTGGTAGACAGCCAGTTACAGGAGCTGTGTGTGCACTGATGAAGTGGTGAGGCTGGACACGTGCAGCCCGTCTTATTGATCACATCAGAAGATTGCTCCTGGCTGGGCTGTGCATGCGCAGCTCATTACCATTCCAAAGAAACCAAACATAAATGAGTTACCTTTTAGGAAAGTTTACATTTTCCTGTGTGTCTGGGTCACATGACTGGGTGTAGTTAACAGTTGGGCTTTGTGTATTCATCTTAGACAACCACACACAATAGGTAGATTAGGAGTGCATGGATGGGCCAGAACAGGTAGGATGGGAAGGAGGAGCTGGGCCAATCCCCACATACACTTAAATAGACTGTGTCCTGGCTCCACACATAGGGCTACATACCCCCTGTAGTAAGTCTGGAGCAAGGGCAAGGGAGGCAGAGTACCTATGCACTCCAAAGGCATGCCTCTAGAAGCTTCTCTCCACTTCAAAGGCACAACTGGGTATAAATACCAGACCTCAGACACCATCTCTTCAGTACACTTTTGGACTTGTGGACACTCTGCCAGGAAGAAGGACTGCTGTGCTGCTGAAAGAACTGCCACTCTGCTGGACTGCTGCTCTGAAGGACTGCTGCCCTGCTGCCCTCTTGCCTGGGTGATAAGGATTGGACCAGCATCTGTTTAATCCCAGGACCGCCAGAGGCACGCCAAGGGCTAGTTGGCTGGCCTCCTGATTTGAGCCTCAGTGACAGAAGGCTCCAACAACCTCGACCCAGCACCTGGACTCTGCCATCTGTATGTCTACCCTGCCAAGGTGCTCTTCCAGCTTCTGCAGATCCAGCAGAACTGCTGCACCTCCTCTGCTGCATGACGCAGTCTCTAGCAGAACCGAAGCATCGCCGCTGCTGCATGGATCGGTGCTGCTGCAAAGACCCGCATCCCATCTTAGCCTATCACCCCATCAGGACTGCCGATGAGCGATGCATCCTTGGCATAGGCCTCGTCAATTGCAGCTTCGGTGTTGGCACTGGACTTCGCATCGCAGTCTAGCAGCTCCTCAGAGCTGAAGCATTTCCCTGACTGCGCGACACATCTCCAATGTCAAACTTTGCATCGCAAGCCCTCATCGATGGGATCCTCGACAACAACGCAGGACCTCACATCGCAGCCTTGTCGCATCTTGGAACCGATGCATCGTTTCGGTTGTGCAACACATCTTTGACACGGATCCTCGCAATGCTCCAGAAACCAGGATTTATGGTACTTTGGTCAGTGGGCCTAACTGGGTCCCTGTAGCAGGCTCATGCCTCATCATGGTCGGCCTCAAATTGTGACTTTGTCCAGGTCCACCGTGACCATATATCGACAGTTGGCGCTTAATGCTTTTTCATGCTATTTTCATTGAAATCTTAAAACTTGCATATCTCCAGTTCTACTGATGGATGTTTTGCTGTTTTGGTCTTGTGTTATTTATTAGAAATAGCTTTATTTATCTAACATGGTGTGGGATCCTTTTTATGTGGTGTTGTCACTTTATTACTGTTAGAAGTATTGCACACATACTTTACACATTGCCTCCAAGTTAAGCCTGACTGCTCTGTGCCAAGCTACCAGAGAGTTGAGCACAGGTTGATTTAAGTTTGGCTTGTGCCTCACCCTGACAAGGATTGTGGTTTCTGCTTGATCAGATCTCACAACTCTGTCAAACAACAACCCAATTTCTTACATGTTACATTTGAAAAAACCCTTCAGTTCGCTTTCGTACACAATATTATTTTAATTACTATAGCTGTGTATCAGGAAATTCTTCCATGCTTCCATGTACCTTTGTGTACTTTGGCATCAAACATAGATCATAAACTATGTGCTATAAGCAAGAAACAGCACACACAGGGCCGTATTACAAGTCAGGTGGAGCGGTATTCAGGGGTGGGATACCACTCCACCTGATCACGAATAGCCTGTTGTTCCTGCACCTGTTTTTTCAAGGTGCTAGAACATGGAACAGTAATCTGCAGGCCGGAAATTCCACCCAGTAAAATTACATGAGGCTTTGGCTGCAAAAGCAGCCAAGCCACATCCCCTAGTATCTGCCAAGCTTCTTCTTTGACCCACCAAAACTATTCTTTCCCTTCCCTACTCTAACTTCCCAACCTGCCTCCCTTCACTCAGTCCTGCTGCGAACCCACTGCTCCCATGTACCACCTGCTCAGTGCAGGTGGTATATGGGTCTGTTAATAACCTCAGAATAGGAATAATGTGTAGAATTCCACACTGTAATTTGTGTCTTTGCAGTTATTCACGATTATGAGGTATCTGACTCTTAATAGGTGAAAGTTCATTCCACCTAGCTTGTAATCAGGACCTTAATAGTGGTAGTGAAATAAGATGCAGGAAATATTCTGTGCCCAAAAACTCTATCAGGTTGCCCCGAATTATCAAGTCTATTCAGCCCCAGGAGTCAAATTAGCCCCTAAAATAACATCAACCTTAACATTAACTATAAGATATACATTAGTGTTCCCAAAATGACTCAGTCCTTGAATCTATCTCTCCACAAAGAATTGCAACAATTATTCACTTGTACAGGACTGACACAGTGGGGATGTCTAACTTGGGTGAGAAGTCCTTTGCTAGCGCCTCTACTGACCCAACTGACTTGGTGGCCAGCCCATTCACCCAAACATAATGACCTCCAACACAAACAGCAAACCTAATAGTGCTATGCACCTGTACATCATTTACTGTAGCTGATTGGTTTGAGAGCAACTGTGAAGCCCTTAGGATCATTATTTGCTCCCTGGTATTGAGATATTTCATAAGGGACTAGCATTAGAGGATCATCCAAAACTGACTAGTGGGATAATATGTAAGAAATTACTAATTTCACCAGAAAGGATTACAAATGTGACATCAATATTCTCTATGAATGAAAAATATAAAATAACACCATACCTAATTTCTTCGGTAAGCAATAATCTGGAGCTTGTGCTTTGGTTACAGTTTTCAAAGATCTTTCTATCCTGGTCACACCTATTATCATAATGCGAGCACAAGGTTGGTCTAAAGGTCCATAATAAATGGATTGACTAGGACTGCAAATTCTTTATATGTGTCCTAAATGAGTAAGCATATGGAGGAAGGCTCACTGCAGTTAAATATAAAGGTTTAAAGAAATAACACAAGGTGATGATGAAGGAAAAATGTCTGCATTCTGAAAAGATGGGCCAAGGTGATAAAGAGATTAATAATAATTAGAATGGTAAAGCTCTTTGGCTGCTGGCTCACTCTGAAGTCACTCTCATGTCAGTAAGTGGATGGTCAGTATTTTAATATTGCTTATGAAGTAAAGGAAAAAAAGACTTTACATTTACACATAAGGTGGATTGTTGCCCACCGGTGACGAATGATATTAAAGGATAAAGGAAGATATTTGGGAATTTAATAATATATATAATTATATTTGGTTGCTGCCCCTTAAAATAGAGCATGTCTCTTGCATAACTTCAAAGTGTTCATATATCTTCAGTATTATTGCTATGCAGATATCCTTGAAAATGTTACCAGGTTCTAAGTCCTCCTGCTTTCCAAGAAATCCTCCTATGTTTCTTAGATCACTGTCATTGCTTCCATCCTTTGTAGTGAATGTTAGTTGGGTCTAAGTTTCATTGATTTTATGGCTGATGTTTAGTCCCTCCTTTCAGACACCTTTTAACAAGCCTGTCATATGGTCAATTATCATCCTGTCACCTGTAGCTATTCATCAATGTCTCTGAAATGTTCATGATTTGGCATTTCTTCTCTAATGTACCATAGTCTGATTCAGTCACCTTTAGCAGTTTTAGGTGGATGCCCCCCTTCCCGGCCAGGTCTCTCTGTCTCTTCAATCTCCTTCTCTTTTGTGTGCCATTGCTATAAAATGACTGATCATCCTTCTCTTCTTGTATTCAATGCACTATGTTTGCAAGTATAGTGGAATTATGTCTAGAGACTTTGCTACTAATTCTATACCTGTCTTTTCTTGTTTTGGTTTGAAGCCAACATATGTTCCCCTTTAGAAACTTTAGTTCCTCTTGAAAAATAGTTTTTCCAGTATATTCTTACATTCCAAAACCCCAAAGCCATATATCTAACCTCTATCATTTAAAATTTGAACAATCTTACTTTTTATCAGAGGTAAGAGTTCTTAAATTACTGGTTATGCTTCAGTTTGGGGGGGCGCTAAGAGTAGCTTTAATCACTTACCACATTTCTGCAGGAATTAGAGCCTCTAGGATGGTATAAGAGTGTTCAGAGAGTAACCAATAGAGAATCTAAATATTTCTTTACCATATGCATCTCCATCTTACATACTTAAGGTAAAATCTTCTTCTTGTCTGGTGTATGGAGCCTATTAGCCTGGCTCCAATAATTCATAATGCATTGGCCTCATCTTCTCTCTAGTCTTCTCTTGGATACTTTACAAAAGTATGCCTATTGGTGCTGGCTGCTCACTGTCCCAAGGCATAAAACTCTAAGGCTGGTACCCAACCATTTCACAAAAGACCCATACTATTCGGTCATGATACTGGCCCATGGATGGTTACTAAGGGGCAGCCTTCATGAGGTGCTGAAATATTATCCAGCCAAGCCGGGCAATGTGGCTATGTTCGTTTTACTGGGCTGGTGCAGGGTCTTTCAAGTGCCTTTCTTCAGATTTGAGGAACGCTAGAACTATCCTGCTGGATTCTTAATACCCAAAGAGAAATCTTGCTGCAACAATAGTTCAACCTGGCTACTTCTGCAATGTCACTGCACCTTGCCAGTAACCATCACCAGTGGGCAACTCTCCTACTGGACCCACATGTCTTGTCCTCGATGCCTTGATTGTGCTCTTCCCAAAATATGGTATTGCTTCTATATTTAATCTCTGTTGAGCCTTTGGGCAAAGAGGTAGACCTTCCTGCATTTCATTAAAGATAAAAGACAGCTTAATTCCGTGATCAAGCCTGGAAAACTCACACCAATGGTCACTTCTGGTCTCGCTAAGTCCTTCCAATCATCTGCTCCTGCTACAGCTCTAGCTAGCATTATGCACCAGCTCACCTGGGAATTTCAGCTGTTCCCTCTCCCACATACTGCTTAACAATTAGGAGCTCATGTCTGGAATCCATACTGCTTATTTTTTTATAATAGTGGACTGTTTTACTATTAAGGGCCTGATTCTGATCTCGTTAGGAAAGCATACCGAATGACTCGGGTCCGGAATGCTTTCCATACGACTCGGATCGGGGAAGTCTGACCGAACGAGTATGATGAATTTGAATGCATCTGGATACGATTCGGTCAGACTCCCATTGACTTCAATGGGAGCCTTTGTAACGAACGCGTACACAGGCTTGCATTGACAAAAGGGGTGGTTGGAGATAATCGTGCACCCTGTGGCGGGCACCCCATGGTGCCTGCCACACTGTGCATGGTGGGGTGAAGGGGACCCATGGGCCCGATTCGGAGGGCCCCGGGTGAAGGGGGGCCTCCTACGGGTCCCCAAAGACCGATTCCGAAAGCCTTTTAGATCCGGGCAAACCGAATCAGGAAAGCTGTCTGAATCGTTCATCGTACTTCCTCGCTCTGAAAACCTAGTCTATAGAGCTGTACGAAGCGGCTCCAGAAGGCTCTACTCTCCGAATGCCTTTCGGAACCTATTCGGTCAGCGCTAAGGCTTTCCAGGCATCGTACTTGGTTGTTCAGAGCTGTGAACGGTTCGGTCGGTAACAAGGGCTCCGGATCTGTTTTGGCAATTCCGAATCTGATTTGGAGCCCTTCCAACCGAGATTGGAATCGACCCCTAAATGTCAGGTGGCAACTGGGCAGGTGGACGGTCAGGGACAGGCGCTAGCAAACCCTATCAATGCACAGCTCGACCTATTCTGAGCCTATCATGTCTTCTGACTTAATATTCATACATCCTCAGTCCTCTGATTCAATCTATCTCAGAGCCCAGGTTAGATGCCAAGGCATCTAACCTTATTGGTAGAGGATCTCAGCCACATACTTCACAGGTCATATCAATAGGAGCCCGATTTATCTCGGGGAGCTCTTGTTCCCTTCCTGAAGTGTCTATGCATGTCATCCAGAAGAGCTGATCAAGGCCACCAATGAAAGCTAGTGTTCATTTCTATTGTCTTCCATGTGTGTTTTCATTTGTCTAACTGGACATACACTGATCAAAAATATGTTCCACTCTGCACCACACAATAGTAAAACTCATTAGAGCACTTAGCATACACGGTGCTGGCCAGGACTCCAAGTAATATTAGTCTGACCCGAAGAGTTTCTGCTGGAGGGGAGCGACCAGCTGTCACAGTTTGCTCCAGGTCCCTGCTTTGCAGGGCCTTCACTTCCACTGCAAGCGTACATTTATGCCACAAAAACAGCCTTTATAATTTTCACAATGAAGCAGATAGAGGCAGGCATGCTCGGTACAGTCACGTACTGAAGCTGCCTGTGAATGTTTTTCTGGTGATTGTTTCAACCACAATCAAAGTGCTCTTCCTGGCACAAAACGAGCCACACAAAGGCACCTTGCGTAGCTGTGTGTGATTTAATAATTACAAAGTAACGCAAGGCAGCGCATATCGCTGCCATGTGTTACCTAGAGTTGGGAAGGTGTTACATGGGTGGAGCATGGGGGTAGCCATGAATTACACCTATGGGCCTAATTTTTGAGACCCCTTGCACCACCGTAACGTCACTTTTTGTGACATTCCGTGGCACATGAGGCTGCTCCATATTTACGAAGCAGCACTAAGCCACTTTTTTTGGCTTAATGCTGCCTCATAAATATAGTTCCCTTTAACCCAGTTTTCTGTGTTAAAGGGGCATGCAGTGGGTGTTGCTGGGGGGCGTTCCCAGCAATGTCCATGGCTTTTTGACACTGGCCCAGTTTTATGAAAAATCGTAACTCTGAGGCAGCGCCACAAAAGTACGCCTCCCCTGGGGAGGCGTAAGGGAGGCACAATGAGGTGAAATATCTTTATTTCTCCTTGTTTTTCCTTTTTCTATGTGTGCTAGAAAGAGAAAAAAAAACATCTTGTAATTGTTTTTGTGCAGGAAGGTTTCCCTTGCTGCACAAAAATAATCATCCCTGCAAAGCAAGCACCCTTGCACCATAGTGCAAAGGTGCCTGCGTTGGCACACGGCAGCCCATTGTGTGCCAGTAAAAAGGACAGGAATGCGCCGTACCTGATAGATACAGTGCATTCCTGCCCTTTTCTTTTGCCACAGGGAAGCGCAGCAGGAAGGCCTGTGGCGCTGCCCTGCGGCAAAACCTCATAATTGAAGCTCATGTGTTTTGGAGCATCCCAGATTTACAAAGACTTATAATCCTAGGAATGCGTGAACAGCCTGTGCCATCCTCAAACAGGTGTAAGGAGGAGAAATATTTTTATTTATCCTTGTTATTTCCTCTTTTTATGCATGCTGCAAAAAAGAGGAATATGTTTCTTTGGATTGTGTCCCTTCCTGCACAAAAACAATCCTGGCTGTAACGCAGGCACCCTTGCAAAATGGTGCAAGGGTGCCTGCATTGATGTTAGGCAGCGCACAGTGCACCAGTGCTAGGAGACAGAAGAAATGTGTCATAACTTTATAGATATGCTGCATTTCTGCTGTCTTTCTTTCAATGGAGCACAGCAACTTTGCTTGCTGCTCTGCGCTGTGTGAAAAAATTGTAAATCTGCACCCAGGTATCTGACCCAAGTCCCACAAAAGCTTCTGATGCAGCTGCTTCTAAACCTGTTGAATACCAAGAGGGAGGAAATCCGAAACTCAGGACCTTGTGCTGCAGCCAGAAAAACATGAAATATGTGTGGCGTATTGCAGCAACCTTATGGCCTGCCTAGAACAGAAGATCTATTACCTGGCCTCTGATGTTTTCTCATCTGACCCTGGGGGCGAGGACGCACGAACCCTTGGTATCAAGGTCTCCAGCCCCCTGGGTATTAACAAAATTAGCTTTTTTTTCTATTTATGGCTTGGTGTTTGCACCGTACTCAGAGTTCTGGATGATTTTCCTCGAGGATGGTGTTATTGGTCCTTCCTTTCTTATAGATGTTTTAAGGCTCTAAAACGACTTCTATTTTTACAGTCACTCCGAGACTCTTAAGTCCTCTTCACTTGTGTCGCATTGTTCCAGTCGCTTTCGAAGCTTAACTTTAGTATTAACACTAGAAACTTGTTTTCTAAGTGTAATAAACACATTCAGTGGTCATCTGCATACAACATCCGGCTGAATCCAATGATAAAGCCGCTTTCAGAAGGCGTCAGTATTCATGTTCACACTAATATATGCCATTGTTTCATTTTTCTCTGAGCTTATTATTCAGCGTAAAATAAAGCTCAAGGGGGCATATTAGCAAGACCCACGTTAAATTATCGCCGTTTTAGCGGCAGGAAACTGCCGCTAAAACGGCGATAATGGGCTTGCTAATATGCGTTATAGAATTCCAATAGAAGCCCAGGTTAGATGTCCTGCACATCTAACCTGGGCTTCTATTGGAATTCCATAACGCATATTAGCAAGCCCATTATCGCCGTTTTAGCGGCAGTTTCCTGCCGCTAAAACGGCGATAATTTTAACGTGGGTCTTGCTAATATGCCCCATGGTTTTCTGTTCCTGTCCTTTGCATTCAGCTAAACAAGGCGTAGATGTGGCACCTAAGGAATGCAAGAAAAGCTTGAGAACCTGCCAAACTCCCTTCAAATACAAGGTGAAATTATTGTAAATTGCATTGAGGAAGGAGGCTCCGTCAAAGGCCAAACAGCATTGAGATAACAACATTCATTATACTGAAACCACCAATCAGAAATGGGAAGATGAATGCATCCACTCTGGAACAATTCTATTAATGCACCAGTTGAAAGGCCATGTTTCTAACCTTGACAAGGTAAATAAACACAAACAATCTGTTATGTAAACTGAGATATTAAATTGAATTTCAGAATCCTGTCCATTTTGTATTTCAGCCACTGCAGTTTTTCACCTAGAGAACTGTGGGTCAGAAGTATGAAGGCATTTTGCGTTTGTAAACCCTGTGATTCGCAAAATCACTGGGTTTGCAACCGCAAAATGCCTTTTTCAAATGTACAAAACCCAAACCCGTAAAATAGATTTTGCGACCCATGCCAAATTGCAATTTGGAAGGGTTGCTTAAGCAAAGCCATCCTGAGGGCTTTGGGATCCAGGGCAAGACATATTTTGGGAACCCATGTGCAGAGCAAATTTGAATTTCTTTTTTCAATTTCCTGCTAATTCAAGATCACATGTTGCCAACCAATTGTGACGTATATGTTAAACGTTAACAGGGTCAAACAAAAACAGTTAAAATATGTTTTGTCCGAGACCCCGAAAATCTTTAAGATGACACGGTGTAGAAAGACAGAGTCAATGGAGAGTGGTTTAGATAGAGAAATAGAGATCAAGTTGAAATAAAGTTTGCTTTCCGGGGGAGGGGCCTTTTGGAAGGTGGTGGACCTGGGCAATTGCCTACTTTGCCCAGGGGTGTTCCTCCCCAATTGTTATTTCGTATGCAATACATCAACGGTTTGCAACTGCATTTCCAGTTGCAAACCATCGATCCATTGCTAAACCTTACCAGGAAATGGTAACTAACTTATTCTCAAAGTGGAAAGGAACCTCTTTGGGAGTAATGTGCGCAGCCTCAGGCAGTAGGTTGATAACATGGGTCCCCTTAGAATCCCTTCCTCTTTGGGAATCATGTAGGCAGCCTTGGGGAAGTAGACAGTGGTTCAGGGGACCAATGCTGGCTACTCCTGATGTTTTTCAATGGAAGACTTTTTTTGTTTTTGAACACAGCACAGGTTCCTTCAACGATCAAGGGATGCTAAAAAACAGTTTTCCATTGGGAAATGAAAACACAGTGTTAATGGTCAGTTCTTACCTTCAGGCCACCATCCCTGTGTTTGTAGCCAGTTACAGGAGATTGCAAATTGTGACGTGCCTAATTAATATGAGCTAGGTAGGTTGTTCTGCGGTCCCCTGTGAATGGTGATTTTGCAGTGCAATCCATTAAAACAGCGGTTCTTAATCTTTGGTCGGGGGACCCCTGGAGGTCCGCGATTCTTACTCAGGGGGTCTGCGAGTGGATTGAATATTAAACAGTATTAACAAATTAGTAAAGTGAATATAAATAAAGAAGCAACATTGAAAATTGAAAATGTTAAACATTTATATAAATGTGAATGGATTTGAAATTGGAGACAAAAAATGAAGTTGATGTTCTTGTATTGAATTGTGCGAGCATGGCAAGTGCATCAAACAGAATACTTTATGGGCAATGGGTGGCCTCAATAAAATTATCAAAAGCTCCAACCTTCTCAACAAAATGTTGTTGTTTTTTACATTTGTTTATGAATTTTAAAAAAAATTATATTTTGTGTATTTACCTGATGACAGCTTGGTTCTTGTTTTTTGTTTTGTGGATGAAATAATCAAAATTGCTTCAGCAGGGGGTCCCCAGATTCCAGTACTGACTCAGTGGGGGGCCCTCAGATTCCAATATTGACTCCTTGGGGGACCCCAGATTTCAATAATGATTAAATGGGTTCCACATGAGTCAAAGGTTAATAACCACTGCACAAGAACATAGACCACTTCGCGAAATTAGAGTAAAGTGCTGGTTCTTTTTAATTTATCTTGCTCTCTGTGTGCACAAAATCACAATGAGGTCTTTCAGAAACATACAATAACATTATACTGAGGAAAAACCTTTTGTTTATGTGGTTGAACATTTATATGCTTGCACAATGACAAATCATTGTTTTAGGAGTTTTATGAGTCTGTAACATAAATTTGTATCTCCTCTGATGGGGATCGAGGGCAGTGGTCTTCAAACTGTTCAATGCTGACCATCCCCTTTTGCAAAAAAAGAACACTGCCCCCCCCAGAATGATAAACATTTTTCACAAATATTCTATACAATTTGGCAGCTCTCAACATATTTAACAATTCAAATATTGCAGTCATCCCTGTTAAAAATGCATTCACATACATAATTGCCAAAATGCTAGGGGCAGCCTGATCTCCCTCAAGTGCCATGCCAAAGTGATCCTTCATCAGAAATGTGGAGAGACCTTAATGGTTATTTGGAGCCCCCCACCCCTTTTGACACCTACTCCCAGCTAGGACATAGATGCCAAAAGATATTACTGAAGGCCCTTTACAGAGTCACTCACGGCCACTCCGTTTTCTTAATAACAAAACGCAGCACTGCTTGTAGCATGATGCTCCTCTTGGCCATGCCTGGTGCCCCCACCCACATGAGATCAATTTAATGACCCACCAAGGGGGCAGGGGTGGGGGGGCTTCCCAATTTGAAGACCTCTGATCCTGGGTGAGACTTCTTGTTTCAAGTTTGTGGCTTCCTATTCAAGCCCTGCAGGCAATGCCCTTAATTATGTTTTTAAAGAAGTCTGATTTTACTATAAACCCATCCTGTAATCAACAAATTCACCTATCAATCAATTATAAAGAGCCATGCAGGCCTTTACATATTTTAAAACACTCTTTTTTTGTTGAGTTTATTCTGTAGACTCAGAATTGAAAATCTGTGGGACTCCTGCAGGACGTCCCACGCCTGCGGGAAGTCCCACTCCGCCAGAGATGTTTTGAGGTAGGACTTACTGTATCAGACTCCAGTGGTTCATTTTCTGGGTTTGCAGCCACTGTATTTTAAACACACTGAGTTCATTATGATGCAGCATATAAACTACAAAGAGAGCCCAGGGAACAAATGAACATCAGGTGTAAGGGTTAGCATGTGATTTGATACTATAAAATGTTTTTTTCCCATGACTAATGTTCATGGGCCCATAACAGGAACAAGAAGCAAAACATTTTGAAACTCCTACTTGTAAGTTATTTTGATTGGGATTAATCTAGATTGCTTGATCCAGTGTGCTTTAACTGCTTTAATGGATTTAGAGACAGAAACACCTTGACTTTTCCTAAAAACATCACCACCACCATCTCTGTAGTTTGTGGTTCTTGCTAACAATGAGGTGTATAACTATGCTGTGGAGTGGAAGATGAGATTGTGGAAGATGTAGTACAGGACATATACAGTTTCCCTCAAACCCTGAGCTGAAACAGAGTGTTCATCGGAGCATTGCTGCAGGTTTCGGCTTTCAGTCAGGCCTGCACCCAGCCCTCCCTGGGAATCCACCCCTTGCTGCGTATATTTGGGTGTTTTTATCACACAAATGCAGTGTTATAAAAACCTTTATTTCACAGGGACCTATGACATCTAGCACATTTTCAACAGGTCCTCATTAAATATGGGAATTATCACCATGGCAGCCCCGAACCAGTCTTCCTGGCTTTAGTATTGTCCATTTGTTAAACAATATTATTGTCATAAAAGGTAATCAAATCAGAGCAATGTCATTCAGATCAGTGCTCATTGTTATCAGCGACTTCCAGGGATCAGTCTCTCCATTTTACAGGCAGAATACGCTTTTTAACAACGAAAAATGTGTTTTTCTTCAATTCTATATTCTTATCTACATAATTATTAAGATCATAATATAATATTTTACTAACTGATTTCAATAAACATTTTCCTGGAATGTTTTTGAAAAAATAACTTTTCAAGCTAACTGCTTCAAAATAAATATGTAATTTCAAAATACATGATGAGCAACATGTGTAATATGGCCATTTATTGATATCTTCAGATTGCAATGAAATTGTTTCTCTCCCCCAGATAGCACCTCAGTAGGCAACAAGCTCCATGAGAAGATCAGAAATGTGTGCATCCACACGCTGGCTGAAATTACCCTCTTTTCCTGTTGATCTTTATTTATGTTATGCAACTTTTTTGTCTGTGATCATTATGTTAAGGGAGATCATACCCCTACCCCGTAAACTGTTTCCTAAAGAAACTCAGTATCTCAACATTCGCCAATTTTGCTTTCAGAGAGGACACCTCATCATGTCCTGTTTTTTAGTAGCTTGGACATTCCCATCTACAAAAGACATGATCACATTATCCAAGGTAGGATTGTCAAATAGGGTCATGTAATGAGCCTGAGTGGCTGAGCAGAGATGTGGAGTCCTTTATAACTTCAACATACCAATCAACCAGGGTAGCATGGATATGTGAGTATTTTATTTTCTCCTCCTGGGGAAACTCCACTTTGCAGTTATTATCAGACATAGTTTGCTTTTGTCTGGTACAGCAAGCAGAATAAGCGCTCGTAAAAGCAGCCCTGGTTACATTTAAGCACATAGGGGCTTATTTACAAGCCCCTTGCGCCACCCTTACGTCACTTTTCCCATGTTAAAAATGACGCAAAAGTGGCGCAAGGGGCTTGTAAATAAGCCCCATAGTTTATGCCTCCCAAAAACAATGGAGTGAGTGCACTCCATACTGTTAAGTGGAAGATTTGTGACAAGAGGGTGT
The DNA here is from genome assembly GCA_963921515.1 of Calotriton arnoldi. NCBI lineage: Eukaryota > Metazoa > Chordata > Amphibia > Caudata > Salamandridae > Calotriton > Calotriton arnoldi. Next base: position 235,986 of record CAWUFW010004481.1, on the reverse strand, counting down.
GTTGTCCAGTATTTAATGGATGGGTATTTCCAATAATTTGTTATTATTACCTTGCAGACAGAAATCAAGTAGCAGTGTTCCCATGTAAGCAAAGGTAATGTGCCTGAATCAGAGCTGTGAAAGGAAGGTTCAAACTCAAAAATCTTGATTGTTATAGAATTGACAGCCTAGACCTGGGGGATGAAACCTTGGGAGGGGAGCACAGTGTCAAAAACAGAGAGTGCTGGTGAGGTATAACCTGGGCCCCATGCAAAGTGTTCTCATTGATGATGTTCAGTGTTGGATTTTCTTCAGAAAAAAACAGCACCTCCTCAAAGCCTTCAATTCACTGCTTATAAAATGAGAATTTATCCTCAACAATCATCGTTGCCATGACCAAGATCACCTCTGACATAATGCTGTGTTCTGGAAATTATGAATGCCAGCAAGGCAGACCAGACTTCCAACCTTCGGGGGTCAGTAAATTTAGTGACATAAATTCATTAATAGTAACATCTGCTATTTATAACACTTGGATGTGGCAGAGGTGTAGTATGTAGCAGTGCAGAAAAAATAAGGTGTTACTCTTAATAAATAAAGTAACTTATTAGTGGAGAAGACAGAGAATTCTCAGAGATGACTGCCAAGTTCACACCATTTAGGGATATTCAAAGGTGCCTTCATTCTTTTGTCCGTTATGCATTAAGAAGGATATCGCATGTAGTACCATAGACTAAGAGCCCCACACTTTTGCAAAAGGCCTGCCTTTTCCAATGGGCTCTACCCCTAGGAGAGATTCTCCCCGGATGTATACCAGAAGCGTTCATCCTGAATACAATCGCCAAGCGAAAGGGTTGCAGTGCCCCTCTCTACATCGTTATGTGCTGTCGCAGTGGGTTAGCAGGAAAACCAGTGCCATGGACAGCAATGGGTATGCAGAGCCAGCGGCGGCCGTCGCAGGTAAGTGCGGTGGGTGGGGCGGGCTGGGAGGGCAGAAAGTCGACAGACAACGGAATAGGTAAAATTAAATAAATAAATAAAACCTACTCCGTCGTCTGTCGACTCCCTGCCCCGCTGCACCGCGCATACCTACACGGGCCGCGACTGCGCAGAGACTTCCATCAAGTGTTGTCGGCAGGAATACATCTAGCTGTTGTAAATGACCTTTTCTTGAGAATCCTGCCTTTATTTGTCTGAATATCTAAAGTGAAGGAGAAAGAAGGAAAAAAATCCCCGTCTGTCGCTCAAACCCAGCTAATCATTATACGTTGAACTACATTTTAAAAGTTGTAAATGTGTCCAGCTATAGAAGGTAGACAACGTAAATAGTGTGGAGATGCCAACATGACTGACAAGAGCATACCTGCAAATCGGAATTAGTAGGCACACAGTAGTGAGAGCTTGCCTTTGTCGTGTGCTGGTGCAAGTAAATATTTTACCGGCGGCCAAATCTAGGAGTGGGGGAGGGTGGGGGGGGGCTGCCGGCCGCTGCCCCCATAACTTGTGCCGCCTGGGGCAGACCCCCACCCCCCCCCCTTGCTACACCACTGTATTCTACGAGACTTCATCTGCACAGACTATATTACCACAAATATGGACATTGGTGAGGCTATAGTCCGTATCACATAAAATGAGCACAGAAAATGTTACTTAAAGCAGTGCTCTGCCACAGGTCTGTGCTGGCTGGTGTCCTAAATAATTGAAGAGCTCGAGCAATTGTATTTCACCACCCTAGACAGTGGTAAATAGTTATTTGTTACTGGTACTTTAAAGGAATGTGAGGCTTTTAGTGGAACAGTAGCAGAAAATATTGACAATTCTGAAGTAAACAAAAGAACACACCACAAGACGTAAGTCAAAGCAAAATAATTGTGCAATAAAAAATATAGAAGGCCACAACACAACAAAATAGTCAAAATAGAATGCTGCGCAACAACCACACTACCACACAGCAGCACAGTGCAATAGTGCATTACAAAAAAACAGCAGCACAAAACAACGCACAACAAAGTGCAACACAATAAATATGCACAAACAATATGATCACACATTACCACCTCCCAAAATCTGTCTTCATAACACAGTGGTAAAAGAAGCTTGAACAAGCGCTGCCTTCCAAGAACATGTATCATCAGCTAAAAACGGTTTGTGATCAAACCTGGGATCTCTGCAAATACCAAATCTGAATATACTTTGCTTCATCCATCTTTTTGAGAACATTTTGCAATTACATTTTATTGGTTTATAAGTTAGGAAACAATAATGCCAAATGCACATATTTTTTATTACTCTTAGAATGGGTTTGGGAATGGGTTTGGTCTCCAAACATAACCCAGCATTAAATGCTGAAATGCATTTTCTTTTTTTTTACAGAAATACCGTCTCGGTACTGTAACTATTGCCACAAAAGCAAGGAACCTGACAACTAAACCAGCATGATGAATACTACAACAATTTATCTTACTGAAACTCTCAATGATACATACATGATTTTGGGCTACTGTACTATAAGGATTTTACAACCAGTTCAATTTTATGATTCAAAAAGATCACTCACGTTTCCAGTGCAGGGAGACTGAAGATGGAGCAGATACATGCTTACATCCGGCTTTGTAGAAGTATCCTCATGTCTATTAAATGCAGTCACAAGATTCATCATCCTTCAAGAGCCTTTCATGCAGCTGTGGTTTGCAGTTTAGTCTATTTCATGAAGTCCTGTGACGTAGATCAATACAGGAGCAGTATATGGTGCCTCTGCGTCTGAGTTAAACCATTGACTGCCCTTTATAGGAAGATGCCTGATAAGCACGTCTGACTTCTGCAAGGCACTGCACCTTCACTGAAACTCTTTAATTTTTGCTACATGTATTTTGATCAGCTATTAAATTTGTATTCTGTACTCCTAATCTCTAAAATGATACTTCCTCACAAGTGAAGGGTTGACAAGCATGAATTGGTCATAGTTTAGGTTTTTAACAATCATTGGTATTACAGCCTAGGTGCTCAATTAAATTAATTCACAAAGTGCGCTCACCACTGATGATGTGATTCATGAAATGATCACCCCTTCTTACGTTCGTTTCTGCTCCTCATTGATTACTTTCTAAAAACTTCACTATTATTGCTATTGACTAAAACATATACTTAGATTATTTTGACACGCAATTTATGGATAGATAAGACATTTTGAGGTCTTCCCTTCTGATGTTGATTTAACAATTAATGCTTATCTAATTCAATATGTATTGCAATGTAGTCAGACCTTGTGCTTGTGATAACAATTATTAATGTTGAAAGAATACACAGTAGTTCAAAATAATTACATTAAAGTGCATTCAAGCATCAGTGAACAGAGCATTTTATTTTAAAATCCCAAAATACTAAACAAATTAGAAATTAATTGAATCCACTGTTATTTAATTCGACACTTACATAATTCTGAGATTAGTATATATTCAAAATTACGAAATCCAAGCAGAACACTGGAAAGTAGCTAACATGAGATGAATGCCTCACAGAAATTCCAGGCCAAGTATCAGTGCTTTTGGGGAACCGAAACATGTCGAATGAGAGGGGGCTCTATTGGGAATTTATCACATTTTGGGAGGTTGTATACATCTTTTTCCATCAGCATTTCTTTCACCTCTCATTCACACAACCTTTTCCATACCTGTGAGGCGTTGTAATGCCTCCGTTCAGACACATGTTGCTTTCAAGCTTATTGTTAGAAAATGGCCCTGTCTGAAGGGTCACTCCAAACTTTATGCCTTCTTCCTCCTCTTTTTCTGACCTTCTTTATGTTGGCCTTAGGACTCTTAGCAATTTACCATTGCCAACCAGTGCTAAAGTGCATGTGCTTCTCCCCTAAACATGATGACATTGGTGCATATCTGATTGGCATATTTTTTATACTGGTAAGTTCCTTGTAAAGTGGTATACCATATACCTAGGGCCTGTACTACAAATGCTACTAGTGGGCCGGAAGCACTCATTGTGCCACCCACAGAAGTAGCCTTTCAAACCTGTCTCAGGCCTGCCACTGCAGTGCCTGTGTGTGCGGTGTACTGCCACTTCGACTGGGCATTTAAATCTACATGCCAAGCCCCAAACTCCCCTTTTATTACCTATAAATTACCCCTGGGGTAGGCCCTACGTAACGCTAAGGTCAGGGTGCTATGTAAGTAAATGGTAGGACATGTACCTTTATGTTTTACATGTCCTGGTAGTGATAAACAGTCTGTTATGTCCCGTATAGAGGCCCTAATGTAGACCCGTTCATACATGCCCTAAAATGGACGTATTCATATTTGCCCTAATACGGTCATATTCGTACTTGCCCTATTATGGTCAAAGCCGCATATGCCCTATTACGGTCATAACTGTACATGTCCTATTATAGTCATGATTCCTTATATAGGCATGATCTTTCACCTACATTGGTCCTCACTAGTACACAACGTGCTCTGAGGGCTGAACGTTATCTATCCTGTGGTTTTGAATACAGCAGGGTTTTTCCCAAACACAGGCCCACACTGTACTCATCAATTATGCATGGCTCTCTAGGAATACCAAAGTACATCACAATTATAGAGTAGAGTGCACTCCTTTTTATCCATGTATTCAATGTCATCATTATTAACAATAGAATGCGTGCATTCCGGGAACGCGGTCCACCCTCCAACTGCGTAGGAAAATATAGAACAATGGGTTAGGGAACGATTTGTCGCTCCCATACCGGAAGCACTGCTGAAAGGCTTTGTTGCACCAAAAACTTCAAAAAATCATCCAGTTTTGTCATTTTAATCCATTTATTTCAATTCTCAATTTTTTGTTCCTTTTCGTCCGTCACATGAAAAACCATTATGTATTCAATTCTGATGCGGTAAATGTGCCCATCCGAGCCTTATTTTTACGGCAGGAAACATACATAGTTCATCCTCAGTAGTATCACATTCCCAATGCATTTCGGTTGCTTTCATCAAACTTCGTCAGGGGTTCACTACAAAGTCAAACAACAACATTTTAGACTTCATATTTTAAAACGCTTGTCATATCAATACGCTAACATTATTCATTATGTACTTTTTTTTAAAAAAAGCTCAACTGGTGCTTTCCCTCTAGTACCTCCCAGCGCAAAAATGCTCCTGATCAACTCCCCTTCATCTGTATATACAATACAGTCCCACGTTAAAGAACATCTACGAGAATGTCTCCCCACTATCTTAGATAACAAAACCTGCCTGTTGCCTATCGTTCCACCACTGCATAAAAATCCCTCTCGTACCTGTGAAACTTTTCATCAACTTAGTTCTCACTCCTCGAGCCGACTAACGCCTTTCTCACATTTGCCGCCATTTTAAACTCATCACATTTTAAGACCCGCCCCTTATCATTATCTAAGCTTTTACCACTTTTACTACGGGACCCATAATCCACCGGTACGGCTCCTACTTGTTGAAATCACCTATATGTGAAACCTTACTCTATCCCCTCATTCGGTTCAACAAACCCCCAGCAATCGCCAGATTACTCCGCCCACCCTTACGGTGTATAAATCTGCACCTATTAAAAAGATTACGTTTCTGAGCTTTAATTCTTTGTATCTGTACACATGTTAAAAGGAATTTCAAGATTGAAATACATCCACTGAATAATCATATGAAATAACGTTTCCTTTGGTGTTGTAACATTAAATCGTCCTTCGCGTTCGTTGCTGTTTTGGAGCAGTTTAAGCTTGCTCATCTTAGTGAGGAGTGTAGGTTAAACATGTGACCTTGATTTCATCCATCTTAACTGTTTAAATCCGTGGGTGCTACTCCAGGTTGGGCTGTCAAAGAATATCACAATTATAGAGTAGCGTGCACTCCTTTTTATCCATGTATTCAATGTCATCATTATTAACAATAGAATGCGTGCATTCCGGGAACGCGGTCTGCCCTCCAACTGCGTAGGAAAATATAGAACAATGGGTTAGGGAACGATTTGTCGCTCCCATACCGGAAGCACTGCTGAAAGGCTTTGTTGCACCAAAAACTTCAAAAAATCATCCAGGTTTGTAATTTTAATCCATTTATTTCAATTCTCAATTTTTTGTTCCTTTTCGTCCGTCACATGAAAAACCATTATGTATTCAATTCTGATGCGGTAAATGTGCCCATCCGAGCCTTATTTTTACGGAAGGAAACATACATAGTTCATCCTCAGTAGTATCACATTCCCAATGCATTTCGGTTGCTTTCATCAACCTTCGTCAGGGGTTCACTACAAAGTCAAACAACAACATTTTAGACTTCATATTTTAAAACGCTTGTCATATCAATACGCTAACATTATTCATTATGTACTTTTTTTAAAAAAAAGCTCAACTGGTGCTTTCCCTCTAGTACCTCCCAGCGCTAAAATGCTCCTGATCAACTCCCCTTCATCTGTATATACAATACAGTCCCACGTTAAAGAACATCTACGAGAATGTCTCCCCACTATCTTAGATAACAAAACCTGCCTGTTGCCTTTCGTTCCACACTGCATAAAAATCCCTCTCGTACCTGTGAAAATTTTCATTAACTTAGTTCTCACTCCTCGAGCCGACTAATGGCTTTCTCACATTTGCCGCCATTTTAAACTTATCACGTTTTAAGACCCGCCCCTTATCATTATCTAAGCTTTTACCACTTTTACTACGGGACCCATAATCCACCGGTACGGCTCCTACTTGTTGAAATCACCTATATGTGAAACCTTACTCTATCCCCTCATTCGGTTCAACAAACCCCCAGCATTCGCCAGATTACTCCGCCCACCCTTACGATGAATAAATCTGCACCTATTAAAAAGATTACGTTTCTGAGCTTTAATTAATTGTATCTGTACACATGTTAAAAGGAATTTCAAGATTGAAATACATCCACTGAATAATCATATGAAATAACGTTTCCTTTGGTGTTGTAACATTAAATCGTCCTTCGCGTTCGTTGCTGTTTTGGAGCAGTTTAAGCTTGCTCCCCTTAGTGAGGAGTGTAGGTTTAACATGTGACCTTGATTTCATCCATCTTAACTGTTTAAATCCGTGGGTGCTACTCCAGGTTGGGCTGTCAAAGTACATCACAATTATAGAGTAGCGTGCACTCCTTTTTATCCATGTATTCAATGTCATCATTACTAACAATAGAATGCGTGCATTCCTGGAACGCGGTCCGCCCTCCAACTGCGTAGGAAAATATAGAACAATGGGTTAGGGAACGATTTGTCGCTCCCATACCGGAAGCACTGCTGAAAGGCTTTGTTGCACCAAAAACTTCAAAAAATCATCCAGTTTTGTAATTTTAATCCATTTATTTCAATTCTCAATTTTTTGTTCCTTTTCGTCCGTCACATGAAAAACCATTATGTATTCAATTCTGATGCAGTAAATGTGCCCATCCGAGCCTTATTTTTACGGCAGGAAACATACATAGTTCATCCTCAGTAGTATCACATTCCCAATGCATTTCGGTTGCTTTCATCAAACTTCGTCAGGGGTTCACTACAAAGTCAAACAACAACATTTTAGACTTCATATTTTAAAACGCTTGTCATATCAATACGCTAACATTATTCATTATGTACTTTTTTTAAAAAAAAGCTCAACTGGTGCTTTCCCTCTAGTACCTCCCAGCGCAAAAATGCTCCTGATCAACTCCCCTTCATCTGTATATACAATACAGTCCCACGTTAAAGAACATCTACGAGAATGTCTCCCCACTATCTTAGATAGCAAAACCTGCCTGTTGCCTTTCGTTCCACACTGCATAAAAATCCCTCTCGTACCTGTGAAACTTTTCATCAACTTAGTTCTCACTCCTCGAGCCGACTAACGGCTTTCTCACATTTGCCGCCATTTTAAACTCATCACGTTTTAAGACCCGCCCCTTATCATTATCTAAGCTTTTACCACTTTTACTACGGGACCCATAATCCACCGGTACGGCTCCTACTTGTTGAAATCACCTATATGTGAAACCTTACTCTATCCCCTCATTCGGTTCAACAAACCCCCAGCAATCGCCAGATTACTCCGCCCACCCTTACGATGAATAAATCTGCACCTATTAAAAAGATTACGTTTCTGAGCTTTAATTAATTGTATCTGTACACATGTTAAAAGGAATTTCAAGATTGAAATACATCCACTGAATAATCATATGAAATAACGTTTCCTTTGGTGTTGTAACATTAAATCGTCCTTCGCGTTCGTTGCTGTTTTGGAGCAGTTTAAGCTTGCTCCCCTTAGTGAGGAGTGTAGGTTTAACATGTGACCTTGATTTCATCCATCTTAACTGTTTAAATCTGTGGGTGCTACTCCAGGTTGGGCTGTCAAAGTACATCACAATTATAGAGTAGAGTGCACTCCTTTTTATCCATGTATTCAATGTCATCATTATTAACAATAGAATGCGTGCATTCTGGGAACGCGGTCCGCCCTCCAACTGCGTAGGAAAATATAGAACAATGGGTTAGGGAACGATTTGTCGCTCCCATACCGGAAGCACTGCTGAAATGCTTTGTTGCACCAAAAACTTCAAAAATCATCCAGTTTTGTAATTTTAATCCATTTATTTCAATTCTCAATTTTTTGTTCCTTTTCGTCCGTCACATGAAAAACCATTATGTATTCAATTCTGATGCGGTAAATGTGCCCATCCGAGCCTTATTTTTACGGCAGGAAACATACATAGTTCATCCTCAGTAGTATCACATTCCCAATGCATTTCGGTTGCTTTCATCAACTTTCGTCAGGGGTTCACTACAAAGTCAAACAACAACATTTTAGACTTCATATTTTAAAACGCTTGTCATATCAATACGCTAACATTATTCATTATGTTCTTTTTTTAAAAAAAAAAAGCTCAACTGGTGCTTTCCCTCTAGTACCTCCCAGCGCAAAAATGCTCCTGATCAACTCCCCTTCATCTGTATATACAATACAGTCCCACGTTAAAGAACATCTACGAGAATGTCTCCCCACTATCTTAGATAACAAAACCTGCCTGTTGCCTTTCATTCCACACTGCATAAAAATCCCTCTCGTACCTGTGAAACTTTTCATCAACTTAGTTCTCACTCCTCGAGCCGACTAACGGCTTTCTCACATTTGCCGCCATTTTAAACTCATCACGTTTTAAGACCCGCCCCTTATCATTATCTAAGCTTTTACCACTTTTACTACGGGACCCATAATCCACCGGTACGGCTCCTACTTGTTGAAATCACCTATATGTGAAACCTTACTCTATCCCCTCATTCGGTTCAACAAACCCCCAGCATTCGCCAGATTACTCCGCCCACCCTTACGATGTATAAATCTGCACCTATTAAAAAGATTACGTTTCTGAGCTTTAATTAATTGTATCTGTACACATGTTAAAAGGAATTTCAAGATTGAAATACATCCACTGAATGAATAATCAAATGAAATAACGTTTCCTTTGGTGTTGTAACATTAAATCGTCCTTCGCGTTCGTTGCTGTTTTGGAGCAGTTTAAGCTTGCTCCCCTTAGTGAGGCATGTAGGTTTAACATGTGACCTTGATTTCATCCATCTTAACTGTTTAAATCTGTGGGTGCTACTCCAGGTTGGGCTGTCAAAGTACATCACAATTATAGAGTAAAGTGCACTCCTTTTTATCCATGTATTCAATGTCATCATTATTAACAATAGAATGCGTGCATTCCGGGAACGCGGTCCGCCCTCCAACTGCGTAGGAAAATATAGAACAATGGGTTAGGTAACGATTTGTCGCTCCCATACCGGAAGCACTGCTGAAAGGCTTTGTTGCACCAAAAACTTCAAAAAATCATCCAGTTTTGTAATTTTAATCCATTTATTTCAATTCTCAATTTTTTGTTCCTTTTCGTCCGTCACATGAAAAACCATTATGTATTCAATTCTGATGAGGTAAATGTGCCCATCCGAGCCTTATTTTTACGGCAGGAAACATACATAGTTCATCCTCATTAGTATCACATTCCCAATGCATTTCGGTTGCTTTCATCAACCTTCGTCAGGGGATCACTACAAAGTCAAACAACAACATTTTAGACTTCATATTTTAAAACGCTTGTCATATCAATACGCTAACATTATTCATTATGTACTTTTTTTTAAAAAAAGCTCAACTGGTGCTTTCCCTCTAGTACCTCCCAGCGCAAAAATGCTCCTGATCAACTCCCCTTCATCTGTATATACAATACAGTCCCACGTTAAAGAACATCTACGAGAATGTCTCCCCACTATCTTAGATAACAAAACCTGCCTGTTGCCTTTCGTTCCACACTGCATAAAAATCCCTCTCGTACCTGTGAAACTTTTCATTAACTTAGTTCTCACTCCTCGAGCCGACTAATGGCTTTCTCACATTTGCCGCCATTTTGAACTCATCATGTTTTAAGACCCGCCCCTTATCATTATCTAAGCTTTTACCACTTTTACTACGGGACCCATAATCCACCGGTACGGCTCCTACTTGTTGAAATCACCTATATGTGAAACCTTACTCTATCCCCTCATTCGGTTCAACAAACCCCCTGCATTCGCCAGATTACTCCGCCCACCCTTACGATGAATAAATCTGCACCTATTAAAAAGATTACGTTTCTGAGCTTTAATTAATTGTATCTGTACACATGTTAAAAGGAATTTCAAGATTGAAATACATCCACTGAATGAATAATCAAATGAAATAACGTTTCCTTTGGTGTTGTAACATTAAATCGTCCTTCGCGTTTGTTGCTGTTTTGGAGCAGTTTAAGCTTGCTCCCCTTAGTGAGGAGTGTAGGTTTAACATGTGACCTTCATTTCATCCATCTTAACTGTTTAAATCCGTGGATGCTACTCCAGGTTGGGCTGTCAAAGTACATCACAATTATAGAGTAAAGTGCACTCCTTTTTATCCATGTATTCAATGTCATCATTACTAACAATAGAATGCGTGCATTCCGGGAACGCGGTCCGCCCTCCAACTGCGTAGGAAAATATAGAACAATGGGTTAGGGAACGATTTGTCGCTCCCATACCGGAAGCACTGCTGAAAGGCTTTGTTGCACCAAAAACTTCAAAAAATCATCCAGTTTTGTAATTTTAATCCATTTATTTCAATTCTCAATTTTTTGTTCCTTTTCGTCCGTCACATGAAAAACCATTATGTATTCAATTCTGATGCGGTAAATGTGCCCATCCGAGCCTTATTTTTACGGCAGGAAACATACATAGTTCATCCTCAGTAGTATCACATTCCCAATGCATTTCGGTTGCTTTCATCAAACTTCGTCAGGGGTTCCCTACAAAGTCAAACAACAACATTTTAGACTTCATATTTTAAAACGCTTGTCATATCAATACGCTAACATTATTCATTATGTACTTTTTTTTTTTAAAAAGCTCAACTGGTGCTTTCCCTCTAGTACCTCCCAGCGCAAAAATGCTCCTGATCAACTCCCCTTCATCTGTATATACAATACAGTCCCACGTTAAAGAACATCTACGAGAATGTCTCCCCACTATCTAAGATAACAAAACCTGCCTGTTGCCTTTCATTCCACCCTGCATAAAAATCCCTCTCGTACCTGTGAAACTTTTCATCAACTTAGTTCTCACTCCTCGAGCCGACTAACGGCTTTCTCACATTTGCCGCCATTTTAAACTCATCACGTTTTAAGACCCGCCCCTTATCATTATCTAAGCTTTTACCAATTTTACTACGGGACCCATAATCCACCGGTACGGCTCCTACTTGTTGAAATCACCTATATGTGAAACCTTACTCTATCCCCTCATTCGGTTCAACAAACCCCCAGCATTCGCCAGATTACTCCGCCCACCCTTACGATGTATAAATCTGCACCTATTAAAAAGATTACGTTTCTGAGCTTTAATTCTTTGTATCTGTACACATGTTAAAAGGAATTTCAAGATTGAAATACATCCACTGAATAATCATATGAAATAACGTTTCCTTTGGTGTTGTAACATTAAATCGTCCTTCGCGTTCGTTGCTGTTTTGGAGCAGTTTAAGCTTGCTCATCTTAGTGAGGAGTGTAGGTTTAACATGTGACCTTGATTTCATCCATCTTAACTGTTTAAATCCGTGGGTGCTACTCCAGGTTGGGCTGTCAAAGTACATCACAATTATAGAGTAGAGTGCACTCCTTTTTATCCATGTATTCAATGTCATCATTATTAACAATAGAATGCGTGCATTCTGGGAACGCGGTCCGCCCTCCAACTGCGTAGGAAAATATAGAACAATGGGTTAGGGAACGATTTGTCGCTCCCATACCGGAAGCACTGCTGAAAGGCTTTGTTGCACCAAAAACTTCAAAAAATCATCCAGTTTTGTAATTTTAATCCATTTATTTCAATTCTCAATTTTTTGTTCCTTTTCGTCCGTCACATGAAAAACCATTATGTATTCAATTCTGATGCGGTAAATGTGCCCATCCGAGCCTTATTTTTACGGCAGGAAACATACATAGTTCATCCTCAGTAGTATCACATTCCCACTGCATTTCGGTTGCTTTCATCAACTTTCATCAGGGGTTCACTACAAAGTCAAACAACAACATTTTAGACTTCATATTTTAAAACGCTTGTCATATCAATACGCTAACATTATTCATTATGTTCTTATTTTTTTTTTAAAAAGCTCAACTGGTGCTTTCCCTCTAGTACCTCCCAGCGCAAAAATGCTCCTGATCAACTCCCCTTCATCTGTATATACAATACAGTCCCACGTTAAAGAACATCTACGAGAATGTCTCCCCACTATCTTAGATAACAAAACCTGCCTGTTGCCTTTCATTCCACACTGCATAAAAATCCCTCTCGTACCTGTGAAACTTTTCATCAACTTAGTTCTCACTCCTCGAGCCGACTAACGGCTTTCTCACATTTGCCGCCATTTTAAACTCATCACGTTTTAAGACCCGCCCCTTATCATTATCTAAGCTTTTACCACTTTTACTACGGGACCCATAATCCACCGGTACGGCTCCTACTTGTTGAAATCACCTATATGTGAAACCTTACTCTATCCCCTCATTCGGTTCAACAAACCCCCAGCAATCGCCAGATTACTCCGCCCACCCTTACGATGTATAAATCTGCACCTATTAAAAAGATTACGTTTCTGAGCTTTAATTCTTTGTATCTGTACACATGTTAAAAGGAATTTCAAGATTGAAATACATCCACTGAATAATCATATGAAATAACGTTTCCTTTGGTGTTGTAACATTAAATCGTCCTTCGCGTTCGTTGCTGTTTTGGAACAGTTTAAGCTTGCTCCCCTTAGTGAGGAGTGTAGGTTTAACATGTGACCTTGATTTCATCCATCTTAACTGTTTAAATCCGTGGGTGCTACTCCAGGTTGGGCTGTCAAAGTACATCACAATTATAGAGTAGAGTGCACTCCTTTTTATCCATGTATTCAATGTCATCATTATTAACAATAGAATGCGTGCATTCCGGGAACGCGGTCTGCCCTCCAACTGCGTAGGAAAATATAGAACAATGGGTTAGGGAACGATTTGTCGCTCCCATACCGGAAGCACTGCTGAAAGGCTTTGTTGCACCAAAAACTTCAAAAAATCATCCAGTTTTGTAATTTTAATCCATTTATTTCAATTCTCAATTTTTTGTTCCTTTTCGTCCGTCACATGAAAAACCATTATGTATTCAATTCTGATGCGGTAAATGTGCCCATCCGAGCCTTATTTTTACGGAAGGAAACATACATAGTTCATCCTCAGTAGTATCACATTCCCAATGCATTTCGGTTGCTTTCATCAACCTTCGTCAGGGGTTCACTACAAAGTCAAACAACAACATTTTAGACTTCATATTTTAAAACGCTTGTCATATCAATACGCTAACATTATTCATTATGTACTTTTTAAAAAAAAAAGCTCAACTGGTGCTTTCCCTCTAGTACCTCCCAGCGCAAAAATGCTCCTGATCAACTCCCCTTCATCTGTATATACAATACAGTCCCACGTTAAAGAACATCTACGAGAATGTCTCCCCACTATCTTAGATAACAAAACCTGCCTGTTGCCTTTCGTTCCACACTGCATAAAAATCCCTCTCGTACCTGTGAAACTTTTCATTAACTTAGTTCTCACTCCTCGAGCCGACTAATGGCTTTCTCACATTTGCCGCCATTTTGAACTCATCATGTTTTAAGACCCGCCCCTTATCATTATCTAAGCTTTTACCACTTTTACTACGGGACCCATAATCCACCGGTACGGCTCCTACTTGTTGAAATCACCTATATGTGAAACCTTACTCTATCCCCTCATTCGGTTCAACAAACCCCCTGCATTCGCCAGATTACTCCGCCCACCCTTACGATGAATAAATCTGCACCTATTAAAAAGATTACGTTTCTGAGCTTTAATTAATTGTATCTGTACACATGTTAAAAGGAATTTCAAGATTGAAATACATCCACTGAATGAATAATCAAATGAAATAACGTTTCCTTTGGTGTTGTAACATTAAATCGTCCTTCGCGTTTGTTGCTGTTTTGGAGCAGTTTAAGCTTGCTCCCCTTAGTGAGGAGTGTAGGTTTAACATGTGACCTTGATTTCATCCATCTTAACTGTTTAAATCCGTGGATGCTACTCCAGGTTGGGCTGTCAAAGTACATCACAATTATAGAGTAACGTGCACTCCTTTTTATCCATGTATTCAATGTCATCATTACTAACAATAGAATGCGTGCATTCCGGGAACGCGGTCCGCCCTCCAACTGCGTAGGAAAATATAGAACAATGGGTTAGGGAACGATTTGTCGCTCCCATACCGGAAGCACTGCTGAAAGGCTTTGTTGCACCAAAAACTTCAAAAAATCATCCAGTTTTGTAATTTTAATCCATTTATTTCAATTCTCAATTTTTTGTTCCTTTTCGTCCGTCACATGAAAAACCATTATGTATTCAATTCTGATGCGGTAAATGTGCCCATCCGAGCCTTATTTTTACGGCAGGAAACATACATAGTTCATCCTCAGTAGTATCACATTCCCAATGCATTTCGGTTGCTTTCATCAAACTTCGTCAGGGGTTCCCTACAAAGTCAAACAACAACATTTTAGACTTCATATTTTAAAACGCTTGTCATATCAATACGCTAACATTATTCATTATGTACTTTTTTTTTTAAAAAAGCTCAACTGGTGCTTTCCCTCTAGTACCTCCAAGCGCAAAAATGCTCCTGATCAACTCCCCTTCATCTGTATATACAATACAGTCCCACGTTAAAGAACATCTACGAGAATGTCTCCCCACTATCTTAGATAACAAAACCTGCCTGTTGCCTTTCATTCCACCCTGCATAAAAATCCCTCTCGTACCTGTGAAACTTTTCATCAACTTAGTTCTCACTCCTCGAGCCGACTAACGGCTTTCTCACATTTGCCGCCATTTTAAACTCATCACGTTTTAAGACCCGCCCCTTATCATTATCTAAGCTTTTACCACTTTTACTACGGGACCCATAATCCACCGGTACGGCTCCTACTTGTTGAAATCACCTATATGTGAAACCTTACTCTATCCCCTCATTCGGTTCAACAAACCCCCAGCAATCGCCAGATTACTCCGCCCACCCTTACGATGTATAAATCTGCACCTATTAAAAAGATTACGTTTCTGAGCTTTAATTCTTTGTATCTGTACACATGTTAAAAGGAATTTCAAGATTGAAATACATCCACTGAATAATCATATGAAATAACGTTTCCTTTGGTGTTGTAACATTAAATCGTCCTTCGCGTTCGTTGCTGTTTTGGAGCAGTTTAAGCTTGCTCATCTTAGTGAGGAGTGTAGGTTTAACATGTGACCTTGATTTCATCCATCTTAACTGTTTAAATCCGTGGGTGCTACTCCAGGTTGGGCTGTCAAAGTACATCACAATTATAGAGTAGAGTGCACTCCTTTTTATCCATGTATTCAATGTCATCATTATTAACAATAGAATGCGTGCATTCTGGGAACGCGGTCCGCCCTCCAACTGCGTAGGAAAATATAGAACAATGGGTTAGGGAACGATTTGTCGCTCCCATACCGGAAGCACTGCTGAAAGGCTTTGTTGCACCAAAAACTTCAAAAAATCATCCAGTTTTGTAATTTTAATCCATTTATTTCAATTCTCAATTTTTTGTTCCTTTTCGTCCGTCACATGAAAAACCATTATGTATTCAATTCTGATGCGGTAAATGTGCCCATCCGAGCCTTATTTTTACGGCAGGAAACATACATAGTTCATCCTCAGTAGTATCACATTCCCACTGCATTTCGGTTGCTTTCATCAACTTTCATCAGGGGTTCACTACAAAGTCAAACAACAACATTTTAGACTTCATATTTTAAAACGCTTGTCATATCAATACGCTAACATTATTCATTATGTTCTTATTTTTTTTAAAAAAGCTCAACTGGTGCTTTCCCTCTAGTACCTCCCAGCGCAAAAATGCTCCTGATCAACTCCCCTTCATCTGTATATACAATACAGTCCCACGTTAAAGAACATCTACGAGAATGTCTCCCCACTATCTTAGATAACAAAACCTGCCTGTTGCCTTTCATTCCACACTGCATAAAAATCCCTCTCGTACCTGTGAAACTTTTCATCAACTTAGTTCTCACTCCTCGAGCCGACTAACGGCTTTCTCACATTTGCCGCCATTTTAAACTCATCACGTTTTAAGACCCGCCCCTTATCATTATCTAAGCTTTTACCACTTTTACTACGGGACCCATAATCCACCGGTACGGCTCCTACTTGTTGAAATCACCTATATGTGAAACCTTACTCTATCCCCTCATTCGGTTCAACAAACCCCCAGCAATCGCCAGATTACTCCGCCCACCCTTACGATGTATAAATCTGCACCTATTAAAAAGATTACGTTTCTGAGCTTTAATTCTTTGTATCTGTACACATGTTAAAAGGAATTTCAAGATTGAAATACATCCACTGAATAATCATATGAAATAACGTTTCCTTTGGTGTTGTAACATTAAATCGTCCTTCGCGTTCGTTGCTGTTTTGGAACAGTTTAAGCTTGCTCCCCTTAGTGAGGAGTGTAGGTTTAACATGTGACCTTGATTTCATCCATCTTAACTGTTTAAATCTGTGGGTGCTACTCCAGGTTGGGCTGTCAAAGTACATCACAATTATAGAGTAGAGTGCACTCCTTTTTATCCATGTATTCAATGTCATCATTATTAACAATAGAATGCGTGCATTCCGGGAACGCAGTCTGCCCTCCAACTGCGTAGGAAAATATAGAACAATGGGTTAGGGAACGATTTGTCGCTCCCATACTGGAAGCACTGCTGAAAGGCTTTATTGCGCCAAAAACTTCAAAAAATCATCCAGTTTTGTAATTTTAATCCATTTATTTCAATTCTCAATTTTTTGTTCCTTTTCGTCCGTCACATGAAAAACCATTATGTATTCAATTCTGATGCGGTAAATGTGCCCATCCGAGCCTTATTTTTACGGAAGGAAACATACATAGTTCATCCTCAGTAGTATCACATTCCCAATGCATTTCGGTTGCTTTCATCAACCTTCGTCAGGGGTTCACTACAAAGTCAAACAACAACATTTTAGACTTCATATTTTAAAACGCTTGTCATATCAATACGCTAACATTATTCATTATGTACTTTTTTTAAAAAAAAAGCTCAACTGGTGCTTTCCCTCTAGTACCTCCCAGCGCAAAAATGCTCCTGATCAACTCCCCTTCATCTGTATATACAATACAGTCCCACGTTAAAGAACATCTACGAGAATGTCTCCCCACTATCTTAGATAACAAAACCTGCCTGTTGCCTTTCGTTCCACACTGCATAAAAATCCCTCTCGTACCTGTGAAACTTTTCATTAACTTAGTTCTCACTCCTCGAGCCGACTAATGGCTTTCTCACATTTGCCGCCATTTTAAACTCATCACGTTTTAAGACCCGCCCCTTATCATTATCTAAGCTTTTACCACTTTTACTACGGGACCCATAATCCACCGGTACGGCTCCTACTTGTTGAAATCACCTATATGTGAAACCTTACTCTATCCCCTCATTCGGTTCAACAAACCCCCAGCATTCGCCAGATTACTCCGCCCACCCTTACGATGAATAAATCTGCACCTATTAAAAAGATTACGTTTCTGAGCTTTAATTAATTGTATCTGTACACATGTTAAAAGGAATTTCAAGATTGAAATACATCCACTGAATGAATAATCATATGAAATAACGTTTCCTTTGGTGTTGTAACATTAAATCGTCCTTCGCGTTCGTTGCTGTTTTGGAGCAGTTTAAGCTTGCTCCCCTTAGTGAGGAGTGTAGGTTTAACATGTGACCTTGATTTCATCCATCTTAACTGTTTAAATCCGTGGGTGCTACTCCAGGTTGGGCTGTCAAAGTACATCACAATTATAGAGTAGAGTGCACTCCTTTTTATCCATGTATTCAATGTCATCATTACTAACAATAGAATGCGTGCATTCCTGGGAACGCGGTCCGCCCTCCAACTGCGTAGGAAAATATAGAACAATGGGTTAGGGAACGATTTGTCGCTCCCATACCGGAAGCACTGCTGAAAGGCTTTGTTGCACCAAAAACTTCAAAAAATCATCCAGTTTTGTAATTTTAATCCATTTATTTCAATTCTCAATTTTTTGTTCCTTTTCGTCCGTCACATGAAAAACCATTATGTATTCAATTCTGATGCGGTAAATGTGCCCATCCGAGCCTTATTTTTACGGCAGGAAACATACATAGTTCATCCTCAGTAGTATCACATTCCCAATGCATTTCGGTTGCTTTCATCAAACTTCGTCAGGGGTTCACTACAAAGTCAAACAACAACATTTTAGACTTCATATTTTAAAACGCTTGTCATATCAATACGCTAACATTATTCATTATGTACTTTTTTTTAAAAAAAGCTCAACTGGTGCTTTCCCTCTAGTACCTCCCAGCGCAAAAATGCTCCTGATCAACTCCCCTTCATCTGTATATACAATACAGTCCCACGTTAAAGAACATCTACGAGAATGTCTCCCCACTATCTTAGATAACAAAACCTGCCTGTTGCCTTTCGTTCCACACTGCATAAAAATCCCTCTCGTACCTGTGAAACTTTTCATCAACTTAGTTCTCACTCCTCGAGCCGACTAACGGCTTTCTCACATTTGCCGCCATTTTAAACTCATCACGTTTTAAGACCCGCCCCTTATCATTATCTAAGCTTTTACCACTTTTACTACGGGACCCATAATCCACCGGTACGGCTCCTACTTGTTGAAATCACCTATATGTGAAACCTTACTCTATCCCCTCATTCGGTTCAACAAACCCCCAGCATTCGCCAGATTACTCCGCCCACCCTTACGATGAATAAATCTGCACCTATTAAAAAGATTACGTTTCTGAGCTTTAATTAATTGTATCTGTACACATGTTAAAAGGAATTTCAAGATTGAAATACATCCACTGAATAATCATATGAAATAACGTTTCCTTTGGTGTTGTAACATTAAATCGTCCTTCGCGTTCGTTGCTGTTTTGGAGCAGTTTAAGCTTGCTCCCCTTAGTGAGGAGTGTAGGTTTAACATGTGACCTTGATTTCATCCATCTTAACTGTTTAAATCCGTGGGTGCTACTCCAGGTTGGGCTGTCAAAGTACATCACAATTATAGAGTAGAGTGCACTCCTTTTTATCCATGTATTCAATGTCATCATTATTAACAATAGAATGCGTGCATTCCGGGAACGCGGTCCGCCCTCCAACTGCGTAGGAAAATATAGAACAATGGGTTAGGGAACGATTTGTCGCTCCCATACCGGAAGCACTGCTGAAAGGCTTTGTTGCACCAAAAACTTCAAAAAATCATCCAGTTTTGTAATTTTAATCCATTTATTTCAATTCTCAATTTTTTGTTCCTTTTCGTCCGTCACATGAAAAACCATTATGTATTCAATTCTGATGCGGTAAATGTGCCCATCCGAGCCTTATTTTTACGGCAGGAAACATACATAGTTCATCCTCAGTAGTATCACATTCCCAATGCATTTCGGTTGCTTTCATCAAACTTCGTCAGGGGTTCACTACAAAGTCAAACAACAACATTTTAGACTTCATATTTTAAAACGCTTGTCATATCAATACGCTAACATTATTCATTATGTACTTTTTTTTTAAAAAAGCTCAACTGGTGCTTTCCCTCTAGTACCTCCCAGCGCAAAAATGCTCCTGATCAACTCCCCTTCATCTGTATATACAATACAGTCCCACGTTAAAGAACATCTACGAGAATGTCTCCCCACTATCTTAGATAACAAAACCTGCCTGTTGCCTTTCGTTCCACACTGCATAAAAATCCCTCTCGTACCTGTGAAACTTTTCATCAACTTAGTTCTCACTCCTCGAGCCGACTAATGGCTTTCTCACATTTGCCGCCATTTTAAACTCATCACGTTTTAAGACCCGCCCCTTATCATTATCTAAGCTTTTACCACTTTTACTACGGGACCCATAATCCACCGGTACGGCTCCTACTTGTTGAAATCACCTATATGTGAAACCTTACTCTATCCCCTCATTCGGTTCAACAAACCCCCAGCAATCGCCAGATTACTCCGCCCACCCTTACGATGTATAAATCTGCACCTATTAAAAAGATTACGTTTCTGAGCTTTAATTCTTTGTATCTGTACACATGTTAAAAGGAATTTCAAGATTGAAATACATCCACTGAATAATCATATGAAATAACGTTTCCTTTGGTGTTGTAACATTAAATCGTCCTTCGCGTTCGTTGCTGTTTTGGAGCAGTTTAAGCTTGCTCCCCTTAGTGAGGAGTGTAGGTTTAACATGTGACCTTGATTTCATCCATCTTAACTGTTTAAATCCGTGGGTGCTACTCCAGGTTGGGCTGTCAAAGTACATCACAATTATAGAGTAGAGTGCACTCCTTTTTATCCATGTATTCAATGTCATCATTATTAACAATAGAATGCGTGCATTCCGGGAACGCGGTCCGCCCTCCAACTGCGTAGGAAAATATAGAACAATGGGTTAGGGAACGATTTGTCGCTCCCATACCGGAAGCACTGCTGAAAGGCTTTGTTGCACCAAAAACTTCAAAAAATCATCCAGTTTTGTAATTTTAATCCATTTATTTCAATTCTCAATTTTTTGTTCCTTTTCGTCCGTCACATGAAAAACCATTATGTATTCAATTCTGATGCGGTAAATGTGCCCATCCGAGCCTTATTTTTACGGCAGGAAACATACATAGTTCATCCTCAGTAGTATCACATTCCCAATGCATTTCGGTTGCTTTCATCAACCTTCGTCAGGGGTTCACTACAAAGTCAAACAACAACATTTTAGACTTCATATTTTAAAACGCTTGTCATATCAATACGCTAACATTATTCATTATGTTCTTTTTTTTAAAAAAAAGCTCAACTGGTGCTTTCCCTCTAGTACCTCCCAGCGCAAAAATGCTCCTGATCAACTCCCCTTCATCTGTATATACAATACAGTCCCACGTTAAAGAACATCTACGAGAATGTCTCCCCACTATCTTAGATAACAAAACCTGCCTGTTGCCTTTCGTTCCACACTGCATAAAAATCCCTCTCGTACCTGTGAAACTTTTCATCAACTTAGTTCTCACTCCTCGAGCCGACTAACGGCTTTCTCACATTTGCCGCCATTTTAAACTCATCACGTTTTAAGACCCGCCCCTTATCATTATCTAAGCTTTTACCACTTTTACTACGGGACCCATAATCCACCGGTACGGCTCCTACTTGTTGAAATCACCTATATGTGAAACCTTACTCTATCCCCTCATTCGGTTCAACAAACCCCCAGCATTCGCCAGATTACTCCGCCCACCCTTACGATGTATAAATCTGCACCTATTAAAAAGATTACGTTTCTGAGCTTTAATTAATTGTATCTGTACACATGTTAAAAGGAATTTCAAGATTGAAATACATCCACTGAATAATCATATGAAATAACGTTTCCTTTGGTGTTGTAACATTAAATCGTCCTTCGCGTTCGTTGCTGTTTTGGAGCAGTTTAAGCTTGCTCCCCTTAGTGAGGAGTGTAGGTTTAACATGTGACCTTGATTTCATCCATCTTAACTGTTTAAATCCGTGGGTGCTACTCCAGGTTGGGCTGTCAAAGTACATCACAATTATAGAGTAGAGTGCACTCCTTTTTATCCATGTATTCAATGTCATCATTATTAACAATAGAATGCGTGCATTCCGGGAACGCGGTCCGCCCTCCAACTGCGTAGGAAAATATAGAACAATGGGTTAGGGAACGATTTGTCGCTCCCATACCGGAAGCACTGCTGAAAGGCTTTGTTGCACCAAAAACTTCAAAAAATCATCCAGTTTTGTAATTTTAATCCATTTATTTCAATTCTCAATTTTTTGTTCCTTTTCGTCCGTCACATGAAAAACCATTATGTATTCAATTCTGATGCGGTAAATGTGCCCATCCGAGCCTTATTTTTACGGCAGGAAACATACATAGTTCATCCTCAGTAGTATCACATTCCCAATGCATTTCGGTTGCTTTCATCAACCTTCGTCAGGGGTTCACTACAAAGTCAAACAACAACATTTTAGACTTCATATTTTAAAACGCTTGTCATATCAATACGCTAACATTATTCATTATGTACTTTTTTTTAAAAAAAGCTCAACTGGTGCTTTCCCTCTAGTACCTCCCAGCGCAAAAATGCTCCTGATCAACTCCCCTTCATCTGTATATACAATACAGTCCCACGTTAAAGAACATCTACGAGAATGTCTCCCCACTATCTTAGATAACAAAACCTGCCTGTTGCCTTTCGTTCCACACTGCATAAAAATCCCTCTCGTACCTGTGAAACTTTTCATTAACTTAGTTCTCACTCCTCGAGCCGACTAATGGCTTTCTCACATTTGCCGCCATTTTAAACTCATCACGTTTTAAGACCCGCCCCTTATCATTATCTAAGCTTTTACCACTTTTACTACGGGACCCATAATCCACCGGTACGGCTCCTACTTGTTGAAATCACCTATATGTGAAACCTTACTCTATCCCCTCATTCGGTTCAACAAACCCCCAGCATTCGCCAGATTACTCCGCCCACCCTTACGATGAATAAATCTGCACCTATTAAAAAGATTACGTTTCTGAGCTTTAATTAATTGTATCTGTACACATGTTAAAAGGAATTTCAAGATTGAAATACATCCACTGAATGAATAATCATATGAAATAACGTTTCCTTTGGTGTTGTAACATTAAATCGTCCTTCGCGTTCGTTGCTGTTTTGGAGCAGTTTAAGCTTGCTCCCCTTAGTGAGGAGTGTAGGTTTAACATGTGACCTTGATTTCATCCATCTTAACTGTTTAAATCCGTGGGTGCTACTCCAGGTTGGGCTGTCAAAGTACATCACAATTATAGAGTAGAGTGCACTCCTTTTTATCCATGTATTCAATGTCATCATTATTAACAATAGAATGCGTGCATTCCGGGAACGCGGTCCGCCCTCCAACTGCGTAGGAAAATATAGAACAATGGGTTAGGGAACGATTTGTCGCTCCCATACCGGAAGCACTGCTGAAAGGCTTTGTTGCACCAAAAACTTCAAAAAATCATCCAGTTTTGTAATTTTAATCCATTTATTTCAATTCTCAATTTTTTGTTCCTTTTCGTCCGTCACATGAAAAACCATTATGTATTCAATTCTGATGCGGTAAATGTGCCCATCCGAGCCTTATTTTTACGGCAGGAAACATACATAGTTCATCCTCAGTAGTATCACATTCCCAATGCATTTCGGTTGCTTTCATCAACCTTCGTCAGGGGTTCACTACAAAGTCAAACAACAACATTTTAGACTTTATATTTTAAAACGCTTGTCATATCAA
The DNA here is from genome assembly GCA_963921515.1 of Calotriton arnoldi. NCBI lineage: Eukaryota > Metazoa > Chordata > Amphibia > Caudata > Salamandridae > Calotriton > Calotriton arnoldi. Next base: position 212,002 of record CAWUFW010004481.1, on the reverse strand, counting down.
TACGCTAACATTATTCATTATGTACTTTTTTTTTAAAAAAAGCTCAACTGGTGCTTTCCCTCTAGTACCTCCCAGCGCAAAAATGCTCCTGATCAACTCCCCTTCATCTGTATATACAATACAGTCCCACGTTAAAGAACATCTACGAGAATGTCTCCCCACTATCTTAGATAACAAAACCTGCCTGTTGCCTTTCATTCCACACTGCATAAAAATCCCTCTCGTACCTGTGAAACTTTTCATCAACTTAGTTCTCACTCCTCGAGCCGACTAACGGCTTTCTCACATTTGCCGCCATTTTAAACTCATCACGTTTTAAGACCCGCCCCTTATCATTATCTAAGCTTTTACCACTTTTACTACGGGACCCATAATCCACCGGTACGGCTCCTACTTGTTGAAATCACCTATATGTGAAACCTTACTCTATCCCCTCATTCGGTTCAACAAACCCCCAGCATTCGCCAGATTACTCCGCCCACCCTTACGATGTATAAATCTGCACCTATTAAAAAGATTACGTTTCTGAGCTTTAATTAATTGTATCTGTACACATGTTAAAAGGAATTTCAAGATTGAAATACATCCACTGAATAATCATATGAAATAACGTTTCCTTTGGTGTTGTAACATTAAATCGTCCTTCGCGTTCGTTGCTGTTTTGGAGCAGTTTAAGCTTGCTCCCCTTAGTGAGGAGTGTAGGTTTAACATGTGACCTTGATTTCATCCATCTTAACTGTTTAAATCCGTGGGTGCTACTCCAGGTTGGGCTGTCAAAGTACATCACAATTATAGAGTAAAGTGCACTCCTTTTTATCCATGTATTCAATGTCATCATTATTAACAATAGAATGCGTGCATTCCGGGAACGCGGTCCGCCCTCCAACTGCGTAGGAAAATATAGAACAATGGGTTAGGGAACGATTTGTCGCTCCCATACCGGAAGCACTGCTGAAAGGCTTTGTTGCACCAAAAACTTCAAAAAATCATCCAGTTTTGTAATTTTAATCCATTTATTTCAATTCTCAATTTTTTGTTCCTTTTCGTCCGTCACATGAAAAACCATTATGTATTCAATTCTGATGCGGTAAATGTGCCCATCCGAGCCTTATTTTTACGGCAGGAAACATACATAGTTCATCCTCAGTAGTATCACATTCCCAATGCATTTCGGTTGCTTTCATCAACCTTCGTCAGGGGTTCACTACAAAGTCAAACAACAACATTTTAGACTTCATATTTTAAAACGCTTGTCATATCAATACGCTAACATTATTCATTATGTACTTTTTTTTAAAAAAAGCTCAACTGGTGCTTTCCCTCTAGTACCTCCCAGCGCAAAAATGCTCCTGATCAACTCCCCTTCATCTGTATATACAATACAGTCCCACGTTAAAGAACATCTACGAGAATGTCTCCCCACTATCTTAGATAACAAAACCTGCCTGTTGCCTTTCGTTCCACACTGCATAAAAATCCCTCTCGTACCTGTGAAACTTTTCATCAACTTAGTTCTCACTCCTCGAGCCGACTAACGGCTTTCTCACATTTGCCGCCATTTTAAACTCATCACGTTTTAAGACCCGCCCCTTATCATTATCTAAGCTTTTACCACTTTTACTACGGGACCCATAATCCACCGGTACGGCTCCTACTTGTTGAAATCACCTATATGTGAAACCTTACTCTATCCCCTCATTCGGTTCAACAAACCCCCAGCATTCGCCAGATTACTCCGCCCACCCTTACGATGTATAAATCTGCACCTATTAAAAAGATTACGTTTCTGAGCTTTAATTCATTGTATCTGTACACATGTTAAAAGGAATTTCAAGATTGAAATACATCCACTGAATAATCATCAAATGAAATAACGTTTCCTTTGGTGTTGTAACATTAAATCGTCCTTCGCGTTCGTTGCTGTTTTGGAGCAGTTTAAGCTTGCTCCCCTTAGTGAGGAGTGTAGGTTTAACATGTGACCTTGATTTCATCCATCTTAACTGTTTAAATCCGTGGGTGCTACTCCAGGTTGGGCTGTCAAAGTACATCACAATTATAGAGTAGAGTGCACTCCTTTTTATCCATGTATTCAATGTCATCATTACTAACAATAGAATGCGTGCATTCCGGGAACGCGGTCCGCCCTCCAACTGCGTAGGAAAATATAGAACAATGGGTTAGGGAACGATTTGTCGCTCCCATACCGGAAGCACTGCTGAAAGGCTTTGTTGCACCAAAAACTTCAAAAAATCATCCAGTTTTGTAATTTTAATCCATTTATTTCAATTCTCAATTTTTTGTTCCTTTTCGTCCGTCACATGAAAAACCATTATGTATTCAATTCTGATGCGGTAAATGTGCCCATCCGAGCCTTATTTTTACGGCAGGAAACATACATAGTTCATCCTCAGTAGTATCACATTCCCAATGCATTTCGGTTGCTTTCATCAAACTTCGTCAGGGGTTCACTACAAAGTCAAACAACAACATTTTAGACTTCATATTTTAAAACGCTTGTCATATCAATACGCTAACATTATTCATTATGTACTTTTTTTTTAAAAAAAGCTCAACTGGTGCTTTCCCTCTAGTACCTCCCAGCGCAAAAATGCTCCTGATCAACTCCCCTTCATCTGTATATACAATACAGTCCCACGTTAAAGAACATCTACGAGAATGTCTCCCCACTATCTTAGATAACAAAACCTGCCTGTTGCCTTTCATTCCACACTGCATAAAAATCCCTCTCGTACCTGTGAAACTTTTCATCAACTTAGTTCTCACTCCTCGAGCCGACTAACGGCTTTCTCACATTTGCCGCCATTTTAAACTCATCACGTTTTAAGACCCGCCCCTTATCATTATCTAAGCTTTTACCACTTTTACTACGGGACCCATAATCCACCGGTACGGCTCCTACTTGTTGAAATCACCTATATGTGAAACCTTACTCTATCCCCTCATTCGGTTCAACAAACCCCCAGCATTCGCCAGATTACTCCGCCCACCCTTACGATGTATAAATCTGCACCTATTAAAAAGATTACGTTTCTGAGCTTTAATTAATTGTATCTGTACACATGTTAAAAGGAATTTCAAGATTGAAATACATCCACTGAATAATCATATGAAATAACGTTTCCTTTGGTGTTGTAACATTAAATCGTCCTTCGCGTTCGTTGCTGTTTTGGAGCAGTTTAAGCTTGCTCCCCTTAGTGAGGAGTGTAGGTTTAACATGTGACCTTGATTTCATCCATCTTAACTGTTTAAATCCGTGGGTGCTACTCCAGGTTGGGCTGTCAAAGTACATCACAATTATAGAGTAGAGTGCACTCCTTTTTATCCATGTATTCAATGTCATCATTATTAACAATAGAATGCGTGCATTCCGGGAACGCGGTCCGCCCTCCAACTGCGTAGGAAAATATAGAACAATGGGTTAGGGAACGATTTGTCGCTCCCATACCGGAAGCACTGCTGAAAGGCTTTGTTGCACCAAAAACTTCAAAAAATCATCCAGTTTTGTAATTTTAATCCATTTATTTCAATTCTCAATTTTTTGTTCCTTTTCGTCCGTCACATGAAAAACCATTATGTATTCAATTCTGATGCGGTAAATGTGCCCATCCGAGCCTTATTTTTACGGCAGGAAACATACATAGTTCATCCTCAGTAGTATCACATTCCCAATGCATTTCGGTTGCTTTCATCAACCTTCGTCAGGGGTTCACTACAAAGTCAAACAACAACATTTTAGACTTCATATTTTAAAACGCTTGTCATATCAATACGCTAACATTATTCATTATGTACTTTTTTTTTTAAAAAAAGCTCAACTGGTGCTTTCCCTCTAGTACCTCCCAGCGCAAAAATGCTCCTGATCAACTCCCCTTCATCTGTATATACAATACAGTCCCACGTTAAAGAACATCTACGAGAATGTCTCCCCACTATCTTAGATAACAAAACCTGCCTGTTGCCTTTCATTCCACACTGCATAAAAATCCCTCTCGTACCTGTGAAACTTTTCATCAACTTAGTTCTCACTCCTCGAGCCGACTAACGGCTTTCTCACATTTGCCGCCATTTTAAACTCATCACGTTTTAAGACCCGCCCCTTATCATTATCTAAGCTTTTACCACTTTTACTACGGGACCCATAATCCACCGGTACGGCTCCTACTTGTTGAAATCACCTATATGTGAAACCTTACTCTATCCCCTCATTCGGTTCAACAAACCCCCAGCAATCGCCAGATTACTCCGCCCACCCTTACGATGTATAAATCTGCACCTATTAAAAAGATTACGTTTCTGAGCTTTAATTCTTTGTATCTGTACACATGTTAAAAGGAATTTCAAGATTGAAATACATCCACTGAATAATCATATGAAATAACGTTTCCTTTGGTGTTGTAACATTAAATCGTCCTTCGCGTTCGTTGCTGTTTTGGAGCAGTTTAAGCTTGCTCCCCTTAGTGAGGAGTGTAGGTTTAACATGTGACCTTGATTTCATCCATCTTAACTGTTTAAATCCGTGGGTGCTACTCCAGGTTGGGCTGTCAAAGTACATCACAATTATAGAGTAGAGTGCACTCCTTTTTATCCATGTATTCAATGTCATCATTATTAACAATAGAATGCGTGCATTCCGGGAACGCGGTCCGCCCTCCAACTGCGTAGGAAAATATAGAACAATGGGTTAGGGAACGATTTGTCGCTCCCATACCGGAAGCACTGCTGAAAGGCTTTGTTGCACCAAAAACTTCAAAAAATCATCCAGTTTTGTAATTTTAATCCATTTATTTCAATTCTCAATTTTTTGTTCCTTTTCGTCCGTCACATGAAAAACCATTATGTATTCAATTCTGATGCGGTAAATGTGCCCATCCGAGCCTTATTTTTACGGCAGGAAACATACATAGTTCATCCTCAGTAGTATCACATTCCCAATGCATTTCGGTTGCTTTCATCAACCTTCGTCAGGGGTTCACTACAAAGTCAAACAACAACATTTTAGACTTCATATTTTAAAACGCTTGTCATATCAATACGCTAACATTATTCATTATGTACTTTTTTTTAAAAAAAGCTCAACTGGTGCTTTCCCTCTAGTACCTCCCAGCGCAAAAATGCTCCTGATCAACTCCCCTTCATCTGTATATACAATACAGTCCCACGTTAAAGAACATCTACGAGAATGTCTCCCCACTATCTTAGATAACAAAACCTGCCTGTTGCCTTTCGTTCCACACTGCATAAAAATCCCTCTCGTACCTGTGAAACTTTTCATCAACTTAGTTCTCACTCCTCGAGCCGACTAACGGCTTTCTCACATTTGCCGCCATTTTAAACTCATCACGTTTTAAGACCCGCCCCTTATCATTATCTAAGCTTTTACCACTTTTACTACGGGACCCATAATCCACCGGTACGGCTCCTACTTGTTGAAATCACCTATATGTGAAACCTTACTCTATCCCCTCATTCGGTTCAACAAACCCCCAGCAATCGCCAGATTACTCCGCCCACCCTTACGATGTATAAATCTGCACCTATTAAAAAGATTACGTTTCTGAGCTTTAATTCTTTGTATCTGTACACATGTTAAAAGGAATTTCAAGATTGAAATACATCCACTGAATAATCATATGAAATAACGTTTCCTTTGGTGTTGTAACATTAAATCGTCCTTCGCGTTCGTTGCTGTTTTGGAGCAGTTTAAGCTTGCTCCCCTTAGTGAGGAGTGTAGGTTTAACATGTGACCTTGATTTCATCCATCTTAACTGTTTAAATCCGTGGGTGCTACTCCAGGTTGGGCTGTCAAAGTACATCACAATTATAGAGTAGAGTGCACTCCTTTTTATCCATGTATTCAATGTCATCATTATTAACAATAGAATGCGTGCATTCCGGGAACGCGGTCCGCCCTCCAACTGCGTAGGAAAATATAGAACAATGGGTTAGGGAACGATTTGTCGCTCCCATACCGGAAGCACTGCTGAAAGGCTTTGTTGCACCAAAAACTTCAAAAAATCATCCAGTTTTGTAATTTTAATCCATTTATTTCAATTCTCAATTTTTTGTTCCTTTTCGTCCGTCACATGAAAAACCATTATGTATTCAATTCTGATGCGGTAAATGTGCCCATCCGAGCCTTATTTTTACGGCAGGAAACATACATAGTTCATCCTCAGTAGTATCACATTCCCAATGCATTTCGGTTGCTTTCATCAAACTTTCGTCAGGGGTTCACTACAAAGTCAAACAACAACATTTTAGACTTCATATTTTAAAACGCTTGTCATATCAATACGCTAACATTATTCATTATGTACTTTTTTTTTAAAAAAGCTCAACTGGTGCTTTCCCTCTAGTACCTCCCAGCGCAAAAATGCTCCTGATCAACTCCCCTTCATCTGTATATACAATACAGTCCCACGTTAAAGAACATCTACGAGAATGTCTCCCCACTATCTTAGATAACAAAACCTGCCTGTTGCCTTTCATTCCACACTGCATAAAAATCCCTCTCGTACCTGTGAAACTTTTCATCAACTTAGTTCTCACTCCTCGAGCCGACTAACGGCTTTCTCACATTTGCCGCCATTTTAAACTCATCACGTTTTAAGACCCGCCCCTTATCATTATCTAAGCTTTTACCACTTTTACTACGGGACCCATAATCCACCGGTACGGCTCCTACTTGTTGAAATCACCTATATGTGAAACCTTACTCTATCCCCTCATTCGGTTCAACAAACCCACAGCATTCGCCAGATTACTCCGCCCACCCTTACGATGTATAAATCTGCACCTATTAAAAAGATTACGTTTCTGAGCTTTAATTAATTGTATCTGTACACATGTTAAAAGGAATTTCAAGATTGAAATACATCCACTGAATAATCATATGAAATAACGTTTCCTTTGGTGTTGTAACATTAAATCGTCCTTCGCGTTCGTTGCTGTTTTGGAGCAGTTTAAGCTTGCTCCCCTTAGTGAGGAGTGTAGGTTTAACATGTGACCTTGATTTCATCCATCTTAACTGTTTAAATCCGTGGGTGCTACTCCAGGTTGGGCTGTCAAAGTACATCACAATTATAGAGTAGAGTGCACTCCTTTTTATCCATGTATTCAATGTCATCATTATTAACAATAGAATGCGTGCATTCCGGGAACGCGGTCCGCCCTCCAACTGCGTAGGAAAATATAGAACAATGGGTTAGGGAACGATTTGTCGCTCCCATACCGGAAGCACTGCTGAAAGGCTTTGTTGCACCAAAAACTTCAAAAAATCATCCAGTTTTGTAATTTTAATCCATTTATTTCAATTCTCAATTTTTTGTTCCTTTTCGTCCGTCACATGAAAAACCATTATGTATTCAATTCTGATGCGGTAAATGTGCCCATCCGAGCCTTATTTTTACGGCAGGAAACATACATAGTTCATCCTCAGTAGTATCACATTCCCAATGCATTTCGGTTGCTTTCATCAACCTTCGTCAGGGGTTCACTACAAAGTCAAACAACAACATTTTAGACTTCATATTTTAAAACGCTTGTCATATCAATACGCTAACATTATTCATTATGTACTTTTTTTTAAAAAAAGCTCAACTGGTGCTTTCCCTCTAGTACCTCCCAGCGCAAAAATGCTCCTGATCAACTCCCCTTCATCTGTATATACAATACAGTCCCACGTTAAAGAACATCTACGAGAATGTCTCCCCACTATCTTAGATAACAAAACCTGCCTGTTGCCTTTCGTTCCACACTGCATAAAAATCCCTCTCGTACCTGTGAAACTTTTCATTAACTTAGTTCTCACTCCTCGAGCCGACTAATGGCTTTCTCACATTTGCCGCCATTTTAAACTCATCACGTTTTAAGACCCGCCCCTTATCATTATCTAAGCTTTTACCACTTTTACTAAGGGACCCATAATCCACCGGTACGGCTCCTACTTGTTGAAATCACCTATATGTGAAACCTTACTCTATCCCCTCATTCGGTTCAACAAACCCCCAGCATTCGCCAGATTACTCCGCCCACCCTTACGATGAATAAATCTGCACCTATTAAAAAGATTACGTTTCTGAGCTTTAATTAATTGTATCTGTACACATGTTAAAAGGAATTTCAAGATTGAAATACATCCACTGAATGAATAATCATATGAAATAACGTTTCCTTTGGTGTTGTAACATTAAATCGTCCTTCGCGTTCGTTGCTGTTTTGGAGCAGTTTAAGCTTGCTCATCTTAGTGAGGAGTGTAGGTTTAACATGTGACCTTGATTTCATCCATCTTAACTGTTTAAATCCGTGGGTGCTACTCCAGGTTGGGCTGTCAAAGTACATCACAATTATAGAGTAGAGTGCACTCCTTTTTATCCATGTATTCAATGTCATCATTATTAACAATAGAATGCGTGCATTCTGGGAACGCGGTCCGCCCTCCAACTGCGTAGGAAAATATAGAACAATGGGTTAGGGAACGATTTGTCGCTCCCATACCGGAAGCACTGCTGAAAGGCTTTGTTGCACCAAAAACTTCAAAAAATCATCCAGTTTTGTAATTTTAATCCATTTATTTCAATTCTCAATTTTTTGTTCCTTTTCGTCCGTCACATGAAAAACCATTATGTATTCAATTCTGATGCGGTAAATGTGCCCATCCGAGCCTTATTTTTACGGCAGGAAACATACATAGTTCATCCTCAGTAGTATCACATTCCCTATGCATTTCGGTTGCTTTCATCAACCTTCGTCAGGGGTTCACTACAAAGTCAAACAACAACATTTTAGACTTCATATTTTAAAACGCTTGTCATATCAATACGCTAACATTATTCATTATGTACTTTTTTTCAAAAAAAAGCTCAACTGGTGCTTTCCCTCTAGTACCTCCCAGCGCAAAAATGCTCCTGATCAACTCCCCTTCATCTGTATATACAATACAGTCCCACGTTAAAGAACATCTACGAGAATGTCTCCCCACTATCTTAGATAACAAAACCTGCCTGTTGCCTTTCGTTCCACACTGCATAAAAATCCCTCTCGTACCTGTGAAACTTTTCATCAACTTAGTTCTCACTCCTCGAGCCGACTAACGGCTTTCTCACATTTGCCGCCATTTTAAACTCATCACGTTTTAAGACCCGCCCCTTATCATAATCTAAGCTTTACCACTTTTACTACGGGACCCATAATCCACCGGTACGGCTCCTACTTGTTGAAATCACCTATATGTGAAACCTTACTCTATCCCCTCATTCGGTTCAACAAACCCCCAGCAATCGCCAGATTACTCCGCCCACCCTTACGATGTATAAATCTGCACCTATTAAAAAGATTACGTTTCTGAGCTTTAATTCTTTGTATCTGTACACATGTTAAAAGGAATTTCAAGATTGAAATACATCCACTGAATAATCATATGAAATAACGTTTCCTTTGGTGTTGTAACATTAAATCGTCCTTCGCATTCGTTGCTGTTTTGGAACAGTTTAAGCTTGCTCCCCTTAGTGAGGAGTGTAGTTTTAACATGTGACCTTGATTTCATCCATCTTAACTGTTTAAATCCGTGGGTGCTACTCCAGGTAGGGCTGTCAAAGTACATCACAATTATAGAGTAGAGTGCACTCCTTTTTATCCATGTATTCAATGTCATCATTATTAACAATAGAATGCGTGCATTCCGGGAACGCGGTCTGCCCTCCAACTGCGTAGGAAAATATAGAACAATGGGTTAGGGAACGATTTGTCGCTCCCATACCGGAAGCACTGCTGAAAGGCTTTGTTGCACCAAAAACTTCAAAAAATCATCCAGTTTTGTAATTTTAATCCATTTATTTCAATTCTCAATTTTTTGTTCCTTTTCGTCCGTCACATGAAAAACCATTATGTATTCAATTCTGATGCGGTAAATGTGCCCATCCGAGCCTTATTTTTACGGAAGGAAACATACATAGTTCATCCTCAGTAGTATCACATTCCCAATGCATTTCGGTTGCTTTCATCAACCTTCGTCAGGGGTTCACTACAAAGTCAAACAACAACATTTTAGACTTCATATTTTAAAACGCTTGTCATATCAATACGCTAACATTATTCATTATGTACTTTTTTTTAAAAAAAAGCTCAACTGGTGCTTTCCCTCTAGTACCTCCCAGCGCAAAAATGCTCCTGATCAACTCCCCTTCATCTGTATATACAATACAGTCCCACGTTAAATAACATCTACGAGAATGTCTCCCCACTATCTTAGATAACAAAACCTGCCTGTTGCCTTTCGTTCCACACTGCATAAAAATCCCTCTCGTACCTGTGAAACTTTTCATTAACTTAGTTCTCACTCCTCGAGCCGACTAATGGCTTTCTCACATTTGCCGCCATTTTAAACTCATCACGTTTTAAGACCCAACCCCATATCATTATCTAAGCTTTTACCACTTTTACTACCGGACCCATAATCCACCGGTACGGCTCCTACTTGTTCAAATCACCTATATGTGAAACCTTACTCTATCCCCTCATTCGGTTCAACAAACCCCCAGCATTCGCCAGATTACTCCGCCCACCCTTACGATGAATAAATCTGCACCTATTAAAAAGATTACGTTTCTGAGTTTTAATTAATTGTATCTGTACACATGTTAAAAGGAATTTCAAGATTGAAATACATCCACTGAATGAATAATCAAATGAAATAACGTTTCCTTTGATGTTGTAACATTAAATCGTCCTTCGCGTTTGTTGCTGTTTTGGAGCAGTTTAAGCTTGCTCCCCTTAGTGAGGAGTGTAGGTTTAACATGTGACCTTGATTTCATCCATCTTAACTGTTTAAATCCGTGGGTGCTACTCCAGGTTGGGCTGTCAATGTACATCACAATTATAGAGTAGAGTGCACTCCTTTTTATCCATGTATTCAATGTCATCATTACTAACAATAGAATGCGTGCATTCCGGGAACGCGGTCCGCCCTCCAACTGCGTAGGAAAATATAGAACAATGGGTTAGGGAACGATTTGTCGCTCCCATACCGGAAGCACTGCTGAAAGGCTTTGTTGCACCAAAAACTTCAAAAAATCATCCAGTTTTGTAATTTTAATCCATTTATTTCAATTCTCAATTTTTTGTTCCTTTTCGTCCGTCACATGAAAAACCATTATGTATTCAATTCTGATGCGGTAAATGTGCCCATCTGAGCCTTATTTTTACGGCAGGAAACATACATAGTTCATCCTCAGTAGTATCACATTCCCAATGCATTTCGGTTGCTTTCATCAAACTTCATCAGGGGTTCACTACAAAGTCAAACAACAACATTTTAGACTTCATATTTTAAAACGCTTGTCATATCAATACGCTAACATTATTCATTATGTACTTTTTTTAAAAAAAAGCTCAACTGGTGCTTTCCCTCTAGTACCTCCCAGCGCAAAAATGCTCCTGATCAACTCCCCTTCATCTGTATATACAATACAGTCCCACGTTAAAGAACATCTACGAGAATGTCTCCCCACTATCTTAGATAACAAAACCTGCCTGTTGCCTTTCGTTCCACACTGCATAAAAATCCCTCTCGTACCTGTGAAACTTTTCATCAACTTAGTTCTCACTCCTCGAGCCGACTAACGGCTTTCTCACATTTTCCGCCATTTTAATCTCATCACGTTTTAAGACCCGCCCCTTATCATTATCTAAGCTTTTACCACTTTTACTACGGGACCCATAATCCACCGGTACGGCTCCTACTTGTTGAAATCACCTATATGTGAAACCTTACTCTATCCCCTCATTCGGTTCAACAAACCCCCAGCAATCGCCAGATTACTCCGCCCACCCTTACGATGTATAAATCTGCACCTATTAAAAAGATTACATTTCTGAGCTTTAATTCTTTGTATCTGTACACATGTTAAAAGGAATTTCAAGATTGAAATACATCCACTGAATAATCATATGAAATAACGTTTCCTTTGGTGTTGTAACATTAAATCGTCCTTCGCGTTCGTTGCTGTTTTGGAGCAGTTTAAGCTTGCTCCCCTTAGTGAGGAGTGTAGGTTTAACATGTGACCTTGATTTCATCCATCTTAACTGTTTAAATCCGTGGCTGCTACTCCAGGTTGGGCTGTCAATGTACATCACAATTATAGAGTAGAGTGCACTCCTTTTATCCATGTATTCAATGTCATCATTATTAACAATAGAATGCGTGCATTCCGGGAACGCGGTCCGCCCTTCAACTGCGTAGGAAAATATCGAACAATGGGTTAGGGAACGATTTGTCGCTCCCATACCGGAAGCACTGCTGAAAGGCTTTGTTGCACCAAAAACTTCAAAAAATCATCCAGTTTTGTAATTTTAATTCATTTATTTCAATTCTCAATTTTTTGTTCCTTTTCGTCCGTCACATGAAAAACCATTATGTATTCAATTTTGATGGGGTAAATGTGCCCATCCGAGCCTTATTTTTACGGCAGGAAACATACATAGTTCATCCTCAATAGTATCACATTCCCAATGCATTTTGGTTGCTTTCATCAACCTTCGTCAGGGGTTCACTACAAAGTCAAACAACAACATTTTAGACTTCATATTTTAAAACGCTTGTCATATCAATACGCTAACATTATTCATTATGTTCTTTTTTTTTTTTAAAAGCTCAACTGGTGCTTTCCCTCTAGTACCTCCCAGCGCAAAAATGCTCCTGATCAACTCCCCTTCATCTGTATATACAATACAGTCCCACGTTAAAGAACATCTACGAGAATGTCTCCCCACTATCTTAGATAACAAAACCTGCCTGTTGCCTTTCGTTCCACACTGCATAAAAATCCCTCTCGTACCTGTGAAACTTTTCATCAACTTAGTTCTCACTCCTCGAGCCGACTAACGGCTTTCTCACATTTGCCACCATTTTAAACTCATCACATTTTAAGACCTGCCCCTTATCATTATCTAAGCTTTTACCACTTTTACTACGGGACCCATAATCCACCGGTACGGCTCCTACTTGTTGAAATCACCTATATGTGAAACCTTACTCTATCCCCTCATTCGGTTCAACAAACCCCCAGCAATCGCCAGATTACTCCGCCCACCCTTACGATGTATAAATCTGCACCTATTAAAAAGATTACGTTTCTGAGCTTTGATTCATTGTATCTGTACACATGTTAAAAGGAATTTCAAGATTGAAATACATCCACTGAATAATCATATGAAATAACGTTTCCTTTGGTGTTGTAACATTAAATCGTCCTTCGCGTTCGTTGCTGTTTTGGAACAGTTTAAGCTTGCTCCCCTTAGTGAGGAGCGTAGGTTTAACATGTGACCTTGATTTCATCCATCTTAACTGTTTAAATCCGTGGGTGCTACTCCAGGTTGGGCCGTCAAAGTACATCACAATTATAGAGTAGAGTGCACTCCTTTTTATCCATGTATTCAATGTCATCATTATTAACAATAGAATGCGTGCATTCCGGGAACGCGGTCTGCCCTCCAACTGCGTAGGAAAATATAGAACAATGGGTTAGGGAACGATTTGTCGCTCCCATACCGGAAACACTGCTGAAAGGCTTTGTTGCACCAAAAACTTCAAAAAATCATCCAGTTTTGTAATTTTAATCCATTTATTTCAATTCTCAATTTTTTGTTCGTTTTCGTCCGTCACATGAAAAACCATTATGTATTCAATTCTGATGCGGTAAATGTGCCCATCCGAGCCTTATTTTTACGGCAGGAAACATACATAGTTCATCCTCAGTAGTATCATATTCCCAATGCATTTCGGTTGCTTTCATCAACCTTCGTCAGGGGTTCACTACAAAGTCAAACAACAACATTTTAGACTTCATATTTTAAAACGCTTGTCATATCAATACGCTAACATTATTCATTATGTACTTTTTTTTTTTTTAAAAGCTCAACTGGTGCTTTCCCTCTAGTACCTCCCAGCGCAAAAATGCTCCTGATCAACTCCCCTTCATCTGTATATACAATACAGTCCCACGTTAAAGAACATCTACGAGAATGTCTCCCCACTATCTTAGATAACAAAACCTGCCTGTTGCCTTTCGTTCCACACTGCATAAAAATCCCTCTCGTACCTGTGAAACTTTTCATTAACTTAGTTCTCACTCCTCGAGCCGACTAATGGCTTTCTCACATTTGCCGCCATTTTAAACTCATCACGTTTTAAGACCCGCCCCTTATCATTATCTAAGCTTTTACCACTTTTACTACGGGACCCATAATCCACCGGTACGGCTCCTACATGTTGAAATCACCTCTATGTGAAACTTACTCTATCCCCTCATTCGGTTCAACAAACCCCCAGCATTCACCAGATTACTCCGCCCACCCTTACGATGAATAAATCTGCACCTATTAAAAAGATTACGTTTCTGAGCTTTAATTAATTGTATCTGTACACATGTTAAAAGGAATTTCAAGATTGAAATACATCCACTGAATGAATAATCATATGAAATAACGTTTCCTTTGGTGTTGTAACATTAAATCGTCCTTCGCGTTCGTTGCTGTTTTGGAGCAGTTTAAGCTTGCTCCCCTTAGTGAGGAGTGTAGGTTTAACATGTGACCTTGATTTCATCCATATTAACTGTTTAATTCCGTGGGTGCTACTCCAGGTTGGGCTGTCAAAGTACATCACAATTATAGAGTAGAGTGCACTCCTTTTTATACATGTATTCAATGTCATCATTATTAACAATAGAATACGTGCATTCAGGGAACGCGGTCCGCCCTCCAACTGCGTAGGAAAATATAGAACAATGGGTTAGGGAACGATTTGTCGCTCCCATACCGGAAGCACTGCTGAAAGGCTTTGTTGCACCAAAAACTTCGAAAAATCATCCAGTTTTGTAATTTTAATCCATTTATTTCAATTCTCAATTTTTTGTTCCTTTTCGTGTCTCACATGAAAAACCATTATGTATTCAATTCTGATGCGGTAAATGTGCCCATCCGAGCCTTATTTTTACGGCAGGAAACATACATAGTTCATCCTCAGTAGTATGACATTCCCAATGCATTTCGGTTTGTTTCATCAACCTTCGTCAGGGGTTCACTACAAAGTCAAACAACAACATTTTAGACTTCATATTTTAAAACGCTTGTCATATCACTACGCTAACATTATTCATTATGTACTTTTTAAAAAAAAAAAAAGCTCAACTGGTGCTTTCCCTCTAGTACCTCCCAGCGCAAAAATGCTCCTGTTCAACTCCCCTTCATCTGTATATACAATACAGTCCCACGTTAAAGAACATCTACGAGAATGTCTATCTTATATAACAATACCTGCCTGTTGCCTTTCGTTCCACACTGCATAAAAATCCCTCTCATACCTGTGAAACTTTTCATCAACTTAGTCCTCACTCCTCGAGCCGACTAACGGCTTTCTCACATTTGCCGCCATTTTAAACTCATCACGTTTTAAGACCCGCCCCTTATCATTATCTAAGCTTTTACCACTTTTACTACAGGACCCATAATCCACCGGTACGTCTCCTACTTGTTGAAATCACCTATATGTGAAACCTTACTCTATCCCTTCATTCGGTTCAACAAACCCCCAGCATTCGCCCGATTACTCCGCCCACCCTTACGATGTATAAATCTGCACCTATTAAAAAGATTACGTTTCTGAGCTTTAATTAATTGTATCTGTACACATGTTAAAAGGAATTTCAAGATTGAAATACATCCACTGAATAATCATATGAAATAACGTTTCCTTTGGTGTTGTAACATTAAATCGTCCTTCGCGTTCGTTGCTGTTTTGGAGCAGTTTAAGCTTGCTCCCCTTAGTGAGGAGTGTAGGTTTAACATGTGACCTTGATTTCATCCATCTTAACTGTTTAAATCCGTGGGTGCTACTCCAGGTTGGGCTGTCAAAGTACATCACAATTATAGAGTAGAGTGCACTCCTTTTTATCCATGTATTCAATGTCATCATTATTAACAATAGAATGCGTGCATTCCGGGAACGCGGTCCGCCCTCCAACTGCGTAGGAAAATATAGAACAATGGGTTAGGTAACGATTTGTCGCTCCCATACCGGAAGCACTGCTGAAAGGCTTTGTTGCACCAAAAACTTCAAAAAATCATCCAGTTTTGTCATTTTAATCCAATTATTTCAATTCTCAATTTTTTGTTCCTTTTCGTCCGTCGCATGAAAAACCATTATGTATTCAATTCTGATGCGGTAAATGTGCCCATCCGAGCCTTATTTTTACGGCAGGAAACATACATAGTTCATCCTCAGTAGTATCACATTCCCAATGCATTTCGGTTGTTTTCATCAACCTTCGTCAGGGGTTCACTACAAAGTCAAACAACAACATTTTAGACTTCATATTTTAAAACGCTTGTCATATCACTATGCTAACATTATTCATTATGTACTTTTTTTTAAAAAAAGCTCAACTGGTGCTTTCCCTCTAGTACCTCCCAGCGCAAAAATGCTCCTGATCAACTCCCCTTCATCTGTATATACAATACAGTCCCACGTTAAATAACATCTACAAGAATGTCTCCCCACTATCTTAGATAACAAAACCTGCCTGTTGCCTTTCGTTCCACACTGCATAAAAATCCCTCTCGTACCTGTGTTACTTTTCATCAACTTAGTTCTCACTCCTCGAGCCGACTAATGGCTTTCTCACATTTGCCGCCATTTTAAACTCATCAAGTTTTAAGACCCGCCCCTTATCATTATCTAAGTTTTTACACAAAAAAGTACATAATGAATAATGTTAGCGTATTGATATGACAAGCGTTTTAAAATATGAAGTCTAAAATGTTGTTGTTTGACTTTGTAGTGAACCCCTGACGAAGGTTGATGAAAGCAACCGAAATGCATTGGGAATGTGATACTACTGAGGATGAACTATGTATGTTTCCTGCCGTAAAAATAAGGCTCGGATGGGCACATTTACCGCATCAGAATTGAATACATAATGGTTTTTCATGCGACGTACGAAAAGGAACAAAAAATTGAGAATTGAAATAAATGGATTAAAATTACAAAACTGGATGATTTTTTGAAGTTTTTGGTGCAACAAAGCCTTTCAGCAGTGCTTCCGGTATGGGAGCGACAAATCGTTCCCTAACCCATTGTTCTCTAGGAATACACCACCTGCATAATATGTATGTACAAAGTTCACCCCTGACGTCTTCCTCATGTCTAACGACAGACCAATACAAACCATACTGAGGACCGAGACTCTTTAGGGTATAAATACACCACATCTTGCCCCGGTAAGATAGAGGGAACCGAGACTTCCATGCTGACACACTGACCAGAGACGCTGAGGCTCCTGCATGCAGTCGCTCCAGCTGACAGCGGTCTGACAAGGCCCTTGCGGGGTGTCCAACTCGAGACCAGGACGGGGTCCCACACCCTCTCTATTCAGGTATGGGGATTCGACTAAATCCTAGAAGGATTCTTGACTCTTAGGCTTTTAGACCTACACATATGCTAGGTACACTCAGGTACATCTAGTTAGGCATCGTAGGAGTACGCACACTTTCATAATGCTTTTATATTCATGTATGTATGTATTCATGATTATTGCAGTATGGTAGAACTGTTCCATCCCTTTGCTTTTATCGTACTGCTGATCATATATCTCTGCTATTGTCTGCTGGTTGCCGCAGCACATATATTTTACACTAGAATAACAACTGTTCAATAAATACTTATTGAAACGCCCGACTGTGTATTCTGTGTAACTCTCTGAGACAAACCGAATAAGTAAGCACGAGTGACTGAGCGAAAGGTAGTATATTGTTTCCACGATTCTGAGGAATTTGGGTTGTCATGATCTAAGGTTGCCAGAAACTAATCTCTCCCCGATAAGAGGAGATTCTAGTGGCACTGTGAGCTAGCTAATGCAAAACAATCTAACATATGCAGTGGGGGTGCACAGAGTCAGTCTGCCACCAAGCCCACAGCTTATGTTATACAAACGCGCAGGTCCTGCATGGGTACTATAGGAACTACACAACAAGCCTATTTCGTTTTTCACTACAGTGAGGCCTACCCCTCTCATAGGTCAGCATTGGGAATTCCTTATTATAGTTTTAAGCCGCAATATCTCATCAGAAAGGAGTAGCTTTTACACGTTTGATATGTTTGGAATGGTAAGGATAAATTCTCCTTACTGCTGAAGATGGATTTAGCCTTCCTGTTTTAGAAATGCCACTTTTAGAAAGTTGGTATTTCTTTGTACTTACTGCTCTTTGTGCCTGACAGCATGTCTCCGATACACGTCTGGGTTGGGAGACAGCTACACTTTGTGCATTTCTTCTAGACAGCCACAAACACAGGAAGGTAAGGCTCATCTGCATTCTGAATACTCATCTGCATTCTGATGCGTCTTCCTGGGCAGGAAGGGGGAGAGCTGGCTCACACTTACATCCGAATAGGCTGTGTCCTGTCCTCACACAAAGCACTGATTTACTCCCCAGAGTTAGCCTGGCAGACAGAACTGGGCTGAAACAGATCTTTGTGCACTTCAGAGAGTTCTTTTGAAGACACTCCCTGTATCATAGGCATTTTTGGATATAAGTACTTTTTTCTCTGATTCCCTAAATTCAGACACTTCTGGATCTGAACCTCTGTCGGAAGGACTGCTGTGCTGCTGAAAGAACTCAACTGGACTGCTTTTCTGTAAGGACTGCTTTTCTGCTTGTTGCCCTGCTGCCTGCTGCTCTCTGACTCTCCTGGAAGGACTCTGCCTTCCTTCTTTCCAAGTGATCTCCAACAACTTGCTGGTTGGCCTCCTGTTTTCTGAAGTGTCAGGGACACAAAAGACTTCCTATAATTCCGCTAATGTTGCTGGACTCTGCCTTCTGTGAGTCCTACCCTTGCCTACTTGCCCCTTCAAGATTTGAGCCTCAGGAGTGAGTTCTGCAGCTGCTTTCATCAATTACAGCTTCTTCGCCCCTGAAATCAAGCTTTTGGTCTCTTTGTGACCACGAACGGGCCCATGGAGCAGTGCGTGCTGCCGCAGTATCATGTACTCGCACAGCAAGCATCACCATCCGTGAGGCCCTGTCTGCCATCCGCGACGCCTGTCTGACCCTTCGCGCCCGCAGGATCATCGCTGGTGATGCTGGACTTGCTCTCAGTGACTGTCTCCCCCATGAATGGGGCACTTCACTCAGCTTGAGAAGGCAAAATTTCAGCAGGACTTTTTTGAAACTGTATTCGACCTGCGCTCCATCACGGTCTCCCTGAACTTTGGATTTACCCCAGTCTAGTGCAACCTAAAATAACCTTTTAGCGCTGTTGACTTCTAAGCACTCTTTTTGGTTTTGAAAATTCAGAACTCCGGTTCTACTTATTGGATTTCTGTCATTTTGGCCTTGTTTTCTTCATAAAAATATAATATATATTTTTAATCCTGTGTGGAGTCTTTTTGTCGTGTATTCATTGGGTTACTGTGTGTTGCACAAATACTTTACACATTGCCTTTGTAGATAAGCCTGACTGCTCTGTGCCAAGCTACCAGAGGGTGGGCACAGGTTATCTTATTGTGTATCTAACTTTACCTGACTAGAGTGTTAGTTCCTGCCTGGCCTGGGTGCATACTTCAGCCAACCAGGAACCTCATTTCTAACAACTGCACTATGACAATTTTGATTTCAGCTATATAAGGTGCCTTCCTCCTTCTTTTCCTATGTCATTCTTCTGTCGACTTGCAGATGTCTTATTCGAGAGGAACAGGGCAGTGACAGTCTCAGGAGGATGCAATGTACTGAAATTGACTGGTAGGTTATCAGTTGCAGCTGATGATATGCTACTGGTTAATACAGTGAGAAAGTTGTGTTAGCCAGGTCAAAGGTGAGTATGACAGCAACTAGATACCTATATACACCACAATATCCTTGCTCACGTAGACTCAGGCAGCACCTATATGAGAGTATGGATGGAG
Source organism: Calotriton arnoldi (assembly GCA_963921515.1). Classification (NCBI taxonomy): domain Eukaryota; kingdom Metazoa; phylum Chordata; class Amphibia; order Caudata; family Salamandridae; genus Calotriton; species Calotriton arnoldi. The sequence goes on along the minus strand of CAWUFW010004481.1, from coordinate 192,029 downwards.
TGGATTGCACCAACATATTAGCCACAATAGAACCAGAGAGAGAATATCTGTCAGATGTAGCATTCAGTTCTATCTGTTTGACAGCCTTGATGGATGTGGATGATGGATGGGCTTCCATTGCATGTGGTTTTGTGACTGGAAGACGGATGCAAACCAGAACAGTATGGTACGCCACATAACTTTTAGATAAGTGGCTCTTTCTGCTGAAACTCAACACGATGGTGGAAACATCCTTCAAAAAGCGGAAGACATATGCTACAACATTCCAGACAAAACTAAATCAGCAGACTCTCAATACTCATCATATCTTTCTAGATAATCCTCAGAAGATTCACTAACATTTTGCACAGGATTTTTATCACAGAAGTGATGCCAACAGGTTCAAAATGTTTTTGGGAATTTACTTTTCAGTACAAAAATTGTTTTGTGCTGGGAAGCTGCATGAAAGTAACACACAGCAGACCTTTGTGCTGCTTTGTATCACTTTGCATCAAGGGGACATTCCATTGATTTTACATGGGCATTCCCATGCAGCCGCTCAGGGTTCTTAGAGGCGAAGTCTTATCTACTAACAATAGTAGACAAGGTATCACGCTAAAAGATAATGTCTCTTTGAGGCAGGTGTTTGGAAAATTGTTTTTATTTCTCCATAATTCACAGCTTTCCATGTGTGCTGCACTGTACAGCATACACCGAAGGTGGGAAAAGTGTTTAAGTTTGTATGGGCATAATATTTTATACTTTTAGGGGTAATCTTGCAGAACAAAGTCTGTGCTAGACATGGCATAGACGCCATTGCACTATGGTGCAAAGATGTGCATGTGTGGCGATAAGCAGCCTGATTTTGCACCAGCATTAGGGAGAGAGCACGACTGCGCAATATCTTAGTAGATATGGCGCTGCTCTGCTCTCTCCCTCTCACTTTGGCTGCTGTGCTGTGTTGTGGGAGGTTTTAGTAAATCCAACCCTATGAGTCATCTGGTGGTATCAAACTTTAGTCATTATTAGCAGCATCATATAGAACATATGTATTAGTCTTCCAGAATGAAGGCCTGATTTAGAGTTAAGTGGATGGGTATTCCATCACAAATGGGACAGATATCTTGTCCGCCTAATTACAAGTGCATTAGAATTACCCATCTGCCAAACTCTAAACCAGGCCCTCTGTCTTTGATACCTAGAAGAGAAAGCCAAAAGGAGCATAGTTTTTTGGCATTAAGAGTCGGAGTTTATCACAGAGAATGTGTCACAACACAACCAGCATCCGGGGAAGTGTTTTCCCCCAGTGTTAGAAATGGGGGTCTCTAGTTGGCAGAGGTAGGTGCCTTTGACCAAGTAGGGGCCCTTGCTTCTAGTCAGGGTAAGGGGCTACACTCCTAAAATAACCCCTGCTCACCCCCTTGGTAGCTTGGCACGAGCAGGCAGGCTTATCTCAGAGGCCGTGTGTAAAGCATTTGTGAACACATACAGGTATACAGTGAAAACACTACAAATGGACACCACACCAGTTTAGAAAAATAAATAATCTTTATCTAAACTTAACACAAGACCAAACGACAAAAAATCCACAATACAGTATTCAAAAATATGACTTTCAGATGGTGGAAATAGCTTAGTTCAATGTAGATGGTAAATGCGACACTTTACTCTCAAAGTACCTTGGATGCGTAACGCAACATAAACAAAAGGGTCGCAGGGAAGGCAATGCATCAGTTCCTTGCTTCGGGGGAGGCGGTGCACCTGTTCCTTACTGCAGCGCAGGGGAGGCGATGCGTCTGTTCCTTACCGGAGAGGAGGCGAAGCATCTGTTTCTTACTGTGATCCGGTGCGATGCGACAAGATGGCGCCTCAATGCGATGCGACGATCCGGTGCGATGCGACAAAATGGCGTCTTTGATGCGATGCAATAACGTGGATGCGATGCATGCACGCCCGGTGGCCGTGCGGTGATATCGATGAACTTTGGAGCCGCGACAGGCCCTGCGACACGCTTCTCCGGTGATGCGACAGCGACCTCTGCGGCGGCGACACGCTTCTCCAGTGATGCGACGCGCGTCGTCGGTGTTGCGACGGCAAACTGCTGCAGTGGCGACACGCTTCTTTGGCGATGCGATGGCAACAGCTACGGCGGCGACACGCTTCGTCCTCGTTGCGTCGTGCTTCCAGCTCCTAGCGAAACGGAGTCTCCAGAGGGCCCAAAACAAGAGCAGGCACCTCTCTGCAGGTAGAATTCCCAGCGAGGAAATTCAGGGGAGCTGGTGGTGAAGTCTTTGTGTCCCTGAGACTTCAGAACAGGAGGCAAGCTCAGCTTCAAGCCCTTGGAGATCTTCCTCAAGATAGTAAAAGTACACACAAAGTTCCTTTTCTCCTTTCCTTGGCAATGAGTAACCACTGCAGGCCAACCCCAAACAGCAAACAGCACAGGAGCAGTCTCCTCCTTCAGCTTCCTTGGTTTCTCTCCTTGGCAAAGGGTTCGTCTTGATTCCCAGAAGTGATCTAAAGTTCTGGGGTTTGGGCCCCACTATTTATACTACTAAATCCTTTGTTCTCTGAAGGCAGAGAGTGTCTGTGCCTAGTCGAAACCAGTTCTGTCCTCCCTGGTGCAGCTTCCTGGCAGGAGGTGGAGAGAGCATTGTTGAAAGCAGACCTGGCCCAGGTACCTGAAAGGAAAACTCCTCCCCCTACTCTCTATTCTATGAAGGCTCAGGCAAGTGAAAGGAAATCTCCTCCCCCTACTCTCTATTCTATGTAGGCTCTGGCAACTGAAAGGAAATCTCCTCCCCCTACTCTCTATTCAATGCAGGGCCTATTCAGCCCAGCCCTGACTCATCAGACTGCTGGAGCCAAGGCCCTCTCCAGCCCCCTGTCACTCACAAACCAGACATGGAATACACAAACCTAGCAGAGGCATACTGGATGGTTAGGCAAGAAAATACATACTTTCTAAAAGTGGTATTTTCAAACACAGAATGTAAAAATCATCCACACTAAAAGATGTATTTTAACATTCTGAGTTCAGGCATACTAAACTTTATTTTCCCATCTTGTTCCCTGGGTCAGTTAGGATTATAGATGTTATAATCAAACTGCCCATTCTGGCCTATGGGAACAGATAGCCTTGCAATAGTGAAAAACGAAATTGGCTGAAATTCACTATCAGGACATGCCACACACATCAGGGCATGTCCTACCTTTCACATACAATGCACCCTGCCCACTGGAGTACCTAGGGCCTACCTTAGGGGTGACTAACATGTAGAAAAGGGAAGGTTTAGGGACTGGCAAGTGGGTGCACTTGCCAAGTCGACATGGCAGTCCCAGACTGCACACAGGCTCTGCAATGGCAGGCCTGAGCCACATTTTACAAGCTGCTTCTGTGGGTGGCACAACCAGTGCTGCAAGCCCACCAGCAGCATTTTATTTACAGGCCCTGGGCACACATGGTGCACTGTACTAGGGTCTGACAAGTAAATCAAATGGCCAATCATGGAGTCACTAATCCATTACAACAATTTACAATAGGGAGCACTTGCACTTTGGCACTGAATAGCAGTGGCAAAGTGCCCAAAGCATCTAGACCAGCAAAAACACAGCAAAAACACAGGAGGCAACTGCAAAAAAATGGAAGGCAGACCCACGCCAATGGTACCAGGTCTAACACCCAGGAACTATCAGGAGTAGGAGGGCCTTATTAGAGGGGTTACAAGGCCATTAGAGACTGGTTCAATTGCTCTGTACCAATGTAAAAGGGGAAGTAAGAGTTGATCTCCAATATCTTTACTGTGGACAAAATATCCTGTGGTTTTTGAGTTTTCCTTGATGGTGTTATAATACATAGAGTTTTGTTATTTCACCCTACACAAATGAGAATCCAGAATATCAACTACAACCATTCCATCATGGTAAGTATTTATACACCTAAGTATAGAGTGCCTACACTTATTTTCATAAATACTCATTCGATGATATGTGGATACGTGTGAATGTGATAGTGTAGCTCACCTAACTTGTGTATGAATATCTAAAATGTTTGAAATTTTCAGACTTGCTGTGCTATTATTCCCCAGCAACCTTTTCATAGCTCATATAATTGCATCATAGCACAGCACCAAGAAGTACCAAAGCAGTGAGAGGGCAGATGAGTATTGAAACGTTGAGACATACTGTATGATGTCCACTATCTTTACCTAAATATCTTATGCAAGGCAGGTGTGTAATGCTATACATGAATTTATGGTGGGCACCTTCACTTCCAAATTAAGACTCGAGCATAGATATCTAGGATAATTTTTACTTTGGCATGTACGTCCATTATCATATACAGTGTGCACCAGTGGAGGCTGGTGACAATTCAAAGTGGTGGGGTGTAAAAGTTGGGGATGAGTAGCAAGCGAAGTGAGCAAACCCTACAGATGTATGATATTCTGCGTGATTCTCTCCCCCCCACCCCCGGGAAAATGTTGGGAAAAAAGTGGCAAATGCTGCTTTTTAAAGCAAATTTTAATAAAGAATTTAGTGAGAAAGCAAGAAGGCATATAAAGTATGTGTGAATGTGTTGCCTTGTTATTTATTAGATTGTTCCTAATAAATGACCTGTGATTATTTGCTTTCCTCATGGCATATTGTCAAGTTTACTATGAACACAACTCTGTGCCAGTAGAAACATCTCAGAATATATAATTAAGGGAGAAGGCATTTCAATCCTCCTCTGGTGCAATGTGTTTTTTCTTGAAACCAGTATCATCTTTGTCAATTTTAAGTGTTTCATCTTCCCCCTCCTTGTCATCCAATACTCATAAGTGTCATCACTTCTGACTGCAGGCCCCCACTGAACCTGTTCTCTGCTGCAGCTGGAGCTGCATTGGCTTTAAAACAAATCTCACCATTTCTGCATGCTGTAAACTCGTTATTTGTAGAACAAGCATTTGCAATGCAATCGGTCTCGCCTTTGGGACCTTATATGTATTTAGATATGCAGCACATTAGCATGGGTGCTAAAACATCTACTGTTCTTTAACATGGAGGAAAATTAAGCACCAAACTGCGTGACACGCCAGGTATGGGAACACATGGAGAGAAATATTGCCTTTCAGAGGGAAATGGTATAGTCCCAAGCTCTGTTTTTAATATAAATCAGGGCCTTCGGTGGTCATATCACTGAAAATACAAGATTTGGGAAAAAAAATATTATTGTCTATGGGTGCTCGTGGAAGACCATTTCTATGGACTGGAGTCTAGAGAATGCTAAAGTTATTCTGGTATTTTACTGATCTCTGCTGGTCATTTTGTATCAGGAAAGTTAAATAGAGGCAGTTGCCAGAAAAAAAAAAAAAAGTTCCTCAGCAGAAAGCAATTTTGGTATTTTACTGACTTCTGCTGGTCGTTTTCTATCAAGACAGTTAAATAGAGGCAGTTGAACAGAAAAAAAAAATCCCTAAGTGGAAGCAGACAAGTCCTAGGGCTGATCTCCAGAGCCCACAAAGTACATATACATATACAAATAAGTATATAATAACTATATACTAAAGTATATACAAGAGGTTTCGAATGCTCGGCCTAAAAATGACACTGTGGTGCCGCTGCGCATTAAGCATTTTTGGTAAGGCATGCTTGCGGACCTAGCATACACCAGAGGTGCCAGGCTGTTCTCAACATGTGATAATTGTCACCATTCTATTATTCTTACTAGCAATTGAGCCTCTTGCTTCACTCATTCGGAAGTCACCTCATGTACAAGGTATACATATAGCAAGAGGCACTTCTAAATTATACTTGTATGCTGATGATATTCTGCTCACGTTAAAAGATCTCCCTCACTCTCTGCCAGCTTTACTTAAGATCATTGATGGTTTTGCGACTATTCTGGTTACAAAGTGAACTGGGATAAAAGTGAGGCTCTGCCGATTTCTCCTGGTACCACTAAAGCATCAATCAATGGTTTTCCCTTTTGTTGGAAATCATCCCAATTAAAATATTTGGGAGTCTTGGTTAATAAAGGCTTATCAAATATGGTCACAGATATTATTACACCCCTTATAACACAAATGGAAACTGACTTTGTAAAATGGTCTTTTTTGGGTCTCTCTATGTGGGGAAGGGTACAAGCCGTGAGGATGGTTACCTTACCTCGCTTTAGCTATATACTTGGTATGCTCCCACTTCTTGTTCCCTTGTCTACACTTCGCAGAGTGGATGCCTGAATTCGATCTTTTGTTTGGGGATCTACAAAGCCTCGTCTAGCTGCTTCTAAATTATTGGCTCGTCGATCTTATGGTGGTTAGGGATTACCATCCTTAGAACATTATTCTTTAGCTTTACATCTTTCACAGCTAGTTTACTTACTTCCGGGTACAACAGATCCTCCACAGTGGGTCACAACAGAACATTCTATACTTAATCGAAGTGATGGTCTAGATTTCCTTTATGGACTGTGTCTTCCACGTTCCTCTCCCCCGCATCCAATAATGCAAGCTACTTATCAAACATGGCAACGTGCACATCGTATCCTCCGAGTTGGCCACCGATTACACCTTAAAGCCCCACTCTGCAGTAATGAAAGAATTTGTATAAGTGGTTGTGCACTCCAATGGTCTAGTTGGAAATCAAGAGGAATACACACGATTAATCAACGTATCCAAAATGGAGAACTAAAATCCTTTAATTCACTTAGAGAAGAGTTTGATCTCCCGCCGCATCAATTCACACGTTACTTACAACTGCAGTGCTGTCTCAAACGATGTCTTGGTTCTTCTCCCTGGTCTCTGAATTATTCACCCATCTTAAACTACCTTCTTACTTGGGGTCGACATAAAGGGGTATTATCAGGCCTGTATGGTGTCTTGATTCACCATCTATATTCACAACCACTTCTTAAAGCTCTTCAAGAGAAATGGCAAGAGCGTCTACACATCATTATTGAAGAAGATGCCTGGTCGGATATGATAGAATCCCTAGAAAAGGGTACCAGAGAGGCTCGTTTGAAGTTCTCCCTTTTTAAGACCCTACATGATTGGCATTGGACACCTCTAAAATTACAAAGAGCAGGACTCCTACCCCACTCTAAATGTTGGAGGTGTACTGGTGTTAATTGTGATCTTCCCCACATACTCTGTAGCTGCCCTTTCATGCTGAATTTATGGGCATATGTTGGGAACACACTAAAGGATTTGATCCCTTCTCGCCACACTCCTCTTACCCCTTCTATTATTTTATTACATGATTTTAGAAGTCTTATTACTATTACACGTTTGCAACGTCGTCTTTTACATACTGCACTCTCCACAGCTAAAAACTGTATCCTGAGACATTGGAAATCATCTAGTCCCCCTATGCAGGAAGAATGGATGGTAGCAATGATTCAAACTGCTTCTCATGAACGTATTATTTATAGATTACAGGATCAAGAGGAAAGTTTTCAGCAAGTTGGGCTCCCTTTCTTCACAATCCTTGAATTCTTTTCGTTCCACTCTTATCATGCGATATAACCTTATATTCTAATCCTTCTTTAATTTATATATATACATTTCCATATATTTATACTTTATTATTCATCTAATTTTTGTGTATTCATTTAGGTTTTCTCTGCTACCTTTTCCTTTTTTTACTCTACAAAACGTATATTACTTATTTTCTAATATATATACTAAAATTATCTTCTTCCTTTGCCCTATAATTTTATATAACTTATCTATTACTTATTGTTTATTATTATATATGATTTATTGTTACTTTGTATGAATACAAGTTATTTTAAGAATATTGCATACATATTCTTGTTTCTATGTATTGTTAATTTCTTTTTCTCAATAAATAGATATAAAACAAAAAAAACAAATAAAAAATAATAATTGTCACCACACAGTGTATGGTGCTTAATTCAAATTCAGGGATTAACCTTTTGATACTTTTGGCATTACATGTGTTTATTACTTATAGAAATCGAACTGTCATCTGTGTCAAGCATGTACCTCACAGATGCCTGCATACCAGCATTATCAGTGAGTTTACTGCACTAGCATTCTCTCTGAAAACACACCACTAGCTTTATCTGAAAGTAGATTAGAGTGACTTTATCTGAGTATGCTTCACCTACTACTACCTTTGAGAACACCATAATAGCATAATCTGAGCATACACTGTACTTACATTATCTTAGAATACTCTGCACTGGCTGGTATCCACTCTGGGTACACTGCACTAGCATTGCTTGTGCGTAACTACACTGCATTATATGCAAGTGCACATTGCATTATCTGTTATAAGCTGCATTCCTAGTGTCTGTGAGTGCCTGGTATTGACTCCACTGCCCAGGCATCCTCCATGGCTGTACTTCAGTGTTACTATCTGTGAGTGACCTGCCCTAGTGTACAGTGTACAGAACATAGTCCAATTATCCCTAACTGCACTGCCTGCCACCATCTGTAAGCACACTTCACTGAGCTTCCTCCTTAAATTCGAGATATTTTGTTCCTATGTCATGATCCCCACCCATTCCAGATACAAATAAACTTGATAAATTCGGGCATATAGCATGCACTGGATTGCTAGTGTGTGTTTATAAGGCTTGACTTTCTTCTGGGTTTATGATTCACTGATTGTTTCTGAATAAACTCTCTATTGAAACCGCTCTCCTGTGATCACCCCTCACATTGCCTTGAAATCTTTATGGTTCAGGCAGTTGATAGGATCACTTCAGGAGGAGGGGGCAATGAACCAGAGCCAGAATGACATCAATTAAAATTCAATACCACTGAATCATGGATGCCACAACAGAGCCACCAGCAAGTTCTAACGTCGTACAGACTTGGAGCGTACTCACTCATGCTCTGGACGTGGCCTGTGATCCAGCGCAACACCTAAATTCCTGAGCCAGGGGCCAAAAGAAATCTCGTCATACATAAATTGCTTTACCAAACAACGGGGCCCATCACACATTACCCATAAATGATCCCTGAGGACTGGCGCTGGATTTGGGGGTTTTAATTTGTCAGTTTTATTAAGTACTAAGCTTCACATTAATAACAATTGTATATAATTCTAACTATTCGTAATTTCAACTTCTTCTTCTTTTGGTCGATGGACCATTAGTTGAAGAGTTGATGGTGACTATGATTAACTAAACAGTTTAACATTTAACTAAATAACCACAAAGTCATTTCTTCAGTTAATGATTTTATCTTATTAATGCTCGTGATTAGATTGTCAGTGCACATACAAGATTACATATAAGAGAACAAATTATCAAGCAATGCAATTAAAATGAATCATTTGCATCGATATCAAAGCATGCAAAGGAATGGGGAAAGAAGGTACAGCATAAATACTTGCAGAAATATATTTGCAAACTTAAGCAATCAAGGAGGGCAATACCCACCAAAGAAACAGGAAAACCACTTCCTTGGCCGAGGTTGTGGCAAGAGGTCCCCAGAGATAGGCTCAGAGGACAAAGTTAACAGGACAGATGCAGCAAAGTTTGCTATAAACTAACAACTAAAATTAATCTCCCAATTAATCTACCTCCTCGGTCACAGTCTCCTCCCAAGCACTCCCGCAACGTTCTCGTACCTAAAGGTTCTCTGACTCTGTGCTGGTCTGCTCTCTCTGTCTTGGATCTTCTCTGTGCGTTCTTATCGTCTCTTCTCTCTGATCTGCCACACCGGACTGCACTGCTATACCGGACCGCTCTGCCTCGCCACACTGCCTTGCCTCCATGTCATCTCTTCTCCCCAAACTGCCACACCCCTAATTGGGATATCAGTTATACCTTTCTGCCTAGCACACTATCTTACAATGTTGCAGTACCGATAGAAAATCGGTCTGTGATTGGTTGTCATAAATCATACTAGGGTCGCCTCATCCAGTTCTCCCCACAAATCCATCCTATAACGGTTCTAACAAAGGAAGGATTTAAGACCAATACATTTGTATACCACTAGCATTCATAATTATACATTTTGTTACATTGTTCATTATGATATCCGCTTTCACATTCGAATTGCACGTAGTGATGGCTGTTCCCACAGTCGCTGTCGCATCTTGGCACATAAACAATAAGACACAGGACAGCATGGCCTTCACACGGATTGCATCATCTGGAACACTCTGCAGTCTGCGAGCAGGCAACCCCTCCTGGCACATGCGCACTTCATACCGACCAGGCCAACCACATGCTGGTTTAAACGAGAGGCCATTTTCATGCAGGCCCAATCCCGTACTAAAGTAAACAAACACAAAAGAATATTAATTCATGAAATAAAACCCATTATGTTTACCGCCCACCATACTAATGCCCTGTGTTAAATAAATCCTAGCAAAAGCTATTAATTTAAAGCAACTTTTTCATTATTTGTACACAATATGCAAAATGTGCAATGTACAACACAGCATAAACATGCATTAGTACAGTTTTTCAAAGCGCAAACAGTTAATACTTACTCATGCCAACATGGTTTAGCAGCATATTAAGTAAAATGCGTTTGCCCCCTGTGTAAATGTGTGCATTCAGAGTTGATTAGTTCATGCAGTCAATACATTATTATGGGGTTACTTAATTTCATGAGGATGTATTTTACAAACCTTACTCCATCAATCCCCCCTTTGATGGTTTTACCATCATAAAATCCCAAAACATACGGTTTTTCAAGTTATATAGTTATTTTGTCTTTTAACCCTTGCTCCGTACATTTTTCATACAATTTCTCTTTGAAATTTTCCATCTCTATCTCTTCTATCTCTCTTTCCCAACTCCAGGTATCAATGCTCCAAATATATCGCCTACAATTTCTGAAAAACTTTCTCTTTCTACACAGTTTAGTTCTTGCCTTACTTCATCGATTCCATTTGTACTTTTGTCTACATGATAGACTTTTGGAAAGACAATCCCAAGATAACAAGTCCCATACCAGTGATCTGGCAGCCGATAATAGGCTTTCCTCCCACAGACATAATATATACCTGGCAAGACAGGGTCAGTTCCTCCCTTTAATCCCCAACCCCCAATAATTTTATAGGTATCTTCACATTCACTGGAACCAAAGAAATAGTGATTATAATTAGTCTTCTCCCTACGTAAGCATAATTTTCCCTTCTGTGGCCAATCCAGAGCCATTGCAGCATAAGTCTCGCTTTTGTCATAGTTGCCTTCTCTGAAAACCCAAGGTGGTGTTTTCAATTTCTCTTCAACAGCTTTTCTCTGAAACTTAGCCCTTCTTTCTTCTACCATCTCCAAAAAGATTTTCTCTTCCTTTTCCAATCTACAGGTTAAGTTGTTTTTATTAGCATAAGCTATATCTAAAGGCTTTGTTGTCAGGAAAAAATCTCCCATGACATTTGCATGTGCTATCTTATTCAACTCAGGTACTACAGGGACTTAGAAAAGATTGTATCTACATTTGAATAATAATAATCTAATTTTCCTGTTCTATACAATAAACTTGATAAAACACTACAGGTCACACCATATGTCAAAGGAAGGTGATGATAGGTCACACCTTCTGAAACAGACAATGGTAACTGTATACATACATAACAATCCCTCACCTCCATTGTTTCCACATATTCGTAGAGTAGTTTAGTGAAAACATTTGAGGAAAAATTAGTAACTGATCTATCATGATGCAAACTACTAGCGTCTATCTGTTTCAAGTGAGTAATAGGAATTTGCTTACTGTCAGTGTCTACCCCTGGACCTGTCAAGTTATTAGGACGAGATATATCTTCTTTAATCAAATGTAAAGGTATTATAATTGTTAATATTATCCAAAATACTATTAGTATACAAAATAAACATAAACAAGCTTTATAACACCTACGCATAAAACTACATCTAGATCTTGTTTCTTGTGTATCTGCAATAGTAATACTAATCCTTATAAAATTCTAAATGGACTTTCTAAATCTATCAAAAAAATGTTCTAAAAAATAAAAATGTAGTATGATCCCACACTTCCAAAGCTTTCTTCTTTACCCCTTCTTTTATTTTAACTAATCCAAATCTCGAGGACGTCTTCAGAAAAGTTTCTTCAGTTGTTAGCGTGACACCTTAATTTGTTTACAGTCTCTTAAGGTGGATCTAAATCACTCTTTTCTTCTCGCTTGCTGTCAGTGCTGTTTCTTTCCTTGGTTAAATCTTCTTCTTCACTCTCTTCCAACACTATGTAAATCCAGTCTGGTGACTTGAACTTTTTATTTGGTTTTCTCACTCTCTTTTGTCGCAGCACTGATTCGTCATCTGACTCTCCTTGTTCTATTTCACCTGAAACTTCCTTTATCTGTTCTAACTTGCTCTCGGGTCTTCTTTTTACCACTCTGTATTTTAGTCTTTTCACTCCACTTGGCCAATGATCATCCGGTGTACAATAAATTGTGCAATTCATCTTGCACAGCCAATCCCTTCCTAACAAATTAACTGGACTCGAGTCACACACTACAAACCGATACATGTCTTTAAAGGGGCCAATATGTACTTCAATTGGTTTAGTAACTGGAGTATTTATCTGTTTATTTGAGACTCCTACTACCTGGATAGTTTCTCCCGAGAGGGGGGTAGGTTTGGAATTTCTGCTGCTCTCACAGTAGAACGGGTAGCACCAGTGTCCACAAGAAAGGTGATATCATTACCTTCCACTTTTCCATCAACAAATGGACCTGACTGATCTACCTCTAGAGTAGCGCCAAGCAGGCACTCTTCCTCCCCCCTCAGGCACCGTCATTGATTCGACTCAACATCACTTCCATCACATTGCATCCAAAATTGGGGAATCACATTTGTGTTAGTATTTTTACCAACCTGGTCTCCTCCGTGGAACGCTGTATCCGCACTGTATCTTTGAGCATTTACACTATGTGGTAACGGTGGTTGCGGGACATGATATTGGGTAGTAACCTATGTTCCCAGTAAGCTGCGCGCATGGGCGCGCGCGCAGCACCATTTTTCCAGCGCCCAGTGTCTCTCCTGGAGCGCACACGTGCCCAGACCTGAATTCGTATAAGTGGTTGTGCACTCCAATGGTCTAGTTGGAAATCAAGAGGAATACACACGATTAATCAACTTATCCTAAATGGAGAACTAAAATCCTTTGATTCACTTAGAGAAGAGTTTGATCCCCCGCTGCATCAATTCACACGTTACTTACAACTGCAGTGCTGTCTCAAACGATGTCTTGGTTCTTCTCCCTGGTCTCTGAATTATTCACCCATCTTAAACTACCTTCTTACTTGGGGTCGACATAAAGGGGTATTATCAGGCCTGTATGGTGTCTTGATTCACCACCTATATTCACAACCACTTCTTAAAGCTCTTCAAGAGAAATGGTAAGAGCGTCTACACATCATTATTGAAGATGATGCCTGGTCGGATATGATAGAATCCCTAGACAAGGGTACCAGAGAGGCTCGTTTGAAGTTCTCCCTTTTTAAGACCCTACACGATTGGCATTGGACACCTCTAAAATTACAAAGAGCAGGACTCCTACCCCACTCTAAATGTTGGAGGTGTACTGGTGTTAATTGTGATCTTCCCCACATACTCTGTAGCTGCCCTTTCATGCAGAATTTATGGGCATATGTTGGGAACACACTAAAGGATTTGATCCCTTCTCTCCACACTCCTCTTACCCCTTCTATTATTTTATTACATGATTTTAGAAGTCTTATTACTATTACACGCTCGCAACGTCGTCTTTTACATACTGCACTCTCCACAGCTAAAAACTGTATCCTGAGACATTGGAAATCATCTAGTCCCCCTACGCAGGAAGAATGGATGGTAGCAATGATTCAAACTGCTTCTCATGAACGTATTATTTATAGATTACAGGATCAAGAGGAAAGTTTTCAGCAAGTTGGGCTCCCTTTCTTCACAATCCTTGAATTCTTTTCGTTCCACTCTTATCATACGATATAACCTTATATTCTTATCCTTCTTTAATTTATATATATATACATTTCCATATATTTATACTTTATTATTCATCTAATTTTTGTATATTCATTTAGGTTTTCTCTGCTACCTTTTCCTTTTTTTACTCTACAAAACTTATATTGCTTATTTTCTAATATATATACTAAAATTATCTTCTTCCTTTGCTCTATAATTTTATATAACTTATCTATTACTTATTGTTTATTATTATATATGATTTATTGTTACTTTGTATGAATACAAGTTATTTTAAGAATATTGAATACATATTCTTGTTTCTATGTATTGTTAATTTCTTTTTCTCAATAAATAAATATGAAACAAAAAATAAATAATAATAATAATTGTCACCACACAGTGTATGGTGCTTAATTCAAATTCAGGGATTAACCTTTTGATACTTTTGACATTACATGTGTTTATTACTTAAAGAAATCGCACTGTCATCTGTGTCAAGCACGTACCTCACAGATGCCTGCATACCAGCATTATCAGTGAGTTTACTGCACTAGCATTCTCTCTGAAAACACACCACTAGCTTTATCTGAAAGTAGATTAGAGTGACTTTATCTGAGTATGCTTCACCTACTAATACCTTTGAGAACACCATAATAGCATAATCTGAGCATACACTGTACTTACATTATCTTAGAATACTCTGCACTGGCTGGTATCCACTGTGGGTACACTGCACTAGCATTGCTTGTGCGTAACTACACTGCATTATATGCAAGTGCACATTGCATTATCTGTTATAAGCTGCATTCCTAGTGTCTGTGAGTGCCTGGTATTGACTCCACTGCCCAGGCATCCTCCATGGCTGTACTTCAGTGTTACTATCTGTGAGTGACCTGCCCTAGTGTACAGTGTACAGAACATAGTCCAATTATCCCTAACTGCACTGCCTGCCACCATCTGTAAGCACACTTCACTGAGCTTCCTCCTTAAATTCGAGATATTGTGTTCCTATGTCATGATCCCCACCCCTTCCAGATACAAATAAACTTGATACATTAGGGCATATAGCATGCACTGGATTGCTAGTGTGTGTTTATAAGGCTTGACTTTCTTCTGGGTTTATGATTCACTGATTGTTTCTGAATAAACTCTCTATTGAAACCACTCTCCTGTGATCACCCCTCACATTGCCTTGAAATCTTTATGGTTCAGGCAGTTGATAGGATCACTTCAGGAGCAGGGGGCAATGAACCAGAGCCAGAATTACATCAATTAAAATTCAATACCCCTGAATCATGGATGCCACAACAGAGCCACCAGCAAGTTCTAACGTCGTACAGACTTGGAGCGTACTCACTCATGCTCTGGACGTGGCCTGTGATCCAGCGCAACACCTAAATTCCTGAGCCAGGGGCCAAAAAAAAATCTCGTCATACATAAATTGCTTTACCAAACAACGGGGCCCATCACACATTACCCATAAATGATCCCTGAGGACTGGCGCTGGATTTGGGGGTTTTAATTTGTCAGTTTTATTAAGTACTAAGCTTCACATTAATAACAATTGTATATAATTCTACCTATTCGTAATTTCAACTTCTTCTTCATTTGGTCGATGGACCATTAGTTGAAGAGTTGATGGTGACTATGATTAACTAAACAGTTTAACATTTAACTAAATAACCACAAAGTCATTTCTTCAGTTAATGATTTTATCTTATTAATGCTTGTGATTAGATTGTCAGTGCACATACAAGATTACATATAAGAGAACAAATTATCAAGCAATGCAATTAAAATGAATCATTTGCATCGATATCAAAGCATGCAAAGGAATGGGGAAAGAAGGTACAGCATAAATACTTGCAGAAATATATTTGCAAACTTAAGCAATCAAGGAGGGCAATACCCACCAAAGAAACAGGAAAACCACTTCCTTGGCCGAGGTTGTGGCAAGAGGTCCCCAGAGATAGGCTCAGAGGACAAAGTTAACAGGACAGATGCAGCAAAGTTTGCTATAAACTAACAACTAAAATTAATCTGCCAATTAATCTACCTCCTCGGTCGCAGTCTCCTCCCAAGCACTCCCGCAACGTTCTCGTACCTAAAGGTTCTCTGACTCTGTGCTGGTCTGCTCTCTCTGTCTTGGATCTTCTCTGTGCGTTCTTATCGTCTCTTCTCTCTGATCTGCCACACCGGACTGCATTGCTATACCGGACCGCTTTGCCTCGCCACACTGCCTTGCCTCTGTCTCATCTCTTCTCCCCAAACTGCCACACCCCTAATTGGGATATCAGTTATACCTTTCTGCCTAGCACACTATCTTACAATGTTGCAGTATTGATAGAAACTCGGTCTGTGATTGGTTGTTATAAATCAAACTAGGGTCGCCTCATCCAGTTCTCCCCACAAATCCATCCGATACCGGTTCTAACAAAGGAAGGATTTAAGACCAATACATTTGTATACCACCAGCATTCATAATTATACATTTTGTTACATTGTTCATTATGATATCCGCTTTCACATTCGAATTGCACGTAGTGATGGCTGTTCCCACAGTCGCTGTCGCATCTTGGCACATAAACAATAAGACACAGGTCAACATGGCCTTCACACGGATTGCATCATCTGGTACACTCTGCAGTCTGCGGGCAGGCAACCCCTCCTGGCACATGCACACTTCATACCGACCAGGCCACCCACATGCTGGTTTAAACGAGAGGCCATTTTCATGCAGGCCCAATCCCGTACTAAAGTAAACAAACACAAAAGAATATTAACCCCTTCGCTGCTAGGCCTTTTCCCCTCCTGTGCTAAGCCTTTTTTTTGGCTATTTGGGGTAGTTCGCGCTTAGGCCCCTGTAACTTTTTGACCACATAAGGTATCCATGCCAAATTTGCGTCCTTTTTTCCAACATCATGGGGATTCTAAAGGTTCCCAGGGTTTGTGGATTCCCCTGGAGGGGACCCAGAAATTAGCCAAAATACAGCTAAATTTTGGTTTTTTGGGGAAAAATGCGAAAAAAGGGCTACAGATAAAAGCATCTGGTTTTTTCCCTGCAAATCGCATCAAAAAAGGGGTTGTGGTGCTGAAATCACCATCTTCCCAGCTTTCAGGGACAAGCAGACTTTTGTCAGAAAACCAACATTTTGTACACAGTTTTGGCATTTTTCTGGGACATAGCCTATTTTTGCTATTTTTTGTGCTTTCAACCTCTTTCCAGTTAATGGTAGAAATGGGTATGAAAGCAATAATGGATCCTGGAAAGCCATACATTTCTGCAAAGTAGACAAGATTCTGAATTCAGCAAGGGGTCATTTGTGTAGATCCTTCAAGTTTTCTTTATAGAAACAAACAGTTAAATATAGGAAAAATTGAAAATTAGTTGAAAAAAACAGCCATTTGTGTCAACGTTTTCACCTGTAACTTCTTCTAATTATGACAGCTATTTGAAAGCAATATACCATTACATCCGCTGGACCTTTCTGGTTGTGGTGATATATAGGACTTGTAGGTTCACCAAGAACCCGACGAACCCAGAGCCCATAACTGAGCAGTGTCTTGCAATGGTTTTTTATTATGTCCCGGGTATATAGCAATTATTCTGGGAAAATTTATACATGGACAAATTGGTATGAAAGACACCTATGTATTTCTGAAATGGGAACAAAATATAGAATTTAGAAACAGTAGATATTTGCACATTTCCGAAATTGGGAGTACCCATACTAGCATGAGAATTATAGGTCATTTTTCAAAATGACTTCTTTTTACACATTGTCTTTCATTTGGAAGGCAGAAATGCATCGAAAGTCAATAGATAATAACAGTTGCTCTACAATTTTGTGTTACCCTAAGTCTCCCGATAAAAATGGTACCTCACTTGTGTGGGTAGGCCTAGTGCCCGCGACAGGAAACGGCCCAAAACGCAACGTGGACACACCACATTTTCAGAGTGAAAAATGACCCTTTTTTTGCAAAGTGCCTAGCTGTAGTGTTTGAACCCTAGCTTTGCCGACACCTAGGGAAACCTAGCAAACCTATACATTTTTGAAAACTAGACACCCAGGGTAATCCAGGATGGGGTGACTTGACTGGCTCTCACCTGGTTTGTTACCCAGAATCCCTTGCAAACCTAAAAGGTTTTTTAAAAAACACATTTTCCTCACTTTTCTGTGGTGGAAAGTTTTGGAATCTGTGTGGATCCACAAATGTCCACCCACCCCGCGTTCCCCAAGGTGTTCCGAAAACAATGGTACCTCACTTGTGTGGGTGGCCTAGTGCCCGCGACAGGAAACAACGCAAAACGCAACGTGGACACACCACATTTTCACAGTGAAAAATTACCCTTTTTTTGCAAAGTGCCTAGCTGTAGTTTTTTAACCCTAGCTCTGCCGGAACCTAGGGAAACCTAGCAAACCTATACATTTTTGAAAACTAGACACCCAGGGGAATCCAGGATGGGGTGACTTGACTGGCTCTCACCAGGTTCTGGTACCGAGAATCCCTTGCAAACCTAAACAATTGTCAAAAAACCCACATTTTCCTCACTTTTCTGTGGTGGAAAGTTCTGGAATCTGCGTGGATCCACAAAATTCCACCCACCCCGTGTTCCCCAAAGTCTTCAGAGAAAAATGGTACCTCACTTGTGTGGGCAGGCCTAGTGCCCGCGACAGGAAACAGCTCAAAACGCAACGTGGACACACCACATTTTCACAGTGAAAAATGACCCTTTTTTTGCAAAGTGCCTAGCTGTAGTTTTTGAACCCTAGCTCTGTCGGCACCTAGGGAAACCTAGCAAACCTATACATTTTTGAAAACTAGACACCCAGGGGAATCCAGGATGGGGTGACTTGACTGGCTCTCACCAGGTTCTGGTACCCAGAATCCCTTGCAAACCTAAACAATTGTCAAAAAACCACATTTTCCTCACTTTTCTGTGGTGGAAAGTTCTGGAATCTGCGTGGATCCACAAAATTCCACCCACCCCGCATTCCCCAAAGTCTTCCGAGTAAAATGGTACCTCACTTGTGTGGGTAGGCCTAGTGCCCGTGACAGGAAACAGCGCAAAACGCAACATGGACACACCACATTTTCACAGTGAAAAATGACCCTTTTTTGCAAAGTGCCTAGCTGTAGTTTTTGAACCCTAGCTCTGCCGGCACCTAGGGGAACCTAGCAAACCTATACATTTTTGAAAACTTGACACCCAGGGAAATCCAGGATGGGGTGACTTGACTGGCTCTCACCAGGTTCTGGTACCGAGAATCCCTTGCAAACCTAAAAAATTGTCAAAAAAAACACATTTTCCTCACTTTTCTGTGGTGGAAAGTTCTGGAATCTGTGTGGATAAACAAAATTCCACCCACCCCGTGTTCCCCAAAGTTTTCCAAGAAAAATGGTACCTCACTTGTGTGGGTAGGCCTAGTGCCCGCGACAGGAAACAGCGCAAAACGCAACGTGGACACACCACATTTTCACAGTGAAAAATGACCCTTTTTTTGCAAAGTGCCTAGCTGTAGTTTTTTAACCCGAGCTCTGCCGGCATCTAGGGAAACCTAGCAAACCTATACATTTTTGAAAACTAGCCACCCAGGGGAATCCAGGATGGGGTGACTTGACTGGCTCTCACCAGGTTCTGGTACCCAGAATCCCTTGCAAACCTAAACAATTGTCAAAAAAAACACATTTTCCTCACTTTTCTGTGGTAGAAAGTTCTGGAATCTGCGTGGATCCACAAAATTCCACCCACCCTGCATTTCCCAAAGTCTTCCGAGAAACATGGTACCTCACTTGTGTGGGTAGGCCTAGTGCCCGCGACAGGAAACAGCGCAAAACGCAACGTGGACACACCACATTTTCACAGTGAAAAATGACCCTTTTTTTGCAAAGTGCCTAGCTGTAGTTTTTGAACCCTAGCTCTGCCGACACCTAGGGAAACCTAGCAAACCTATACATTTGTGAAAACTAGACACCCAGGGGAATCCAGGAATGGGTGACTTGACTGGCTCTCACCAGGTTCTGTTACCCAGAATCCCTTGCAAACCTAAACAATTGTCAAAAAACACACATTTTCCTCACTTTTCTGTGGTGGAAAGTTCTGGAATCTGCATGGATCCACAAAATTCCACCCACCCCGCGTTCCCCAAAGTCTTCCGAGAAAAATGGTACCTCACTTGTGTGGGTAGGCCTAGTGCCCGTGATAGGAAACAGCGCAAAACGCAACGGGCCCAAAACATTTTGTGATAGGCAATTTTGATGTCGCCTCAATAAGTTTTGGGCCCTTTCCTGTCGCGGGTTCTTGGGCCTCCCACCCGAGTGAGGCACCATTTTTATCGGGAGACCTGGGCGAACGCTGGGTGGTAGGAAATTTGTGTCAGCCCGGTGATGCCACAACTTTCCCACACACAAATGTGTGAAAAAAGTGATTTTTTTCAGCACAATTTCAGGTTTGCAGGGGATTCTGGGTAAGAAAACGTTGGGGGATCCATGCAAGCCATACCTCCCTGGAATCCCCCGGGTGTCTAGTTTTCAGAAATGTGTGGGTTTGGTAGGTTTCCCTAGGTGGCCGCCGAGCCCTGGGCCAAAAAGTCATGGGACCCCCCTTGCAAAACCAGGTCGTTTTGTGATAGGCAATTTTGATGTCGCCTCAATACTTTTTGGGCCCTTGCCTGTCGCGGGTACTTGGGCCTCCCTCCCGAGTGAGGCACCATTTTTATCGGGAGACCTGGGGGAACGCTGGCTGGTAGGAAATTGGTGTCAGCCCGGTAATGCCTCAACTTTCCCACACACAAATGTGTGAAAAAAGTGATTTTTCAGCAAAATTTCAGGTTTGCAGGGGATTCTGGGTAAGAAAACGTTGGGGGATCCACGCAAGCCATACCTCCATGGAATCCCCCGGGTGTCTAGTTTTCAGAAATGTGTGGGTTTGGTAGGTTTCCCTAGATGGCCGCCGACCCCGGGGCCAAAAACCCAGGTAACCCCCGTGCAAAACCAGGTTGGTTTGTGATAGGTAATTTTGATATCACCTCAGTAGGTTTTGGGCCCTTGCCTGTCGCGGGTACTTGACCCACCCACACAAGTGAGGTACCATTTTTCTCGGAAGACTTTGGGGAATGCGGGGTGAGTGGAATTTTGTGGAACCACACAGATTCCAGAACTTTCCACCAAAGAAATGTGAGGAAAATGTGTTTTTTTTTATACACATTTTGAGCTTTGCAAGGGATTCTAGGTAACAGAACCTGGTGAGAGCCAGTCAAGTCACCCCATCCTGGATTCCCCTGGATGTCTAGTTTTCAAAAATGTACAGGTTTGCTAGGTTTCCCTATGTGCCGGCTGCGCTAGGGCCGAAAATCCAAAGGTAGGCATATTGCTAAAAACAAATCTGTGCCTTGTCGGCTTTCTGCCGCCCTGGGGGGGGATATCGGGGGGTCGGGTTGCCCCGATATGCCCCCAAGGGGGGAAGAAACACTGTGGCTATTTTTTTGGGGGGTAGGGGCATTGGTATGCCCATTCTTTGCAGCTCCCACCCCCACACATAAAAAAGCCAGCGTAATCGTTGGCGTCTAGTGGGCTCTCTGCCCCCCGGGGGGGCCGAATGGGGGCTACTGTCCCATCTTCCCCCCAGGGGAGGCAGAAAGGCTGTAATTGTTGCGGGTGGGGGTGGGGGCATTGGCATGCCCGTTTTGGGCAGCCCCCACCCTAATTAAAATTTGCCCAAAAAATCCCTGGTGTCTAGTGGGCTTTTTGCCCCCCGGGGGGGCATATTGGGGGCTACTGCCCCATCTGCCCCCCAGGTGGGCAGGAAGGCTGTAATTTTTGTGGCAGAGGGGGTGGGGGCATGGGCATGCCCGTTTTGGGCAGCCCCCACCCTATTTCAAATTTGCCCCAAAAAAATCCCTGGCGACTAATGGGCTTTTTGCCCCCTCCCGGGGGTGCAGATTGGGGGCTAATGCCCCCATCTGCCCCCCAGGGGGGGCAGAAAGCCTACTAGACGCCAGGGATTTTTTTGAGCAAATTTTAATTAGGGTGGGGGTTGCCCAAAACGGGCATGCCAATGCCCCCACCCTAATTAAAATTTGCCCCAAAAAATCCCTGGCGTCTAGTGGGCTTTTTGCCCCCCGGGGGGGCAGAAAGGCTGTAATTTTTGCGGGGGAGGGGGTGGGGGCATGGGCATGCCCGTTTTGGGCAGCCCCCACCCTAATTTAAATTTGCCCAAAAATAAATCCCTGGCGACTAGTGGGCTTTTTCCCCCCCGGGGTGCAGATTGGGGGCTAATGCCCCCATCTGCCCCCCAGGGAGGGCAGAAAGCCTACTAGACACCAGGGATTTTTTTGAGCAAATTTTAATTAGGTTGGGGGTTGCCAAAAACGGGCTTTTTGCCCCCTGGGGGGGCAGATAGGGGACTACTGCCCCATCTGCCCCCCAGGGGGGGCAGAAAGGCTGTAATTTTTGCAGGGGTGGGGGCATGGGCATGCCCCTTTTGGGCAGCCCCCCCCATAATTCAAATTTGCCCCAAAAAAATCCCTGGCGTCTAGTGGGCTTTTTGCCCCCCCGGTGGGGCAGATTGGGGGCTAATGCCCCCATCTGACCCCCAGGGGGGGCTGAAAGTCCACTAGACGCCAGGGAGTTTTTTGGGCAAATTTTAATTTGGGTGGGAGCTGCCCAAAACGGGCATGCCAATGCCCCCACCCTAATTAAAATTTGCCCAAAAAATCCCTGGCGTCTACTGGGCTTTTTGTCCGCCCGGGGGGAAGATTGGGGGCTAATGCCCCATCTGTCCCCCAGGGGGGGCAGAAAGGCTGTAATTTTTGTGGGGGAGGGGTGGGGGCATTGACATGCCCATTTTGGGCAGCCCCCACCCTAATTCAGATTTGCCCCAAAATATCCCTGGGGTCTAGTGGGCTTTTTGCTCCCCCGGGGGGGGCAGAAAGGCTGTCATGTTGGCGGGGGGTGGGGGCATGGGCGTGCCCGTTTCGGGCAGCCCCCACACTAAAAAAAATGGTGCAAAAAAATCCCTGGTGTTTAGTGGGCCTTCTGCCCCCCAGGGGGGGGCAGAAAGGCTGTAATGGTGGCGGGGGGTGGGGGCATTGGCGTGCCCATTTTGGGCAGCCCCCACCCTAAAGAAATGCACCAAAAAAAATCCCTGGCGTTTAGTGGGCTTTCTGCCCCCCCGGGGGGGCAGATTGGGGGCTACTGCCCCATCTGCCCCCCCAGGGGGGGCAGAAAGACTGATTTGTGCCCATTTCTTTATGGGGGGAACGGGTAGCACCAGTGTCCACAAGAAAGGTGATATCATTACCTTCCACTTTTCCATCAACAAATGGACCTGACTGATCTACCTTTAGAGTAGCGCCAAGCACGCACTCTTCCTCCCCCCTCAGGCACCGTCATTGATTCGACTCAACATCACTTCCATCACATTGCATCCAAAATTGGGGAATCACATTTGTGTTAGTATTTTTACCAACCTGGTCTCCTCCGTGGAACCCTGTATCCGCACTGTATCTTTGAGCATTTACACTATGTGGTAACGGTGGTTGCGGGACCTGATATTGGGTAGTAACCTATGTTCCCAGTAAGCTGCGCGCATGGGCGCGCGCGCAGCACCATTTTTCCAGCGCCCAGTGTCTCTCCTGGAGCGCACGCGTGCCCAGACCTGAAACGAGGACAAAGTGGGTGTTTTGAAATGTGCCTCACGGAAGGCAAGTTCACGCTATCAGTAGAAAGTCTGCAGAAATGAAAACGCCTTGTCCTGAAATGCGTGTGTGTAAGAAAGTGCAGAAGTAAAAATGTCTTCTCCTGAAATATGCATGTATTTAAATCATGGACACGATTTAAACACAGGCATTTCAGGAGAGGAGAAGGCATTTTTATTTCTTCAGTCTTTCTACTGACAGCCATGATCTTTGCCTTCCACAAGGCACATTTCAAAAACATCTTCTTCAACCTCCCTTTCAGATAAGGAACAGGATATCTAATCATCGCATGCTGATCATCCCCCAGGGGCAGCAATACAAATGCTAGGACTACAACTGAAGAAACTTCATGGAGGAGTGTTCTTTTGACACGAATTTCAAAGTAATTAAGACTGTTGGAATGGATGGAGTAATTGTTTCTGCTTCCCTATAACTTTCCTTGATGCACACAATAATCACCATCAGTGACAAAATGTAAAAAGGAATCTTAACCAGTCAACAGCCCCTGAAGTCCAATAGGGTGCTATCTTTGGTCGCAAGGAATGCTTGTTTTAATTAAATTGTATTTATATAGCGCTTAGAACCCCTGACGAGGCGTCGAAAATATCAATCTTTATATTACGTAATAAAACATAGTTATGTACATCAAAAGAATGCCTAAAAGGGCTGCATGCAAACAGAAGTTTTAAGGAGTGTACAGGAAAGATGAGTGGAGGAATAAGGGAACTTTATAGGAAGTTGTTTGCATAAAGAAAATATGCTACCTTAAGGCTTCTTTAAAGTGCTGAAAGGGAACAGAATCAGAGGTAGAGGAAAGAGGGAAACATTTTGGCTGGTTGGGTACTTGAACAACTCTTATGCCGCCCCAAGGCTGCTTCAAAAAGCTACAAAGGGGACTGATAAGATAGAGTGGAAGATGAAGTGTAATCCTTTATATGAAGCAATACAAGTCCATGTTTCCTCACCTACCTCTCGCTCATGATCCATTATTCCCTGGTTCTTTCCCCATTTTGCACTTTGAAGTAGTCTTGGGCAGCATAACAATTAAACGACATGCTGTATTGTTCTCAACTTCCATATAACCCACCTTACCTCCCTCTTCATTTCCCTTGTTCGCTTGGAAGGAGCCTTAGGATAGCACATGTACTACACAAACTTCCAGAATGCCCTAAAAGTTCCCTGTTCTCTCTCCTTATCTTCTCTCTCTCTCCTGTCACTTCTTTCCTATTTCTATTCTCACACAGCACTTGGAAGCAGCTTAAAGACTGCATACGGGCTATGCAAAATTCTAAAATGCTATGACATTCCTCTTTTCTCTCTCTCGTTTGGAGACAAATATGTAAATATCAACTATTTATATTATATTTAAGACTGACATTTAACCACTTAGCAAGTGCTTACAATTTTGACAGTTGGGTAATGGAGACACAAGCATTAAGTAGTCAAGCTTGCATGTAGTTTGCATTGGGGATTGTTTTGCACTCTTGCAATGGCAAAATCAATTTTACTTTGAGGTACAAAAGCCTTGTGTTTCACCTTTATCAGTGATGCCATGTCTGCTGGAAAACATGCCTCTCAAAACCTAAAATATATAACAGCACATCTGATACAGTGGGAAAATTACAATATCTAGTACTTTGGTTGGAGCCTTTGTAGAAAAGGAGATGTGCTGACATTGTTTTGATTCCAATAATGTTTTTTAATGTATATAGGCCAAAGTCATTGGTAAGACAGTCAATTATTGGGGGATAGAAAAACTACTATAATAGTTGTCAGGCAATTACCAATTGACATGTTTACAGCTAATGTTGATTAGATGTGACATGGGAGTTTGTTGTCCACAACCCACCAGAAGTTGAGTAACTTCTTGCTCTGAGGATTGTCCCTTAGATTACTTTTAATAAGTTGTTTGTGAACGTTAGGAGACAAATTCTGTGTAATACAATCGATGCCTGGAACCTAAAGACGGAAGTGAATGAGAAGATATCTTAGATCAGATGTCGAAATACTCAGGTATTTTGTGTGAACTCACATTTTTCCATAACAGATAGATTGTAAAGTGATCCATTGCTGCAGTATCTTTAGCATCATGTTGGTTGGGAAATTATTTATGTCTCACATGTGCAGCGGCGTCCGGCACAGGTTAACGCAGCGGGGCAGGGTGGGAGGGGGTTAAGTCGACAGACGACAGAATAGGTATAATTAAATAAATAATACCTATTCCGTCATATGTCGACTCTCCCCTCCCACCCCCACCTGCCGCGTCCTGCCCCACCTCACAGCACTTACCTGTGCCGGACGCCGCTGCCCATGTGACTATTACATGCAACTAAACTGAACCAAAATGCGCCATTTTACTTTGATTTTCAAATAAATCTTTGGAGGGAGAAACACCACTGATTTTAGTACCTCATGTTCTGCACTCACTTGCATTGTAATATTTCAAATCTTTGGTGCACATAGCCTAGGCTGAAGTGCACAAAGACCTTTCGTTGCCGCACACAAAGGAAAATAATTAGAGGGAACATTGGTAGTAACTACCTGTTGCTGCGGTGTCTGTTGCACAACTATCTCACTCTGCACCTGTGGGGTTAAAATTTGATTTCCTCCATTATTCCTCTGCACTGATCTACACTCATTCTTCCAATGTCCATACTTTCCGCACCCATGACAAGGAAATTTCTTTTTCGCCTCTTCTCTGCTCATTTGTCCTCTACCTCCACTGGGTTTTTGAGCATTCTGACTAACTCCTCCCATTTGGTTTATACCCTGAGAATTCAACTGATTTTCTTGCTGCTCTGCTACTTTCACTTGTGCCCACATCACCTTTTCTTTTAATTTGCGATGACGAGACTCAATGTCATCGCTACAATATTTTGCATACCTCAAGATCTCATCGATCGTTTTGGCCTGCCAACACAACATATGCTGCTGTATCATCTGACTAATCTCAGGTTTTAATCTATACACAAACCTATACACCAAATGACCCATATCTTTATCTCCAATATTCTCAAAACCACTATACTGCTTAAAAACTTGCAATAACCTCTCATAATAGGCATGAACAGATTCATTCGGCTCTTGGGTTGTTCTATCAATTTTTACCCAATCAGTTTCCTTAGGGGAAATTTTGCTTTTCAAGAAAGTAATCACTTGATGATACTTTTTCATCACCTCATCAGAAGGTGCTCCTGTTTTGGCATCCCTAGGATATTCATCCTTTGGCCAATCAACTGTAATCTTACATTCAGTCCATAGATCTGCAGGGACAACAATTTCAAATAATCCATCTAAATCTTTCAACAATACTTTCGATACTTTTACGAACCTCTCAACTTGTTTGTACCACTCCACGGGCTTTTCTCTCAATCTAGGAAACTCATTGGTGAAAGACAATATATCCTGTCTAGTCCACGGAACATGCACATAACCTCCTCCTAGAACTTCTCTCATGGGACATTCCAGAGCTACATTTTCTACTTCCCTTACTGGGTGCAAGTGTATTTCTTTAGCAGCCAATTCTTCTTTCTTCCTCATCCATCTACCCTTCCATCTTTCTACGTCTTCCCATTTTCTCAAAACAACCATTAACTCTTTTATCTGCAATCGTCTACCAGACGTATTCATATTTTCTATATATTTTTCAGTAAAATCCACTCTATATGTCTTCTGCAACACCTTTGATCTTCCTATGTCCATTCCCAACTCTTCTGCAGCTTCCACTAACCTCTCATGTAGATTTTTTGCTTTCTAAGTAATACTCTTACACAGATACATCAATTCATCATCCTGATAAGTCTTTAGCCTGTCTGGACTTATGGTCCCAATAATAATTTCTTCCAGATCTACTTTTAACTTACATACATCTATAGGTTGTGGCTGTGTTTTTCTCCTTTGTAACCCTTTCACCCAATCATCTAATTCTTCAGTGGTTGGACCTATTGGAACTTCACTTCTGGGAATCTCATCCAACTCTATTCTTTTGGGCTGTAACTGCATTATTTCCCTAGGCGTTTCAATTATTGTTAAATTAGTCAGAGGTGTTGATCTAGTAACTATATTGGGCTGTTCACTTTGGACACTTACAGCGTTAATCCTACTATTAGCTGATGTTATAGCGGAATTTAATGGGACAGTTAAAGAAGGTTCATGGATAAGTCTATTTTCAAATACAGGTGTTGCTGGACCTATAGTCAGTGGCACAGTTATTGCATCTATTTTCATGTTCATCTGATTCAATTTTTCAACTAATTCTTTAGTTTGTATGGCAAATTCTACTTCTCCTTCCTGCTCTACTTCGCTTTCAGTTGGAACTGGTGTCGTTTGAGGTGTCATTAGGGTTTCCATTGACGGTGCATTTGGTGTCACCATCGCTGAATTCTCCTGATAAGGTGGTGGTCGTTTAACTAATATATCATCCAGCAGCTCATCATCAGATTCATTTGGGTTGTACCCATAACCAAATTGCTCTAAATGTCTCTTTTTCTCTTTACATTTGTTTCCTGCAGTCTCTCCTACCATTAAAACTGGATACAATCCTTCAGTTATCTCTCCATTTCTCCATCTCTTCATTCTGTCTTCATGTCTTTCATCATGAAATCTTCCAAACATAAATCTAAGTACTCTACCACCTCTGTGTCTTTCCCTTTCATACATTTCATCTTCTCATTCTACTAATGCTTCAAACTGTGTAGGTCTAGGTCTTGGGTCTAATACCATCATCTTTTCTCTCAAATTACGCAATACTGCCAAATTAAAGAACCATGCTCTGGAAAAGCTAGTATACCATCATTCTTCGTATATCCTACCCAATTTTCTAGCCAAATACATGTATGATACCCATATTTTAACATCATATAAGACGCTGGTGTCTTTGGTGGAGGGATAGGAACTCCTTCTCTCATTATTACTGGTTTGTCCTTTTTAAAGAATCTTTTAATTTTTCCAAACAAAGTAAATTTCTCCTGTTTCGGTTGTTCAAAATACATTTTTGTTGCTTGTCAACGACTTTACTTAATGCAAATCTTTGTCAACACGATCCACTATAATTCACCAATTCGAACTCCTCTACTTTCCTAAACACCTGACCAATGTCAGCGCGGCACACTCTATCTCTTCCAATCGGAGCTTTCTACGTCTCCGCTTTCCTGTCCAATAACAGCGCGGCTCACACCAACCAACCAATCTGAGCTCACTCTGTCTTTACAGACTGACCAATGCCCGCGCGGCTTTTCTGTGACGTCAGCCTCTCCTCCTGCTGCTGACCCTCCCTTTATAAAAATTATCGGCACTTTTCTAAGTCCGTTTTCTTTACAATAACTTATTAGTCACAACATAAAACAATAACACACTGTCTGTTTACTAAATAAAGAGATAGTTTTTCGCTCTCAAGAACATTCCTACCAATACGGGCAAGTATAACAATTCCGCTATCCTTCCCTTCACTCAGGCTAAGAGAGGACCTGTTACTTCTTTAGGGATAAGGCCAAAATTTCACAAAAGGACCTTTTATTGAAAAGGAGGTCTCGCTACTCTTCCAGGGATAAAGCCAAATTTTCACAGGTGGACCCTTCGCTATCTCACTCTTCTCTTTACATACACGCTAAATAGTATCACTAATTTAAACAGACAATGCACCTATTCCCGTGTGATTTCGCTTCTCACACTTTTCTTCTGACTTATTTCAGGCTAACTTTTACTTTTGCCGGCTTCCCAGATACCCTTCTGTACCTGTGTTCCAAAGACTACATAAAACCCGATACTAACCCACTTTACATAGAATGTTAAACATTTAATCAATAATCAATAATCAATAAATCACCAAACTAATCAATAATAACCATCATTCTGCTACCAGAAAAACGGATTCAGCGCAACCCCTAAATTCCTGAGCCAGGGACCAAAAGAAATCTCGTCATACATAAATTGCTTTACCAAACAACGGGGCCCATCACACATTACCCATAAATGATCCCTGAGGACTGGTGCTGCATTTGTGGGGTTTAATTTGTCAGTTTTATTAAGTACTAAGCTTCACATTAATAACAATTGTATATAATTCTAACTATTCGTAATTTCAATTTCTTCTTCTTTTGGTCGATGGACCATTAGTTGAAGAGTTGATGGTGACTATGATTAGCTAAACAGTTTAACATTTAACTAAATAACCACAGTAATTTCTTCAGTTAATGATTTTATCTTATTAATGCTCGTGATTAGATTGTCAGTGCACATACAAGATTACATATAAGAGAACAAATTATCAAGCAATGTAATCAAAATGAATCATTTGCATCTATATCAAAGCATGCAAAGGAATGGGGAAAGAAGGTACAGCATAAATACTTGCAGAAATATATTTGCAATCTTAAGCAATCAAGGAGGGCAATACCCACCAAAGAAACAGGAAAACCACTTCCTTGGCCGAGGTTGTGGCAAGAGGTCCCCAGAGGTAGGCTCAGAGGACAAAGTTAACAGGACAGATGCAGCAAAGTTTGCTATAAACTAACAACTAAAATTAATCTCTCAATTAATCTACCTCCTCGGTCGCAGTCTCCTCCCAAGCACTCCCGCAACGTTCTCGTACCTAAAGGTTCTCTGACTCTGTGCTGGTCTGCTCTCTCTGTCTTGGATCTTCTCTGTGCGTTCTGATCGTCTCTTCTCTCTGATCTGCCACACCGCACTGCACTGCTATACTGGACCGCTCTGCCTAGCCACACTGCCTTGCCTCTGTCTCATCTCTTCTCCCCGAACTGCCACACCCCTAATTGGGATATCAGTTATACCTTTCTGCCTAGCACACTATCTTACAATGTTGCAGTACCGATAGAAACTCGGTCTGTGATTGGTTGTCATAAATCATACTAGGGTCGCCTCATCCAGTTCTCCCCACAAATCCATCCTATACCGGTTCTAACAAAGGAAGGATTTAAGACCAATACATTCATATACCACTAGCATTCATAATTATACATTTTGTTACATTGTTCATTATGATATCCGCTTTCACATTTGAATTGCACGTAGTGATGGCTATTCCCACAGTCACTGTCGCATCTTGGCACATAAACAATAAGACACAGGTCAACATGGCCTTCACACGGATTGCATCATCTGGTACACTCTGCAGTCTGCGAGCAGGCAACCCCTCCTGGCACATGCGCACTTCATACCGACCAGGCCAACCACATGCTGGTTTAAACGAGAGGCCATTTTCATGCAGGCCCAATCCCGTACTAAAGTAAACAAACACAAAAGAATATTAATTCATGAAATAAAACCCATTATGTTTACCTCCCACCATACTAATGCCCTGTGTTAAATAAATCCTAGCGAAAGCTATTAATTTAAAGCAACCTTTTCATTATTTGTACACAACATGCAAAATGTGCAATGTACAACACAGCACAAACATGCATTAGTACAGTTTTTCAAAGCGCAAACAGTTAATACGTACTCATGCCAACATGGTTTAGCATATTATGTAAAATGCGTTTGCCCCCTGTGTAAATGTGTGCATTCAGAGTTGATTAGTTCATGCAGTCAATACATTATTATGGGGTTACTTAATTTCATGAGGATGTATTTTACAAACCTCACTCCATCACCTGCGACCACGATGTGTGGTGACTGCTAATCACCACTCCTCTCATGCATAATTTGTCTCTGGCGCTGAGCATGAGGGGAAAAAGCAATGCCATTGCATCACCATTACAGAAATATAACCAATGACTGTGTGGCTTTAAAATAAAGCCACATGGCCATTGGTCATGTCTTTAATCATCCCTCCTCTGCTCTCCCTTGAAAGCATGGGCCCACAGGGACAAGCGCGACTGCCCAAACTAATCCAGGCTTTGCTCTCATGCTTTTTATTCTTAAAACTGCATGAGAGAAAAGCAAGGATTGGGTGGGTCAGGTGAACCCAGCGCTCCAAAGGATACCAGGCGGGCTGTGCTGAGTTCCCTCTGACTCCCTAATAGACCACTGATGTCATACATGCCAACATTTTAGAAGAGAAATTGGAGATTTAAAAAAATAATAATCTAGAGACTATTTCTCCCATTGACTCCTATTGAGGCCTGAATCTGGTATATTTTCATGTATGCAAAAATAAAAAAAATTCTTATCTGTCAGGAGCACGGAGAAGGCGCTGTGGCAGGCAGAAAGAACATGACAAAAATGTTGTGCTCTGCCCTGCAGGAGCAGGTTCCTGGCAGTGCTTACTCTGAGGCACACAAGACCAGTCCCTGAAAGCAGAAGCCCACCGAGGAATCGGGATTTTGCATGCAGGAATCAGGAGGCAGGACACTAACCCTATAATCGGTAGTCTCCCGCCTGAATCGGGAGGGTTGGCATGTATGTGATATGAGTCCTGAAGTGCGCATGTCGAGTTGGTCGTAATCAGAGATCTGTCCAGCCCGACATGCACACTGTACTTCAGCTGATGATGGTAGGTATTCCAGTCATTCCAATCACCCGGTTTGGCCCTCCGTCTCTGCCTTGTTACACTGCCCGCACAGCTCACATCATTACCCATCGGAGCGAGCAAGAGCAGGACTTCATTTATAAAAGTACTATGCACTGGCCCCTCACACTGGGTGGGTGGTGGGCCAACGCCCTAATTCTCTTGACACCGCTGGCACACTATGCAATCTCAAATTGCTTAATTAAAAAATCGTGTTTTCATTTTCTCAGTCAAAAAGTGCGTCTACCTGTTAGGTCTCTTGGTGCAATCCCGTTTTCCTAGCTTGGAAATCTATGCGGATGTCAATACTCTGCTACTTTTGGATAAATAGTTTGTGGACTTTCTACTATTTCAAGTAAAATACAATTATGTGTTTTCTTCTGGTTTACATGCGCTTTATATGTTGTGTAGTCATTTTAAAAGTTTCGCCAAATTAACGAGTCATCACTAAATGGTGTTATGTCTTATTTTCATTTGTATATTCATTTTAACATATTTGAAGCAAGCAATGACGCCTGCATTGAAGTGGTGAATTGTCGACTGCGTGCTATGTAATGGTTGTTCTTAAATTCTCAGTGAGAGTAGAGCTTAAATGCATTTTAAGGTTAAAAAAATCTCACTTTCACAGTCACGCGGAACAAAAGGCATATTTATATAGAAAAACTGTACTGCTCGGTTTTGTTTCTGAATTCAGGTATGAAAACGCAATTTGTATTGAATTGTAAATTTTTGTGATTTGTAGTTTGTTTGTGCTCTTAGCAAACCGCGAACTGATAACAACATATGCAGCTGTGTATCAGAAAGAGCCATAAATATGCAATTCAGATAGAAATGGCAGTCCCCAGTGATGTACGATGTGGTGTAATTACATCCAAAGTGACGTGTGTAGATGTATCCCCTACAATATTGTCTCCTGACATTTCCTCTTCCGACTCCTTCTTTGCCCTTCAAGCTAACGTGGACGTATGAAGCTTGTGAACTCACCACCCTTCCCTTTTCCTTATTCCCTCGCTCACACCCACTGTTTTCTAAGTAAGTGTAAATCAATAGCTCCCTGACTGCAGGTGGCAGGCAAAATAGTTTACAGGTGCTGGTAATCAGCTTACCACTACCATTTCGAGAGGATGTATGTCCTTCGCAGTAAATAGAAATCAATGGCTCTCCCACTGGGAGAGCGTCTGGAGAAAATCCAATAGCATTATTCCTGGTTATCGTGTTTAGGGCTAAAAGAATGCCTTTTTCTAGATTAAAATGGACGTTTTATATGATGCTTCTGTATTGAATTCACCTTTGGAGCATTATAATCTATACATAACTGATTTCAGAATGCATGTTTAGGTATACCGCTATAAGTAAGACTTACCCAGTCATAGCTGGGATGATATTGCAAGATGTCTGCCGTCATTTCAAATGACCTCATTATCACCCTGCAATTTCCTGGAATCAAAATGACACATAAATTGTCGTCAACGCATCACCTATTCCTAGGCCACAGCAAATTTCTGGAATAACTATATTGAGGCATGTGGATGCACTGTACAAGCTTGACAATTCTCTAACAGTACCATGAGGGCCTAATTCTCCGATCAATTCAAAAAAGTTAGAAATCATTGCATGGTAGGTTTATGCCTACCGTTTGCACAGATTGCCAACTTTTAGGTGGGTTTACAAAAATCCTCAGGGGAACGTACACAAATTTTAAAAAAATCGTAGATTTTGAAGCATATTCCTGCATAGCTGCCAAGGTTTCAAATTCCTATGATTGACATTTTCATCATTTCAGTTTAATTATGAGTGACATTTCAACGACTATGAGTGACACTTTCTGGCGAGCAAAATCAAGCAAAGAAAACATATAAATATCAGACATTACACTCATTTACGCATCGAGATTGTCTGAATCATGTGTTCAAACACACGTACTTAACACGAATGCGGTGCAGCAGGTTTTCCGCCTGGCTGGGGAGATTGCTACCCACGGTGCTATAAGGGGACTTGAACAGTGGCTCACACTAGCAGAGAAACCCCAACCTAAAACGAGTTGTGCGCTAACACAGCAGCAGCTGAAAAACTGAGCAGAGCAAACAGTGACTGCAGTGCACAATTCTAGTCAGTACAGGGGCATGGAGATCGATTAGACTGCATGCCCGGCAATTTTTACTTATTATAAACACAGCTATTAGCACCTACAATTATATCGGACTCAAGCACACTTGCTTCTTTCAAGGGCGGTGTGCCGGAGCCGCGGCAATTCGCCTGACAGTCATTTTAAGTGCATGCAACCAGCCATGTCCCCAGGGAGCCGGGCCCTTGCTTAATTCCAGCTGTATCACCTGCCCCTTTCTTCCTTCCTGCCTGACACACACTTACTGCCCACTCCCAGGACCCACACAGACAAACGGGCGCAGGTGCAAGCAGTGGCGTAGCTAGGCACTCTGCCGCCCGTGGCGGTCCCTGCCTTTTGCCGCCGAGCGCCTAAGAGCGGGGGGGGGGGGGTGCTGGCGATAAATTTACCTGCCGCCCCCAAATCTCGTGCCGCCCGGGGCGTACCGCCCCCTCCGCCCCCCCCTTGCTACGCCAGTGGGTGCAAGGCATTGTGGTTCTCTCTCACGGCACAGTTTCACTCATAGTCCACAAAAGTAGCCGCATTCCTCGTGGGAAAAGAGGCACACTGGGCAGTTGAATTGGCGGGCTGGCCCCGTGGCTGCAACAACTCCTCATGCCGCATGATCCCCACTCAACCCTAAGCACACACACAGTCTCATCCACGGCGTGGCCAATGGGGTCGGGTCCAGCCATTGGATACAGCATGCGAGCACTGCAGCGGCGAGCTCTCTGCCATATTGCAGGGGCAGCAGCAGGGCTTTAAGTGGGCCGGGTCTCACCGGTGCTGAACACCGGCACTTTTTTTAAGGAGGCCTCGGAACGGGTCCCTATCGGGCTCTGTTTTGTGCCCTGGCACAAGCGGTCCGTTTTTTCCGGACTGCAGTGACAGCAGGCACATCGATGTGCGCTGCTCACTCTGCTCACTTCTCACTAGTGGAGAAGTTACCGCATGACGTGAGCGTTGTAAGGGAAGGGAAATCCTTGAAAGAGAGTCATTTTCTCTCGGGATTTCCCTTCTCTTTTTGAAAGTCAGGAGCAGCAACAATGTCGTGGTGTCACCAGGGCTGTAAGTCGAAGTTTTTTCAATATTATATACAAGCCATAGTTTCGCTTATTTATCTTTTTGAAACTAACAACCATTGGCAAAGCCAATAGTCGTGACTTGTAGGTATGATGTTACTTGTTGTTTCATATATCTGGATGCAATGACAGAAACCGCAAAATACAAGTCTGGCGGCACACTATGCTAAACTCAGATTTTTAGCTTACGTGTTTTAAGCCACGCCCCTTTTTACATTGGCCACGCCCCTTTGAGAGACCCCCCCCACGTTTTTTTATCCCACTTAAAGCCCTGGGCAGCAGTGTGTGCCAGCAGGTACACAAAGAGCCGCCGGCGGACTCAGGTCCATCGCAAGGTGCGAGCTGCGCTGCCATTCCCCCAGCAGCACTTACACTAGTGCAGCCCATGAAAACTGCCCCGCTCCTAGCTCGCGCCGGAGGGGGCAGGAGTGGAAACACCTGTAAATTCAAGTGCCTCGCTCGACTCACAATGTCTCGGTAGCCATCCTGACATCAGTGAATTCTAATGCCGCGTGGTGTCGGGTGCCTAAGTGTAACATTGTAGCACTGTGCAGCTCTAGCAGCTGAGCCAGAGCCCCCAAGCTTGCCAGAAGCTGTGTGCACCACACGCTGCCGCTCCAGGTTGTATGATCCATTATTATATAGCAGCAATCTGGCTTCACAGCTGAGGAGGCGCTACTTTGCATTTCAGTGCGGTGATGCTGACCACCACTCTGAAATGCATTAGTCTAACGCCTGATGCGTGATACTTGGCCGGCCTGTCCCTGCAGCCCTTCTCCTATGGTTGTGGAGTCAATGTGCAATTAAAAAGTTTTCCATGAAAACTCTTTTCCCTTTTTCTGTATCCCCAGAAAATATTAAGATTTTAGGGAAATATTACACTCCATTTTAATATTTACAGCTTTTTTTAGGAGTAAATGCACCTGTACATACGCAGTAGAATTTTTTTGGGGGGAATGTACATAAAAATCTCTCAAGAGCTTTAGGTATATTCAGTTTTTTTCTAAATTGCTAATCCCTAATCTTCCCTCCTCAACACCACAAATGTTCCCATTCCTAACCCTACACTTATAATTGCGAAAAGCCTGCTTTCTAATTTTCTGCAGTGATAACTTGACTATTGCGGACATAAAAATAGGGTTTGAGAGATGTAACCAAGGAAATTGAGAATGTTCCAGTGTCCCCTTGAGCATCATTACGTTTTTTGTGAATCAAAAACAGTCAGTAACCTATTAAAATCTTCGGCATACTCCTACACCACTTTTGTCTTCTGAATTGTTTTGCTAATCAATTGCAGAACTTTCGCATCTTTCTAAACTGATTTTTCATAAGTGTCATGTGGATCTCTTACTGGAATTGTGAATGTCTTTAATTAGGGTATATGTTAATTTTGAATCAATATTCCACATCAGGAGCACACAAAATGGGGGTGCGGGTGGCTCTTCACCTC
Source organism: Calotriton arnoldi (assembly GCA_963921515.1). Classification (NCBI taxonomy): domain Eukaryota; kingdom Metazoa; phylum Chordata; class Amphibia; order Caudata; family Salamandridae; genus Calotriton; species Calotriton arnoldi. The sequence continues at coordinate 155,346 of CAWUFW010004481.1, read as the reverse complement.
TCCTAACACTCATTCTATTGATTCTCCAATAATATTTGGCATGAGTTGCGTGAAGTTCGTCCAATGTCAATGAAGGCTTTGAAAGGGTAGTATGGCTTCGGTGGAGATTGGTGAGGGAATGAAGCGTGTCCTATTTAGATTTTTTTAAAAGATCCCAATTGCCACATTTCATAATATTTTGTATAGTTTCTGTTTTTCCTTCATCCTTTACCACATTTTTCCTGCCTCAGCTTGATGCGCATCACATTTGTTCTCATGTGTTTCTAGTTAGTGGTGAAAATGTAAATGTTCAAAAATGTTTTTTTGCCCCAACCATTTTGAGCTGTGACCAAATGTTCACAAACACATATGATGTTAGTCTACTTTTTTTGCTTTGTGCTTGTACAAGTTAGGGTGACGATTCTGCTTGTGACATCACATTAAACTGAATTTCCCATTTCCTGGCAGCACACAAGGGAATGTTTGCGATTACTATCATTCACATGGCACTGTTAGTGTGCTTCCTTTTCCTGTGGCCTGGCATGTGTGTGTGGTCATTAGTGTTTTCAATATCCTCTGGACTAGAAGCAAAACCTTCCTTGGCATGGCAGAAGCCCCTTCCAAGTTTTGAGAAAAACTTAGTAAGCTATTTTCACACTTCCTAGATGAAGACATCCTGCTCAGGAATGCATTCCAAAGAGATTCACTGACTGGGGAGATTGTGTCACAAACTCCATTGTATGTGATGCCAAATCAGGGGCAATACAAAGTGGATCCCACTGGTTTCAGTATTCTCATACTTACAGACAACATGGGGTCCAACTCCCGTTCACCCCACCTACACACACAGGCAAGGTTGTCAGTCAGGGTCTCGGTATGACATAAGAGAAATTGTAACAAAAGCGGGCCTCTAGACATTGATCTGTCATTATAGACCAGGTAAGAAGGCTGTCTAATGCTGTGGATGGGAAAATGATATGTTTCCCCCACTGCTAACACTGCTTGTCCCAATGGACACAGAGAGCAGTCCTGAATCCACTAAAGAATGTGCTTTTTGCCCTCATTCTGACCTCAGAGCCAGGCCCTCTGTCTCGCATTTAATTTTTGGCATAGGCCTCAGCTCACACTAAGAATTTTATGTATGATGGTGGCCGCAAAAGCAGTATACTAGCTTCACATGTAGTCTGGTTACTTAGGGCAGGGGTTCATATCAGTTTACTAACCAGGGGACATTCCTGTACCAACAAGGCTCTTTTTCGTTAGGAAAATTATTTAAGAATTATTTTGTATTAAATCATATGTATATTTTGTTTTATCTATTGCATTTTCGAATTCAAAAGTCCAAGTACATTCTTTCTTGTTTCCTTTTATCCGTAGACAGCACATTTCCAAATAAATTAATGAATAAAAAAATTAATTGGGAAGCCTTGTGCTTTTAAAGTTGACAGTTATATTTGTAACTCTTTAAGTTGGTAATGGATAATATTCGAAGTTAAATTGAATTATTTGCGATACATTAAAAAATGTGACATGGTGCATGAGGTTTGTGATCATCTGAGGTGGCCTCATGATTGTATGTGATCTTCACCAAAACAAGGATTCAATTGATAGTGTGGCTCCTGAATATCATGTCCAAGATATAGCGGGTCACTAAGGTCATAGACAAGATATCGAGGGACAAAATATCGAAAGGTAAGTATGTATACATCTTCCATATGTAACTCTACATATATTTACCTTGAAGATACATATATATTCAAGGAACACAGATGTGTAATTAAGAATAGTAAATCTATGCTTGCCTCTGTGCACTTGTCTTTTGATATTTGACCCTCGATATTTTATCCACATTAGCGTGCCACAATATTCTTGTACTCAATATTTAAGAGTAGAATCCAACTGATCACACAGAAATGTGAAAATATTTCTGTCTTAAGTTTAAAAATCAATAATATTTTAGCTTAGAAATGGGTGAAAGTGACATTTTTTATCTAATGTATGTCACTTGATGTAGGACATTGCGTTACTGATTGAGGGGGGTTGAAACCCTACTCAAACAGCAACGACAATCCTTGTCAAAGTGAAGTCACAAGCCCTCCCCCCCACAATTAACCTGTGCTTAGCCCTCTGGTAGATTGGCACAAAAGCAGCAAGGCTTAACTTAGAGAAAAAGTGCAAACTATTTATACAGCACTTCAAACTGTAATAAAGTGAAAACACAATACAAGAAAAATCCCTCAGCAATTTGTCTCACTGTCTGGAAGCAATACACAAAGTCCAACTGCCAGCTACACCTAGTCATGTGACCCAGGAACAGGCTGCAGGTGCCTAATGGTAAATACAAGAAAATGCCAACTTTCTAACTGAGCCATTTTCAGAATTGTGATTAAAAGTCCGACTTTGCCATTAAAGAGGGCTTTAAATTGCAATCTTTAGACACCAAACTTCATTGTCAACCTGTTCCCAATTGTAAGATACAGCTAATTAAATGTAATAATGGAACTCCAACATTAAATGACTTTAGAAGTGTTTCACTACCAGGACATTTAAAACTTAAAAGTACATGTCTTACTTTTTGAATACACTGCACCCTGCCCTCTGGGCTGTTCAGCGCGTTCCCTAGGGTTGACTTATATGTATTAAAAAGGAAGGTTTAGGCCTGGCAAAAGGTTTATTTTAGTTCAACAAAGATGGTAGATGCACACCAAAGTTTTGTGTTGCTCAACAGCTTTTGTGAAAATTGTAGCATGCGACCCTGTGATGCGCTCCATCCAAGCGCAAATTGTAATAAAAAGAAGTTGGAGCAAATCATATTTGAAATATAAACCAACAATATCCAGTGCATAAACATATGCAATATCATTACTCGATGTAAAGCTCCACTAATGTAGTTTAGCATCCACCCCACTGCATTCAATGGATCCAGTGATGCATGCCCATAGAAATGTCAATGTAGCATATGCACTGTTGCATCTGCCTACTCGTTTTATTATCATGTTATGTGATTTATTTATTATGCATTGATATTTTTTAGGGACATGATATATTTTTTATGTTTTGATAGAATCGTGTTGTATGGTTTTGAGCACCATTCATTTCTTGGGATTGTGTCGTCAATGGCGATGCTTGGAGAGATTGTAGTATTTTGTTTAGTTTTATGGTCTTCATGGGCACATGCCCTGGTTTAATCATGTGGTAACATTCAAAAGCACTTGGATGTTCGTGCATGTTTAATTACCACTCACACATTGGTGTATGGCAAGTCTCAGCGTGACTACAGGTGCAGTTAAATTAGTTTTGTAAGTAATATTTAAACCCTGAGCTCAAAAGGTTTGGTCACTTCATGGTTGCTTGGTTTTTGCACATTTTTATTTCACATATTGGGTGAGGACTTTTGTTACGTTATTTGTTAGGGTGCATGTTTATTTAACACATGGTATCAAGAAGAGGTCACTAGTCCCATTTTCTTTAATTAGTTGTCTTCATCTTTTTTTCTCACTGTTCGCACATTTTAATTTCTGTTTATTCACATATATATGTTTGATCATTATCACTGGATCTATTGAATGCAGTGGGGTGGATGCTAAACTGCATATGTTTATGCGCTGGATATTGTTGTTTTATTTTTCAAATATGACTTTTTTTATCACAGTTACCACTGAGGACAGGCAGCGTGTTACCCGAAATGCATTGGGTCATATCAATCACGTTGCGTTATGAGGTACAGTGAATCCCCATATGTTTGGGAGAAAAAAAGCCTGGATTGGCATATCTTGAACTTGCTGTTGAAATACTCAACTGAACACTAATGGACAAAAAATGGATTATGGATGAAATTGGAATCTAAATAAACATGGATTAAAAAATGGATTACGTTTTCTAAATTGATTTGTTGGTGAATTCTCATTTTCGCTGTGCCTCCTGGGTCTGGGGACCTGACGAGGCTCCAACTTCTTTTAATTTCAAAAGGTTTATTTTGCCAGGTCGAAATGGCAGTTTTAAAACTGCACAAGCAGGGTGCAATGGCAGCCATGAGACATGTTTGAAGAGATACTTAAGTGGGTGACACAATCAGTGCTGCAGGCCCACTAGTAGTGTTTAATTTGCCGGCCCCAGGCACAGGAAGTACAACTTTTCTAGGGACCTATAAGTAAATTAAATATGCCATTTGGGTATAAGCTGATTCTACCATGTTTTAAGGAGAGAGCACAAACACTTTAGCACTGGTTAGCAGTGGTAAAGTGTGCAGAATCCTAAAGCGAGAAAAAAAAGATTCAGAAAACAAGGGGGTGAAGGCAAACAGTTTGAGGATGACCCTGCAGAAAGGGCAAAGTCCAATGCTTGGCAATAACATTTTTAAAAGGTTTTTACAAAGTATATATTATTGATGGACGTAGTTTATTTTTTAAGTTTACCATTGGGTGTTAATGTATGTTGGAAAATGTCCCTCTCTCCAGGGTCACCCTCAAACCTTTTGCCTTCCTCCTCCACTTTTTCTGACCTCATTTTTGTTAGGCGTAGGAGTCTGAGCACTTTGCCACTGTAACCAGTACTAAAGTGCATGTGCTGTCTCCTCTAAACATGGAAATGAAGGCTCATACCCAATTGGCATATTTAATTTATTATTAAGTCTGCAGGAGAGTGCCCTTCATGGGCCTAGGGCCTGTAAATTAAATGCTACTAGTGGGCCTGCAGTACTGAATGTGCCACCCACTTAAGTAGCCCTTTAACCATGTCTCAAGCCTGTCATTGCAGAGCCTGTGCGTGCCCTATACACTACCATGTGGACCTGGCAAAATAAACCTTTTGCTAGGCCCAGACCTTGTCTTTTTATACATATAAGTCAACCTAAGGTAGGCCTTGGACAACCCAGAGGGCACGGTGCAATGTATTTTTAAAGGCAGGACATGTACTTTTAAGTTTTACATGTCCAGGTAGTGAAATACTTCCAAAGTTGTTTTCACTACTGCAAAGCCTATCTCACCCATAACTTAACATTGGGGTTACCTTATTACACTTAATAAGTGTAATTTCCAATTGGGAAGAGATAAGACCCCCAAGTCTGGTGTCTCTGGAAATTCCACTTATACAAAGTTTTCACAAAACAAAAATAAGATGGAAACGCCGTGGGTAAAGTGCTTTCAATCTTACTGTGTGATTAACGGGCCAAATCAAGCAAGATCACACTTACTTCAGATTGATATGAAACTTTACTTCAGCCACAGCCTTGTAGAATTAACTAATTTGGCCCATTAAGCACACAGCACGATTGAAAGCACTTTACCCGTGGCATTTCCAAGTAGCTTTGCACGCAGGAGCAACATTGTTATCATTTGTCACAATAAACATTAGAACAACTCAGCCCGGGACGTGAATTCCCATTTACGGAAGGTTCTTCCCACATGATCTAACCGCAGAAAATCGCAACAGTTTAGAACATTTTGACACGATTTTCAGATCCGTTGGGTTCGATCAAGAGCCTGCCATAAATCAAAGCTGATCGCCAGTCCTGCCGGGTTAAAAATGCTGGCAAATATAGCAACCATTGTACCGCACAATGGACCTCCGCATTTTAGCAAAACGTGTGCACGTGTCACAAATTGTCATGTAGCTACATTTCCCAATAAAATGCATTTCTTTGGTAACACTAGTTAATTAATCAGTTTCAGATTTAAAGTCAGTGAGCAAAAGTCAAACATTTTTCGATATGAAGGGAAATTAATCGAGGAACAGCTGATGTGTTCATTCCATTTATGAAGAGTTGAGGTACACCTTTTATTTCCTAGTTTTTGGAATAATCTGATTAAAATTGAGGCGGACATTAGCTAGTTTATTGATATTTTGTATTATGATTTAATTATCTTGTCAAGTTGAATACACTTGATCATATGATATGTTTTTTGAACACCCTGAAAGTAGAGAATTGTCTTTTTTCATGACATATTGATAGTCACTATCAAGTATTGTGTGAACATTATAGAACCAAATGTGAAATAAATACACAGACCAAGGTAATACATTAACTTGAGTTAGTTTTGAGAGAATAAGTGTTTCTTAAAAACTCACAGCCATTTCTTTTTGTTTTGTGCAAATTCTAAAGAGGCCCAATTTGGCTGTTAGTGAAAGGACCCAACCCCGTGGTACGTTAGCTTCTAAAAAGTTGACATTTTCTTACTTTAGTCATTTGGTGTCTCCCGCCTGTCTCTGATCACATGTCTGGGGTGGGTGACAGTTGGGCTTTGTATATTCCCCCAGACAGTCACACACAATGGGAGCTTAGGTGTGACTTGATAGACCATCTTGGCAGGGGAGGGAGGAGCTGGACCCAGCCTCACTCACACTTGAATAGGCTGTGTCCTGTCTCCACACAAAGGACTGCATTCCTCCTGTAGTTAGTCTGAAACAAGGGCTAGGAAGGTAGGGCACCTGTGTGCTTCAAAGGCATGCCTCTAGAAGCTTCTCCTCACTTCAAAGGCACAACTGGGTATAAATACTGAACCTCAGACACCAGCTCTTCAGATCACAACTGGACCTGTGGATACTCTCCCAGGAAGAAGGACTGCTGTGCTGCTGAAAGGACTGCAACTCTGCTAGGCTGCTGCTATGAAGGACTGTTGCCCAGCTGTGATGACCTGCTGCCTGCTACCCACTTGCCTGGTTGAGAAGGACTGGACCTGCATCTCTTGAACCCAGAGTGACTTCAAGGGCTAGTTGGCTGGCCTCCGGATCTGAAGCCTCAGGGGATTCCCTGGAAAAGACATACATAGAAATTGACAATTATATGTTGATTTGTCTAGCAGCCTAATCAATTTGGACACGAGTGTCTGTGTTCAAGGCAAATTTTACAACCATGAATTTGCTACTTTTGTGGATCTTTCTTATGACAATGCCATTCACTAGCTCTAAGAGGTTGGCTGAGCAATGAGTTTTGGCACACAAAATGGAAACATTATGCCTTCAAAATCAAAGTGGGCATCTGTGCTCTATGTTTGCCTCTGCAAAAAAAGTGGCAGCAGAACCACCACAATGAAAGCACAGCAGGCCAATTTAGCTTTGTTGTCTTCTGTGGGTGTCTCTAATATAGTCCAACTTCCAGTCTGTCAACCTGTACAAGTCAACCTTAGGTTCACGTCAGGATCCTTCTTCATCAGCAATATCTTCTAAAGTGCTAAACCCTAATCGAGAATGCTTTTCTACATTTTGACTCTTGTACTACTGGCAAGTTCCCCATCACAAAAGACTTACTGACTAATAATATTATGAAAACCATCAGAAAGGATGGCCAAGGAATTCATGGATGAAGTTATGGAGTGGTCTCTGGACAAAGAGCCACTGGCATACTAGTAGCAAAAGCTGTAGGTCTAGCAAGGAGCAATCAGCGTAACAACCAAATATGTGTCATATCCTGCCATTAGTAGGTCCTCAGAATGTACCTTCCAAGCAGTGAGGCTTACCATTGAAGAGCTAGTCTGTCAATTCAAAATGTCTAGAGCGAGCATGCTATTGGTAACAATGAACAGACACTTCCTGCCAAAGAATGTGCTGCACCATAAAAAGCAACAGAGAGCAAGGAACTCTGAGATCAGGATGCCGCTGCTGAATCAAGTAGAGATGTCTTAAAAAGATGAGGAAACTTGGAGCCAGATTTATCAATATTTGCCGAGCGCAACACAGCAAGACAACTTGCTGTGCCGCGTCAGATGGAGAGAGCAGGAATGTGCCATTTTTACCAACATATAGCACATTCCTGCTCTCTACCTGTGCTGGTCCACTGTGTGCTGCCTAGCGCAAACGCAAGCACCCTTGAGCCATGGTACAAGGGTGCCTGTGTTACAAGTAGGATTGTTTTTGTGTAAGAAGGGACACCTTCCTTCACAAAAGCAATCCTCAGAGGCACTTTGCTCTTTCTACGTGTGCTGCTGAATGCAGCACACACCTGAAGAGGAAATAACGAGGAGAAATAAAGATAGTTCCCCTCATTACACCTCTTTTGGGAAGGCATAGCATTTTCACGCATCCCCAGGTTCAGTAGTCTTAGCAAATCTGGGAATGCCGAAAAATCAATGGGTGGATGAATTGGAACACCCACGCTCCACCCATGAAACGCCATCCCAACTCAGAGTTATGCACCTTGTGTTACTCCAGATTTACTAAGTAACCCATAGCCATGCAAGGTGGCTCTGCATGGTTTAGTACATCTGACTTAAGCCCTTGCGTTGCCTTGCATCACTTTGCATGGCGCAAGGGAAACGCAAGGGCTTGATACATCAGGCACCGGGTCATCATCCATAAGCGTTGTTTATAACCCGAAATACATACTTTAAATGGATCTTAAATTAAATGTAAGCCTAGCAAAAATTAAAACAATAAATACATAATAAATAAAGAATAAAGAAATGCCCATGAAGTGCATGTTGATCAAGTAATTTAACAAACCCAAAGACACCACTGCAGCTTCTGTAATTTATGTTTTCAGTAAGTTATTTTGCAGTCAAAGCGCATTGCATCAAAATAATGATAAACATTGACTTTAAAAAACAAAAGCATCAATAGTGTTGATGGGGGTAGAGTAGCAAAAACACAATAATCGTTAATGGAAAAAACATTATAATCAGTAAATAGTAAGACTTGTGTATGGTCATCATAGATGGAGGAGGATGGACATTTATGAAAGTAAACAGGTAACTAAAGGACACAGATTAAGTTGAAGTTTTTTTAAAATCCATTAGCTCAATAATACTATTTGTAACCAGCAATATCTTGGCTGCATTGTCAACACTTGTATGAGTTTTCTTTATAATTATAGGCTAAAACAATTCAAATGGAAAAAATGCAGCAAATGTAAACTAATGAAAGAGTTTTTGTCCAAGGCCACTTAAATGCACGTTCCCTTTAGTCACATAAGCTTTCTTTGATCGGTTTATGCTCTTACAACTCTGCAGTCAGGCACACAGTTGAGTTTTTGTCGAGCCTCTGCTGTGCCCCTCTGCTTACTTTGCACTTTAAAGCCTTATTGAGTAGCTTCCCAACAGCCAAGGAAGCAGCACGCGCTGCTTGCTTCAAGAAACTGTGCATCTTCGTGGATCAAACTTGACATTTGATTTTTTCTTGGTGCTCATAATGACTGTTTTAATTCTGGGATTTAAGAGTCACTCTGAGGGCTGCATCGAGTCAGACACTGGGAACGTGCATGAGAGATTGTTGACTCAAAGCAATTCAAACCCTAGACCAGGGTTCAATTTAGGACTGTTAAATCATAAAATACTGAGATTGAGCTTGTCCGCCACTGGTAACATAGTAAAAATAATAAAATTGGGCCTTATATTTAGCTTGTGCAGTTTTTTGTTACTTAGGGGCCTATTTATGAGTTTGTTTGCATTGCTCTTGCACCACTTAAGAGAGATTTTTGAAGCCACTCAAAGCCACTTTGTGCTGCTCCGAGTGGCTCCGAAAATCTGGAGTAGCACAATGCAGCGCAAATGGCCGCGGCCGTTACTCTGCCCTGGGAAGGCGTTCAACGGGCTTTACGAGGGTGTTCCCATGCAACTCCCATGGAGTTTGACTCATCCTCAGATTTGCAAGAACTTGTAAACCTGGGAATGCACTAAAATCTTACACCTTCTCAGGGGAGGCGTAATGGGGAGAAATATCCCAATTTCTCTTTGTTTCTTCCTCTTTCTATGTGTACTGCATTCTGCAGCACACATAGAAGAGGAATATGCCTCCCAGGATTGTTTTTGTGCAGGAAGCTGTACCTTCCTGCACAAAAGTATTTGTGCTGGCGCTTAGCAGCCCATTGTGCTCCAGTGCATGGGAAAGGACAGGAAGGCGCCGTATTCCATTAAAAATGGCTCATTCCTGCCCTTGCTGTGCTGCACTGCATAAACTGCAAATGCAAAATAAGCATGTGACACATACTTTATAGATATATGAGGAGGAGATGTGCTTCGTGCGTGACATGCGATGTTATCCAACTTTTTTCCTAGTACCCATCTCCTCAGTCAATTAATTTTTCTAATTCGATCACTATCAGGTTGTGAAATTAAAGACCTGATTTACTAAAAATTAGTGCAGTGCAGCAACCAAAGTGGCAACTTTTTAAACATTGGATGTGTGCTGTATAGTGCAGAGCACATGCAGTGAGAGAAAAGTTAGAAGAAATTAAAACATTGCTCCTTGTTAATGCTCGCCTCAAGAAGATTTTACTTTTTGGTGTAACCCCCTGTTTACCAATTTTATTAGACAGTGCTTGCATCAAAAAAGACGGGTGATGGTGTGGGAACGCCGTGTACCACCCATGGGAAGCCCCCTTGACACAATGATATTAAAGCAGCGCAAAGCACAATTTACTTTACATGTAGGGCAACGGTCTACAGCAGAAAAATATTCTGTACTGGTAAATCAATACTTTATCCACACTTTGCACCGGTTTGCATCTCTTTGTGTGACTGGAGCAAAGTCTTGATAATCCTGCTCTTAGGGTGCTGTGAATACCATCTCTGCTGCTAATGTATGATAAATTTGGTGAAGTATAAGATGTTTTGGCCAAAGAAAATAATACAGAGTTAGTAAGTTGTGCCCCCCAGATTTTGTTATACATTAGGCTACCTGAAATTATAACGCTCTATTGATGGGAAAAGCTTCAGAGTTATTTTACCAGACTATCAAGGCGATTATTCAAGCAGTAGCTGGAAGAAATATATACCTGCTAATTTGGCGAGACTGAATTATTCCTGCACAGAAAAACTATGACAACTGCCACCTGTCAAGTAAACCAAATTAGCCGGAGCTGAAAAGGGAATATAATGTTTTATTGACATGTGAGAAAAGATGAATGCAATACAATGCTGACCATCATAAACCATGATGAAGACCTCACTCCTACTAGCCACAGTGCACGGTAAATTGCTTTCCCAGAGATTTGCTTTTGCTTTTTTGTATCTGACGGAGTGAATGTACATTTTGTTTTAGGCTTATCATTGTACGATGGTCATGCAACTGATGTCTAATTCGAAACCATAGCATGGTTTCCATGATTGTCACATGAATGTAATGCTGAATTCGAACATCCTCTGATGTGTGACTACTCTGGAAAATATAACAAAATCTATAAAACAATGGTCGCTTAGTTCTTGACAGAACCACTTTGAAAGAAAAGATGGGTGGCTGAAATGACTTATAACAATATTTTTTGTTCTTATCCCCCACCTTAACGCCAAGACCCCCCAACAAACAGCACAGTTCAGCTGTCCATTGCCACTTGCCCCTTCACCTATGCTCCTTCATGCTCATTTTACAGTACTTGACAATGCATACATCAGTGGCATAAGGTAGAAACGAGTTCACCGTGTAAACATGGCTCATTTCCACCTTCATGGACAGAATTACACCCACTCTATAAAATGCAGTTCATTGACTACACATGCATGGTCGGTTCGGTTCAAAGACTTTATTCAGCAAGTTAAAAACAGCTATAAAATTATATTAAAATTATATAATTTATACAGCATAAAAACAGATCCAGTTAATACACATAATAAGCGAACAGTCATTACCTTCCAGTCCTAAAAAGAAAAGCGCCCCATAATAATATTTAATATATAATACTGTTCCTTAGGTATATTGCCTTCATAATAAAAAGGGCAACATTAAAACACACAAGGTGGAAGTAGATATTTCAGAGCATCCTCATAGGTTCTAATGTTCTGTGCAACGAAGATAGATTTAAGATAATAACACCGGAGGTTCTTATATAAGTTGCAGAACAACACAAAGTGCAACATGCTTTGTTTGCTCAAACCATCACCTGGGCAGGGGGTCATGTCTGAGGGGCAGGACTTCATGTTGGGAAATGTGACCAGGTGGTGCATAGTAACAAATTTAAATCTGGTCAGAACGTAACGATATTGGATGTTATTAACACAAGATAAATAGTTTTCACAACCCTTCCTGAAAGACTAGGACATATGAAAATAAACAGTTGATTTCTTCATCTAAGTGCACATTCTGTGTTCAGATCTATGTTGGAAATAAATATCTTTAATATGTTTCTTGGTAAGTGATAGCACCTGACAAGTTAAATAAAGTGCTGGAGGATGAATTTATATAGGCTAGCCAAGTGATACGAGAAACGTTTTCCAAAGTTAAACAATCTAAAATAATTGATTTTGTGAAACTAGTTTCCTTTTTTGACCATTTGGAGAACCATAGTAACAAAGGTCTTACTAAAAGCAGGTCCTCCAAATACTGTTAACCAACCTCCCTGCGGGTGATCATGGATGAAGCAGGAGCAGGTAGACAAAGCGTTTTAGAAAGCTGTTTCCCTCAACTTGTAGAGGATTGCTGATGGTATAACATCACAGGCCTGCCCCATAAGTAGTGGTAGACACCCCTCTGGCCTTGTATATCTCAATCATTTCTTTGATGGGTCAAATACCCAATTTTGTTGAAAACCTAAAGATTACATAAGAATTACAAGTCATTTTGGCTTTAGCATTTAGAATCTGTTGTGCCCAGGTACCATTACTCGTACATTAAACACCCAGGTAGCAGAAGGAGTTTACTCTGCTAATTGGGGTATTACCAATAAAAAAGGCTCCACATTTTTTCATTTTCTACCTACATAGCATTGTATACGTTTTGGACGTATTCATCACCTTTTTTTTAGATGCCATAAAAGCCCAAAAGCATACATCAATTTCTGTAAGCCAACAGGGGTCCTGGATAACAATTCAATAGTTGCGTACCCTTATGTGGGGATAACAATACAGCGCCATCGTCGTATAATAACACCAGAATAAAATGACCGGCAACACAAGGGGCATCTGCTTGTAGAGCCTGCAGGATGTTAACAACCCCATTAATAAAAAGTGAAAACAATAAAGGGGCTAATACACAGCCCTGTCTAATACCTCTCCCAACATTAAAAGTGGGTGTGCATCCCCCCCTGAGGACCATATCGTACTTTACTTGATAAGTTCTCATACAGGCATGCAAGGAAGCCTATAATTGCCCTATGAGCACCAAGGGAGAGCAGCGTTGACCAGAGAATGAAATGGTCAACAAGGTTGAATGCACTACTTAGACTGGCAAAGCAAAGGCAAAGTGCATGGTCAATAACTAATAAACCTTGGGGTCTTGTTGGGGGGAACATGGCGCCTGCACGCTAGCAGTCGCTTGCTCCTGGAGCTCCCTCTTCCGCCGTCGGAATCATTTAACCATTTGACTATTTAACCCGCCAATTTACTTTTTTGGGCTTATGCCTTATCGTTTTTCCAGGGCTTTCTCTTTTTGAGCTCACCGTGGATTTTTGAAAACCGACACCGTTGCGGGCATTCAGCCGGGGATGGGTCGAGGCGAGGCAGGCAGACGCCTCTCCGCCCTTCCTCGCTGGTTTGCGGCCGTCCTGGAGCTCCTCAAGGGTCGCAGAGCGGCCGCTCGTGGTCACCTCCGGGGGAGCAGCGGCAGAGACAGCATCAGCGGTTTTTTCCGGGCCAGTGAGCTGAGGAACCAGCAGGAAGGTCTCAGTGAGATTTCTGTGACTTCTGCCCTAACGTTGGAGTCAGGTACAGGGGCAGTGGAAGGGGGGTCAGACTGCCAGATATCACAGCAAATGCAGGAGGCTTTAGTACTTGGGTATCAAGCCCCTCAGGAGGATTTTCCCCCTATTTTGAAAGTGTCGCAACCCGCTATTGTTGCTAAAGGGGACCCCAAGAGACGCAGAAAGGGCATGGGGGTGGTTTTGGGTTCTGCCAAGGCGTCACTAAAAATTAATTCAAACGAGGGCTCTGTTAATTCCAACAAGGACTCCGAGTTTGATCACAACCTAAACGCCGATAAAGCCACATCTGAGTCACCGGATTCTCCTCCTGCCCTTTTTGCGCCGGTTTCAATTAGTAGTTCTGCCTTTCAGACATACCAAGTCAAAGGCAGATCTATTAAACCTAGGAGGTCTAAAAGAAACCCCGCAAACACCACAGTTAGGGTTACTCAATCATTGCGCTCATATTTTAGGGTTCAACCAGAGGTTCTAGACATTACTAGACAGGGCGAAGCCCTTAGGAAAAGTTCAGCTATTTTAAATACCTCAATAACACCCGTACCACCACTGGCTGTATCACCTGACAAAATCATGGTGTCTGCAACAAACCTGTCTTCTCAGCAGGGTAACTCTAATACAATTTTAGACCCCGTCGCTGTCGCAAACAGCTCTACTACTTGCCCTGCAGACGGCTCTCAGATTCGGTCCCAGCTGCAGATGCAGCCATCAGCTGTCTCCAACAGCGTCCCTTGGGGGGAACAAGCGGCGGCTGGTTCTTCGTCTTCAGCCTTGGAAGCTCTTTTCGTTACATTGTCTGAAGATATAAAGAAGGGCTTCGCGGTATCTGCAGTTAATCAGGGAGAAATCAGAAGCTTTTGCGAATCTTTGGAGAAAAAGTGGATCTATTGAACTCTAGGACCGTAACCCTTGAGAACAATGTTGGTGAATTAAAAGAAGACCTCGGTATGGCGAAGTCGGACATTTTATTGCTAAGGAAAGAAGGGGCAGATCTGCGTGACAGAATGGAAATCTTGGAGAACAACGCGTGCAGAAATAACTTACGTCTCTTGAATGTCCCGGAAGGAAGTGAAGGATCTGATATTAGACCCTACATTGTTTCTCTGCTTAAGGCCTCCCTACAGCTTGAGGACTCAGAAGAATCACTGAGTCATGATATACAGAGGGTGCATAGGGACCCCTTTCGTAGAAACCCCAACAGATCTAAGCCCAGGAAAATATTAATCAATTTTCTCACCTTTGCTTTAAAAGAGAAGATCCTTAATCTAGCGCTGAAAATGAAATCAGTGAAGGCAAAAGAGTTTTCTTTTGAAATCCGTTCCGACCTTTCCAGGCTTACACTGGATAGGCAGTGGGAGCTGGGAAGGAAGTTGGAGGATTTTAAAAAGTATGGCGCAGTAGCCCAGCTAAAATTTCCCGCCTTCTTGAAAGTCATGAATGAATGAATGAAGTAGTACTTATAAAGCGCATGGCTACCCGAAGGCATCCCAGCGCTAAGCAGGCAGATGAAGTCCCTACAAGTTATTTGGGGAAGAGCCAGGTTTTCAAAGCCTTACGAAAGGCGAGGTGGTTAGATTCTTTACGTAACTGAAGAGGGAGAGAATTCCAGAGCCTAGAGGAATTGTAAGAAAACAGCCGCCCCCCACTTCTAGCCCTCTTGATTCTAGGAACCAAGGCCAGGTGGAGCTCATCTGAACGCAGACGC
The DNA here is from genome assembly GCA_963921515.1 of Calotriton arnoldi. Classification (NCBI taxonomy): domain Eukaryota; kingdom Metazoa; phylum Chordata; class Amphibia; order Caudata; family Salamandridae; genus Calotriton; species Calotriton arnoldi. The sequence continues at coordinate 140,104 of CAWUFW010004481.1, read as the reverse complement.
CTGTTAGCTCGATAGGGCTGAACCAGGGGGGCTATAATGGCTGGTCCTTTTCCTCTAATCAGCTTATGGGCTATGCACAAGGCCTTGAAAGAAACTCTCTCCCGAACAGGAAGCCAATGGAGCGACTTCAGAGCTGGTTTAGCCGAATGATGTCGCGGGACTCCCAGAAGAATCCTTGCCGCACAGTTCTGCACGGTCTGGAGTTTAGCCAGGACTGAGCATGGGGCGCCCAAATAGAGGGCGTTTCCGTAGTCCAGGCGTGATAGAATTAGCGCCTGGACCATGATTTTTCTGGATTGCAATGGTAGTAACGGAAGCACTTTACGAAGAGTTCTTAGCATACCAAAGCAGGAAGCCACCACCTTTCTGGCTTGGGTTTTAAAACTGAGGTCTGAGTCCAGCCAGACACCTAAGCTCTTTCTCTCTGGCTTAGGGAGTGGTGGCGGGCCCATACATACTGGCCACATGGTGTCTGCTTTGAAAAGGGAGGGGTTGCCAAGAAGCATTATTTCAGTCTTTTCCCCATTCAGTTTGAGGTGAGAATGTTTCATCCATTTTATTACCTCTTCAAGGCAGGGGCAGAGACGAGTAGAAGCCCTATCAGCATGGTGCAATGCAACCACCAGTTGAGTATCGTCTGCATATGTGATAATATGGACCCCGAAGGGAGAGACGATGTTAGCAAGAGGGGCCATATAAGCATTAAACAAAGTGGGGCTCAAAGATGACCCCTGAGGAACCCCACAGTGTAAAGGCCAAGGGTCTGAACTGGCTCCCCCCTCGAAGACTTGGAAAGTTCTATCCTCCAGGAACGACTGTAGCCAGGTCAGAGCGATTCCTGACACACCCAGGCTACTGAGTCGTTCAACCAGAATACGGTGACTAACCGTATCAAAGGCTGCGCTTAGGTCCAAAAGGACCACAGCCAAGGAGCCTCCTGCATCGAGAATTTTCCTAGATTCCTCGATGACTGCTAGTAGGGCTGTTTCGGTTCCTTGGCCTGGGTGGAAGCCTGTTTGCGAGGGATGTAAAAGATTTGAAACCTCCAGGTGTCTGGATAGTACTGAGTTGACATGCTTCTCAGCAATTTTACTGACCCCTGGGAGCAGGGAAATAGGCCGGTAATTGGCCAGACAATCAGGGTCGAGGCTAGGTTTTTTCAATAAAGGTTTCACCATAGCTTTTTTCCATGGTAGTGGGACCAGACCGGCAGCAAGTGAAGAGTTAATCAGGTCTAAGATAGGAAGGCCAACAGATTTAGCCACTAATTTCAAAATTTTAGGTGGAGCGGGGTCACTGGGTGACCCGCTTTTCACAAGTGCCGAGGTTAACTGGAAAGTCTCCTCATTCATTAGGGGAAAGGCTTCCAGTAATGGTTCCAGGCTCTGAGAGCTAACAACTTTAGATTGGGGGCTCGTGTGGTAGTCCATTGGGGTAAAAACACAACATATTGATTGGATCTTGTTGTGAAAGTACTCAGCAAGCTCGTTGCAACGCTGATCTGTTGCTTCGAAGGTATCAGGAGGGGACGGGACTTTCAAGAGTTTCTTCGCAATACGAAATGTTTCACGAGGGAGTTTGCTGCAAGTGAAATTTTCTCCTCGAAGTAACAGGTCTGGGCCTTTTTAATTTCCATCTTATAGGCTTTGATAGCCTCCCTGTAGTCCCTTTTCCTACTAGGGAGAATTCCTTCCTCCAGATCCTCTCACATTTTTTGCATATCTGCTTGAGTTCTCGCAGTTTGGGAGTATACCAGGGCATTCTATTAGATCCGATATGCATCTGGGTAGTCTTCTTGGGGAGGACCTGGTCTAGCGTCCCCTCAATCCACTTATTGAATTGGTCGTTGGCTAATGTGGGATCGGGGTGAGGGGGTGGCTTAGACTTTTCTAACACAGAGGTCCATGTTTCTATAGAAAGTTTCGGCCAACTACGTGCCGTTATTAGAGTTTGCCGAGAAGGTGATATAACTTGAGAGGGGGACCAGAAAAAGGGAATCAAAAAGTGATCTGACCAAGGAATGGGGATAGGTTCCTGGCAGAGTAACTCCTCTAGGTTGGAAAATATGGGGTCAAGAAGGTGTCCTTTCGTGTGTGTAGCCTGAGACACCTTCTGAAATAATTGAAGAGCTGCAAGATCATAGGAAAGCTCTGTTGCAATAGTCGATGTATCATCGTCAAAGTGAATGTTAAAATCGCCAAGTAGAGTGAAATTTGAGGTAATACCTATTAGGCCTGCCACTATTTCCGGTAATTGTTTATGAAATTGACCCAAGGGTCCAGGGGGGCGATAGATCAAGATCCCCGAGATTGAGAGTGAGGGAGAAAATCCTATAGAGAACTGGAGGTTCTCGCAATCTGGCAAAGGGCTCCCGAACGTTCGGCAGGTGAGGAAGTTTTTATAAATAATAGCAATTCCTCCTCCTTTACCGGAAGTCCTATCCAGTTTTGACACTGTATAGTCAGGAGGGAGTGTTTGGACGATATCGGGATCAGTGGTTGCATTCGTCCAGGTCTCGGTAAGAAATAGAACATCAGGACTTTTATCCATTAACAACATGGATAATTCGTTGGCATGTTTAGGTAGGGACCTACAGTTCAGTAGTAGAAGATTAAATTGTTTAATAGGAGGACCTACAGAAGGGGGGGTGGGCAAATGTGGCCTAAGTTTGAAAGTGCAGTGCTCACAGTTAGAAACCAAGTTATTTGGGTTAATCGAATGGGCACATTTAGGTCTAGATGCAAGCTTAAGTTCTTTTAGATTCTCCGCACTGTAAACATACCTGTCTGATTTAGGTGAGGCAGGGTGTGTGGCCCCTGGACCCGTCTGGACGCGGACGGGCGCAGACGGGCTTGCCTTAGGCGCGCCTTTGGCGCGCCCGCTGCGCGCGTCCGCTGCGCGGTCGCGTCATCGGGCTGTTAAGTAGCCCGGTCAGGGTCCAGCGACTAGAGCGCTGACCCGAAAATGGCCGCCAAAGTGCGAGTGCAGGGGTGAAAAACTTCCCCTAGGAGCTATAACACAGCTCAATTACTTAAAACACAGTCTTAAAAACAACGTGCCACTTATTAGCAATTAAAAACAGAGTTTCCCCCAATTCATGAATAACAATAAAATGCACAACTTAAGATCAGTTCAGGAGGCGGATGAGTTGTTTGATATAATTAGCAAGGGGGCTTTGTAAGAAGTTATCTCGGCCTGGGTCTATTGCATCCATTCTTAACAGAGGTTTGTCTCCTCTCTTCTTTTATTCTCCTCCCCTCCCCATCATTACCTGATTGATAATCAGGTAATGATTATGGAGTTAGAGCAATAGGTGACTACATGTAATGTTGGCGGGAAGTAGGATAAACGGTGCAAGGAACTGAATTGAATTGAAAATAAATTAACCTATTTGTATTCATTTCTGAAAAGAAAGATATCAGTATATAGATTAAAGGGCAGGAAACTTTAAAACTTCCCAAATCAAGGGGAAAAAAAGGAAAGAGAAAAAAAGGGGAAACAAATAATATAAAAGAAAAGATAAAAGAAAAAGAAAACCAGCCTTACGCATAAGAATAAGCGTGCGCGTGTTTCTCCCCCTTTCTCTCTTAAATGGCCCTTGACGGCTTTCAGGGTTGGAAGGGTTTCTTTTTTCCTTTTTTTTTCTTCTCACTTTTTTGAAGGCGGTTGGGGCGGGCACCTCTGGGATGCTACTCTCTGGACTACATCTGTCCAGATAATTGGGGGAAGGGTTCTCCAAGGGCGGGGGTTGGGGTGGGGGTTGGAGGGGCACAGGGTTTGGGAGCAGCAGGGTAAAAAAATTAAAAAATTCCTCATTCTCCTTTTTTTGATTTTTCCAATATCATTTTTAAGAGCAACATTCATGGAATTTTGTTGGATCGGGTGCTGGTTTCTTCAATCCCCCCTCTTGGTGATTGGTCATCGGTTTGACCCACCATGAGTTCCATACAGATTTTGTCCTGGAACGTCAATGGCCTGCGCACTAGACCGAGACGGGATAAGATTATGCAATATCTTGGGGATTTCCCCGCGCAGGTCATTGTTCTCCAGGAAACACATTTACTTAAAGAAGAGATTGTCAGTCTTCTTAAAAATAAAAGATGGGTTGGTCCTTATGTTTGCACTAGCCAGTCAGCAAATATTAGAGGGGTTCTAATTTTATTTAAAAAATCAGCTAGGGCTCGCATTTTACTACAGTTAGTTGACCCAGGTGGCAGATGGGTCATTGTTAAAGCTATTATTATGGGGATCCAGTTTACCTTGGTAGGCTATTACGGACCCAACCAAGATGATCCTTCTTTTCTCAAGACTATCTTCTCCCACTTGCTGGATTTCTCTGAACCAGTAGTGCTAGCAGGGGATTTCAACATCGTTTTAGATCCCTTACTAGATAAGTCACCAAATAATAGAGCTATGGTCCCTTCTAAATCTCGGGATTTTCTACTGGGGGAGATGAAGCAATTCGCCTTTTCTGACATCTGGAGGGAAAGATCAGGCCAGCAGTTAGGAGTCTCGTACAGAAATGATAAATATCGGCACAAATCTAGAATAGGTTATGTGTTGATAAGTCAATCGCTAAGAGGTAGAGTCAATAACATTTCTTATCTGGCATCTCATCTCTCAGACCATTCTGGTATCTTGCTGGGCTTAGAGTGTCCACTACCTAGTCTCACCAGGTTATGGTCTTTTGACCGAGCCCTACTTTTGGAGGAAGAGGAGATTTCCTTCTTGTCCCAGGAAACTGAATATTTTCTGAGGGTGAATCTAGATTCAGCTTCAATATCAGTTGTATGGGATTCTTTAAAAACTTTCCTGCGAGGTCAAATTACAAGTAGGTCGAGCTATAGAAATAAAAAATATAAGGAGGAGATCTCAATAATTGAAGCTAAGCTGAAAGCTGCGGAGGCCGATCTTATTTGCCAAGCTCCCCCTGAAATCCAGCAAGAACATCAGACCAAGTTCGATAATCTGAAGGGTCAGTTGGAGAATATCTTGCACACTAGGCTCACTGGAAGATGGGAGGCAAGTAAAATCGCCCATTTCGAGTACGGAGAAGGGGCAGGAAAGCTTCTCTTGTGGAAGACTAAATCAGACCGGGTAAGAAATCACATCATAGAAATTATTAGTGGGGGAGTTACTCTTTCCTCGGATGAGGAAATTTGTGATGTATTCCAGACCTTCTTCCAAGACATCTATCGAGAGGACAAAAGGGTGGACAATTCTAATGTCCAGAGCTGGCTGGAAGGCATCTCTCTTCCCTCCCTGAAGCCTGAACAGCAGCAACACTTAGACCGGGAATTTACCCAAGCTGAGGTTAGGGAAGCCATATCACGCTGCAAGAACGGAAAAGCTGCGGGACCCGATGGGCTCCCAGACGAGATCTATAGACTAATGAGCGATACGATTGTCCCTACCTTGACGATGCTCTTCAATCAGATTTTTCAGGAGGGCTTAAAGCTCCCAGTCTCATGGAACGATGCCACAATTATTCTGATCCTGAAACCTGGGAAAGTTCCATCAAGTTTTGGGTCATATAGGCCCATTTCACTTTTGAATGCGGACTACAAAATCTTCGCTTCAATATTGGCGGCCAGATTGGGACTTGTGGCGGGAGCCATTCTTCATCTGGATCAGAAGGGCTTCGTCAAGGGACGGCAGTTATCAGATCTCACTTATGATTTTATAGGGGCGATTGATCTGGCTTCAGCATATTCCCTTCCATTAGCAGCCATGACCTTGGACGCCACTAAGGCGTTCGACAGGATGAATTGGACTTACCTGTCGGAAGTCTTGGGAAAGTTTAACCTAGGGAAAAAGTTCTGTCAAGCAGTTCAGTTGATTTACCAGAATCCAACAGCCAGACTTTTCGTTAATGGTAATACCACTGATCCTTTTAAGATTTCGAGGGGGACCAGGCAGGGCTGCCCACTCTCCCCTCTCCTCTTTGACCTATATATTGAACCATTTGCTCAACGGCTCAGGGATGATCCTAACATCTAGTCTTTCAAGTATGGGGAGTGGGAGAGGATGGTCGCCCTGTATGCTGATGATATTTTAGTTCTTTCGGCCAACTTGCAAACAGCATTTCCAGCCGTGATCAGCCTGGCACAGGAGTTTGATCTGGTTTCAGGCTATGAGATCAATACCACGAAGACAGAAATTATGGTTTGGAACCTTGGGAGGACCCGGCATCAGCACCAGATCAGCTCTAAAATGAGATACTTGGGGATTAACATCGTGCAAGATATCACAAAGATTGCAGAGACAAACCTTGCTATAGTGGCTAGGGAGTGCCAGAGGCTGATGAAATACTGGGCTTTACTCCCTTTATCCATTCTAGGAAGGGTTAATCTGGTTAAGATGTCGATTCTCCCTAAGGTCACCTTCCTCTTTAATTGTATTCCCCTTCATTTTGAAAAATCTGTTATTGACAAACTACAGCGGGATATTAACTCATTTGTTTGGGCATATAAATCGTCAAGGATAGCATGGAAAAAGCTGAGGCGGAGGAGAGAGAAAGGAGGCCTCGCTCTGCCAGATCTCCAGTTCTATGCTTGGGCCTTCCAACTTACACATTCGCATATGCTCTTGAAAATGCCTGTTAACACCGGTGCGGGGGGGATGTTTCTAGCCATGCTTAGAGGCGCCAATTTACCTGAGGTAGGAATTTTGTTTAAATTCGGGGACCCAAAGTTTTTTAAAAAGGTTAAGTTGAAGGTTCTCCAGGGTTTTGCTAAAACTTGGGCTAAACTTAGGGGCACGGCCGCGCTTTGTTACTTTTCTAGCTTGGCTCCCCTCTGGGATTCTCCTGGTGCCCCGGAGTGACTGAGGGATAGGTTGGAAGTACCCTTGAGGGAAGCTGGGCTGGTAGTTTGGGGGGACTTGGTCTCTGATGGCATTTTTGTTTCATGGGAACAACTCATAGACAAAGTCGGAGTAGGCCTCTCAAGGTTTAAATATCTTCAGTTGAAAAGCTGGGCCCAATCACAATCAAATCATAAGAACCCAATACGGAGTGGCAGCTTCTTAGAACATCAGCTTGTGGCTAAGCCCCCTGGGAGGAAGGAGGTTTCTTTTTGGTACCAAGCCATAATCGAATCTGTGGACGGTGATTTTAAGCTGGCCGAGGAACTGTGGGGGTTCCTTACCTACACAAGATTGCGACTATTTATGGCAGAATTCTTGCAAGATCCTATATGAGGTAGTAAAACCGGCATGGCTGAAAAGGAACCACCTGTTTACCATTCACAGGGCCTATTTCTCCCCACAAAAACTCTCTAAAATAACTAAAGGCCCACCAGTGAGCTGCAAGAAATGTGGGCTGGCCTTAGCTTCTGACATCCACATGTTTAAAGAATGCCCTGCCTTGGCTACCTTTTGGGATAGTGTTGGAAATTTCTTGGCAAGTACTTTGGGGTGTCCAATCCATATCGACTTACCTTTGACTATCTTTGGCTTTACAGATAAAGTTACGGGTCCTTCTAGATCGCTGCTTTTTTACGCTATCCTGCTAGCCAGGAGACAAATTTGAAAAAGATGGACAGAATCCACTCCCCCCTCCTTCTCAGACTGGCTGACCTCAGTCCTGGCGGTTTCTAAGCTAGATTTAGCTAGATCCTGCAGTAAGAAGAAGAAAGCATTTTGGGACTTGCTGCAACTTAGAGTAGGCTCAGAGCTGACTGATTAATTTTTTTTTTCTTTTTTCTCTGAGTTCTATGATTATGTTGCCTTAATACTCTTCGGGCTATGTCGGTTACTCCCAGTCTCCCCCTGGAAGTTTTACGACGAGTGTCATCTAGCTCCTGGAGCTTGGCAGAAGAGTTATCTCAGCTGGTTCTTCATCAGCACCCAAGTTAGTCTTGGTACCTGTAGGCGGGTCTCCACTTCCAATTGCCTACCTTTCTCAGCTTGCTGAGTAGGGGTATAGACTTCTTGGGTGCGAAGTGAAGTGAGGTTGGTGGCGAATGAGGATATATTAAAAAAAAAAAATAACTAATAAACCTTGTTGCAACATTTTCCTTCAATCACTAGCACAACATCTTCCTCTGGAACATCATCCTTTATGGGAACACCTCAATCTAAGCCATGAGAAAAGCTTGTTTGATTTCTTCAATCAAACAACCGTTTACCTCAACCAGGTCATTCTAATGGTAATATCTTCATCCTTGTCTTCGTTATATTAACAGCAACTAAATGCAAGTATTGATTACACTTGGACATGTCATCCCTATTCTTTTCCATCACAAATCCTGAACAGTTTAAAAATTCCAAACAACAGTAATGGTCTTACAAGAAATATACCATAAACTGATACTCAAGAAATAATGAGCACAGTCTCCACAACTGACCACATAACCAATTTTGTCTTCCTTCTCAGTAACCTTCACACCATCATAATCTCAACATGGAGCCCTGTAGCCAGCTGTCATTGCACTTCTCAAAATTAAAGCCATAAACACCCCAAAACAACATACATACTTACTATACCCTTGGTAGCATTACAAAATACATCTTCTTTAAAATAATCACCCGCACAGACCCCACCATCCTGGCCTTTTTCAAAGCTATCACATACAAAGATTACTGTTAAAACGAAGAATGATGCGCAGGCATGTCTTGTAGAAAAGGTAGTAGATTTATTCTTAAGATCACTTCTTGGTTACAGGTTACAGGATGTTAGTCTGATCCATAAAAGTGCCCCACCAGGAGCAGCCTCCCTGCTGCTCAGCCCATCCATTCCAACTGATTCCTCCTCAAGCACAAACTCTCTCAACATTCCGATGACCTCACCATTGGCTGAGCAGCCAGGCAGAGAACCACTGTAGGGAGAGTGCATTGGGTAATTAGTACATTACAACACATCTCCCCCCTTATAGTGATCGAAAACATTCAAAATGTATGAAGGTGATAAAACACACATCTCAGCAAAGGAGGATGCATTAACAACAAAATAATTATACATCACCCCCCCCCTCCAATAATGATCATAAACAATCAAATGCATGGAGATTGTAAAACATACAAATGACAGCAAAGGAGGATGAATAAAACAACAAAATCATTATACACATCTCCCCCCTTATAATGATCAAAAACAACAAAGAATGCAAGGTAAAGAAATACATTCTTAAAAACAGTGGATGCTATCCACCATAACTCACAGTACACTGCGGGTACAATACCACCACACCACACGGAGTACCCATTGCGCCACAAACTAAGGCACAAGACTGCGGCAGAACAGGGATCTACAACCCTCAACTGCACATACTAATGACAAGACAGGTCTACCTCAAAGAAGAGAAATAAGACTCCACCCATACTAAGACAGGGTAATTATATCCCAAAACACTCTTGAAACACTATTGAAACTCAATATGGGTACCCAAAGTACCCAAAATAAATCCAGGGTAATTTTAAAGCCAAAGCAAATCCAAGGTTTCTCTTAAACCCAAGGCAAATCCAGGGTATATTTAAACCCAAAGCAAATCCAGGGTATCCTTAAACCCAACACTCTCGAATATTCTATGGGTATCTTTAAACCCAAAGTAGTTCAGGTTATACCTAAACCGAAAACATTCCCACTAACGCAGGGAAACTCAGAAAAACATAGTACATATCACACGGTCATAACTCAAGGCAAACAGACAGGGTAATTTAACCCTTAGAATAAACAATATGTATGACCAAACCCACCTCGTGGACTCCCCAACTGACTTGACAAAAGAGCACATCCCCTCACAACCTAACACAAAAGGGAAAAACCAGCACTGGGGCCCTAAACGCCCCACAGTCTCACGTAATACCCCAAAAGCTCAACATGAAAGAGTACACACCACCCCCCACAAAGCAGTATTTAGTAATAAAAACAAAACAAAAGAAAGTCTTTCACTCCGGTGAGCGATCTCTCACCCGAGATCTCCACACCAAAACTCCAAACGGCTGCGGCATCCAATGCGATGTAGGGAAGACAAGACACCAGAGACTCTTCAGTGTGTTCTGGCCAATCGTCACTGACAACGAAGAGTTAAGGCAACTCCACCGTTAAAGTGAAGCAAAACACACAGTTCAAAAATCCACCACGGAATGGAAGACCAAAGGATCTATTTTCTTTTAAGCCAAGTGTACAACGTCGTCTTAAAGGAACAAATCATTTCTTCAAAGTCTATATGCCTCAAATCCTATATGGCATGCAGAAAAACAGTACCTTCTTATCTGACGAGGACACCGTTCACTCAACGTTCTTGGCAACGCGGTTGGCAAAATGTGAAAACGTGGTTGGCAATGCGAGGAAGTTGCAGGTTTAAAACAGCACGATCCAAGAAGATCTGTATGGTAAAATGGCGGCACGCAGATTGACGTGGGGCAGGATGGCTCCCGGCACGGCAAGGCTGGAAAACGTCCCCCAAGCAGTCACCAATTACCAAGGGAACATCCGGAGTTGTCAAGACGCGTCTCACCGTGACGCACATGGAATTGAAAGCGGCAGGGAAACCCAGCTCGACACAGCGCAGCGAACATTGAGGAACGTCCAGGGGATCCATGGAAACATCACAAGACGTTGAGACACAGGTAAAACTGCGCGCGCTAAAGATGACACGCGCTTGGTTTTAAACAGTTTTTTTTAAACTGCCATGCAAGTTGGAGAAAAGTTGCCCGTTTCTACAAATAATGTATAGACACAAAGTGGGAATGTTACACCAGACACTGCAGACACTGCACAGTACAGTCGGCAATCCGAATAAAATATACGGGAAAAACTCTGTAGCGCACACGATGCTTTACACCCAGGGAATGAGGAAAAATCCATCTTCACTGACCAACTTGTCCCAAAAGATGTAAAATGGAGTAGCTCAACCTGACAGGAAGCGTGAAAACTCCAGATGGCAGACATTACTAACGCTGCTACATATGCCACTCTCCTCCAGTCACAGGGTTAGAAACTTTTATAAAGGTCACACAGCAGACTCTTTCAGGAGATTCTGTCCCAAGGCAATTCGACTCTTTAAGGGTTCAACAGAAGACAGAAAAAGGGAAAGTCCAACAGGAACTGGCAGGCCCAGGCTAGGGCTGACCGTTCACAGGTGATGAGGAATGTCAGGAACTTCTGTTAGTCTAGTTACTCATTTGGGGAACACTCACCCAAGTTTAGTAAGGCACTGGCACGTCCACGATGGGGCTGACCGATGTTCTGGTCACTGGTGGGGCTTCAGGACTGCCAGCTTGCTTCTTCCAATGCGCTTCTTCAGTTTCTTAGGTACCAGTCCATTCAAGATAGCTCACGTAGGTTCTTTCAGATCGTCGCCAGTGTTAAAACGAAGAATGATGCGCAGGCATGTCTTGTAGAAAAGGTAGTAGATTTATTCTTAAGATCACTTCTTGGTAACAGGTTACAGGATGTTATTCTGATCCATAAAAGTGCCCCACCAGGAGCAGCCTCCCTGCTGCTCAGCCCATCCATTCCAACTGATTCCTCCTCAAGCACAAACACTCTCAACATTCCGATGACCTCACCATTGGCTGAGCAGCCAGGCAGAGAACCACTGTAGGGAGAGTGCATTGGGTAATTAGTACATTACAACAATTACCATATTGCGATGTCCATCATGTAACATCTCACATGTGAAGTGCTAAAAACCTCATGTAAACAGTATTTCCCCCTTCACACTCAAAATTAGGCAAATTCTCTTGCTATAGAGAAAAGCAATCTGAACCATAAACAACTCATCAAGGTGGACAGATTGGTGAGACAGCAATTAGTTTCAGGTGCCAGACAAAGAAGACATGACAATCCAAATGTTTCTTTTTCTAGAGCTATTCAGTAATTAGAGTGATCATTAGTCCAGTGGTGTCACTAGGGGGCTGCGGGGGGTGTGGGCCGCACCGGGTGACACCATCACATGGGGTGACACCTTTCCCAAATGAGACTATTTACTAAATAGTCTCATTTGGGAAAGGTGTCACCCCATGTGTTGGTGTCATGGGGTAAGTCGTGAGGGGGTGACACCATGAGTTACCGCACTGGGTGACACCAACCCTAGTGACGCCGCTGCATTAGTCCACACAGGTTAGTCAATGTTTTGACCCAATGTTGCGTACCATCCATAGGTAATCATCAGTATGAACTCATACACTTGAAGCATGTCTGTCATCACAGAGGTTTACCTCTCCAAAGACATTCAATAACTGACCAGATTAACATCTCCAGTTCTACATTTCAGAAAGATGCACATTATTACGTATTCAAGGAGCACTTCAATCGCCTTTGACGAGAACCTTGTCCTACTCCTAGAACATGTTGCACAGTCAGAAGCACCCTTTTTCATTGCTAATCACCATGGCTAATCTCATTCCCTCTTAGATGGGCATTACTCTGTAGCTTGCCAGCCAGATTCATGCTGTATAAATGATATACAAATTAATACACAAACTAATGCAGAGTGTGCATGCTCAGCTCCCAGCCCTCCCATTACCCGACATGTGCAGTATCTATGCACTCACCAGTGCTGTAAGTGATTGTGATCATGACCTTTATCTAATCACCATGGTGCTATTCCCCTGATCAAGCCCAATGAGTGAAGTTTATTGGGATCATTTTTCCTATTTAGGTTTGCCACCTTTCATTCAGTCTCAGGTGCATTCACAAACACTTTAGTGCTTCTAGCTAGCAATGATCATTGGTCCTAGCCCTAGAGATGCAACGCATTTGTCCTTCATCAGTCCAGATTAAATCCCTGTTCCCATACAGCGAGGTCACTACCTTTCTGAGATAATAATTCAATGGGAATTTTTCAAGCCCAATTGTGTAAACCCTGACACATTCCTAATATAAACATTTCCTGATATTTAATCTTGAATCATACAACAGTGTTGGTGTAATATGATTGTTTCCATGAAGACATTGACTTGTTGGCTTTTCAGCTTTCCATGGTGTTTGCCACAGTGGAAGTGTTTCATATGTCACTTCAGGCCTTTTCCAAAGATCTCCATGGGCATTTAATGAAAGGAGACAATTTGCACGTTTGCCCTATCTGTTATGACATTCCTGGGTGCGGTGTGTTCTGGATTTTGGGCTGCATCCATTCTTGGTGTCTTACAGTGCCAGGGAAGTGGTTTCGTATTTTTTTCTTATGCCCTCTAATGCTGATTCCTTCAGTCTCTAATCAACATATTAGACATGACAGTAATATTAATAAGAGACCTGTAGTCACTCCAAGCTTTTGCAGTCACATGTCTCATCAGAGTTGCTGCATGAAGGCTTTAAGTGTTTGGCCTTTCGAAAGAGTTATGTTTACCTGTCCATTCCTGGCATGAGCTTTTGTACTGCACGCTCCCTGGAGATGTTTTTAAAACTCAGTTTTATAGGTTAAGTTCCAAATGCAGCCCATCTCTTGATTATCCTTTGATGTAAGTGGTTGGACTTTGGTGATATTACGGAGCCGTTTATTTTGATTTTTTCTTCTAAGAGGTCCAAACCCCCATAGGGATTTTCTAGAGCCTGTGTAGCTCCTATTGATTATTATGTTAGTTTCTAATTGCTTGTCTCTGTTATATGCTAAGAGTTATTTTAAGAGAGTAGACCCTACATTGAGGTGTTGGGTTGCACAATATTAGTATGGTTTCATTGCTTTTCATCTCTCTTCTACAGGTAGCCTAATTTGATCATTGAGAGTCTTCTGTTGGACCAGAGGTGTGTGTCCCATGGACAATATGTGTGTATTGTTCTGGTATTATAGTTTGCTAACATTTGTAGAGCCATGCAGGTATTTCTTTTCCTTTGCAATACCTAGTTGTACCCTATATGTTGTTGGTTGATTGAAAAAAGTAGTATTCCATGCACAACCTTATGAGGAATATAGCATGTTACAACGCATGCTATTACATTGCCTACTATTACAACACGGTCGTTACAACGACCGCGTTGCTAGTAAGCAATACCTTTACATCGCAAGTCATTACAACAACTTGCTGTAGGGGGCGCGCTGGACTTCGGAATAGTATTATTTACTATTCCTACTCCAGTTCGCGCAACAGCAGGGAAGGTGTTGGATTTCATATCCAATACCTTAGCGCCCCCTACAGCAAGTCGTTCTAATGGCTTGCGGTGTAAAGGTACTGCGTACTAACAACGCGGTCGTTGTAACAACCGCGTTGTAAAAGCACTGCGTTGTAACAACAGCGTTGTAAACGCTGTTTCCCCCTTATGAGGTGTTTCGTGGCTAGTTCCGCTCCTTCAGGTGCCCTAGTTTCTGTTTAAAGACTGAACCAAAGTAACATCAGGATACATGAGTTGAAATTTCTCTTTGTCATATGACATTTTATTAACATATTTTACCGTAAAATGTTTGATTTGTGGTTATTGAATTTTATGTAGATATTAACTTTTTAAACCGTGACACTATGACTAATATTAAAAGATATACCTGCCTGTGGAGGTAATTCAGTAACCACTGCTGCTATCGAGCTATGGTGGCTCACTTATCTCTTGCTTCATTACTCATTTGTATTTTGGAGTTGAGTGCAGTCTTGGGCATAACACAATTTCTCTTTCCACATGGTTTTGCGTGGTGTGTTGTAAGTCATTGCAAGCTAGATAATTTCACAATCTTTTTACAATGCTCATGTATGGTACTCTGGCAGTCTCCCACTTATGCATACATGTGGGTAAAGTATTTAGGCGGCCAACTTGCTATAAACCTGTTTTCCTTCCTTTCTAATTTCTATACCTTTGGGTGCTTTTCTCTTTTAATGCTGCTAATTTATGCTATTTACTAGGACGGTTTATCTGATGGGATACCTGTTTTTTTGTTTGTTTTATTTTATAAACAACTTTCTGTTTAGCAATATGTAGTCCAGTAGCAGGTTGGAAAGTTAATTAGTAGGACCTTCATTAAAAGAATCAACTGAATTTAAATATAGTACTGAGATATTCGAAGAATAATGCAGATATTCTGACTTCAAGCCCCACAGTCGTCAGTCATTTTCAAATAAACAGAGGAATTGGTTCTTTTGTTAAGTGTGTTGTATGATATATTCCCATGTGAGAAAGCACTGTTGGGAAAAACACGCCAATGCGTAAATATGTTTTATTTTGAAGATGTTTTTATAACTAAAGGAGAGCAATTAGTAATGTAAAAATAGCATGCTCGGTTGTCGCAAGAAATTAAAGGACATAATTCTCCGTATGTGTCCATGTATTCACCTAGAGAAGATGTGATAAGGCTACTGAAAAAGTCATCATTGATATATGTGCCTGTAAAATCTACCCAGGAGTGGATATCCCATGCTCAGGAGGCCGTATTTTTACATGGATGTATGGGGTCTACTCCCAAGCAGAGATACTATGACCCACTATTTGTATGTGGGACTCTTGCATCCACCTAGGAGTGGATGGCTGTCACCAAAGGGCACCTAACATACATCAGTCTGGGGTTTACCCAGAAGTGGAGACGCTATAATCCATTAGAAAAGGAAACATCATTTCCACATGGGCATAAAGGATCTGCCCAGGAGTGAAGAAACTGTGATCTATTAGTAACAGAAGAAATTTTTCTTACATGAACCTAAAGGGTCCATTCAGGACAGAAGAAGCCTTGATCCATTAGAAATAGGAGACACCATTCTTAAATGGGTCTTTGGGTCTAGGAGTAGAGATACTACAATCCATTAGCACCAAAAGGCACGATTCATACTCTATGGATGGAGGACGACATCTGGAGGGACATAGACACCACAGTAGTTACTCTATGGGGTCCAGCCATGCAGGTGGTGTTCGGCCAAGTAGAACCATATGCACTCATCAGTGCATCTATCATGGCACACCTAGAAATCAAGGAATATCTCACTAGGGCAAATGTGGGCATATACAGTAGTTGTTGAGGTACTTCCCACAGCAGTCAGCATTACTAGAGAACTGAGGATAGCTAAATATATGCAAAAGTCCTATGGAGGGAATTAGTAGTACGCTTTTGCGGAATGAGTTATGGTGCAGTAGAGGGCTTAATAGTAAAGGATATGGGTAAAAATGAATCGAGATTCTGGACCCAGGCCTTAATTCAAAACTAGGAGATTGTTACAGAAAGTTACACTTAACTGCTCCAGTCTTCATCTGAACACTCCAAGTAGAGAACATCAGTGGGATTAGATAGAGAAAAATACAGTGAGACAGATGGCCAGTCCAGAAGGTCAACACTGGACAACACAATAAAAATAATTTTATTTTAGATAAACACTGCTTTTGAAGAGAGTAGTGGATCAATATATTGCATGGGGTATATCACGTGACAATAATATTGCATCCACAAAATGTGTACTTAGCTTGGATTGTAGTGGTAAGGTCAAAATAGACAGCACAGTAATATACAACTGTGACGGGCAAACTGCACTGCTAGGTTCAAATCTATTTGCTTAATAAAGTCAGGCAAATAAAATATGGAACTAGTTCATCCAGAGTTATCTCAGCATTGCATATCCCATCTCAGACTAGCTCCTGAAACAATGATGATAGCTGCTGATAGAGTACAAACGGTTACTAGGCAAGTGTGTCCTGGTGCTAAATACTATGATAGATATACAACCTAGTACAGGTGTCTCCAACCAGTCCATTGCAAGCTGCCAGTAGGTCACAGAAACCTTCAGAGTAGCTCCCAGCCTTAAGTTCAGTTTTAACTAAGAACTGCAATAGTTAAAGTTAAGTAAAGGATATGTTTGTTTTCCATTATTATCAGGCTGTAGATAGCAGAGCCTGATAATAAGCAGTGCTCAGTCAGGTTTATGACCCATGTGGGTCACTGAGGTTCAGAACTTAAGCACTGAGGTATTTAACTCTTAAATAAAAGTCGTTCTCAACTCAATATTGGAGCATGAGAACAAAATGAAATTTCTGAATGTATTCTAAATGAGAGAAAATTAAAATGAAGAGTTAACTGAATGATTAACTTAACTTTTCTTTTTAATTTTCTCCCTTTTCAAAGTGTCACATTTACAAACAGTAGGCATCTTGCTCCCAGTGGTTGGTAGACGCACTGCCATATTTAGAACTGAAAATTATTTTTAAATGATGATATGAGATTGAACTTCATGGAGAAGGCCAAGTGCAATATTTTAAATTAATTGCAAGAATCTAGGTGATTTCTTGGAAAGTCTCAAATATAGAGATGCACAACACAAAGAGCTGACAGTATTTGGTTGCTTAGTTAATCAAGGTGTAATATCCATAGTTACTCCCAGATAGATTTTTTGATGACTCCTTTGCTGATGGGACAGTGCCTAGTTCTGGCAGTCACAAAGAGGGAGGCCAAATCAAGGAGGCCCCTCCGAAGAGCAGACACTCAGTCTTGTCTTTATTAAACTGAAGAGAGTGTCTTTTCACACAGGTTGCCACCGCAGCCTGTTCCCAATGTAATAAACAAGAATTAATGTTTAGAGCAGAGGCAATAAATGTGTCCATAAAGGAGATGACAATCTAAAATGTCATCTGTCTAGAATGTTAAAGAAAACCCATAACTATCAATTAAATCTGCTAATGGTGTCAAGTAAACGTTAAAAAGTGGAGGCCTATTCAAAGAGCCATGAGGGACCTTATACGCTGGAGGCTTATCTTTTGAAAGGTAAGGCTTAAGAACAAATGATAAAGAATGGTTGGTCCGAAAGGAGGAAAACTGCTTCAGTGGATGATCGTGAATACTCATTGAGTGTAGCATATGACAAGGTAGATCATGGGAAACAGTGTAAAAAGTGGCCTGAGATCTAAGAATAATAAACACAGTGTTGCCACGTGTTGGGCCTCATGAACTATTTTACTGGTTTTATTTTTCTCCAATCTCTATTTAAGCCTCAGCTACTGTACCGAATTCATTAAGTCCTCCGATGGATCTTGTTCTGTGCTTTAAGGAACTGGAATATTTAGGAGATGAACAATTACCATATGAGGACCTGGAATAAGATAATTGTTATCATTCAAACACTGAGTGTAAAACTCCCAAACTAATCCACCACTAGTTAGTTTAACATCCAAAACATATTGAACGTAGCCACAAACAAATAATGAGACAGAATCAGCAGAGTAATTTATCTTAAATCGTTTTTCTATTGGGATTCAAATAATTAGCAATCTTCCTAGATTTCAAGTATATCAGATTTAATAAGCATTTGCAAGCTCTGAGAGATACAGATTTGAAGGAACTATCTTCCTCAGCCAAGGGAGATGTTATCCTAAGGAATGAATTAGTGGGAACAAATCAGTTGTCCCTCATACCAAACCTATTAGGCAAGTTCAATAAGTTCATGGACAGAATCATCTGCCTCTGTACACACTGCAGCATCAATGCTACAGCTGCTCTGACATAAACCCTTTCAGCCAAAAAGGTTCCACTACGTTAGCATACCAGCCGGCAGCAAATTGCAGTATTTTGTCACAGTTCGCATTGTTTCTGGAAGTCCCAATCATCAGTCTCTGTACCGCAAAATGGGTAAATGGGAGACGCCCCTTAGTTCTAAATTTAGGCAATTATACTTCATCGATTCCAGGTTTACACCCCTTGACATCACCCAATTTGTCAGACCAATCTGTCCCATTGGTTGATCATGATAGGATGTGATGATGTAGCAGGTAAAAGTATACAAATCCAGAAGAATTAAGTAATCCATTACTCACAATTTTCTTGGGACCACTGTCATTTATACCATTTGTAGCATTTGGAAAGTAGACGATTTCATGCTCTCATCTCTTGTCTGTCCATTCTCAAGGGTTTGCTCTAGGAAGTAACACTTTTGTTGCAAGTCTAATCAAGTAAGCTACAAATGTGAAAGAAGGCGATTGAGTGTTAGAACACAAGTGAAAACTTTACGAAAGGTTCCCATAGGCTTCATATTATTCAGTTCATAAGTTCATACTAGGAAAGGAAGGAACGTTTGAGGCCTTCATGAAATACAGCTTATGCTCAATGAAATTGTGCTGAAATATGAATCTCGCTTCACATAGAATAGTGCATTAATTCTTCAATTAAGCATATTAATATAATTTTAATATGAATAGCAATTGATTTATGTAAGTATAGGGTACTCATAAAATTTTTACATTCACTATTACTTCACATATAATTTTGTAAGTCTCTTTAGCACTTAATATGTTATTGTATCATGTAGGATTTAAAGTACATCAGAAAAGAACTTTAACGAAGTGCAGTTCATAATATAACCTCGTGTAATACCTACTTTTCTTATCAATGTCAGAGCTCACATTACACATTCTAAGGTTATTAACCGTTTTGTAACACATGAACCAATTTTATTCTTACATAGACATTTCCTGTGTTATCATTTATTTATCATGTTTATCTAAACATAAGACCACATGTTACTAAAATGTCAGATTTCACATCAACTTAGTAACTGTATAGTGTTCATTAATGTGTTTCTTGATATGTGGAACCTAACTCTCACTGTGTCTTTATCATGTAAAATAATGTCTTAATCCATTTCTGTATAAAATTGTCATAAATAGATGAAAGGTAACATCTCTGCTCCATCACCACACTGACCTAGCAGCATTCTAATGTCATCTGAGACAGCCAGCAATGTCCTCTCTGTTTCATGTAAAGGAAAGAAGTTCACCTGCAAAGCATGAAGGATGTTTTTTCGCTCAATGAAAGAGGGAAGTTGATCATTCACTTCTCTTCCCAAAATCTTAGTTCGAAAAGAGAGGAGAGAAATAAGTTGATAGCTAAACACCGAAGAGTCAGATAAAGGTTTTCTTCAGAGGAACAGCCATTGCTTCTTTGCATAACTGAGGAAAAATGGCAAGTTCAAGAGAGACGTTGCAAAGGGAAAGAAGCTTTGGCATTATAGAATCACATACCATGTTGAAAATATGTACAGGGCAAGGATCCCCGGGGAAGGACACGTTTATTAATAAACTCAAGCTATGGTCGCTGACATTGTGAAAGTGTGGCTATAAGGTGCTCTGAATTAGCAACCATATTGAAGATAGTTATGAGTATCATAATTGGCAAAACAATGGTGGATTTCAAAGGTTCTCCTCAAAATAGGAGGGGATTAAATCGCAAGAACAGGTGAAGAAGGAATCAATAAGGTAGCTGAGTACTGCGGTGAAAAGATGTTTTTCACTATCTTAAAAACTTCTATCGCTGAACATCTGACATTTGAAGAGCAGAAGCAAAATAAGTAACCCTGTCCTTCTTGCAAAGTTTTTTCTACACTAAGTTTGGTAGGATAGGCTTGTTTATGTGTAGTTCTATAGTCATCTCTCCATTGTCATTTCGATACCTTGCAGTGGCACTTAGGATCAGCGAGGTGATCAGAGTACCCGGGGGACAAGGGAGAAGCTGTAAAGGGATGTGAAAATTGAGTGAGAGGCATTGGAGTTCAAATCTTCACTCACATTGTCAGAGTAGTGGCATGACAGAAACACGACATAACTTACGGTCATTCACAGTGTTGTTCTCCAGTTAACTGTTTTTGCGCATCTTTGCAATGGCCAAATAGGAGCTTTGTGCATGGTGGATGTCCGTGAATTATGTAATGTTTTGAGTGCCCTCACAAACATGACTGGTAAATGTAATTGGTTTTATGTATTTGAGCCACAAACATAGCTCAGAGTTTAACTGTGTTTTTCTGTGATTTTCATTTTTTTTATGAAGTACTTTATACTCAACCCCCACAGTGCATGGTCTTCAGTTGTAAGCAGTGGGGGAAGGCACCAGGCCCTCACCCAACCTACCTTGGCTGCCCATCATTTACAGCGCACAGCCTGTGCTCAACCTGCCTTGGTTGGTCAGAGGCCCTCCCAGTTGAGGATGTGCCCAGGACCTGGCTTGCGGTCAGGCCCTGCATCCTACTTCCTGCCTTCAAAGCAAAGCCAGACGCTCATTTCAGCATTTGCCTTGGCTTATGCTCCTTTTTACTCTGCAGGAAACGTGCGAGCCGGCTCCTGCTTAGGAGTCAGGCACAAAATGATGGTGCAATCCAGCACTTAAAATGGTCACTGGTGAGTTCACAAGTCTGCTTCGACTCCTGAATTAGGTGCCGAAAGTGGTGCTTTTTTCTCAGAAGTGCCCTATATTTTCCATGAGTCTAGGTCCCCTCACTACTACCCTGGGGTCTGTCACCTTTGGGACTGACCCCCACAGCTGTGGAAAGTTTTTTGTTTCACAATGCAAAACTCACAAAACAGTTCTAACTCAAGAGTTTAAAGACGGTAAAAAAACCTTATCATGCCCTAATCCAGCTAATCACATTGAGTACAAATTTCAAAACGGGATTACAAGGATTTTCAGGTCGGGACTTGAGAGTTTAAATGGCAGAGATAAGTAATTGTTTTAATACTTTAAATAACGCTTGGCAACTTTTTTTTAAAGTAAATTTCTGAATAACTTCTAAATGGATTTACACAATTTATTTTAAAAGCACGATTCCTGAATAAAATACAAATCTCATGCCGAGTTTTATCTAATTCTATTCAGGGGTTTTCTCCACCTTTCTTATGGGAGCTAAAATGGCAAATTATACACTTTTTCGCTCCACTTCACTTATTTTTATTGGACGGATCATAATTAAACTTGGCATGCCAAAACTTAGCTGGCTGATTAAGTTTCATGTTTATAGGTCGACGGAGGCAAGTCAAATAACTAAAGAACAACCATAAAAGTCAATAAATATATTACATCCATGGAGTCAAAAGATATAGGAAAATCAAAAAAATGCCTTTTCAATGGAAAATTAATCTCAGAAAAAACTAAGTAGTGGCTACTGCTGCTGTGTAGTATATATACACGCCACTATGTAGTTGTAATTAAGCCACGCTTTCCATTTAAAAATCATTTTTTGATTTGCGATAACTTTGATTCACATGTCCACATTGATGGATCTGCACTAAAATTGGCACTCACATAGTGAATGCAGCTAAGGCCTGGCATGCCAATTTTTTTCCATCCCCTCACCAGTACAATGCTGAAGACCTCAGCCTTGATGTCACAGATGAAATTAGACATGTCATAATTGGTTCTTCATGCTAGATTACATATTATATTACCATTACCACTACCAATACGACAACTATGGACATGGTATTGCTTATTAGTTTGAGTATTTGTAGTTATTTAATCACGTTTTGCTTTTAGACGCTGTTACATATTGTTATAAATATTGTGAACTCATAAGCATTGCATTTTGTGTGTGATTTACGATCTGAAAGGCTGCAGCGTGAGGTGTGGTTTACAGACCTACCCATAGCTTGTGAATTTCAATTGTTCTTTTGGTTATAACTCATAACCCTCACTCTATATTGGCTTTTTAAAATGAATTGCACAATTTTTTGGAAACATTTATTAAGGTGTTACAACCAATTCTAACCACAACTTCTCAAATCCATTTTTTGATGATATTCTACATTTAACTTCTACGAATGTATTCCCTACCCTCCTGTGCATGGCATTCGGTAGTGTGCAGCTGGGGTCTGTGACAGGTGTAGGCTTTTGGCATGGCCCTCTATCCAACCCGCTATTGTAGGAAAACGTGCAGTTAGGTAAAGATGCTGTTACATGGTTGTGCATGTTTTCTCAAACCCATTATCTCCTTCGCTCGATTTTTGTGAGCATGAATAACTTGAATGTGAACAATAGCAAACATGTTAAAAACAGTTGCTGCATTGTTACTAATTTACATATGATTGGGTCTAAACTGGGGTTGCATGGTGTGCAAAAGAACAATGGATTTAACCCAGATCTATTGACTGGGGTCAATGTTTGGATTTGTTCAGCATTCCGTCCATCAATTGTGTGTCTTTTGCTTTATCACCCTAAGTGCACGGGGTATGCCCAGATGTGGGTTCCAGGCTCACTGTGCCACTGGATTCAAGGTAGCCTGGCTGATGAGGGGTGAAACCACGAAACCAGTCCCGGGATGCTTGTTTCTGTTCTAGGCAGGACCTGGCTTGGCAGTTTGGGCTGGACTGTTCCCATGAGGAACAGGGTCATGACTGATTTGCATATGGCTGGGTCTAAACTTGGGTGGCATGGTGAGCAAAAGAACAATGGATTTAACCCAGATCTCTTGACTGGGGGTGAATGTTTTGATTTGTTTCACCTTTCGTCCATCAATTGTATGTCTTTTTCATTGTTACAAATCAGCCTTAGAGGAAAGGCATGTGGTTAATCACTATTGGCCCAATCAACAAAGAACTTACTGTGAGTTGGCATGACTTATTCTTGAAGTGCTCCAGACTTACTTCTGAATCCTAGCAGTAACCCAGGCTTATTCCTGGAATGCAGGAGTAAGACAAAATCAAGATAGTTAAAGCAAAACCTTTGTGAATTGAGCCCTTTAGCTGTCATCACTACTAATGTTGTCTTGTTTCTACAGCAACTTCTAACCAAAATCTCAATCTCTTGTTAAACGATTCATAGGCAAAGGCAAGATGCACCACAGGACATATATGTTGGGTGAAAAGTTCTTCTATACCAATGATCTCACCTACGCCCAGAAACCTATTCCAAATTGGGTAACGAGGCTTCTCCCTCCAGTCAACCACCTCTCACTATTTAAAGTTGCACTAGCAAATGCAGCACCCACTTCTACTTGGGGCCTAAATGTGAAATTTGCCTCTTCAAAATCTATGAATGATATAAGATCACCTTATATTTTGTAAATATCAGAAGTTCTCCCTCTTCATGTAAGTACCATTTGGGAAGTACTAACATCTTAATCACTTACTGGTATCTGTATTACTCCATCTCATCCTCAACCAAGGCCTCAGGTATGTGGAGTGAGTCCTCATGAGTCCTCATGTACATAAGGGCTGAGATGAGGAAGATGGACACTGTGATAATGTGCCAGGAAACCATTATTCCAAGTACAAATCTTCCTCATACCATTCCTTACTTACATGAGGATTTACCTTTGTGTGCAAGTTCTGGGACGAGTAAGACGGATGAACAGGTGATGTTAGTGGCATAAGAAGAGTGCCATGGACCCTAAATAAGCAACGAAAATGGGTTCCCTGGCTGGTTTTTCGGATAGTCATATACATCAATAAAATGGGTTCAGTGGGAACCTTGGGCTTCTGCGCCCAGGTGCCCACTGCATTGCTGAACCATTGATAGGTGTGTTCCTGATTACTTAAGCGTCGTTGGTCCTGTCTAATAAGTTGCTAAACCTAATAAACAACTCGAGACCACTTTAAAACCCCGAGACGTTAAGGCTCTCATTTATGGGATTATTGTGATTACTGTGCATTTTGGGAATACAGTGCATTCCTGCCCTTTCTCCCTGCCCTGGCACCGTTTCGGCAGCCTAGCACTAATGTAGGCACCTTTGCACCATGGTACAAGGGTGCTCAGTTGCATGCAGGATTGTTTTTGTGCAGGAAGGGACACTTTCCTGCAGAAAAACAGTCTTAAGAGGCGTGTTCCTCTTTCTATATGTGCTGCAGCACATAGAGAAAAAAACGAGGACAAATAAACATATTTCTCCTTGTTATGCCTCACCTTGAGAGGTGTATGGATTTTGGTGCTTCCCCAAGGTCCATGATTTTGTAAATCTGGGGTAGCATCAAAATCCATCGGTGTTGCATGGGAAAATCCACTACAATGCCCATGGACACCTCCTGTGTGCAGAGTAAGGTCATGCAGCAATTTGTGCTGTGTTGCCTCACTCAAGATTTATGAGGCCACTCAAAGCCACGCAGGGTGGATTTGCGTGGCTTCATACATCGGATTGAGAGCCCTGGGTCACGCATGTACAACTTTGTGGTGTAAAAGTGACGGAGGGCTCTCATAAACAAGCCCCTAAGTAGATAGCTCGGTAGAAATATGAAACTCATGATACGATTTGTACAATACAGTACTTCTCTCAAACATTAGTTGTTTCTATATTATTGTTCACATCTATAACTTCCATTATGTCGAATGTTAATCTTGTGTTTTCTATGAATTATAGTGTTCATTTTAGACTCACTAAAACATTATACATTACCATGTTATCAACATTAATGAGAAATACTAACTGTTTAAAAAGGAAAACGAAGATCACTTTTCACTATGTGTCCAATATGATGTGTAGTAATGCTGCTACTACTTATGTATTGGAATGAATATATTGTAAATATGAAAAAACTACTGCCATCCTATTGCCTATTTATTTTTTATTCATCGGAAAAGTCTGTCTTCATTGCAGAAATGGCATCTCTTTGACCTTTATTTGTCTCGCTCCAATTCCCTGCTCGATTGAGCTGCAGTTGGAACAGGGCGGTATTGAAATAGGTTGCTTCCCATCCCAGGCAGCCACTGGAGTCCCTGCCACTCGAATGTGCGTGTTTATTGATGTCAGTGTGGAATTACAAGGTCATACTGATTTGCAGCCACCCCCTGGGGGTTAAAGAAACCAAAGCCATCTGTCACAGCCTTTGGCATACTATTAGAAACACACTCATCTATTTCAAAGTACTTACCACAGCAAACAGCTGTACCACTGACACTGATGCACAATAATATTGCAGTGTTCATGTGTGTGTGTGTGTTTACAGGTATGTGCATGCATGTGTGTGAGCCTTAGACGAGTCATAAAGAAAAAACACACTATTTCATAAGGCAAAGATGCATCTTAATGAAGGATCAAGTTTTGATGTTCGTGAAACCCATTGACTTGCACGTTTGTGTGTGTGGAGTCACACACACAAGTCAGAGGGAACGTGTAGGATATGATGATGATCTGTAATGATTGCATCATTAAGATTAGGATTAATATGTCGTGTAGTGGTGAAACATCTCAAAATTCAGATTCAAATTATACTTTTAACCTTCCTATGCCACTTTTCGCCTAAATGTTAAGTTTCCAAGTGCATAAGGAGAATGAAACTGACGTCTCCTTACTTCAGATCAAACATCTGTTAGATGTGTTCAGTGAAATGTTCATCAAACTATTAATAGCCGACGGATGGCTCACACTCAAAGAAGAGGTGGTGCTTCCCACTGTGCAGTGCCGGTTCCACAGGAACAGAGGATATAGGCGGGATGCACTCATTTATCTATCTGCCTGTATGCTCTGCCTTTTAACATTCTGTCCTTTTTACCCTTCCAGCATCTTGCATCAGTTGATGTAATAAGTGTCCCTTCATATTAATGAGCATGTATATTTCTTTTAATCAGACTAGATTGTTTCAGGGTGGCAGAAGATGGTTTAGGTTGGGCACGCAAGCAAGCTCTGGCACTGTTTGGGCCATGGCCTTTGAGTCACCAAATGCCAACACAATCAGAAGTAGCATCACTTTCATGTTGACCTACGATGGCATCACCAGTGTGACCCCTCTCCCCATCCTTTGAGTGTCACTTGACTCCTATTTGCTGCTGAGAGACAAGTAAATGAGTAGGAGTGGAAATGAAACAGCGGACCCTGACTGTGAGAGTACTGTTTACTTTTTGTGTCTGCATCTGTGTTCACGACCCCTGAAATCAAGGGTAGCGAAAACAGCGTCAGGGGTAACGGAAGGGAAACCACGGGTCGTGGTTGCTGCTCCCAATTACCTTAATGACCCCACCAGAAAGCCTTTTTATTTATGTTTTGCTATTTATTGCTTGTGCTCTCACAAACGAAAATCTCTTTATCGTGCCTTATTGCTGCGTGATTGAAGTGTGGCTGCATTTGATTGACTTCAGGTACAGGTATTTGGCAATGTACTAACCAATGGAGACCCAACCATGTTCCCGGCTGTTGCAAGGAAGAAGCCGATATTTCTACATTTTTGTTTTTTGGTACAAGCAGGAAGACATATTGTGACTGTAATACCATGCATTTGTAGACAATGGGGACATGACCTTGCTGCAACAAAGGTCGCAGGTTGATACATGGAAAGGGCAGTGTGTTTATTGATCTGACACCACAAAAGGACCAATTAGTCTTTTATGTACTTCTAGCATGTAGTTCATATCTCATTTAACGTGGCTGTCTGTACATATATCTGTTATACAATTAAATTCAAGCTAAGCATGGTTTGATTGTACGAGAATACCAATTTGCAGCATAAATAATTTCTCTATTGAGAATGTTTCTCTCTTCCCATTTTTGATTCTGTTCATGTTTTATGTTCTCTCTATTTGGAATGCCCCTGTAATAATACGTTTTAAATATTGATATGCCAAAATATCGTTGCCATTTTTAAGTCTTAGCTCTACAATTGCAGACAATTTTAGTAAATTTGTCTCAGTAAATGAACACAAGATTTGAGTTAGAAATAATTCAGGGGCGGCTCCTCCGTAATGGTGAAGGAGCGCCGCCGCCCCCCTGCTAAAAGAGGAAAAATAAAATGATAATAAAAGCACTTTATTATCATTTTATTTTTCCTTGTCTGGCAGCTGACGACGTGAGTCTTCAGTGGGCGAGGCCAGGCAATCCTGTGTGACAGGCATGGCAGGGCGAGGAGTGGTGGGCACTTTTAAGTGCACATGTCTGTTTAGCTGGCCATTTTAGGTTTCTCCAACCCAGCTGTGTTTCACAGCCGGGTTGGAGAAACACCACAGGCTCCCAGGCACTGTCTGAGTGGCAAGCGAAGCTGCTCAGACCAACCCAGTGCTTCTCTCATGCTGGGAATAGCATTCCCAGCATGACAGAAGCCCTGGGATTGGCATCTGGGAGCTTACGCAGTGTACAGCTGGAGTCCAGGATTGGAGGAGAGAAGCAAGGCAATGGCCATCGGAGAAGTAGGTAAGTGTAGGTTTAATAATTGTAATTATGAGTTTAGTTATGATTGTTTTCCTCCTCCATCCCACCACTGAACAGTGATAGCAGCAGCCACTGATTAATGTTCATGAATATAACAGCTTAAGTAGGAGTCACTGCAGCCAGTAGCAATTCTTCACGTACTAATTTCCCGTTTTCCCAACATCTCAATTTTACACATGAGTCGTGTTGAATTTGAGCTGGTGGTTTTGGGTGCTCAGCAACAGCACTTACTTGTCTGCACCGGCACATATGACAGACTGCCACATGGTGGCACTGTCTCTTTAATTTAGAAAAGAGCACAACAACATTTGTTTATTAATTCAAAATGCATTAAAAGGGACTAATACCCGCCATCCAAACCATTCTTATAGTGTTGGGCACCTGAATAGCCTGAATTGTCACACTTGTAGGAGTGTGATGGTTAGTAGTTGTGTTGATACTGTCATTGGCAGCTCTGGGAGGGGCAATGGGTGGTGCAGGCGGCAATGGCCTCCTGGCGAAAACACTGACACTTATGTTTTTTAACAAATTAAGCACTGCACATAGTATTACAACAATTTAACAGTACTCAAAAATCATACTTTAACATCTTTAAATGTTCTATGGGAGGAGACAATGTGTTTCTAAGTTTTCTCTCAATTACTATATTTATTCCTTCAACTTCAGTCAGCAAAAGGAACCTCCATGGAAGAAGTAGACAGCATCCTCACATTCATAGCATGTCACAAATGTGAATTAAAAGATTCCTTTTTTGTGCAAAAGATATAGCAAAAGATATAGAGATAGATGTAGATCGCTAGAACTGAGAGCATCAGCAAAGGGGAAGGGTGGTTGTTAGAAACAACTGTTTCGGGCTAGCTGGGATGCATCGAAGCCAGTCAGAATCCACCGTTCCAGATAGAATGAGTATGATACACATGTCTGATAACCTGTGCTCACCCTCGGGTAGCTTGGCACTGAGCAGTCAGGCTTATCCTCAGGCCCCAAGTGTAAAGTACTGGCACAATCCCACCCTCGCAGCACACTGCGTACGCCACAAAAAGACTCCACACCGTATGTATAAAACACTTGTCTTTGTATTACACATGCACTGAAATCTAAACGAGATACACATTGTATATACACTTAGAGTTATATGCAATTGTCGAACTTTCCCATTTAGCAGAAAGGTCAAGGAGTCACAGGTCTTTGACTATGCCTTGTGAGCCAGCCCCCAGTGACTCAACTACACCAGCCAAAGATACACATTGCCCCTGCTGGTGCCCCATTGACAAGACAGTCCGAACCACCTAAAATGGAAAGAAACAGTTACTTAGTTTCATCCATCTGGATCAGACCTCCAGGCACCAGTCGGCACCTGCACGAGTGTAGGATTGCGATCCACTCCTTAGGCAAAAGGTTGTGACCCAGGAAGCTGGCGTGCTTCCAAGTCTGGAGAAAGATTTCCCCTAAGGTGGAGGTGTGAGCTGTTGTAGCTCCCAACATCCAGCAGTAGGTACAAACAAGGAATGGCTAAACCCCCAGACCACGTCACAATGTTCTCCACAACAAAGTACCTTGTGGCGTGGGTCCAGAGAGAGGGAGCCAGTGACCTCGGGCAGAGGCACGAATGTCAAGCACTGTTGTCCTCCCAATCTGGAGGTCGAAGACAGTCTTAGCTCCCAGCTCAGATCCTCCAACACCCCTCGGACACCACATACTCAGGAGTGCAAGCTAGCACAGGTTACCTTGTTGAAATCACGGGTCACTCAGACTCTGCTAGCTTCTCCACACTCCTTGAACTCTTCACATCTTGGCACCTCAGGTGGCTGCTGATCTTTATGAGCACACTCATCTTGCACAGCTTCCTTGTCCAACCGAGGGTCATTACCACCTGTTTCCGCTGCACCCTGTGCAGTCCTTATGATCTTGTGGAAACGGTGAGATCCTTTTTCGGGATTTCTTGGGCAGCAGGCCAGCCAACCGGCCCTTGGAGAGTACTTAGGGACCCAGGTCAGGACAGTTGGCACTTAGTTGCTTTCCAGCAATGTCCAGGCAAAATCCACCAAGTGATAGTCCCCTTCCTGGAGCACGACAAGCTCCAGTCCACCACAAGTCTGCGTATATCCCAGTTGTAGGCCCTCCTGCCCTAATGATTCCTCGTGGTGATTTCCCAGCAGTGAACCAGCCTAATATGGTTCCAAATCCAAAAGTGTCTCTACTTTTGAAGGCCAGAGCCCCAGTAGTTATACCCACATTGACCTTTGAAGAATCGATCAGATCAATAGGCCACTTTTAAAATGCACAAGCCTTCTAAAATTTTGTCCTGTCTTCCATCCTACCCGGGAGCATTGATCACTATCTTTAGTGGGGCCAAGACCCTGCCACTTGGAATGCAGGTGCAAATTCCACCCCATGTAACTCTCCCAAAAAGGTCCCTTAGAGTCAGAGGTCCGCAATGTCCCTTGAACCCCTAATTTATGGCCTTCTAAAAGGAATGCACAGATGTAGCTGTCCCGCTAGCACCCAAATGTGAATTGGTGACAGTCCGACAGGCACACAGAGCCACGGGCCTGAAATGCCCACTTTGCCTAAAGTGACAATTCCACACACGTAATGTTAGATCCACTCGCACTACCGGAGAGGATTCCCCATTACGAACTCATCGATAGCAAATACTATACTCTTACTATTCTGTCCATATGAAATACTGCTCAATAGCCTTTCCCTACATTCCCCCATGCTACTTCAATGCGAGTAGCAGACCCTGTCGTACCGAACACACCACACAGTGCCATTCACGACCCTTGCATGAAACGCACATGTGCACATGCCCTATCTCTTCCCAACACCACACCCTGTCACCATGGAGAATGGCGATTTAGCAAGAGACATGCAGTACCTTGGCACATAGCTTTTTAAATGCCAAGCCGAGTAACAGTAACCTGTGCATGCAGGCCCCACCAGGGCAAACCTATGGCACAATCAATGAGCTCCCTCCATCGATGGCACAACCAATGCTGTGGGCCCATGGAGGAGCATTTGAGATAAATGCCCTGGGTATATGTCTTAGCCCTTGACAAGGGACTTACAGTTAACTCGAATCAGCCAATCATGTATACACCAATCACCAGTTTGTATATGACGAGCACAACGCTTTGGCACCGAATGGCAGTGTCAAATGCGCTCAAAGTCCTAAGGCTAGCAACAAGATCAGTGGTAAACTGGGAAAGAGAAAAGTAAGAAGTCGAGGAAAAGCACCCTAGAAAGGGCCATTTCCAACACTACCCCCTCCCAGCTGAAATCCTAGGAAGCTTAATCAATATCTTTACAAACTTCCCTGCATCGAGCGATAGACCCTGGACAATGGCCCACCTCCCTTAGTGGAACCCGCAAGTACTGCACCCCTCCAGAGTCCTTCGTCTTGGTTGGTTTCCCCGAGGGGGGGTTGATAACCCCGGGTGCATGACACCTGTTATCCGCTCCACCTCTCGCCAGCTCAGAGATGGTCTCCTGTGCCTTGTCCTCCAGCGAGGGGTCGAGACCCTGGAGCTGGATAGGATCGAGGGGCAAGCACTTTTGCCCCTGTCCCCCATTTTGGAAGTTCCGCACCCCTCATTGAGGAGGAATACACCAAAATCCTGAATGGGGGAATGCATGTGTCAGCCGCACCTCCCTCATTCTCTCTCTTTACTAGGGAAGACCCTTCAGTTGATGATGTCCTCGTACTGCTGTGGCTCGCCCGTGGGTGCTCCCACCTGGAGTACACCACACCCTGGAGCTGAGTAGGAGACATCCTGGACCTCGGTCCACCCCCTACCCTCCCTTCTCCTTTGAGAAGAGATAGGGACCCCCCAACAACCCAACTCCACTGGGAATTGCCCACACGTATCCGTATCTCTCCCACCCCTGATGAGGGATCACCATATCCACTCCCGTTAGTTTCCTTCTCTAGTATCTGCCGAGCCACTGTGCTGCACCCAGTTGACATGTGGCCACTACCTGGGCCGGACTTAGCCCTCTTGGCTTGTGATTCCGACCCTGCTTCATTCAAGCCCAGAGCCAACATCCCTTTTCTCACCTTTATACCATGCCTGTTCTCTCTGCCCTTGCCCTTCTACGTTCCCCCTGGAATCTACCGGGCTCCACCTCCAGCCTCCTTTCTTCCCACATGTCCCCCAGTTCCCTGGCAGATTGACACTAAGAGGTGACCCTGCTTCCTGCCCGGGGGGCGCCACACCCCTTCCCTGCAGCTCCTGATTCTGGGAAGCCTCAAGAAGCAGACCCTGCCCTTCATTACACACAACCTCACTCTCCTCTGAATCCACAGAAGCACTCCTGGCCCCCAGCCAGGCCTTCCATGACTTTTGCAGGTCCCCCTTTCTCCGGCGGCCATTAAAAGAACATTTCAGATCTGTGTGGAGTTTCCTGAGCTGGGTCACCTCCCCGGCTACACATTCCCACCCAAACTCCCCTGCAGCAAGTACCCCTGCTGAGTCTCCAGACTTAGACATGACTGTTGTGAACACAGAAAGGTTTCCAAACTAGAATGGCAAACCACAGAATAAAAAAACATCACAAAGCAAGAAAATGGTATTGTACACTGGAGTCACAGCGAACCACTGAATTGCTAGCGTCTGTGCAAACCCACGTCCTATCAACACTGTTGATGTCCAAATGTTAGAACCAGTGGTTTGGGACTGGTTGGGATGCATTGAAGTCAATCAGAATCCACTGTTTCAGATAGAATGAGTACGATACACGTGTCGGATAACTTGTGCTCACCCTTGGGTAGCTTGGCACCGAGCAGTCAGGCTTATCCTCAGGGCCCAAGTGTAAAGTATTGGCACAACCCCACCCTCACAACACACTGTGTATGCCACAAGAAGACTCCACACTGTATGTATAAAACACTTGTCTTTGTATTACACACACACCGAAATCAAAATGAGATAAATATTGTAAGAACACTTTACAGTTACATGCAATATTCAGACTTCCCCCATTGAAATCAAAATGAGATACACCTTGTACATATACTTTACAGTTATATGCAATTGTTGAACTTTCCCATTTAGCAGAAAAATCAAAGAGTCACAGGTCTTTGACTATGCCTCGTGAGCCAGCCCCTCAGTTGCTCAACTACACCAGCCAACGATACACGTTGCCCCTGCTGGCCCCCTCTTGACTAGACAGCAGGAACCACGTAAAACGGAAAGAGAAAGTTACTTTGTTTTGTCTATCCAGCTAATCAGGATGGACAAAACTAAGTAGCATTTGTCTGGCGGCACCTGCACGAGTGCGGGATCGAGATCCCCCTGTAGGCAAAAGGTTGTGACCCAGGAAGCTGGCGCTCTTCCAAGTCTGGAGAAAGGTTTTCCCTCAGGTAGAGGTGCAAGCTGCTGTCACTCCCAACAGCCAGCTATAGGTACACACAAGCACGAAGAAAACCCTCAAGCCACATCATGATGTTCTCCACAACAAAGTACCTTGCGGTGTGGCTCCAGAGAGAGGGAGCCAGTGACCTTGGAAGGAGGCTGCGATGTCAGACACTGTTGTCTTCCCAATCTGGAGGTTGAAGACAGTCTTAGCTCCCAGCTCAGATCTCCCCACACCCCACGGACACCACACACTCCAGAGTGCAAGCTAGCACAGGTTCCCTGGTTGCAAGCACAGGTCCCTTGGACTCTGCAAGCTTCCCCTGCACTCCTTGAACTCGTCACATCTTGGCACCTCAGGTGGCTGCTGATCTTTATGAGCACACTCCTCTTGCACAGCGTGATGATGGTGTATGTTAGGATGTCCTTGTCCCAACCAATGATCACTACCACCTGTTTCTGTCACACCCTGTGCGGTCCTTACAATCTTGTGGAAACAGTGAGATCCTTTGTGTCCCTGGGATCTTGTGGACAGGAAGCCAGCAAGCCGACCCTTGGAGAGTACTCTGGGACCCAGGACATGACAGTTGGCACTTAGCTGTAGGCCAGCAACGTCCAGGCAAAATCCACCAAGTGATAGTCACCTTCCTGGAGCACGACAAGCTCCAGGCCACCACAAGTCAGTGAATAGTCCAGTTGCAGTCCCTCCTATCCTAATGATTCCTCGTGTCAATGTTCCAGCTTCAAACCAGCGTAATATGGTTTCAAATCCAAAAGCATCTCTACTATCGGATGCCAGAGCCCCAGTAGTTAGACCCACATTGACCTTTGAAGATTCGACTAGTTCAAAAGGCCACCTTTGAAATGCACAGGCCCTCTCTAAATTTTCTCATGTCTGCCATCCTACCCCAGGAGGTTTGATCACTATCTTTAGTGGAGCGAAGACCCTGCCCCTTGGAATGCAGGTGCCTATTCCACCACCACGTAACCATCCCAAAAAGACCCCTCAGAGTCAGAGATCGCAGTTTCCCTTGAGCCCCTAGTTTATGACCTTCAATCAGGAATGCACAGATGTAACTGTCCCCATAGCACCAGGATGTGAATTGGAGACAGGCCGACAGGCACCCAGCCATGATCATTGAAATGCCCACTTTCCCAAAAGTGGCATTTCCATACACATAATGTCGGATCCACTCACACTACCGGAAAAGATTCACCATTACGAACTCATCGATACCAAACGCTATACTGCTTCTATTGTGCCCGTAGGAAATACTGCCCACTAGCCTTTCTCTACATTCCCCAATGCTAATCCAATGCGAGAAGCAGGCCCTGTCGTACCCAACACATCACCCACTGCCATTCACTACCCTTGCATGAAACGCACACCCGCTCATGCCCTACTTCTTACCAACACCGCACCCTGTTACCAGGGAGAACTCCAATATAGCAAGAGACATTCAGAACCTTGGCACATAGCTTTTTTAATGCCAAACTGAGTAACAGTAACCTGTGCATGCAGGCCCCACCAGGGCAAACCTGTTGCACAATTGATGAGCTCCCTCTGTGGATGGCACAGCCAGTGCTGCAGGCCCACGGAGGAGCATTCGAGATACATGCCCTGGTTATTAGTCTTACCCCTTACAGCTAACTCGAATCAGTCAATCGTGTATACACCAGTCACCAGTATGTATATGATGAGTGCAGTGCTTTGGCACTGAATGGCAGTGTCCAACGCGCTGAAAGTCTGAAGGCTATGGTCCAGATCAGCGGAAAACTGGGAAGGAAAAAAGTAAAAAGTCGAGGGAAAGCACCATAGAGCCCTTTCCAAGACTGGTACAAGAGACTCTTGCTGAACTTTGGTGTCCCAAAATATCTGAGGAATTACTGTTTTTAAGCTTGTATATGTATTGAAACTATAAATAAAGCTCTTCTGGGTCTTCAACTAGCTACTTAAAGGTGGAGCGAAGTGTAACCAAGTATGCAATGTGTCCATTATCGGCTTCCCTCCAAATTCCCTGTGAACCAAAGAGAGAAATATCCACTTTTAATTTGACCAGCTGAACACTGCTACCTGTTGCAGAAGGCCCAGCCTCATTTCTAGAGACCATCGAGCCTACCAGCAACATACCTGAGGTAATTGACATAGTAGAAGTTTTACTAAAGTACATATTTAGTTAACAAAATAATGAAGGGTGCTTTTTGGTCCAGCTCCTTAGAGTTTGAATCGAGCCCCACAAATTTAGGGAGTTTTGCACCCCTAAAAATAAGCATCAGTAGAGCAGGGGATCCAGCACCTATGTTTTGTCATCAGACCTGTAGCCTTATGACCAAGTCTAAGGTTTTGTCACCAAATACGTCACCTTATGACCAACTCTAAAGTCTAAAATATTGACGCAGTCGAGAAGGCTTGTGCCAACTCTGTACTTCTGAAAAGCATGAAGGAGATTCAACTTTGAGTACTCAGCTTCATGTAGATAACACTGTAAATCCTTCACAATCCTTCTGATCTCTTGGTCTCACTAGTTATTAACACTCATGACTCCTTGCAGTAAGGGCTCCAAATAAAAGGATTATTCAATACTTCACTTATTCTAGTCTAAATCAGCAAGTGTTCCCTGCTCCTCTTGTTAGGAAGTCTTCAGTTGAGGGAGGACACTGATCAATCCATCTGCTTCTTGTCCGCTGAGTCCGAAATTCTTCTAACCGAAACGCTGCTCCAATGTATGCAGTGGGCACTAAGGGTAACAAATACAATGTTTTCTTAAACCTTTCAGCAGCGTACAATTCCCAAACGTTGAGAGAATTGTTTTGAGGTCATATAGCTCAGAGGTCATACTTTCCTTGACTTGGAGTCAGAGGACCTCCCACCATGCTTGGTGCTTGGAGTCTGATACTGTTCATCAAAGAGACATGCATATGAGAAAATAAATAAGGTGTGCTGTCTACTGCCCCCTCAACAGAATATGTGTTAGGAGTAGCTGGAGAAAGGTAAAAATGATTACCCAATTACAAAAATCATTTTCTGAAAAAAGAATCACATTTGACAATGTGACTGTTTTTTAGGTAGCTATGTATTTACTTTCCATAACTGGGCAAATCACAGCTGCTATTAAAAAAAGACACAAATAATTTTTTGTTTCAATAGAAAGTTCAAAATGGCCAACATACATGAGGCTCATTGTGCAGTGTAACAGCACTGAGATAGATTGATAGAATAGAAATAAATGTGTACATCCATAATTCTAGTAATGTAAAACGATGTACAGAGAATGACACCTCCTAAGATATGCTTGCGATGTCAATCTATATGCACATTTAATGAGCTGTATCACCAGTTACATACCAACAGTCCTCACTGGGGGGGGGGGGTCTTTTGGAGTTTTGCAGACAGAAGAACCAATATAAATCAAGTGTTTCACTGCTCTGCAAAAATCATGGTCCCCCACCTGATTTAGAGATGGGGAACTGTACACTAATGTCCAGTGGAGCCTCTGGTAGTAGTCAATGAATAGCGGTGGTCGTTAACCACAGGAACACTACCATCTAAACATCAGAAGGCTTGCCCTATTTAGGCAGTCCCCCAGTGTAGATTTTCCCTTTCTAGGTCTGCCATGTGAGGCTTGATGGACTTGGACATGAAAGGTAAACAATGGCTTCTTTATTATTTCACTTAATTCCTCTTTAAATGCCCTAATACTACGAATTTGGTCACACTCATCAAGAAAGTCATATGTTTTAGTTTCCAGTTTGTATTCCCATAGTTGCCTAACCTTACATTTTTTTTAGGTTTAAACCAATCAATCAATCAGGAGTTTGTATAACATGGCTACTCACCCGTGAGGGTCTCAAAGCGCTGGGAGTGGGGGGGCGGCTGCTGATCTGTCTGACCGTGGAGGTTCAGTCGAAGAGCCAGGTCTTGGGATCCTTCCTGAATTGGGTCAGTGATGGGAATTGCCTGAGGTGGAGGGGCAGGGTGTTCCAGGTCTTGGTGGCAAGGTAGGAGAAGGATCTTCCTCCGGTTCTGGTCTTGTGGATCCGTGGGACGGTGGCTAAGGCAAGTTGGGCGGAGCAAAGTTGTCTGGCGGGTACGTGGAATGAGAGGCAGTGGTTCAGCTATGCTGGCCCTACGTCATGGAGAGCTTTGTAGGAATGTGTGATGAGCTTGAAGGTGATTCTCTTGTTGACTGGGAGCCAGAGGAGTTGTCGAAGGTGTTCTGTGATGTGGCTGTGGCCTACAATTCCCAATAACCTATTTTCATTTGATTCCCTCTCCTTGCACCCCCTACATGCATGAAAGCTATTTTCAAATTATTTACTCACCGAGTTAAGTTTGTGTAAAAATGGAAACATATAGTTTAGACTTGCGATAAAGTTAACTGCTCACCTTATATCTTCTCCTATATCGAATCCTTTCCACAATTTTTACATTTGCAAAAATGTTAAAACAACATGACATATGTGCCACTGATTAATGTCAATAACAGATGTATGTTCCTTAAAATATTTCTCGTTGTTTTTACCTTTTTCTTTAAAAAAAAGATGCTGGTTTCTCCTAAAATCCCCATTTAGCTATTCTCTGCAGGCTTATTTTCTCACACTCAGCTATGGCAATTTTCTTTGTCCTGTTTCATTGCTTTGCCTGATTTCACCATAAACCTTATCGATCTATTACATTCCAAATCCAGCCCCAATAAACCTCCATCAGTGTTGTCTGCTTTTATTTGACTGACCAAGGAAAACCTCTTCGCAGTGGTTACCTGAATAGGTGTTTGAAATTAACAATTATGTATATGGAAAATGATGTATGTGTCTTACCAACACTTGTCAGTAAACCTGCAGCTCACTAGGTCCCCTTTTGTATACTTACTTACTCCATGGTAACTTGCGCTGTTGCTCAGACCAGCTCGAGCCTCTTTCCGTACATCTCCTGTCTTAGCTGCTTATTCTGCCCTCTTACTGCTCTCATGCGTGATATTATCCATTTGATGCTCTCTTAACCCTACTAATATAAATTGACATGTTTTCAGAAAGGACCACTTTCGCACAAAGTTTAAAATCCCTAAAGTTCTATTACCATCTTTTAATATTTTACACTTTTCGGATAGCATTCAGTTTAAATTTATGGTATAATAGACATATTTGTAGTATAAATTCAGTTTCAAATATTTGCAACATAAAGAAAAAAATGTCATGGTTAGTGTGGAAATCCCATAGTGCTTGCAGAACACTGGGTAACAGATGTCTACTCATTATCAAGTGACAGTCACACAAAACCTTCTGCCCAAGTAAACATTTCCTACAAGCAATGGATTCTGGTAAATTATTTCTATTGTTGAGTTGAGGTTTTGCCTATCACCTGCCATCTTCCTCTCTCCTCATTCTCAACACCGTTGGTAGACATTCATGCCTGACACCAGCCTGTAAGATGTGACAATTGTGGCCAATGGCTCAATATGTAGGAAGATCACAGACTTAAGGAAAAATCCCCAGGATCTGTTCACAGACACCATACCCTGAATAGTGTATCAGAACCTTGGATAATGTGTCCTCTCTCTCTCTCTCTCTCTCTGTCATCCAGACTCTGAGAGGTTAAAAAATTCCATTCCAAGATGGCTGTCTCATATAGTTGCAGACACCCAATCCACGAAGACGGCCATCTCCAGATGCAGCCCCTTACAGAAATGGCCCTGTGTCTTTGGATCCTTTCGCTATGTGGGTGAGAATGAAGAGAAGGAGTTTCCACCAATCTGACAAGTATAGACTTTGAGCAGCATTTACAGATTGATGTGCTGGGTGACAGCCTACCAAATCTAGGGTTTGTTTCCCCACTGGTGGCCTTTTTTATGAATGAAGCAGGTCCTGCCTCCCTGGCGGGAGCCTCATTGAGGAAAAACAGCGGTGTCAAGTCTTCCATTCTGCTATGCCTAGGTGGAGTATTAGATGTTTTGCCACATTTGTGTTGTTCAAAGAGCATACCGCCGAACGTGAGGTTTTTCTTTTGAAAAAAACAATACACTTGTGTCCCATACACCAATACTAACACACAACTAATGTAGGGGCCTGGGAGATTGTTGATGGAATTTCAAATGCTACCAAGAAAGGTGGAAAACCTGCCTCTGCCTTGACTTGTAATGGGTAGCTGTACCAGATATGGCAGGGTTTGAGCTGAGGGAGGCATCTGCCTCCCTTTACCAGGATGAAATTGAGTCCCAAGGCCTTTGTAGTGCAGCTCCACTTGACATTACCAGAATGAAGCTCTTGCCCAATTCAACAAACAGTTCATCATAGTCAGCCACTGTTAGCATTTCATTGCCCTGCAATGCTACCCACATTTCTGAACTCTTCAAGGCAAACTCCTCCAAGTGTGATCTGAAATCAGATCATGTCCGCCTAGGTGCATCATTCAACTGCTGAAGAGTATGAAGCATTGTCAAACCTGTATTTGGAGAAGAAACACCAGTTCTGCATCAGCCTATACAGGTCCCAAGTGCTCTGTCACCTATCATGCCTAATCTTCCTGATTCTTTACTATGGCCTAAAAGGGGTTCATTTATGGTTTGCCACGGTGGGAGATTCACTGTAAATCATCTGGTTTCATGCTCTGCCAAACCTGTGACTTATTTAGAGGTGGGGTAACCACCAGGTTCCTGACAGCGGAGCCTCAATGGGCTGTTCTACTGGGAAACAATGACCGACTAACTCATCCTCCAGTGGGCCACTAGTGCATCATTATATGAATTTGTAGTGGTATGTGAGCAGGAATCCGAAGAAGCATGTGTGAGAATCTGAATTTGTTTGGATTGGGGACTAATGGTGTTTGATGTATGATTGGGTATGTAACACAGGTGTCAATGTTATTGATCGTTTAGGATGGCATGTTTGGGCATTTAGGATGACATGCTTGGGTGTTTTATGATGTCTGTGGATGCTCAATTGTGCTTCTGAGGGTTTGATAGACATTTGATAGCATTTGATGTGTGGTGCCTGTTCTTTGAATAATCTGTTTGGGCATAAACATGTCTGTGAGTGTGTGTCTGTGTGTGTGTGTGTGTGTACATCTGCTGGAGCATGTATGGGCACCTCTTTTTCAGTTGCGTGAGTTTCTCATGGTGGGGTGAGCGTGGGTTTGGAGACATCCGATTATGATTGTGTAGGAATCTCATAATCTGTCCATGATTGAAAAGTCAGAGATTTGAACAAACACCAAGAGGAAAAAGAAGCTTATATCTCATCATGAGGCTTAGGGGAAGGGAAAGAAGGAGCAAGAAAATAGCAGGGAGTGCATAAACAGGACATGCTGGCAAAAGTAGCTGAAAGAACTAATGAAATAAAGAAATAATAGTTGTTCCCAACACCCCTTTCCATCTGTGGTGACTCCAGGAAAAGGGACATCAAGTCAAGAGGCATTGAACATTCCACTCCTTGATCCTGGCTCCGTCTGATGGTGTTTATGGTGTTTGATGGTGGGTGTTGGTGCCTGAAGGTGGTTGTATGAGCATTTCATGGTGAGTGAGTGAGTATCTGATGGTGGGTGTGTGAACATGTGATGGGGTGTCTGGACATCTGATTGTGAGTGTCTGGGTGTCTGTGTGTGCTGAACTTGGCCCTTTCTGCAGGTTCATCCCTAAAATGTTTGCCTCCATCCTCCTGTTTTCTGAACCTGTTTTTGTTGTTTTTTAGAACTCTGTGCATTTTACCACTGCTAACTACTGCTAAAGTGCTTGTGCTCTAGCCTTAAAACATGGTAAGATTGGCTTATACCCAATTGACATATGTAATTTACATGTAAGTACCTAGTAAGGTGGCACTACCTGTGTTCAGGGCCCGTAAATTAGGCTCAACCATTCCTTTTTAATACATATAAGCCACCTCTAGGATAGGCCCTGGACAGTCCAGAGGGCAGGGTGCAGTGCACTTAGAAAGTTGGATATGTCCTGGTTGTAAAAAACTCTTAAATTCATTTTTTACTCCTGCAAGGCCTACCTCTCCCATAGCAAAGCACTGGAGCTACCTTATGAATGAATGAGAGAGGACTTGTGGAGCACGCAGCTACTCCGAGGAGTGTCCCGGCACTAACAGGCAAAGCTCAGGTACACCACCCCAAACAGAGGTTTTACTGCCCTCCAGAAAAGAGCAAGGTTTTGAGTTTTTTGTGGAAAGTGATCTCTGAAGAGATCAGGCTCAGTTTGGCAGGGAGCTCTTTCCACACCTTGGCCGCAAGGAAGGAAAAGCCTTTAGCGACGCTTTGGACACATTTGAAGCTCAGAATTGCCAGAAGTGAGGTAGAAGCAGAACGCATCACTCTAATGGGAATATACTGGGCAAATCTCATAGCCAAATAGCCGGGACTGGACAGATGCACTGTCCTGTGAACCACAACTAAAGCTTTTAACAAAATCCATTTCGAGACAGGCAGCCAATGCAGTGCTTTAAGAGCAGCTGCGGTCAAAGAGCGACATGGCAGGCGAAGAAGTAGACTGGCTGTTGCATTTTGGACCACCTGCAAATGCTTCACCTGAGCTTCCGCTGCTCCAAAATACAGAGCATTTGCATAATCCAAATGTAAAGTGATCAGGGCATGGATCAAGATTCTTCTTACCTCCAAGGGCAGGATGGGGAGGAATTTCTTGTTAGTGCAGAGCAGCACAAAGCATTGGCCTACCACGACAGAGATCTGCAACTTCATGGAGAGGGCGTTATCCAACTTCACCCCTAGATTTTTAACCACTAAAGAGGGCAGAGGCGGGGTAGGTAGTGCAGAGGACGAGAGATCAAATGGAATAATTTCAGTCTTTTCTGCATTGCATTTAAGTTGGCTACTCTCCATCCAGTCAAAAACGGCACACATACACTCAGTGACTGAAGCTGCAATGGAGGCATGAGAACCCTCAAAGGCAAAGATCAGCTGAGTGTCATAAAGAAATTGACACACGTAGGGCTAAGAGAAGAGCCCTGTGAGACCACTTGGTTGACTGCCTTGACCTCTGAGGAAAAGGGAGCGAGCCAAACTGATTGACTTCTGGTGGCCAGGAAGGACTTACACCAGTGCCACACATTACCCCCTACACCCAAGTCCGAAAGCCGGTGCAAGAGGATAGAGTGCGAGACTGTGTCAAAATCAGCAGACAGATCGAGAAGATCAAGACTGCATTTTTGCCTACATCCAACGACCATTTAATGTGGTGAAATATTTCCAGAACTGCCAATTCCATACTATGACTGTGGCGAAAGCCAGCTTGGCTAGGGTGTAGCAGCTTGCCTCCCTCAAGATATTCTGAGAGCTGACCACTGACCTGCTTTTCCAGCATTTTTGTAAAGGCCAGGAGAAGAGACAAAGGCCTATAATTACAAAAATGTTAGGGTTCAACGCAGGCTTCTTAAGTAGGGGATCACCTTGGCCATTTTTTCAGGTGGCCGGCAAGACCCATAAAGCAAGGGAGAGATTGAAAATAGAGTTGATCACCGGATTGATAAGGTCCACTGCCTCAAAGAGCAGCATAGGAGGACATGGATCTGGAGAAGACCCTAAATCTCTTTTCAGGATGACTTCCTTGGACTGTTCCAAAGATATGGACTTAAACCAAATAAGCCTCTTGCTGAGCGTGGTAGGATTTGGGTTACCAACAGATGGAGGAATCTTCGACAAGACCGGAAATGCTTTCTGAATATCGAGAATTTTGGTGTCAAAGTACGTTGCCAACCCGTTACAAAGTTCTTGGGAGGGAGCGATAGTTCTTTGGGAGAATTGTGGTGAAATAAAAGACTTCACGATCTGGAAGATAGAATGGGAACTATACTCAACAGTGTCGATGTTCTCTGTGAAAAACAGGCTGTGGCCTGTGTAAGAGAGGTGTGATAGGCATTAAGACCCGATTTATAGATAGCTTTACTAACCAAGGAATAGTCCTTGCACCAGTAACTTTCATGCTTTTTGCAAACTTTCGTTCCTCAACTAAGTGCGAAGAGAACCACAGAGCGGAAGATCTGCCCTTTCTCTTCTTCTGCTCCAATAAGAGAGCTAATGCGTCCGCTGGCCCCAGCAGCCAAATGTTAGCGGCCTCAACACTTTGATTGATGTCATCAGTCAGACAGGAGTGTGTAGTGGCAAGGACGTCCACCCAGTCTATGATTTCTATCTTCTTCCAAGCTTTGAAAGCAATACTGAACATCTGAAAAAAAGTGTATTTGTTTCCGCCCAATCTTTCAACTTTTGGAGGATGGCCTTCCCAAACTTTTGGCAGATGAATCCAAGAGGGATATGAGGCAGTAGCAGAATAGGAGGTTTCTGTCTCCTTTTTAAACATAGGAATGATGGTAGATATGCTTCATGAACTTGGCAACTCCCCATTAATAGCAGCGCGGAATACTTTTGTTAATAATGGTGCCCAAAAGTCCAGGCTTTGTCTAAAAATGACAATTGGGACACCATATGGACCTGGTGCTTTGCTCGCTGGACATCTAATAATGGCTTTAGAGACATCTTTGCAATCAATGTATTCACTCAACATATGTGCATTTCTAGGATTAAAAGGATATGTATAAGTTTGATCAATCTGGACAGAGTGGTTATTTTCTTGTCCTAAGACCTTAGAAAAATGGAACACCCACTGGTCAGCTGAGATATGGCATTCTGTTTTGAGGTTAGGGGAGTTGGAAAAAAATGACTGATTTACAATTTCCAAGAAAGTTCTGGAGTCTCAAAGAGTAAAGGCAGCTTCCAAGACTTCCCAAGCCTTCCTTCTTATTTCCTCCTTACACTCATACTAGGTAATCTTATAACATAGTCTT
Organism: Calotriton arnoldi; assembly: GCA_963921515.1. Lineage (NCBI taxonomy): Eukaryota > Metazoa > Chordata > Amphibia > Caudata > Salamandridae > Calotriton > Calotriton arnoldi. The sequence continues at coordinate 96,224 of CAWUFW010004481.1, read as the reverse complement.
GCTGCTATGATATTCTCAGTTATTCGTGGGATAGTATTTGTAACAAATTTGAGGGGTTTTAACGTGGCATTACAGGTGGAGTTGAGCCACTTCTGGGGAGGGTGCTTCTTTCGTGACGGTCTGTCTGTCAACATGTGGGACGTGTTTCTACACATAGCTTCAAACCCCTTTATATTCTCCCTGGGTGTTCCTTCCTCAGATAAACAACACTTAACCTCCTCCTTATTTCCAGTTAGTAGCTCCTTAAAAAGGTTTGCTGGATCTATGCTATTCCATTTGATCCTTAGTACTTTTTTGAGAGGTGGAATGGCTCTTTGCTGCTTCCTCTATGGTTTTTACTGAGCATAGAGCAATCCAAGATCACAATTAAGGGATTATGACCACTAAAATTTCCCGATAAGATATATGAATATGTAACTACTGGAGTTAAGGATGATAATATAAAAATAAAGTCAATATCACTACCCATTCCTTTTCCTGTGAATGTTGGGGGATGTACCACTCTCTCCTTATAAAATTCCATTGTGAAATAAAAGTTGTGCTTAACCATCATTTCGTTTAATGCCTCCCCACAGGGTGTGAGTAAAAAATGAATGATATTCTCTACCTGCAAATTGGTTATTCCACAAACGAGGTCTCCCCTTAAGGGACAGCTGGCCACTAAAATCACACCACCAGATAATAGCTAGTTATATACGGCTTTTGTGCATGTAAGCTGAAATAAAAGATTCAAAATCTTCAATAATATGAACAGGCTGTGTAGTAAAAAAAAATACAATTAAAATGAATTGACAGAAAATTTGAATAACCGGTAATTTACATTTTCAAAATCTTAAAACAGAGAATGGAGGAGATGATCTCTACCTTTATATTTGAGCATTTGAGTGAGATAAAAACTGCAATGCCCCCCCTTTGCTCTTACAAATGGGTAGGGCTGCCCGGAGGTTCAAACTATTTTTCAAAACTCTTGACAGCATAACACATCAAAGGCGGATATTATGGTCAACCAGTCCTCCATTGTTTGTTTCTTGTGTATACCCGCAATATTTCATGAAAGAATGCTGTGGCCTTTTTCCATGTTGGCCGCTGCTTTAATATGGTATTTATCCGACTTCTTTTGCAAAGTACTGTAAAGCTCTTCTGCATGGAGGTGAAGAGAAGAACTTAAAAAGCTGGTGTTTTGACAGTTGTATCCCCCGCCCCCATGGGCATGGACCAAGAGCCTAATTTAACTGTCTCCTCCTGGTTGCTATTTACTTCCATCGGTATTCGAATAGGGGATTTAAGGGATGAGATGTGGCCTGGTGTAACAGCCAGTAATTCAACTTCTTCCAAATCTGATAGTGGAGCAAAACTATTTTGTAAAGCAAGAGGGGCAGCAAACTGTTCAGACTAGCCCAGGCCTTGACGTGGGCTTAGGGACAGCTTTTATTGTAGAGGTTGGCAAAAAGGGAGGTCGATAAAAAAAGCCCAAGGGAAGACCTCTTAACCTATCTCAATAAATTGAGAGGTATTCCAGATGATTTAATAGAGCGCTTACCAACAGAGGCTTTTTTAAATTGATCACTATGCAGTCCCCCTTTATTGATTTAGGTGCATATAATATCTAGGGGTGGGCGGAATTTGCGTAGTCGCGCTACGCAAAGCTCCGCGAAACGGTAAAAAATCCCCGCGAGCACGCAAAAAGTTCCGCGAACACGCGGAATTGCTTGTTTCGCCCGTTCGCGATCCTTTTTTTCTGTTCGCGAACGCTGTTTGCGTGCTCGGGGAGAAATATCTTGCGAACACGCATTTTGAAAGCGCGAACAAGCAAAAAACTCCGCAAAGTCGTGGATCGCGGAATTTTTGGCAATTTCACGTTCTCCGCGGAACGCGAAATTACCCAAATTTCGCAAATTCCGCGAGCGGAACGGAATTTACTGCCCAGGCCTAATAATATCCAGCTTACTCTTTGAGCTGGTATGATTTCATAGGCTGAAAAGTTTATCCAGTCCATGTTTTTCCTGATCCAGTCTACAGCTTTGAATTTCAGACCTAGCGCATCTTTTTGGGCCCCACCTTCCAGGAAACGAACCCCCACTAAAGGAATGACGATTGGGGTGTATTGCGGAGGAAGTTGCAAATGAAAAAAGGAGCCCACTCTCCTAGATGAGGTTACTCGGGCGGGCGTGAAAAGGCTTGGGCAGCTGTCCCTCAATGAAGCATTTGTAGTGCGATAACCACTTGTTACAGAACAGTTGGGTCTTGACTTTTCCAGGGTTGGAGGGCCTCTACATGTGTGTCAGACAAATCCAGTGCACTTATGGAGACTGTCAAAGTTTGTGTTGGCTATCCTTCAGCTAGCCTGTTTATCTGGTTTGAAACTGCCAGCATAAAGTCTTCCACTAGTTCCTCCATACTATCAAAATTGGGTTTACAAAGATTCTTTAACTCCGCCTTAAGATCAGCTATATTGGCAACGCTAGAGCTTAATGCTGATGTGGTGGCAGCCTGGGCCTTGCCATCCCCTCTTTTCTGCTTAGTTGGTGGCTGATTATGCTCAGTGGGATGGTGGGTGTTGGGCTCACTAGGATGGTTCCAAGCATTGGTTCATGGGAAATGCATGAATTTGCAGTATTTACCTTGGCATTAGAGTGAGCTTTATTGCGGCCTGCCATCAGGTGTCTTGAATCAACATCCACTGGCAGAGTTTGGCGCTTAGGAGGAGGAATGGCGGGTGAAATTTGGGTACTTGTTTGAATTACTGGGTCAATAATCAATTTTTGTACTGAGTCAATACGGTCCTCCGCCAAGTTCAGCTCAGTATTTATTGCTCGCTTTGCCGATGTTAGGTATGAGGTTATAAGGGGGGCTGGAAGACTTCCTTTACCCCTTTCTTCTTCCTTTTTGTTTTGTACAGGTCTCTTTTTCCCCATCCACAAGATTAACAGATTTTGGAAGGCGAAGAAAGAAAAACGGTTAAAAAGCCTACCTCCGTCCACCAATTCCAAAGATTAGTCTGATATATGGAGTCCCTGAACCAAGAGGGGCGACCTGGCCCTACCTCGAACTACCACGGATGGATGCGTCCTGTATGCGCCCGCGCTGCGGGAAAAAGATAGGAGTTTTGTAGTGCAAGCTGGCGCTCTGGTCCTCCTCCCCTGCCTCAGGTGCTACTTGACCTTGGAGTCCAGGCCGCAGGGAGTCTCTTCTTGCATCCCCGTATGTACTCATATTTGAAGGGTCCATAGCAGGTGACTGTGGAATGTCATTCCCAAGAATCCAAGTTAAAATTACCCCCGAGCACTTACTCTGCAGAAAAAAAAAGTTAAGTGCAGTGAAGGCATACTTTGCTTTTATCACTTTCAAATTCTTGCACTATACGAAGGTTGTCTGGTGCTTCTATTTTACATCCAGTGGCATTTCTGATTACAGAATCAGATTGATTCAATCAATAAATAGAAAAAGTGTCTCAAGGCTGATTGCTCCGAATTAGGATATATACTTCATCTTAATGCAACCAGAAATCTGACCCAAAAAATGTAGACACAGAGGGCCATATTCACAAAGGAAAATTTGGTTGCAAATGTAGATTTCATTTTCCTAACAGGTGTCACGGAGATCTCTGCCACGAGTGCAGAGTTCTCTGCATCAGTAAATCTCACCCAAAGGGGTGGGACATTGTGCATTTCAAGGTGCTCCAAGGCATGGTGAACCCTACAACTTTGTGAACGCTTACAAACATGTGGGTGTGTGGGTATTGACAAACTCCACTTATTTACCTCTCGACTTTGGAAATTCTAGGATTTTTCCTCCAGCCAAATGCTGGCATAAATACCTTTGGAGGGTGGGAAGGATATTGGAACATCCTCAGATTTAGTGGAAGTGCAGAGGAAATGTTATCAATAGGAATTTCACATGATGCCTGCCTCAGCTTTCCATGCAGATTTCTGGGAATGTTTGTGAATCCCACGAATTTGTAAATCTGCACTTGCATGAAGCTGAAACTCTGCAAGTGCAGAAATAGGAGGATTGGGCCAATAGTAATAAGGCAATTCCACATCAATCAATCAATCAATCACAGAATTTGTAGAGCACACTACTTACCCGCGAGGGTCTCAAGGCGCTGGGGAGAGGGAAGTGGGGGGGGGGTGCTGCTACTGGTCGAACAGCCAGGTCTTGAGTAGCCTCCTGAAGGTCAGCAGGTCTTGGGTCTGTCGTAGGCTTAGTGGAAGGGTGTTCCAGGTCTTGGCGGCGAGGTGTGAGAAGGATCTGCCGCCGGTGGTTGTTCTCCGAATGCGAGGGACGGTGGCGAGGGAGAGGTCGGCGGATCCTGAAACGAACCTGCGTCTGTCACCTCACCAACTTGCAATTGAATGGGGTGAGTAAAGTCTCAGTTCTTCATAGAAATTATTTTCTCTATTTAGATTTATACTCTAAAATTCCTTGAAAGCTACGGATCCATTAAATTAATACACATTCTCTTTATCCGACCCACCATTTCATGGTCAAACCGCGGAAAATATGTTACTTTGCAGACCTCCCGCTTCCCTGCTAGATAGATGAAAAAAACATTCACTTCAATTCATTATTATTATCGTCGTGGGCTCTGACTGTACATAGTCAAATAAAAGGTGTAGGAAATTAGTCTTTTCTGCATAGTTACCCAGGATTTTTCATTGTTTTTCTGGACTCTATTTTGGGTGGTTGCTGCACTGCGTTGCGTGAAAGAGAGCTAGCAGGACAGTGCCTTATCAACAAAAATATGGCGCTATTATCCTCTGCGCTCGTGCACTTTAGGCTACCTTGCGCCTTACACATCCTTGGATCATAGTGCACAGGTTTTGTACTTCCAGTTTAAAATACTATGCCTAGAGACAGTTTACATTACAGCACACATGCAAATTTAGAAACGTTTTGAAAAAAGAAAACATTTTTCTCCTTTTGAGGAGGCATGGATTCTTGGTTCATTTCCCTGTCTTCTTTGTTTAATTTTAGGCTTTATGTCAAAATACAGGGGTGATTGTATGGGAACAGCCATGTACAACCAATGGGATCCTCCCTCGATGCAAAGTAGCTCAAAGCGCTACTATGTGTTACTGTAGTGCTATGTCTCAATGTAAGCAAAGATTTTCACTTGAAAGTAGATCCCAATCCAAAACTTTGCGGTGATTGTGCCACTTTTGTGACATTGCACCAGTGCAAAGCTTTGATAGATCTGGCTGTCACTCCTTTTATATTCTTCTATTTTCCATCCTTGCCTGGCGCAGCATGTGAGTTACGTTGCTCACTCTGCCAACTTCCTGTACATTGATTGAGAAATATAAAACTACTTATCCATCCTGACCAACTTGTGTCAGCGATTAGGGACCTGGTTGTCATGTAACCACTGGAATTCAGTTCTAGTCGGAGGACTAGCCTCTTTATCGCTTCCTCTAAAGGTTGTGTTGCATGCAGAATAGACTAAATGGTCACATCACCACAGTACAGTACCGGTCCCAAATACTGTGGGTGTTTTGACATAATATAGGAAAAAAATATTGTGATACAAAAATATTATATCAAGAATATTGGGATGTCAGAAATATTGTCGACAGAAATATCAATGGTAAAATATGCTTTTTAGTGTTGTTTTATTAGCGTTGTAAAAAACAATGTAGAAAATATTGTATGTAATGTCATTAATTAGTACGTCATTTATTGTAGTGTGTTTAATTCTATATGTTTATTTATTTTATTTGTGCTTTTTGTAAGATAATTTATTCGTTATGAAATTGTTGAAATTTGTATTTTTAGTTGTATTAATGTATATAAATAATGAGTTTATACTTTTTTGTAGTTGCTGAATATTGGGCTTTTAGCGGCTCTGGGGCCGATTCCGATTCGGGCCGGAAATCTCTCCGACCGAGCCGGACCCGGAGAGAATTCCGACCGAATCGGACTCTGGCAGTCCGACCGAACGAGTACGATGCGCACGCATGCTATCGGACTCGATTCGTTCGGACTCCCATTGAAGTCAATGGGAGCCGGTCGTACACGCGCGTACGCGGGCTCCCATTGACTCAATGGGTGCGAGGCGAACAAGGGCGCCCCCTACAGCGGGTACGCGTCGAAGCGCATCGTGCCGTACATGCACAGGTAGGGGGGACCCATGGGTCCCCCCTGTGTGCGACTCGCGGGGCCACGCGTACAGGGGGGTCCGACGCGGACCCCCAAAGTCCGGCTCCGACAGCTCTTTCGAGCCGGACGGCGCGAGTCGGTCAGACTGCTCGCGGTGCGCATCATACTTACCCGGCCGGGGAACGTCTCCATTGCGCGGTGCGAGTTGTGTCCGTGTGAGTCGGTCGGAGCGTGTTGAAGCCGCGTACGAGTCGGTCGGCGATTTCGCGGGCGCTTGCATCGTACTCGCTCGGCCGGACCCGTGTACGATTCGGTCGGGAAACAGGGCTCCGATTCGGATCCGGTAAAGCCGAATCCGATTCGGAGCCCTACCGGCCGAGATCGGAATCGGCCCCTAAGTGTCGGGTGATTTTTAAAATGTGTATATTTTAAAGTTAATCTAATTGTATTAATTTTAATGCTATGAAAATGAATATTTTACAGTTATTAAATTAATGCTGTTATATTGTTGTTAATAAATTTGAATTAAAATTAATTAAAATATATAATAATGGTATGTCAATTTGAATATGTTTTTTTTAGTGTCCAACATCTTCCCCCAATATGGTTAGATTGGAGCGAGAATAGTAATTGTCACCTCCTTTAGGGCCTTATTACGAGTTTGGTGGTATGATCGGTCGCGGTCAAACAACCGCAGGCTCGACAGTCCGACCAACGTATTACAAGTTGTGTAGAATGCATTTGGAGAGACCGCAACTTAACCACAGACACGGCCAGCACACCGCTGACCACTGGGGTCGCGGTCGGGGAAAAGTAGCTGCCATAAGGCGGTACAGGGGAGATTCACTGCAGTCCGTATAATGAGTTGGCTTTTCCATGAGCTGATCGCAGCGGTGAGACCGCCAGCTTCAAGTCGGCAGAAACAAAGGATGTGGGGTGCGTACTCACCCCTTTCTTGTTTGTTTCGGTGAGAGTTTGACGTGGATCCCTTTCTTCAGGTCCCCTCTTCACAGCAGCATCTTCACCCCTAAGTTTACAACCCTGTTTGCAGCAAAATACAGGTGATTCATTTTTGTGCCATTTACCCATTGCCTGGACTTCCCACATATGGGCCCGACTCCGGCAATGGGTAGATGGTATATTTCCACATGTATCTTGCATATGTGTGCATCTGACATGTATGCAGTCGAGATGCTCACACAGGCATCGATACATATGGAAAAGTAATCACCATCACTGCAAAATCTCTGCAGGCACAGCACGGGCACTGCGGTAAACTCATAATACGGAGGTCTGAAGACCACAGGCTCTGTGGTCTTCTGGAAGCTGCGGTGTTCAGACGGTCGGACCACCAAACTCGTAATAAGCCCCTTAGTGTCCAACACTTTCCCCATATATGGTGAAAATGGAGTGGGAATAGTAAATGTTGCCCATTTAGTGTCCGACACTGTTGTATCTTGACTCTGATGTTATTCTAGCCCTGCCAATGGAATCTTGGTGTAATGACTTAACATGGAATGTTGGGGGTGAAATACTCACAGTTGGCTGGGCTGAGCAGCATGCTGGCTGCTCCTGGTGGGGTCTCGTTATGGTCTTCTTGTGATCTTACAACTATCCTGAATAAACCTCTCTGAACCACCTCTACCTGTGTGGACCTAATCACTACAATTTTTGGCGACGATCCTGAAATGAACCTGCGTCTGTCACCTCATCAAACTTCAAGCAACATTTAAGGTACAGTTCTACTCTTGTTAAGCTAAAGCAACTGGCATCCCTGACCCCACCAGTGACCTTTACATCGGTCACCCTCAGCAGTCTGCCAGTTGTTCTGTGTGTCTGGAGAAGTGCTACTTCAGGAGCTGCCCATCCAATCTTGGGCGTCTACTCTCCAGAGTTTACGTGTTTTGCGCTCTGCCTTCAGTCAGGGTAAACCTGTATTACTGTCTACAGTGCCACACATCGACGTCTACTGTCTGGTGAAGAAGTATGCTTTGTCATGTAATGTGTAATGTAATGTAAGGTATACTTATATAGCGCAGCTGCCACCCCAAGGGTATCCTGGCGCTTAAGTTACCAGTCATCCACTATGCGTAGCTAAGCTGAGATAGGCAGTAGTCAATCTCTAGGAAACAGTCTGGTTTTCAGTTCCTTCCTGAAGCGTGACAAGGTGTTCAGTTGTCTAAGTTCCGGGGGCAAAGCGTTCCAAAGTCTAGATGCTGCAAAGCTAAAAGATCTGCCACCCATTCGCACTTTATTGACATGGGGAACACAAACCAAATTAGCAGAAGAAGAACGTAAGTATCTAACAGGGGAATACCATACAAATTTCCTTTGCAACAATTTAGGTCCAGTTTTATGTATTGCCCTGTAAACAATACAGAGTGCCTTAAATTGGACTCTCTGCGCAATGGGCAGCCAATGTAGGTCCTTTAACGCCAGTGAGGCCGAGGCTCTACGCGGTCGGTTTAACGCCAACTTAGCCGCCATGATCTGTACTCTTTGCAATTTTATTATCAGGGATGCTGGGGCACCTACAAGGAGTGCATTACAAAAGTCCAATCTGCTTAGAACTATGCTCCGCACCACTTGAGGTCTAGCAAGAATAGGTAAGAACGGGAGAATCTTCCGAAGAGCTCGGAGCAGAGATAGACAGGTGTTCACCGTTTTATTCACCTGGGAATCTAGTTGTAGATTGCTATCCAGCATCACTCCTAAATTGCGCACTGTACTAGCGGGCAATACGGAGTTGTTGGCCGGGCCTGACCAAAAGTCTACTGGAAGTGGTCGCTGAATTTTACCTGCAGTACAACACAGGATTTCAGTTTTTCCCCCATTAAATTGCAATGAGTTCTCTTTCAGCCATTCTGCTGTTCTATGCATACAGTTGTGGAATTTTTCTAAAGCCACTGCTTTGTTGCCCTCAACGGAGAAGACAAGCTGAGTGTCGTCCGCATAGTTTATGACATCAATGCCAAATGATTTAATTAAAATAATAAGTGGTCGAAGATAAAGATTAAACAAAATTGGGCTGATAGCCGAGCCCTGTGGAACCCCATGTTTAACATCTCTATTCTGAGAGGTAAATGGCGACAGGGTCACTGCCTGCTGCCTATTAGAGAGAAAGGAATGCAGCCAGTCCCGAGCCCTACCCGTAACACCCATCTCCACTACTCTCTTAAGCAGGATTCGGTGGTTAACCGTATCGAATGCGGCCGACATGTCAAGCAGCACTAAAAAGGCTGTCTGACCACTGTCGGCCCGCATTCGCAGGTCATCCAAGACTGTCACCAAGGCAGTCTCGGTTCCATGTGCAGGGCGAAATCCAAATTGGACTTCGTCCAGCAACTCATTATCCTCAACAAATTTTGAGAGAGATTTACTCACTACCTTCTCCAAGATCTTAATCGTATACGGTAGCAGGGAGATGGGTCTGTAATTGGAGGGGCATTGGGGATCCAGTGTAGCCTTTTTCAACAGTGGAGAAACCACCCCCTTTTTCCAACAATCCGGTACTACCCCATGTGTGTGCCAGTCAAGCTATGAAGGAGACTATCTCGATGCCAGTCCCACTCAAAGTGTCCTGCTCTGTTCTACATTTTTGCGCTTTCAATAGCTCCTGCGCCTTCAAGTGGACTGAGTAATTCGACGTACATGTATTTCTGGGTTACTACCTACAGTGTGGGCAATCTGTCATCTTCAAAGAGAGCCTTCCTGCCTATACTGTTATGCACATGGTGCTAGGAACAGCACATTGAGTAGTTAAGTATTGGTGATTGCCTCAGGTTGGAGGGTCGCAGTGGGATCGGTTGGCTCAGTTATGTGGAAGCTGTGCTAAGAGCCATCGGGCAGGAGGAGCTGTTTAAAGACCCAGCTTCCTGTAGGAACGTTTCTAAACAGAAACTGATTGATCTATACATGCAGAGGGCTGTTTTTATTTGCAGGGGGAGGATCTGTCACCAACAGGCGCTTATCACTTATGCCTTTGTTCCCCCTAGACCTGTGGGAGAGCATCACTATTTTTATCTCTCACGTATTACTAAGGCTCAACACAGATTTATTCTGGTGCGTTTCCGTCTTAATTTTATCCCTCTGATGCTTGGGTTCCCAGAGAGGAAGTTCAAGCATGCTGACCTCATCCCGTGTCCGTGTGACAATGTCTCACCCCAAACTGATTTACATTTGGTATTGTTTTGCAAATTTTACTACAGGAAAGAGAAGCTTTCATTTCACCCATTTTAAGATATCAAAACTTTAAACAATGCAGGGTGGCACTGTATTTTTTGAAGTCTTTACCTAATCCGTATATTTGTTTTTCAGTAGCATCTTTTTTGTGGGCTTGCATGAGAAAGAGAAAGTCGATGGGCACGCTAACTTGAATCACTGTAAAGGTTACCCAAAATCATGATTTGTAAATTGTTTTATGTTTTTTTTTTAATGGCTTGATATGATGAATTTGTGCTTTTATGATCTTTTTTTTTTTTTAATAGATCGAATAAAGATTTTAAACGTAAAAACCGTAAACGAGTAGTTAAGTATACAGTGACTGCTTGTGGATGCAACCTCTTTGCGTGGTGATGTGTCTTTGTCTACAGTGCCATAACTAACATCTATAGTGCCACAACAAACGTCTACAGTGCCTCTACAAATGTCTACAGTACCTCATAAAGCAAAGTAATCAGTAGCTTCCTACGTATGTGTCTTCAGTACGCAATGAAGTGTTTTTGATAAACAAAGTCTGGCCTATGCGTTGGTTTTGGATGGTGTTCTCTTCTCTACATCCCTCTGTGTCAGCGCAGGATTTGGGAAGCTCAACTTTGGGAAGCTCAACTTAAAAACGCAACTTTTGACAGTTTACTTTGTGGTGTCTGCTCAACTTGATTTATGGCATTTGTAACGGCTGAACGCGACTTGAAATGTCTTGTCTCTCTTCCTGCGTCAAGAGAGGACCGCAATGGTGAGAAATTTACTATTTAAAAAATTGTTTTGAAAAAGTATTTTTCTCTTAACTACTTTGAGGCCAGTACGAAAAAACAGTTATGCTGCAATTTGAAATCAAATTACTGCTCGCGCACCTTACCTTGTCCATGGTGTCCCGTGGAGCAGCTGTGGAATCTCTCACGACGTTTTCGTTGTCAGGCAGTCTCCAACGCTGCCTCTTGAAGCTTTGCTGAGAACAAAGAAGGCTCGGGTCCTAAAACCTCCTGGACTGGACCACTGTAAATACAAGAGAAAAGAGTATGTCCAGAAGGACTAGTTTGCATACTTTAAAAAGAATGCCCTAGACCATCAATTATAGGGTTCTTATTGCTTTATTTAGCTTATTTGAAATTATTTAGAATAGCAAAGCAAATAAATATTTTTTCATGTCTCAAAAAAACGAAAAAATTCAAAGACAAAAAGGACAGGTGAAACAAACTTAGACAATCCCCCGAGCTCTTGTGAGCTCGGGGGATTGTGTATATATAGTGCCTTAAGGAATGTAGTAATAATTTTTTCCTCTTGTGTAGGCAATATTGGTTTGAAGACATAACCCCCGGCCTCTTGGCCTAGGCAGGACAATTAACAACGTCTAGTTAAAAATCTAACGTCCGCTTGGTGCCTTATGTAAAAACTAGGACTGGTGTTGTACTCTCAATGTAAATGTTATTTCACACGATTGTCTAAGTTTGTTTCACCTGTCATTTTTGTCTTTGAATTTTTTCGTTTTTAAGTGGAATATAACACTGTGTATAAATGTGTTTTTGTAAGTGTGGTGTTCTGTAAATGGAAGGTTTCTTTTCTGAGACATGAAAAAATATTTATTTGCTTTGCTATTCTAAATAATTTAAAATAAGCTAAATAAAGCAATAAGAACCCTAGAATTGATGGTCTAGGGCATTCTTTTTAAAGTATGCAAACTAGTCCTTCTGGACATACCCTTTTCTCTTGTCTTGACGCTTTGCAGCAGGAGCGTGACTGGAGCCACCCGGCGTGCGTCTCCTGTGCGTGCCACCATTTTGGAGATGGAAGATGCAAGCATACAATATTGCCTGTTAACGTCCGTGGTGTGTGTTTTCCTGCCAACCACTTTGTTCCATTTCAATAAAGTAGATCGCGAGTTTAATGTCTTCAGCAGCGTCGCGATGTTAGTTTCCTCTTTGATCAACATGGATTTGTTGTACTTCCACAGTCTCATCGAATTGGTCGCTTTGCCCTCCAAAAGGATTTCGCTGTACTGTCCCTCAAGTAAGTGCTTCTACTGTTGGGGTTGGCTCAAGGACTTAGTTTCTAGTACTTGGAACTTTGCCTTCGTTCTCTGCAATCTTTCTGTCATCTTTATTGAGCTTCAAGGAGTCCGTGGAAAAGACGCTTCACAACCTATTCTTCACAGGTTATAAAAGTGAGACCGTGTTCGTCGAGCCAGTGTTTTGGTCAGACTCTGCATTTTTGTTTACATAATGACTTTGACCACGCATGTCATGAGCAATACTTCGTGTTTTGGTGTTTCATGTGTTAGCTTCTACTACTAGTCAACAAGGGACTTTTTATATGCCAGCTGATATTTTTGTATTTGCTAGGTTTACAGTTTAACTTGTATTTTCTTTGAGGCTACCTCGGGGTGCACTAGTGCGGGTGAAATGTCTTTAGTCGTCACAGTTTTACCGTTAACCCTCTTTCTTTTGGGTTATGTGGTGTTTTTCCCTATTTACGTATGTTCGACACAGAGGGCCCGATTCACAGAACTAACTTACGACAAAATCCTAAACTTACTACCATTTTGGTATTCACAGAATGAACTTACTCATTTTGGTATTCACAGAATAAACTTACTCATTTTGGTATTCACAGAAGACACTTACACATTTTGTGTAACTTACACATTTTGTGTAACTTACTCATTTTGTGTAACTTACACATTTTGTGTAACTTACACATTTTGTGTAACTTACACATTTTGGTATTCACAGAAGGCACTTACTCATTGATGAGTAAGTGCCTTCGGTGAATACCAAAATGAGTAAGTTAATTCTGTGAATACCAAAATTGTTGTAAGTTCATTCTGTGAATACCCAAATGTGTAAGTTCATTCTGTGAATACCAAAATTGGTGTAAGTTCATTCTGTGAATACCAAAATTGTTGTAAGTTCATTCTGTGAATACCCAAATGTGTAAGTTCATTCTGTGAATACCCAAATGTGCAAGTTCATTCTGTGAATACCAAAATTGTTGTAAGTTTAGGATTTTGACGTAAGTTAGTTCTGTGAATCAGGCCCAAAACTTCTTTGCTTTCAGTGTTCCTACACTGGTTGCTTTCTGAAGCTCGGGTGAGTAGTCGCTCACCGGTGTTATGTACTGCTTAGTACATCTCTTTATTTCCTTTGTGGGATCATATTTGGGTACTGCTTAGTACATCTCTTTATTTCCTTCGTGGGATCATATTTGTTTTCTAATATTATCTCCAAAATGTGTTGGGTTTGCATTTGTACTGTGCTCTCACTATTCCTTACACAAGGGTTGGTCCTACACGTTGTTTTTTTTTTTTGGTTTCCAATTGGTTTATGGACCCTTGGTATACACCATGTAGGTACACACTATCATGGTACACGCCGTCAAGAGTCCATGCATGCTATAAGTTTCCCTACATGGGAATCGCAGGGGATTTTAGTCCCATCTACTCATTGTACTTTCTTACAAGTCTCACATGTGCACAATTTTATTCTGTCTTCCTCCTGGGAGCTATGCGAGGGTTTTAGTCCTTTTCGCATTACTATATGGGTTCCTACCCATATCTGTTTGGTGACTTCGCTCAACCTCTTTTTGTTTTCACGATGTCAATTTTACAAGGACTATGGTTTCTATGGGTCTTAGTCCCATCTGTTACTGCTGTAATCCTTCATCTTTTAAGGGTTTTCTTTTGGGTTATAGTCCTCATGAACCTCACATATAGTTATGTTTTCATTTTATTGAACTTTTTATTATTAATATGCACTGTTGTCTTTACATTATATTTTGCTATTATGTATTGATGACGGTGTTTGACTTGGGTGAGGATTATCCTTTTACTTTTCCTCATCTTACTAGTTTTCTTTCTTCTTTTCTGTTCCTTTTGTGATGTTTTCTCCTGGTGCCTCGTGTGGATTCTGAGCTTTCCTTGGCTTTTCTGCCGAGTTTTCTTTCCCTGTGTTTTCCACATGCTGCAGTCCTGAGTTTTGTTGGTTCACTTCTCTTCTGCCTTCTTACATTCCTGTTCTGGCCAGTGGGTATGTTTTGGGGCAGTTATTCGTGGTTCTTTTTCTCCTTTTCTCTGGCGATGTTATTTCGTTCTCTTTCTTTTGTGTACAGAAGGGAGGATGGTTCTTATATCTTGGTTTGCCTCTCTTCTTTGCTTCTCTTATCCTTTCCTGTTGCTCTCTTCTTTCAATGGTTTCATGTTTCTTATTTCCTCCGTTTTTTCTTGTCTCTTCATTGTTGTTCTTTTTATATATAGAAGAAAGGGGATACGTTGTATCTTGACTCTGATGTTATTCTAGCCATGCCAATGGAATCTTTGTGTAATGATTTAACATGGAATGTTGGGAGTGAAATACTCACAGTTGGCTGGGCTGAGCAGCATGCTGGCTGCTCCTGGTGGGGTCTCGTTATGGTCTTCTTGTGATCTTACAATTATCCTGAATAAACCTCTCTGAACCACCTCTACCTGTGTGGACCTGATCACTACAGACACCTTCCCCCAATATCATTAGATTGGAGTGGGAATAGTAAATGTCACCTCTTTTAGTGTTCAACACTTTCCCCCAATATGGTTAGACTGGAGTAGGACTAGTAAATGTCATCTCTTTAGCGTCCAGCACCTTCCCCCAATATCTTTAGATTGGAGTGGGAATAGTAAATTTCACTCCTTTAGTGTCCAATATCTTCACCACATTGGTTGATATTGGAGTGGGTATAGTAAATGACTCCCTTATAGTGTCTTACACTTTTTTAAAACTTGCTTATATTGGAGTGTGATTATTTACTTTGACAATTTTAGTCTGCAATCCTTCATTTTAACTGTATATGTATGTGGTAGAAATATTTTGAGTTATTTTATTAGAGATGTTGGTGTTTAGAAATTCAATAAAAAATAGTTGTATGTTTGTAGGCAATAATGTCATTAATTATTTTTTTATAAAATAAATATATGTAACACATTTTTATGATTTTATTTGTGCTTTAAATGTTAATTTATTGTATAATTGACCATTTTTAAACATATATATTTCAACTTAAAAATAAATATTTATATAAAGTTAAGTAAATTAAATGTTTTCATTATTTTTCATTATTAAAAATAAGTAAATTATATTTAATTGCTATTGTATGTTATATATCTTCCACTTTTATTTCCACTTTTTAGGTTTTTTTAACATTTCATACATTGTTTTATATAGATATGCTCAACATAATTTTAACATGTTTCTCTTTTTAAAACACGTTTTCATGTTTTTTATGGTTCGTACATCCTTTGGATTGCTTCGAGGGATCTCTAGTGGATTCATTTTATTTTTGCATTTTTGGGGCTTTTTGGACAATATTTTCCCCACTTTTGGTGGATTACTCTTTTTGACTACGTGGACACAGAAGAAGATCTGCAGTTACAGAACAGTAAGTTTTATTTATTTCGTTTCTTTAGGGTTTGAAATGTGATATTTTATTGATTGTGCAAATAGTATGGGATTGTTGTTTGTAATTGTGTGGTTTATGTGCTGTAATTAATTTAAGTGATGGATTGAGTTAGTTTTTCGTTTCTTGGTTGGTGATGGTCACATTTTTAATTTAAATAACTTATATATAAGTCTATTATCTTAGTCTTCATTAACATTGGAATTGCATTCAATTTATTGACTGTTGTAATAAAATATTATTTATAAAAAAATGATTTGTTATGTTGGTTTAGATTTTGTGATCATTTTTTAGGACTTTGGTAGTTTAATATTTATTTTATAATATGCTTTTGGCTATCATTTCTAAGTAATGTACTCCTTTGTTATTTATGGAGAGTTTGACTTTAAATTGTAGCATGTCATACATTCTTTTGATTTATTTAGTACATTTAGGGGCAATTCAGCATTCCGATTGCTCCATTCATAGTTGTTGACAGCTTTGCTCTTTTTGTAATGCTTCTGTAAATTTATAGAGTGTAGGTTGGGTTCTAACTAGTGTAGTTTGGAAGCAAAAAGAGCAGATGATGGACAGAATGCTGTACAACTGGATCTATCCTGGCTGATGACGGAGTGCTTGTTTCTTGTCCAGGGAGGTCCTGCCCTGGCAGTTCGGGCTGGTCTGTTCCCACGAGGAGGAGGGTCAAGACTGATTTGCATATGGCTGGGTCCAAACAGTGTTGGCATGGTGAGAAAAAGAACAATGGATTTGCCCTGGATTTCTTGACTGGGTGTGAGTGCTTGAAAAGTTTCATCACCCTGTCCATCATCTTGTTATGTTTGCTATGTTCACTCTAAGTGGCCAAGGGTATGCCCAGACGTGGGTCCCTTGCTTGCTATGCCACTGGTTTCAAGCTAGCCTGGCTAATGAGGGGTGATACTCCGAACCCGGTCTGAGGATGCTTTTTTCCAGTCCAGGGAGGACCTGCCCTAGCAGTTCGGGCTAGATTGTTCCCATGAGGAGCAGGGTCAAGACTGATTTGCATATGGGTGGATCCAAACTGTGGTGTCATAGTGAGGAAAAGAATAATGGATTAAACCCAGATCTCTTGACTGTGGGTGAGTGGTTGAAAAGATTCAGCACGCCGTCCATCATCTTGTGTTTGCTACTGTAGATTGGAAGGCATTGTGCCATCCTTCTACTGCGTTGTTTGTTTTGGCTTCCTGTGCCAAGGTGCTGTCATAGACATTCCACCATGGTATTTGGAATTTGGGTTGACATCTGTTTCCCGAGCGATGCAGTTTGCTAGCCCAAGTGTCTTTGAAATAATCCATTAGAGGGCTTAGTTTGACTTCATTTTGTTGGTAGAAAGGGCTTTCTATTAGTAAATTATAATGGGAGGCTACCTGAGTGACAGGGACATAGGTTAGTGCTATCATTGTTTTTTATTTTAAATGTAAATTGGCTGTTGTAGAATATTCTACGATTAGTGCAGATTGTTGAAGGTATCTCCATCTGCTTTTATTGAAATTATAGTTACAGCCTTATAAGGCTTTATGGGACTACATTTTCAAAACGGTTTTAATCATGGCTTGCTCAAAGTCTATGATTATTCTTTTAGGGTAGTAGTTGTTTATTTATGTTTAATGTGGTTTAAGAGGTCATAGTAAGTGCTGCTTTGTGTTTGTGGCAGTAGGGCATATATAAAAGGGGTATTTGTATTATGATATTCACCATGTATTTGACATTGGCTGAGTTTTTGTAAGTTATTTGCTGTAGAGAATATTAGGATTTGTTTCTCATTAGTTAGGTTGTCATGTAAAAGGAAAGGTTCTTTATTACGTGTTATTGTCGAATGTTCAGGTATTTGTATGTCTTGGTCTCATCTAGGGGCAGGAGGGGTATTGCTGGTGGCGTTTTACTTTTGTGCAATTAAACATTTTAAAGTGGGTATAGGTGGAAGTTGGCCTGTTATGTGTTTGGGGCTTTAGACAGTATATCTTAATGGATTTTGGTTATGGGTCCCTGGGAGTTAGCGCTTGCCTCTATTATATCCTGCAATATCTTACTTCTATTTCTGTCACATTGGGGAAGTGGTTGTGCTCCCTTAACTACAACATCATCTTTTCTATTTGCCCTCCCATAACACGCACTAGAATACTACTTGGTACATTTTCAATTTATATTTTCTGTTGATGCACTTTCTTGGCTGTAGGAGTAGCCCATGTGATTTAGTAACTGTTATTTTTTTGCAAAGTTATGTATTTTGCTGCCTCAGTCATTGTATCTGAAAGTAGTGCAAAAGTATAAATATATACTATATTTTAAAGATTGTACTTTTGTTATTTACATGTAAAATTATGCAACTGCTTCTATTTTGTATATGTTCTGCGTCTATGTTTCACATGATTTTGCAACTTTTATGCTGGGGGGTTTTGTAATGCACAGCAAGTGGTTTATTTTTTGTTAAATGTTAATTTGTTGGTATTTAGGTGAGTTTATAGTTGTTTTTATAAATTATATATACTTACTTTCTTATACATTTTTTTCTGATTTGTGGTGGTTGTTTTTGGGCCTCATTACAAGTCTGGCAGTCCACGGGCTGCCAGACTCGCGGGGGCACAGCGGTGGTGGTCTTCTGACCACCCTATTACGGCCAGGATGGTCGGGTAGCCCTGGGACCACCGCAAAAGCCAGGGATCAGAGATCCCTCGTGGTGGCTCAGCTGTCTTGAGGCCACAATATGCTTGATGGGGCCGCTGAGTATGAGTTTCCTCACTGCCACACTTTTCATGGTGGTGCAACTGACATGAAAAGTGTAGTGGTGAGGAAACAAGGGGGGCCCTACATGGTCCCCTTGTTCCTCTGCATCATGGGGTGCATGCAGGGGGAACATGTTGTGCCTCACTGTGTGCATGCACCCCAGTATCTGCACAGCATGGAGTGCAGCAGTCCATGCCGTGAAGGTACTGATTTTGACATTCCCATTGCAGTGCCAATTTAATAGGCACCGCTGTGGGAGCACCAAAGAACCACCAGCAGGGAGGTCCTGCACCGCCAAACTTGTAATGAGGCCCTTTGTCTGGCAGTTGCAGTTTTCTCTTTTATGAAGTGTGTTTTAGTTTAAATATAACTTTTACTTACTTGGTTAGGTAGTCTGGTGAGAGAATCTTGAAGTTTGCTCGTCTTGCAGCGTTTGTAATGTTTGCAGTATTTAGTTGTTTATATTAGTGTTCTTCTATATCTTTGATTTAATTGTCTGATTTTATTGGCAAAAGTTGTTTATATTTTTTATTTCATTGGTTTGTTTAGTTTTAGTTTGAATTTTGCTTTATCAGTTTTGTCCTTCTATGGTAAACACAAATTTAGGATTTTTTTGTAATTTACGATATGCAGATTTTCATATATATATATATATATATATATATATATATATATATATTATCTACTGGCGGTCGCCAGTAGATAGTTATAGTTACAACCTATTATCCATAGGAAATCAGCGACATTCTATTTGAAATAACGTTGGCGCCGGTTGACGAATCTTCGTGAAAGTTTCCAACTTGTTGGGGCACTCCGCTCCGCTCCTACCCTGAAAGTCTCGGGGTGATACGTGAAGCGGGGACCGAGAAAAAAGGGGGGTCCCAAAACGCGTTTTCCCCATTCATTTTTCCATAGGAACCTTTAGTCGCAGCTACAGCCCGAACTGCTGAACGGAATTACACCAAATTTGGCAAAGAGGTAGTCCTTGGTTCAGACTGGTGCCTTTTGCTTAAATGGTGTAAATCCGTTCAGTAGTTCCTGAGAAAATCAAAAGTAAAAGTACATATATATCTATGGGCGCGTTGGATACGCGTACCCTCAGCGCACCCTGCGCGCACCGTCCCGATCACGAGCTGCATGCTAATTGGCTGTCAGCTGGCTGTCAACATTCCGATTCAGGAAGTGTTGGCAGCCATTTTGTCCCTCGGTAGAACCGAGGGACAGAAACAAGTGCGCAAAGCGCAAAGGGGGCAGGGTAGAAACACCCTGACCCCTAGGTCTGCTCAGGGGGTCCCACAAGGACCCCTGGGCAGAAAAAGATTTTTTTTTTTTAAATCGGCGGGATGCGCTTAGGGTGCGCGTATCCCGCCGAGAAAAAAAAGAAACAAGTGTGCAAAACGCACAAAGGGGGCAGGGTAGAAACACCCTAACCCCTAGGCCTGCTCAGGGGGTCCCACAAGGACCCCCTGGGCAAAAAAAGCATTTTTTTAAAAAAAATCGGCAGGATGCGCTCAGGGTGCGCGAATCCTGCCGAAAAAAAAACGAAGCGCGGTCTCCCGCGCTTCGATTGTATTTTGCCCCCGGGTGGCCCAAGTCCCGGGGGCATGCTGGGGGGGGGTTTATTTTATGTATGGGGGGCCTCAAGGGCCCCCAAGCCCCGAGGACCGCCACCCCCGGGGCTTTCTTTTAAAATGGTGCGGGAGGGCTCTGAGCCCTCCCGCAGCCCCGAGGACCACCACCTCCCCGGGGCTTTTTTAAAAAAATTAAACAACCTGTGTGGGGGGCTCCAGCCCCCCACACGCCCGGGACCGCCACCTCCCCGGGGCACTAACAAATTAAAATGGGGGTCCGTTTTGGACCCCCGAAGCCCCGGGGACCACCACCTCCCCGGGGCTGTGCTGATGTAGGGAGGGGGCCGCGCGGCCCCCTCCTGGAGCCCTTGATGGCCCTGGGGACCACCACCCCCAGGGCCGGCTCCTGCAGTGTCCCGGGGTGCCTACCCCGGGACACTGTAGTTTGCTATGGCAGGACAGGAGCCTCGCGGCTCCCGTCCTGCCATAGCAAACTGCTTTGGATATTGGAAGAGAGAGCAGGGAAACCTGCTCTCTCTTCCAATATCCAAAGCGATTGCTTTTCCACATGGGGAGCAGCATGTCAGCTGCTCCCCATGTGGAACAGCAATGCCGGCTCCCAAGGGACGTGGGGAGCCGGCGGGACTGTGGGGGGATTGGGGACCCCCCACAGTCCCCAACGGAGAGGGCCAGCCCCGGGGGATGGGGTCCCCGGGGCAAGTAGTGGCCCGGGAGGGGGCCACGTGGCCCCCTCCCCAAAAAAGAGCAAAAAAAAATTTTTAAAAAAAAGGAAAGGCCGGCCCCGGGGGATGGGGTCCCCGGGGCCTTAAAATGGCCAGAGGAGGGGGGCCACGCTGCCCCCTAAAAAAAAAAAATATAGAGGCCATGCCCCGGGGGATGGGGTCCCCGGGGCCAATACAGGCCAAGGGAAGGGGGCCACGCGGCCCCCTTCCCGTTTTTTTTAAAGGTAATTTTAAAAAGGGGTAAGGCCCTGGGGGATGGGGTCCCCAGGGCCCAAAAAAAGGAAAAAGGAAGGGGGGGCCACACAGCCCCCCTTCAAGGAAATTTTTTTTTTTTTTAAAACGATTGTGCCGCAGGCCCCGCCCCCTTCCTTTACCACTCTGCAAACGCGCCCCTGGCGCGTTTGCAGAGAGAACAATTCCCCTTGAATACTGGGGGTCCCTGGGGGCCAACTAGCCCACCAGGTACCTCCAGTATGCGCCAGGGGGCTGCCTTGCAGAGAGGTGTACAGAGGCCACGCCCCTTTTTACACCTCTCTGCAACGCAGCTCTGTGGCGCTTTTGGAGGTATATGGTCGGCTAGTTGGACTCCGGGGACCCTCAGGATTCAAGGGGACTTAATCCCCCAACTTAAAACGCGCCACGGGGCGCGTTTGCACAGTGGTGAAGGGAGGGGCGGGGCTTCAGGTGACATGTGTGCAAACAGGCCCCGTGGTTCGTTTTAAGATGGGGAATTAAATCCCCTTCAATCCTGAGGGTCCCTGGGGCCAACTAGCCCAACAGGTACATCCAGAAAGCGCCACAGAGCTGCGTTGCAGAGAGGTGTAAAAGGGGTGTGGCCTCTCTACACGTCTCTGCAACGCAGCCCCTGGCGCATATTGGAGGTTCCTGGTGGGCTAGTTGGCCCCTAGGGACCCTCAGGATTCAAGGGGACTTAATCCCCCAACTTAAAACGCGCAACGGGGCGCGTTTGCACAGATGTCACCTGAGGCCCCGCCCCCTCCCTTCACCATTGTGCAAATATTCCTCTAAAATCAGCCGAAATACGAATTCCGATTTACTCACCTGTTATCAGGAGAGACCTCAGTGCTGCATCTTTCAGCCCAGTACTGGTCCTGAAAAGTAATTTTAACCGTACTTACCGGTAACTTGAATTTCCTTCATAGGCTAACATTGACTGGTTTCACTTGGAAATTCTTCTAAGTGTGGAGTTTTGGAACTTTAAAATATTCCTCTAAAATCAGCCGAAATACGAATTCCGATTTACTCACCTGTTATCAGGAGAGACCTCAGTGCTGCATCTTTCAGCCCAGTACTAATCCTCAAAAGTAATTTTAGCCGTACTTACCAGTAACTTGAATTTCCTTGCATAGGATATCATTGCCTGCTTTTTGCTGAAAAAGTTTCTAAGTGTTGATTTTTGGAACTTTAAAATATTCCTCTAAAATCAGCCGAAATACGAATTCCGATTTACTCACCTGTTATCAGGAGAGACCTCAGTGCTGCATCTTTCAGCCCAGTACTGGTCCTGAAAAGTAATTTTAACCGTACTTACCGGTAACTTGAATTTCCTTCATAGGCTAACATTGACTGGTTTCACTTGGAAATTCTTCTAAGTGTGGAGTTTTGGAACTTTAAAATATTCCTCTAAAATCAGCCGAAATACGAATTCCGATTTACTCACCTGTTATCAGGAGAGACCTCAGTGCTGCATCTTTCAGCCCAGTACTAATCCTCAAAAGTAATTTTAGCCGTACTTACCAGTAACTTGAATTTCCTTGCATAGGATATCATTGCCTGCTTTTTGCTGAAAAAGTTTCTAAGTGTTGATTTTTGGAACTTTAAAATATTCCTCTAAAATCAGCCGAAATCCGAATTCTGATTTACTCACCTGTTATCAGGAGAGACCTCAGTGCTGCATCTTTCAGCCAAGTACTGATCCTCAAAATTGATTTTAACCGTACTTACCGGTAACTTGAATTTCCTTCATAGGCTAACATTGACTGGTTTCACTTGGAAATTCTTCTAAGTGTGGAGTTTTGGAACTTTATAATATTCCTCTAAAATCAACCAAAGTACGAATTCCAATTTACTCACCTGTTATCAGGAGAGAACCCAGTGCTGCATCTTTTAGCCCAGCACTGACCCTGAAAAGTAATTTTAACCGTACTTACCAGTAACTTATATTTTCTAACATAGGAATCCATTGTCTGGTTTTCAGCAGAAAACTTTCAAAGTGTCGATTTTCACAAACAACAAATATTCCTTAAAAATCGCCTGTATGACTTAAACGCATTCATTCAACTGTTTACAGGAGATGCACCAGTGCTGGATCCAGGATCCAAAACTGAGTAAGAAAAAGTAACGATAACAGTTTTTACCTGCTAAGTGAATTTCCTTCCATAGGATAACATTGGTGATTCTATGAGAAAAAGTTTCTAAGTGTCAACTTTTAAAGTACAATAATATTCCTTAAAAATCACGACTGTAACCAAAACGCTTTTACTCAACTGTTTACAGGAGATGTGCCAGGACTGAATCTAGGATCCAGTCAGGTGGTTAGAAAAGTAATCCATAAAGTAACTAATTGCATTTAACTAGAAATTCACATTGAGCTGAATGTTGCATTGTGTTTGAAAATGTGTTGCACATTGCAACAACTGTAACTACTGTACTTAAAAGTCTATTGCCTATGTGCAAAGTATTTAAACTAAAGTAATTCATTCTGAGAAAGTATTTTTTGTAATGTAATGTATAATGTAATTACAATGTAATTTAAATAATAAAATATGTAAAAAAAATTGTTTCTAAAAATGTAGTAAATCAGTATTTTAAAAATTTATATAACAATGAATACATTTAAAAATTGTCATTTACAAAACCTTTGAAATTCACTGAAAAAACCGTAGGTTTCAGACATGTTATAGTTACAAATTAGCATTTAAAAAACCTTTGAAATTCACTGAAAAAACCATAGGTTTCAGGGACGTTATAGTTACAAATTAGCATTTAAAAAACCTTTGAAATTCACTGAAAAAACCATAGGTTTTAGGGACAGTTATAGTTAGTTGGACATTGCACTCGTACAAAACCCGTGAAATTCCCCGTTATAGTTAGTCCAGCTAACTATAACTCACGCCCACAATGCACTGCTGATGACGTCACATATTACATCACTCATGACATGGTCAGTGACATCACTGATGACATCACTGATGACATCTCAAATGACATCACTGATGACATCACTGATGACATCATCCATGTGATAATTTCATGCATCTTCTCACACCCTAATATAACCTTTGATACACCCACTCTAAAGTACAGACTGCCAGTCGCAAAACCATAGACACTCCAACACCAATAACTACATACCCACTCACTGATTCTTAGGTCTACACACACACATCCACTCACTCACCCGAACAGTCACTCATATTTACGGTCACTCAGTACAGGACTAACATATGCACTCATACTCCTATATAGACACTCAAACACCGCCACTCATCCATAGAGGTACTCACACACCTAGTCAGTCATGCAAATAATTAAACACACTACCATTTACTCACCTATACAGTTATACACACACCAGCTCACTTACTCATACAAATACTAGCACATTCTTACGCTCTTATACAATCACTGATACAAGCACACACTCATCCATACAGCCACTATCACAATCAGTCACTCTTGCTTATAGCTATTTATATACTCCAACACACATATATACTGCCTTTCACATACGTAGTTACTCACACATGTACCACTGGGACATACATTCACTCACTAACACACTCTTACACACACTTACCCACCCATACAGTCTATCACAGATGCACTCTTGAAACCATCCACCCAGTGAATCACCCACTCACACATCTATGCACAGAGTCGCACACACCCCTCCCACACAAACACTCAGGCACCCATACAGATACTCACACAAGCATTCAATAACTCATATAGACACTCATGTAGCTATTCTCAAACACATGCAGCCACTTACAAAGCAACAGACAGACGGATACAGACATTCACCCAGTTTAGTCACTAACCCATGCATTCAGTAAGATACGTTAAATCACTCACTTATACAGTCAGTCACGCACCTACTAAATCATCCATACAGACACTTACACACCCACTCATTCTTCAATACGTCTTTTCCTATATATATTAAAAATATTTAAACTTTACAGAAACACACAGTCACTGGATGATGTCATCAGTGATGTCATCAGTGATGTCATTTGAGATGTCATCAGTGATGTCATCAGTGATGTCACTGACCATGTCATGAGTGATGTAATATGTGACGTCATCAGCAGTGCATTGCGGGCGTGAGTTATAGTTAGCTGGACTAACTATAACGGGGAATTTCACGGGTTTTGTACGAGTGCAATGTCCAACTAACTATAACTGTCCCTAAAACCTATGGTTTTTCAGTGATATATATATATATATATATATATATATATATATATATATATATATACGGTCCCCAGTAGGTAGGTATAGTTAGGGCATAGTTTCCATAGGAAAAGCATTTTTTGAATTGGGTATAACTTTGGCTTTGTTTGACCAATCTTCATGAATTTTTTTTTTTTTTAAATGTGCAAAGTAGGTTCTGGTTGTCATGGTAAGTGTGGGGGTGATCTGTGCAGTGGGTACCGAGAAATCGGGGTGCGAAAAATGGGTGCGTTTGTAAAGTTACTTCCCATAGGAACGCGTTGTCGAATCCACAGCCGGAACTGCTTGACGGAATTACACCAAATTTGGCAGAAAGGTAGATGTTGTTACGCAGATTGTGCTTTTTGTTATTTGGTGCAAATCCATCCAGTAGTTTTTGAGAAACTTAAGCCAAAATTATAGATATCTGTCTGGCCACGGATATTTCGCAGCGGTTTCGCGATGAATCGCGAATGCGCACACCAACATGAATGCTCTGATTTGCTAGACGCAACCTGAACAGAAAGTTGCAGCCACCATTTTACCGTCTGGGGACGGTTCCCAGGGCTGAATATTTGTGTGAAAGCTAACATAAGGGGCCATGGTTTAGATACTCTGACCCCATGTTTGAGAAATGGGTGTGTTAGTGACAAAAGTTCTGCGTCCAAAATTGATTTTTTTGGTCACGCGCGATATTTGCGACAACAACGCAACTGCCAGAGTACCCCTGTGTGCCGTCGCAGGGTCATCTCGAATATCGCAACTTCGTTGCAAATATTGGTGGAAAAATAAACAAATATATCAGTGAATCCTTAATACGCATTGTTATAGAGATATTGAGATTCTGATAAATGTTTTTATAGAGGTATTTAGATAGTTAGTTATCTACTGTGATAGTTAGAATTAATTATAAATTATATTTTTTTTATATGGTGGTGGCTGTTGAATTCCTGCTTTTGCTTTCTGCTTTCGCGACGTAACTGCAGGGATCGCGATGACCAATGTCATTGAGATCTCTGTCCCCACTGTGAAAATGGAAAATAGGTTTCAGAGATGGTTGTTCTAGAAATAAACTAGAAAAATATGAGTTTGAAGTGTACAGTAAAGGTGGGAATTGTTGCTGGTGCCACTGATGTAGATGGTCCTCCATCTTAACCTCTACTGCCAGTTAGAGATGTTTTCTATGTTAGGTTCTAAGATGATAGAACATGGACGTCATCCCACATGAATATTTTTTGTTCATCACTCTAGAGTAGGTCTTTTCACAGAGTGTGCATTGCACTAGTTTTGGAGAAGTTTTTGATTCCTGTTGAGTTTGGGTAGAAATGGGTAGTTTGATGGGTGTTTTGTAGTTATGTTCTATTCATGAGTCCTGATGTTGAAAATTATTTTTTTAAATTGTTGTTTTTGTTAAATGTGTTGTTAAAGTAAAGTTAAATAATTATGTTACTAAACAGCTAGACTCAAACTTTGTCTAACATATGTTTAAATATCTGTTTTAGATTTTGTAATTTGTATTTGTGACTATTGATTTCATTACTCCAGTAAGTCCCAGAGAGTGAGTTTGCTAAGAGGTCTTCGGAGGCCACGCCCACTTTCTGCACCTCTCTGCAAACAAGTCTTCTGGTACACTACTGGTTGGGGAATGAAGTTCTCTTGGATGCTAAGAGACATTGGGGACCAAGAAGCCCACCTGGTACTTCCTGTAAGTCCTACACAGCAGAATTCCTGAGAGCAGATCAGAGACCCCGCCCCCTTTCCCCACCACTCTGTAAATGTGTTGTTAAAGTAAAGTTAAATAATTATGTTACTAAACAGCTAGACTCAAACTTTCTGTAACATATGTTTAAATATCTGTTTTAGATTTTGTCAATTGTATTTGTGACTATTGATTTCATTGCGACCTCCGGTTTTGCTGTGAAGAAGGAAAATGCATTTTTGATGCAGTTATTTCGACAAATGAATACAAAGGGAAAAGTTAAATTAGTATCTTACTAAATAGCTACACTGAAACTTTATGTAAAATATGTCTATATATGTGTTTATACTTTGTCAAAAACACCCGGTATTCACAGTGTGTCCTTGACAATTGCCCTCATAGAATCACACAGGCACTACCTGTGCAATCATCAAGGATGTCCTTTCTCAACCACTCTACAAATGTGCCTCCTGGCACACTACTAGTTGGGGGATGAAGTCCCCTTGGCTATTGAGGGCCATTGGGGGCCAACTACCCCTCCTGGTACTCCAGTAAGTCCCAGAGAGTGAGTTTGCTAAGAGGTCTTCGGAGGCCATGCCTACTTTCTGCACCTCTCTGCAAACAAGTCTTCTGGCACACTACTGGTTGGGGAATGAAGTTCTCTTTGATGCTAAGAGACATTGGGGACCAAGAAGCCCTCCTGGTACTTTCTGTAAGTCCTACACAGCAGAATTCCTGAGAGCAGATCAGAGACCCCGCCCCCTTTCCCCACCACTCTGTAAATACCGTTGCTGCTCAAAAAACCATAGAAATAAATTGAAAAACCAAAGGTTACAGGGATGCTATAGTTCTGAAATATAATTTTAAAAAAAACCTTAGAAATTCACTGTTGGTCATGACATGGTCATTGACATCACTGATGACATCTCAAATGACATCACTGATGTCATCATTGATGCCACTGACCATGTCATGGGTGATGTAATATGTGAGGTGATAAGCAGTGCATTTTGGGGGCATAAGTTATTGTTAGCTCAGCTATCTATAACTGCTGAATTTCTCTGGTTTTGTATGAGTGAAATGTCAGCCTAAATATAACTTCCCTGTAACTTTGGTTTTTCAGAGAATATATATATCGCACATATAAGAAAGAATGTCCGCACTCTCAGGTTGTGCCGCAGTGGGGTTTAATTACATATGGTAACGCGTTTCGACAGCCGAAGCTGTCTTGATCACACAGTTTGCGTCTCCTGGAGATCCTAGCAGGAGCGTCCTTGTGTGCATATATATATATATATATATATATATTCCACACTCCTTTTCTCCAACGATCCCTTGCCCCTGGAACCAGAAAGGGAACGGACACATCTTTTCTTGTGCAGGTAATTCCTTTATTTTTAGTCGTGCTGTGCCGCCATGGCGCGTTTCGGCCCCTAGAGGCCTTGCTCACATGATAAATATATTTAGGTTGTTGTTTAAATGTTTTTAGCTAATGGTAATTTTTTTGGGGTTGTATCTTCATGATTTTAGGTATATCATTTATTGAGGTGAATGGTAAAGATTTTGTTGATGTGATTTATTTATATTTAATTTAAACATGTAACAGAATGTTCTAGTTTTATTTCCAATAATTGTTTTATGTAAAAAGTGAAGTTTTTATATTAATTAATGGCTATTTAAGTATTTTGTTGATAATATTTGAAGTTCATATTGTGTGAATCAATACTTTTGACATATTACATGTTTATTGAAAGATATTTTTGTTTCCGACATTTCTGTTTTCGATACATGTAAAAATCAATATTTTTGACAACAATATTTGTGTTCTCGATACTTGTGGTTTTGCTAGTTAAGTATAGGAAGTCAATATTTGTGTTATCAATAATTAGTTTCTGATATTTTAGTGTTTCAATATCATATGTATGTATTTATTTATTTATTTATTTCGTTGAAAGGTTTTATAAAGTGCGAACATGACCTCAGAGCGCTGTACAAACAGTATGTTAGATGAACAAGTAAAGGCAGTACATTAACACATGTAGGCAGTCAGGGGAATAGTAACATGAGAATGAAGAAATCAGGCAGGATTAAGTTACAAAACATTCCAAGAGCATCATTGAGCGTTAGAAAAACAGGTGTAACTCATTGACTTCAGGACTATTTTCGCATGTAACTGTTGAGGAGCAACCCTTTGACTTCTTTTTTGAATTTGGCAATCGAGCGGTTGGATTTGATTTCAGGAGGGAAAGCATTCCAAATTCTTAGAGCAAGATCAAAGAAGGCTCGGTTATAAGTTCTTTCCTTGTTGAATTTTTGTGGTTTCAGCAGTAGGTTGTTAGAGCTTCTAAGGGTTCAATTCAAGCTGGATAGTTCAAGTTTTGTTTGCCAGGTAAACTGAGGTGTTGTGATGAAGTGCTTTGTGTTTTAGGGAGGCTATCTTGAGACGAATCCTTGCTTCGAAATTGAGTTGAATTAGGTCTGGTGTGATGTGCTCATGTTTTCTTGAGCCTGTAAGGAGTCTGGCAGCAGAGTTTAAATTAGCTTTTAAAGGGGCCAGTCTAGATTTGGGAAGTCCAGCTAGGGTTGCAATTCAGTAGTGTAAACAGGAGATAACTAGGGATTGGACTGCAAGCTTCATGTCGTCAGGAAGTATGAAGGGTTTGATTTTTCTTAAGATGTTGAGTTGGTGATTAGCACCTCTAGTTGTTGCATTGATGTGGTCTTGCATATTCAGGTGTTTGTCCAGAGTTATGCCTATTTAACTAGTGGAATCCACAACATGTGGAGTGCAACTGAGGGCCGTTAGTTGTTTGAGCCAGTCCTGGATAGGGGAAATGAGGAGGAATTCGTTTTTCATAGTATTTAACAATAAGGTGATTGTGAGTTAACCAGGGTTGTGTTTTCACAAGGGCTGAGTTAAGAATTTTGATGTCAGTGGGTGTAGATATTTTCTTGTACAGTTGGGTATTGATATTGTGTCAGTGATCCATACTGTGGCAATGCCTCAAAAACTGAATAGAGCAGAAAACATATTACTGATGAAAATCATCTAGAAGTGGCTCATTTGAATATACGGCTACGGTTCCATCTCAGTTGACTAAATCCAATGGAGTGTCTTTCTCCTATCCCATTGACTGGCTTGATAGCATAGAATATACCTTAGCCATGAAAGGAAAATCTTTCTCAGTATCCTGGATGGCTTACATCCTCTTAAGAAACTGTGCAATATTTATCTTGTCCAGATAATTTAACTATAAATAAAAATACAATAAATAATATGTACAAATAGAATAAAGTGAGATAATATGCAGCTTTCAGAACATCACACCATAAAAGTGAACAGCTATACACAAACCTAATAAATAATTTGATGCGAGCGAGGACTTATTCTATCATCTCCTTGCATAGGTATCTGTCATCAGTACCAAGGGGCTCATTCTTGCCCTTCAGATCAGGCAGTGGTGAATTCTTTACTTTGCTGCAAGTTTCTGACCATCACTATCGCTCTCTTGTCCAAGAGAAAGGACAACACCTTCTCAAAAATGAGAAACCGCATCTCAATAAAATGTGCCAGAACAACCATATTGTTTGTGATGGCCATTTATATGCCATGGAGATCCCAATAAACCATGAATTACAATCAAGATATGAGGTCCAGAAGTTTGGCAGGCCTGTGTACTATCTTGCCTCAGATGACCTCATTATACCAATACAGTCCAACAATATGTGAGAAGCAGACTTTTACCAGGGTTGGGTACCAATATACCATGGATGCCTCCAATATGCTAAGAGCTACCAGTAACAAGGTAGAGCCATTGTCTTTTCAGGGAGATCATTATTCCAACGTGACACTGGTGTGCTGTAGCTAGGAAGCCAGCCTGACCAGTGTATGAGAAATAGGTGAGGGTGGCCATAAGGGATTTACAAAAAAGCCTACTTCAACTTTGTTTGAGTAACTAAGATCTCCACCGTGGATTCTGGGTGTAGTTGCCGGGAGGAAGGAGTTCTAGGTGTTTCTGCACTAAGCACAGTCATACTAAAGGAATGCACTGGAGTAGGGTGTAGAGTTGTACTTAGAGACAGTTTACAGTGCCTTCATGAACTGCTAAGGGGTACAATTGATGATACAATGTTTGAAGTGCTAGGAAATGGGTGATGTAGGCTAGAGTTCTCCCTATGGAAATCTTTATGTGACCTCCCACCATAATTAATAGTATTGAAGAATGCTGAGGCAATTTTAGGCACTGAAATCAACTATGTGGCACTGTTAACAAACCCATTTATTCTATATTTTTTTGTTTTATTTATATTATTTATCAGATGCAGCAAAATGCATGGTTTTGCCATGATGCAAGCTTGTGACTTGCAGATCACAGCATACTTGTAAATCTTAAAGATATTCTTCTCCCCAGCGGTGCTGTCATCGAGCTGTCCATCACATTTCTCTCTCTTATTTTGATGTAAGCAGTTACCAGTGAGCTGACCTGCCCCACAGCCTCTGGGACACTTTTACCACCTTCCATCAGTGATCTATGGTGGTAATGTATTGTCCCACCAGAACGACAGGGGAGGTCACACTGTGGTGGTGGGCTCGAGTCTAAGGCAGCTGTGGCTGCTCTGCATGTCTATATGTCTGCGGCTGCAAGGCCAAGTCACAATTGGGGAATGAAGGCCAGTGGGACCTGACAACTCCTTTGTGGAATCTGGGCTTAGGGAGATTTGTTGGCATGGGCATTTATTGGGCACAGGCAGGCATAGGAATTGCACACCACATCTACAGGGTCAGGATACCCCACCGTAAGTTATATGAGCCAGTGGGTGGTGTCAAGATAGGTACTGGCAGGCCAAAACCACGGCAGGCTAAGGTTCTCGCGCCCTGATGATTGGGTTTCTTTGACATAATGGATGGATGGGTCAGCAGATCTAAGAAGCTGTCTGACTCACGTGTCAATTTGCAGTTATATACTGTCCTGGTCTTTTTAATCAAGGGTCAGTGCTGAGGTACAGCAAACACTAGCTCAAATTCAGTGTTGAATTTTGAGTAGCTCTCTACACATTCTCTGCATCACAACACCTGCCCTGAAGGGCCAGAGTTTCGGATTAAATTCATATTTTGGAGGACTCTGGCATAAAGCTTTTATTTAGGTTCTATTGCAAGATTGCCACTGCTGCCTTGTGATGTTTTACATGAGGTTCCCTTTCTCCAGTTTCTATATTTCTCCTATGGTAATCCTCATGATACCACAAGTAAAGATTTTACTTTGCTTCAAAAATGTCCACTTCTTCCTTCTACATTTCAGTACTTCCATCTTCCATTTCTCTGTGCACTCCCATTTCTACATTTCCATCTCAAACAATAAATGTTAACAAATCTAGCTGCAAGGTTACCATCATAGCATTACTGCAGTAGTTATTGAAGATATGTATGTTGTCAGAGCTCACGGTAACAGTGGCAGTGGAAAGGTTGTCATGGTGATCTTTTATATATGTTGAGGCAGATGCATTATTTTTATCACAAAGCATCTTGGTGGAGAGAGTTTCTCAGGGCCAAATCTACTAAGTTATTGCATGCTGCTCTCTTCCCAGAGCAAGTGCACAAACACACTGTCTAGTGCAAATGCGTCTGTGTGTTATGTCTAGCAAAGGTTTTGTACTGGAAGGATAGGCCCACATTGTACATGTACTATACAGCACAACAAATTAAATGTATTCAACGTTAAGATAAATAAAAACATTTCTCCTTGTTAGCACCTGCCTCAAGGAGGTGTTATTTGTTCGTCAACGCCCTGTCTACAATTGTTAGCAGTTAGAGCTTTGCAAAAAACCATGGGAGTGCTCATGTACAACCCACAGGACGCCCCTTCATGAAAAATAACCAAAATAGTGGCAAGTGCTACTTACATAGCTTTAGGGCTACTTTCCAGAGCAAAAAAATTGCGCTATAAGTAAATACTTTGGGGCTTATTTACAAGCCCCTTGCGCTGCCTGTACGTCACTTTTTCCCATATTCAAAGTGACGCACCGGCGGCGCAAGGGGCTTGTAAATAAGCCCCATTATTAGCACTTTGTGCTGTTTGCGTCAATGTTTGTGATGATAAATCTGCCCAGGTTTGTTATCTTTAACATCCACGCCTCTCTTTCTGTCTCTGAAAATAGCTATTGGACATTTTCTGATTGTTCCTTGTGTTTCTGTAAACACATAGGAATAGAAATATTTATCATGGCGAAATGCTGTGCAGTAATATTCGGTGTTACCTTTGTTTTACAGAAAGAAAATAAGCTGCCAACTTAGGTGTATTTCGCCAAGGTTCATCAGCGCTTAATCAGTCTTAAAGGTAAGCATGACTGCAAATGCACTTTTGACCGTTTTAAAGACTGATGGCAGAGAAATAGGCTTTGATCACATTAATCAAAACCACAACAATTCATCTTGTATAATTAATGCAGTCAAACCTCCTATACTCTTTGTGGTAGCCACAAGCAAATTACTGACTAAATTAGATAGAAACTCGATTCCGCAATGGTGTTCCTAATGGTTTTTGGTGTGTTTCAGTCTTGACCTAAGCAATTTGCAAAGGCAAACTTCCCATAAGCAATTTGTTTTCCTTGTTTCACAAATGAGTAGGGACGAAGAACATTCTTCATGGCAGCTAGAAGGTTGGGCATTATTTTAAAAAGGTGCACTGTTATATCTTGTTGATTTTCACTGAATAATTCGTTACAAAAACATAGGTTACACATTTACAAACGGATATAAAAAAAAATACATATTTTAAAGATGTGTATATTTATAGATAAGTCTGTACGGATATTTACTGGTATTAAATAAAGTGCCTCTTGCCTATTATCTGAACGCCCTAATTCTAAGTTACATTTCTTGAACTAATCCACCACAACCCAGAAAGTTCACTTTGTAAAATTAGTTTGAGTGTGATCTGATTAATAAGAACAATAACTAAGTAGCAAAATAACTAAATGGCAGAATCAGCTCTCTCTTAAATGATTGCTGCTACTTTAAAGATGTAACTAATTGTGTGACACGATGGTTAAAACATAGGGGCAGACTTTGATTTAGTTTTAATTCTTCACGCTTTTCAAGTATTTTAGATTCTCCTCCAGAAAGGAAGTAATCAGTGTAAATTTCTGTTCAGTCATGTTGTATTACACCATTAAATTACAGAACTCGTTTTTCACTGCTCTGAAGTCGGTGCTAGGAAAGAGCGGCTTCCCCTTCCCTACCTTGTGTGGGTTTTTCGCTGCTCTGAGGCTACTACTTGGCAGGAGCTGCTTTTCCTTTCTTCCACCACCTCGTGTGGGGTTTTCACTGCCCTGAAGTCAGTGCTGGAAAAGAGATCCTTCCCCTTTCTTCCCAGACCTTGTGTTGGTTTTTCACTGCTTTGAAGCCACTGCTTGGAAAGAGCTGCGGATCCTTTCTTACTCTACCTTGTGTGGGTTTGTTGGTGCTCTGAAGCCAGTGCTTGGTGTGTGGGCTTATGTCCCCTGGTTTTGAAAAGAGTGACTTTCCCCTTCTTCCCCTCCTCTTCTGAATCTAGTGACATAAAATTGCACCAGACTGATGGTGAAACACATTCTTCTTGATTTTCCCCATCTCCCTTGGAGCTCCACAGACACCAATAAAAGCAAGTGAAATGGTGAGTATTACCACCATCAACTCACTTCGCATCCATATTTTGGAGCAGTACAAATCGGAAAGGAACAGCAGATCTCTGCTGAGTTTGTCGGAGACAGTTTTTCAACAAACTACTGTGGTTCTTGGTTCTGTAAGACTCTGAGGGAGTAGCTAAGGGACTCGTGCAGGAGGGGACTGGTAGCAGAACACCAGGTAAAATATATTAGTATGATAGGGCGCAGGCCTGCTGAGGAAGAGAATAACGATTACATAGCAACAGATACATAAGGTTCAATTAAAAAAATATTTGCAACCTACTTTTCAGTTTTTCTGAATGTGCATGAGTAAGTCATAATTAAGAAGAAATCTTTGTCAACTGGGCCCCTGGAGTAAGGTTGATTTTGGTGGTTGGGTGGGTGGGTGGGTGGGGTTAACACTTAGGGCCAGATTATGAGTCTGGTGGTCCGAGGACCACCAGACTCGTGGTGGTGCGGCGGTGGCGGTCCAGCCACTGCCGCAATGGGGGGCCACCGCCCTATAAATACTTGCACGGTTGGGCTGCCATGTGACCGCCGCTACCAGGGAAACGCCGTTCCCTGATGGTGGCACATGGTCCTGAGGCTGCAATATGCGGCGGTCCCGCCAAGCATATTACGAGTTTCCTGTACCCCATGGTTTGAATACCGTGGCGTAAAGGAAACAAAGGGGACCATACAAGGCCCCCTTGTGCCTTACGCCATGTGGATGCACACCAGTTCCTGCACGGCATGGACATTACAGTCCATGCCGTGCAGGAACTGTTTTTAGCATTCCCATTGCGGTGCCCATTTTTAGAGGCACCGCTGTGGGAACGCCAAAAACCAGCCCGCCAGACAGGATGAATCTCCTAATATAGCGGGCGGCTCGACCAAGGCTTTGGGGCAGCGGGAGCATGGCGGTGGCATACTGCCTGTTCCCACTGCTCCAAAAGTCGTAATCGCGCCCTTAGAGTATACAGAGTGGCACATTTTGCATGGGCCCTTGTTGGTTGTATAACGGAACAACGAAATCCCTAACCCTGCATGCCTAAACAATGCGGTCTG
Source organism: Calotriton arnoldi (assembly GCA_963921515.1). Taxonomy (NCBI): domain Eukaryota; kingdom Metazoa; phylum Chordata; class Amphibia; order Caudata; family Salamandridae; genus Calotriton; species Calotriton arnoldi. The sequence continues at coordinate 60,558 of CAWUFW010004481.1, read as the reverse complement.
AATAACGGCAGAATCTTAATCACGCATTGCTTTACCACGCATGCCTTTACCCTGAGGTGCAAATACCCCTACCCTCTCCCAACCCCATGCTGTGCCCTCCCCCTTCCCTATTGCCTAAAACCTTGTCCCTTAACCTGACCCTGGCCACCCCTGACCCAGCCCTAAGAACTGCCCCGCCCTCCCCTAAGCCCTAAAAACTACCCCGACTACCCATTCCCCTCCCCTTGCCCTGAGGCCTAATATTCTAACCCCTAATTAAAAACACTACCCTAACACTCCCCAGCCCTAAAAACTACTCTGACCCCCCAGCCCTGAAAACTACCCTGACCCCCCAGCCCTGAAAACTTGCCTCACCCCCAGCCCTGAAAACTAGCCCCACCCCTGAAAACTATCCCAATCTCCCCAGCACTACCTCCAACCTCCAAACCCCAGCCCTGAAGACTAGCCCCAAAGCCCCCAGCCCATAAAACTACCCCGACCCACCCCTAGCCCAGAAAACTACCGACCACCTCAGCTCATAAAACTATCCCCAACCAACCCCCAGCCCACCAAACTACCTCCGAACCACACCCCAGCCCACAAAAGTACCCTGACCCTACCCCCAGCCCCACTTAAAACAATTCAGCCCACAAAACAACCCGACCCCCCAGCCCACAAAAGTACCCTGACTCACCCCCCAGCCCCCTTTACCTCACCGTGGATCTCTCCCTGCTTCCTGCTTCCGTCCGTCCGAAGCTAGACTACCCCCGACCCACCCCAGCCCACAAAACATTCCCGACCCACCCCCAGACCACAAAACATTCTAGACCCACCCCCAGCCCACAAAATAACCCCTGACCCCCACAGCCCACAAAAGTACCCAGACCCCACTTAAAACACCCCGTCCCTTCCCCAGTCCACAAAACAACCCCAGACCCACCCCAAGCCCACAAAAACCCCCCTGATCCCCCATTCCACAAAAATACCACTTACCCCACAGCAGATCTCTCCATGCTTCCTGCTTCCATCCTTCCGCAAGCCCTACCGTGCATTGCTTTAACCACACACATGCGTGGTTAAGGCATATGCATGGTTTAGGCATGCATGGTAGGGCTTGCGGAGTTGGAACACTCGTGGTTTAGACCACGGTGTTCCGAATGTTCCCCGCCCTTGTTAATAAAACCAGATTCTATGTGCAAACCTTGGGATACGTTTTAGTAGTGACCTATTCCCTCTGCCAAATCATTAAAGGTTATCATCGATCAGATCTCTAAAATTCCCCAAAACACCTCACTCTCTCTTTACCTTGTTAGAAAACTCACACTATCCATTCTTCACTCATCCTTTGGAACAGCTGTTCACATACTCGTTGTCTCATGGTGACAATGCAACAGTAGGTGTAACCTAACGGTGGTCCATGTGCTTCTCAAAGGGATCACAGACACAATATTGAAGTAAACAATATGATTTGACACAATTATCATGCAAAAATATTGTTTACCTAAACATCGTCTCCTTATACTCATAATAGATAGTACATAAATATCGGAAAAAATTAGCTGATGCTAATATCATCAAACAATTGACAAAAATATCAATTGTTTAACATAAAGAGTTTAAAGAAGTAAATGTTAAATATTTTAATACATAAAAGCAATATAATGTAAATTAAATTTATTCCACTAATATTTAATACTATAAATATGTATCTGCTTACATAAACACACAAACACATATTATACGTATATGTATGTTATATATATATATATATTCACTGAAAAAACCATAGGTTTCAGGGACGTTATAGTTACAAATTAGCATTTAAAAACCTTTGAAATTCACTGAAAAAACCATAGGTTTTAGGGACAGTTATAGTTAGTTGGACATTGCACTCGTACAAAACCCGTGAAATTCCCCGTTATAGTTAGTCCAGCTAACTATAACTCGCGCCCGCAATGCACTGCTGATGACGTCACATATTACATCACTCATGACATGGTCAGTGACATCACTGATGACATCACTGATGACATCTCAAATGACATCACTGATGACATCATCCAGTGACTGTGTGTTTCTGTAAAGTTGAAATATTTTTAATATATATAGGAAAAGACGTATTGAAGAATGAGTGGGTGTGTAAGTGTCTGTATGGATGATTTAGTAGGTGCGTGACTGACTCTATAAGTGAGTGATTTAACGTATCTTACTGAATGCATGGGTTAGTGACTAAACTGGGTGAATGTCTGTATCCGTCTGTCTGTTGCTGTGTAAGTGGCTGCATGGGTTTGTGAATAGCTACATGAGTGTCTATATGAGTTATTGATTGGTTGTCTGAGTATCTGTATGGGTGCCTGAGTGTTTGTGTGGGTGGGGTGTGTGCGACTCTGTGCATAGATGTGTGAGTGGGTGATTCACTGGGTGGATGGTTTCAAGAGTGCATCTGTGATAGACTGTATGGGTGGGTAAGTGTGTGTAAGAGTGTGTTAGTGAGTGAATGTATGTCCCAGTGGTACATGTGTGAGTAACTACATATGTGAAAGCCAGTATATATGTGTGTTGGAGTATATAAATAGCTATAAGCGAGAGTGAGTGATTGTGATAGTGGCTGTATGGATGAGTGTGTGCTTGTATCAGTGATTGTATAAGAGCGTAACAATGTGCTAGTATTTGTATGATTAAGTGAGCTGGTGTGTGTATAACTGTATAGGTGAGTAAATGGCAGTGTGTTTAATTATTTGCATGACTGACTAGGTGTGTGAGTACCTCTATGGATGAGTGGCGGTGTTTGAGTGTCTATATAGGAGTAAGAGTGCATATGATAGTCCTGTACTGAGTGACCATAAGTATGAGTGACTGTACGGGTGAGTGAGTGGATGTGTGTGTGTAGACCTAAGAATCAGTGAGTGGGTATGTAGTTATTGGTGTTGGAGTGTCTATAGTTTTGCGAATGGCAGTCTGTAATTTAGATTGGGTGTATCAAAGGTTATATTAGGGTGTGAGGAGCTGCATCAGATTATCACGTGGATGATGTCATCAGTGATGTCATTTGAGATGTCATCAGTGATGTCATCAGTGATGTCACTGACCATGTCATGAGTGATGTAATATGTGACGTCATCAGCAGTGCATTGCGGGGCGCGAGTTATAGTTAGCTGGACTAACTATAACGGGGGAATTTCACGGGTTTTGTACGAGTGCAATGTCCAACTAACTATAACTGTCCCTAAAACCTATGGTTTTTTCAGTGAATTTCAAAGGTTTTTTAAATGCTAATTTGTAACTATAACGTCCCTGAAACCTATGGTTTTTTCAGTGAATTTCAAAGGTTTTTTAAATGCTAATTTGTAACTATAACATGTCTGAAACCTACGGTTTTTCAGTGAATTTCAAAGTTTTTGTAAATGACAATTTTTAAATGTATTAATTGTTATATACATTTTTTTCATACTGATTTACTACATTTTTAGAAACAATTTTTTTTTACATATTTTATTTTTTAAATTACATTGTAATTACATTATACATTACATTACAAAAAATACTTTCTCAGAATGAATTACTTTAGTTTAAATACTTTGCACATAGGCAATAGACTTTTAAGTACAGTAGTTACAGTTGTTGCAATGGGCAACACATTTTCAAACACAATGCAACATTCAGCTCAATGTGAATTTCTAGTTAAATGCAATTACTTACTTTATGGATTACTTTTCTAACCACAGGACTGGATCCTAGATTCAGTCCTAGGACATCTCCTGTAAACAGTTGAGTAAAAGCGTTTTGGTTACAGTCGTGATTTTTAAGGAATATTATTGTACTTTAAAAGTTGACACTTAGAAACTTTTTCTCATAGAATCACCAATGTTATCCTATGGAAGGAAATTCACTTAGAAGGTAAAAACTGTTATCGTTACTTTTTCTTACTCAGTGTTGGATCCTGGATCCAGCACTGGTGCATCTCCTGTAAACAGTTGAAAGAATGCGTTTAAGTCATACAGGCGATTTTTTAGGAATATTTGTAGTTTGTGAAAATCGACACTTTGAAACTTTTCTGCTGAAAACCAGACAATGGATTCCTATGGAAGAAAATATAAGTTACTGGTAAGTACGGTTAAAATTACTTTTCAGGGTCAGTGCTGGGCTAAAAGATGCAGCACTGGGTTCTCTCCTGATAACAGGTGAGTAAATTGGAATTCGTACTTTGGTTGATTTTAGAGGAATATTATAAAGTTCCAAAACTCCACACTTAGAAGAATTTCCAAGTGAAACCAGTCAATGTTAGCCTATGAAGGAAATTCAAGTTACCGGTAAGTATGGTTAAAATTACTTTTCAGGACCAGTACTGGGCTGAAAGATGCAGCACTGAGGTCTCTCCTGATAACAGGTGAGTAAATCAGAATTCGGATTTCGGCTGATTTTAGAGGAATATTTGTATGTTTCAAAAATCAACACTTAGAAACTTTTTCAGCAAAAAGCAGGCAATGATATCCTATGGAAGGAAATTCAAGTTACTGGTAAGTACGGTTAAAATTACTTTTCAGGATCAGTACTGGGCTGAAAGATGCAGCACTGAGGTCTCTCCTGATAACAGGTGAGTAAATTGGAATTCGTACTTTGGTTGATTTTAGAGGAATATTATAAAGTTCCAAAACTCCACACTTAGAAGAATTTCCAAGTGAAACCAGTCAATGTTAGCCTATGAAGGAAATTCAAGTTACCGGTAAGTACGGTTAAAATTACTTTTCAGGACCAGTACTGGGCTGAAAGATGCAGCACTGAGGTCTCTCCTGATAACAGGTGAGTAAATCAGAATTCGGATTTCGGCTGATTTTAGAGGAATATTTGTATGTTTCAAAAATCAACACTTAGAAACTTTTTCAGCAAAAAGCAGGCAATGATATCCTATGGAAGGAAATTCAAGTTACTGGTAAGTACGGTTAAAATTACTTTTGAGGATCAGTACTGGGCTGAAAGATGCAGCACTGAGGTCTCTCCTGATAACAGGTGAGTAAATCGAATTCGTATTTCGGCTGATTTTAGAGGAATATTTTAAAGTTCCAAAACTCCACACTTAGAAGAATTTCCAAGTGAAACCAGTCAATGTTAGCCTATGGAAGGAAATTCAAGTTACCGGTGAAATACGGTTAAAATTACTTTTCAGGACCAGTACTGGGCTGAAAGATGCAGCACTGAGGTCTCTCCTTATAACAGGTGAGTAAATCGGAATTCGTATTTCGGCTGATTTTAGAGGAATATTTGTATGTTTCAAAAATCAACACTTAGAAACTTTTCAGCAAAAAGCAGGCAATGATATCTATGGAAGGAAATTCAAGTTACTGGTAAGTACGGTTAAAATTACTTTTCAGGACCAGTACTGGGCTGAAAGATGCAGCACTGGGGTCTCTCCTTATAACAGGTGAGTAAATCGGAATTCGTATTTCGGATGATTTTAGAAGAATATTTGCACAATGGTGAAGGGAGGGGCGGGGCCTGAGGTGACATCTGTGCAAACGCGCCCCGTGGCGCGTTTTAAGTTGGGGATTAAGTCCCCTTGAATCCTGAGGGTCCCTAGGGGCCAACTAGCCCAACAGGTACATCCAGAAAGCGCCACAGAGCTGCGTTGCAGAGAGGTGTAAAGGGGTGTGGCCTCTCTACACGTCTCTGCAACGCAGCCCCTGGCGCATATTGGAGGTTCCTGGTGGGCTAGTTAGCCTAGAGACCTCAGGATTCAAGGGACTTAATCCCCAACTTAAAGCGGCACGGCGGCGCGTTTGCACAGATGTCACCTGAGGCCCCGCCCTCCCTTCACCATTGTGCAAATATTCCTCTAAAATCGGCCGAAATACGATTCCGATTTACTCACCTGTTATCAGGAGAGACCTCAGTGCTGCATCTTTCAGCCCAGTACTGGTCCTGAAAAGTAATTTTAACCGTACTTACCGGTAACTTGAATTTCCTTCATAGGCTAACATTGACTGGTTTCACTTGGAAATTCTTCTAAGTGTGGAGTTTTGGAACTTTAAAATATTCCTCTAAAATCAGCCGAAATACGAATTCGATTTACTCACCTGTTATCAGGAGAGACCTCAGTGCTGCATCTTTCAGCCCAGTACTAATCCTCAAAAGTAATTTTAGCCGTACTTACCAGTAACTTGAATTTCCTTGCATAGGATATCATTGCCTGCTTTTGCTGAAAAGTTTCTAAGTGTTGATTTTTGGAACTTTAAAATATTCCTCTAAAATCAGCCGAAATACGAATTCCGATTTACTCACCTGTTATCAGGAGAGACCTCAGTGCTGCATCTTTCAGCCCAGTACTGGTCCTGAAAAGTAATTTTAACCGTACTTACCGGTAACTTGAATTTCCTTCATAGGCTAACATTGACTGGTTTCACTTGGAAATTCTTCTAAGTGTGGAGTTTTGGAACTTTAAAATATTCCTCTAAAATCAGCCGAAATACGAATTCCGATTTACTCACCTGTTATCAGGAGAGACCTCAGTGCTGCATCTTTCAGCCCAGTACTAATCCTCAAAAGTAATTTTAGCCGTACTTACCAGTAACTTGAATTTCCTTGCATAGGATATCATTGCCTGCTTTTGCTGAAAAAGTTTCTAAGTGTTGATTTTTGGAACTTTAAAATATTCCTCTAAAATCAGCCGAAATCGAATTCTGATTTACTCACCTGTTATCAGGAGAGACCTCAGTGCTGCATCTTTCAGCCAAGTACTGATCCTCAAAATTGATTTTAACCGTACTTACCGGTAACTTGAATTTCCTTCATAGGCTAACATTGACTGGTTTCACTTGGAAATTCTTCTAAGTGTGGAGTTTTGGAACTTTATAATATTCCTCTAAAATCAACCAAAGTACGAATTCCAATTTACTCACCTGTTATCAGGAGAGAACCCAGTGCTGCATCTTTAGCCCAGCACTGACCCTGAAAAGTAATTTTAACCGTACTTACCAGTAACTTATATTTTCTAACATAGGAATCCATTGTCTGGTTTTCAGCAGAAAACTTTCAAAGTGTCGATTTTCACAAACAACAAATATTCCTTAAAAATCGCCTGTATGACTTAAACGCATTCATTCAACTGTTTACAGGAGATGCACCAGTGCTGGATCCAGGATCCAAAACTGAGTAAGAAAAAGTAACGATAACAGTTTTTACCTGCTAAGTGAATTTCCTTCCATAGGATAACATTGGTGATTCTATGAGAAAAAGTTTCTAAGTGTCAACTTTTAAAGTACAATAATATTCCTTAAAAATCACGACTGTAACCAAAACGCATTTACTCAACTGTTTACAGGAGATGTGCCAGGACTGAATCTAGGATCCAGTCAGGTGGTTAGAAAAGTAATCCATAAAGTAACTAATTGCATTTAACTGGAAATTCACATTGAGCTGAATGTTGCATTGTGTTTGAAAATGTGTTGCACATTGCAACAACTGTAACTACTGTACTTAAAAGTCTATTGCCTATGTGCAAAGTATTTAAACTAAAGTTGGGGGATTAAGTCCCCTTGAATCCTGAGGGTCCCCGGAGTCCAACTAGCCCACCATATACCTCCAAAAAGCGCCACAGAGCTGCGTTGCAGAGAGGTGTAAAGGGGCGTGTCCTCTGTACACCTCTCTGCAAGGCAGCCCCTGGCGCATACTGGAGGTTCCTGGTGGGCTAGTTGGCCCCAGGGACCCCCAGTATTCAAGGGGAATTCGTTCCCCTCTGCAAACGCGCCAGGGGCGCGTTTGCAGAGTGGTGAAGGAAGGGGGCGGAGACTGCGGGCCCGATCAGTTTTTTTTTTTATTTTATTTTTTTTGTCCCCTGAAGGGAGGCTGTGTGGCCCCCTTCCTTTTTCCTGTTTATGGGCCCTGGGGACCCCATCCCCCAGGGCCTTACCCCTTTTTTAATTTAAAAAAAAAAAAAACGGGAAGGGGGCCGCGTGGCCCCCTTCCCTGGGCCTGTATTGGCCCCGGGGACCCCATCCCCGGGGCCTGGCCTCTATTTTTATTTTTATTCTTTAGAGGGGGCTGCGTGGCCCCCTCCTCTAGCCATTTACGGCCCGGGGACCCCATCCCCGGGGCCGGCCATACCCTTTTTTATTTTTTTAAATTTTTTTAAACTTTGGGGAGGAGGCCGCGTGGCCCCCTCCCGGAGCCACTACTGCCCCGGGGACCCCATCCCCCGGGGCTGGCCCTCTCCGTTGGGGACTGTGGGGGTCCCCAATCCCCCACAGTCCCGCCGGCTCCCCGCGTCCCTTGGGAGCCGGCATTGCTTTTCAACATGGGGAGCTGCTAAGATGCAGCTCCCCATGTGAAAAGCAATGTGCTGGATATTGGAAGAGAGAGCAGGTTTCCCTGCTCTCTCTTCCAATATCCAAGCAGTTTGCTATGGCAGGACGGGAGCCGCGAGGCTCCGTCCCTGCCATAGCAAACTACAGTGTCCCGAGGGTAGGCACCCGGGACACTGCAGGAGCCGGCCCTGGGGGTGGTGGTCCCCAGGGCCATCAAGGGCTCCAGGAGGGGGCCGCGCGGCCCCCTCCCATTCAGGTCACAGCCCCGGGGAGGTGGTGGTCCCCGGGGCTCTGGGGGTCCGTAACAGACCCCCATATTTAAATGTTTAGTGCCCCGGGAGGTGGCGGCCCCGGGCGTGTGAGGGGCTGGAGCCCCCACACAGGATTTTGAATTATAAAAAAAAAGCCCGGGGAGGTGGTGGTCCCCGGGGCTGCGGGAGGGCTCAGAGCCCTCCCGCACCATTAAAAAAGCCCCGGGGGTGGCGGTCCCCGGGGCTTGAAGGCCCTTGAGGCCCCCACACATCAAATTAACCCCCCACCATGCCCCCGGGACTTGGGCCACCCGAGGCAAAATACAGTCGAGCGCGGAAGACCGCGCTTCGATTTCTCGGCAGGATTCACGCACCCTGAGCGCATCCTGCTGATTTTTTAAAAACATTTTTTTTTTTTTTAGCCCAGGGGTCCTTGTGGGACCCCTGAGCAAACCTAGGGGGTCAGGGTGTTTCTACCCTGCCCCCTTTGTGCGCTTTGCGCACTTGTTTCTGTCCCTCGGTTCTACCGAGGGACAAAATGGCTGCCAACATTTCCTGAATCGGAATGTTGACAGCCAGCTGACAGCCAATTAACATGCAGCTCGTGATCGGGAGGGTACGCGGACCCTACTCGGCCATAGATATCACTATCTTTTTACTTTTGATTTTCTCAGCAACTACTGAAGCGGATTTACACCATTTAACAAAAGGGTTCTTTCTGAACCAAGAACTACCTCTTTGCCAAATTTGGTGTAATTCCGTTCAGCAGTTCGAGCTGTAACCGTGTCTAAAGTTTCCTATGGAAAATTGCATGGGGAAACGCGTTTTGGGACCCCCTTTTTCTCGGCCCCCGCTTGACGAATCCCCCGAGACTTTCAGGGTAGGAGCGGACCGGAGCGGGCCACAAAGTTTGAAAATTTTGCGAAGATACGTCAACCGGCAAGAGAGTTATTTCAAATAGAATGTCGCGGATTTCCTATGGATAATAGGTTGTAACTATAACTATCTACTGGCGACCACCAGTAGATAATATATATATATATATATATATATATATATATATATATATATATATATATATATATATATATATATATATATATATATATAACATACATACACAATAAACCATAAAAATTATAAACATTTGCTGTAGAGCAATTCTAACAAATAATGTAGATAATAAATAAAATATTCCTAATGTAAAAATCCCAAAAACTAATTTACAAAAATCTATATACATTAAAATAAATGTAAAAATAAAAACAAATAATAGAAATTTTAAAAACATTAAACAACTAATGCCATAAAATCTATTCAACCAATATTAGGAAAACTATTAGAGTCTAAGAATGTTAAATATACTATTCACTCTCTAGGTTATGAACTGTAGGGAAAGCGTTGGATTTCATAGGGGTTAGATTTACTATTCCTACTCCAGTCACAACAATAATAGGGAAAATGTTGGACTCAGGGGCCGATTCCGATCTCGGCCGGTAGGGCTCCGAATCGGATTCGGCTAACCGGATCCGATTCGGAGCCCTATTTTCCGACCGATTCGATGCGCACGTCCGGGTGAGCGAGTACGATGCGGAGTCGCCGACCGACTTCGTCCGGGCGTCCCGACCGCTCCGACCGACTCGTTCCCGGGTCGAACCGCACCGACCGACTCGCTCGGACTCGACTTGCACCGCGCAATGGAGACGTTCCCCGGCCGGGTAAGTACGATGCGCGCCGCGAGCAGTCCGACCGAGCCGCGCACTCCGGCCTTGTCCGCCCTTGTCCGCCTCGCACCCATTGAGTCAATGGGAGCCCGCGTACGCGTTGTACGACCGGCTCCCATTGACTTCAATGGGAGTTCGACCGACTCGAGTCCGATGGCATACGTGCGCATCGTACTCGTTCGGTCGGGCTGCCAGAGTCCGATTCGGTCGGAAATCTCTCCGAGTCCGGCTCGGTCGGAGAGATTTCCGGCCCGAATCGGAATCGGCCCCTAAGTCTAAGCAACAGTAAGGAAAGCATTGGATTTTGGAGGGGTAAAATTTGCTATTCCTACTCCACTCTCTGCAACAGTAGAGAAAGCATTGGTTTTCCAAAGGGTGAAATTTACTATTACCACTCCAAACAGCGCCACAGTAGAGATAGTGTTGAACTGTGACGCCATTATAAGACTTTAATTATACTATTCTTACCGCAGTCTAAACAAGAGTAGGGAAAATACTTTGCTTCAAACACATTACATATATGAGTAACCCCATGAATGTAGAAAAAGTAATAGGCTCTTAAAAAAATACAATTAATGTAATATATATATGTATATATATATATATATATATATATATATATATATATATATATATTTATATACATATATTTTAAAAACTAAAAACATCAATCAATGTATATAAGTACTATTGAAAAATAATTGTCAATTAATAAATAATTCTTATTCAATTAATAATTAATTAACTTCCTACCCTGTACCCACAATAATACTACAAAATGCTATTTCATAATTTACATATTTAAAATAAATTAAATAATGATTTACAATTAATAATTAATTGTTAATTAATTATTACTTAATTAACTTTCACCCTATACCCCTCAAACCCAACATTCCACAACTAAAATGTAACATAAATAAATGCGTATAGCACAATTCACATAATTCAAAATCAATTAAATAATGAATAAACAATTAATAATTAATTGTTAATTAAGTATTACTTAATTAACTTCCCACCCTATACCCCTAGATACCCAGCTGCCCACACCTAAAACATAACAAAAAAATATTTAATACACTATTTACTTATTATAAACAAAATAATTATTAATAAAATATTAATTCATTGTTAATTAATAATTTCTAAATTCAATTTCCACACTAAACCCATAAAAAACGAGCAACGAACACCTCAAAAATGAATAAAATAAGTCAGTATTACACAAATGCACTAATAAAATCACAAAATTTATGAAAAATTATTAATTAATAAATAATTCATTGTTGCTTCATTAACTTCCCACCCTGTCCCCCTACAAACCCAACAAACCCCTACAGCACTATAAATTACTATTAATAATTACATAAAAAATCCTCAATCACTTAAAATTACAAACAATATTTTAACAAATAATAACAATTACACAACCATAAAAGTCACCCCTAGTGTGGGCCCTGGACAGCCCAGAGCGCAGGGTACATTGTATTTAAAAAGTAGGACATGTACTTTTGGATTTTAAATGTACTGATAGTGAAAAGGTCAAATTCATTTTTCATTATAGCAAGGCCTACCTCCCCACAGGATAACATTGGCGTTACCTTAATGCATTTAAAAGCTGCAACTTCCAAATGGGAACAGGTAAACAGTTCATACGTGATGTCTTTGGAATTGAAATCAAAAATCCTCTTTTATGGTGAAGTCTGATTTTTTATTACAGTTTTGAAAATACATCTTTTAGTTACCTGCAGCCTGTCTCTGGGTCACATGACTGGGTGCAGTTGCTAGTTTGACTTTGTGTATTCCTCCTAGACAGCCACACTCAAAGGAGAGCTTAGGTGTACCTGGATGGGCCATCGTTGGCAGTATGGGAGGGTGGATTTAGGGACAGCCCCACTTTCACCTAAATAGGTTGTGTCCTTCACCCTCTGCAAAGTGCTACAGCTTTAATAAATCTAGTGATACAATTCTTTATGTGATATTTCAAGTATTTTTAAATGTAGTCTTGAAGATATATTGTTAAAATAAGCCAGTTCTTCACTCACAGTTTCAAATTAAAGCAACAAAGGACTCTCAATTTTGCCTTTAATGGTAAGATGAGAATAGAAAATCCAAGAATCTGCAGATGCAAGTTTTTACTATCAGCTGGATAAACCTATGAATTCAGAGTACAACTTATAAGTTAATGTATGTGGATAAGAAGCCAACACACAATATCTGAAGACATTTTACTCAAGTGCGCACCCATCAGGTGACACAAGTTGACCTTCTTCCAAGTGTGATAATGGGAAGAGAAATTAATCACCATCTAGACGTTGTGTGCAGAAAGATTATGATAATTGTTCTGATTTTCAACTCTGTGAGTCCCAATGTGATATAGTATTCTCTACCTGTCATGCTAATAATATCACATTAAGCTTAACAGCTGCGCATTATATGTTATTTGAAGTGCGGCAAGGATTCTGCCGAAGAAAGGCTCAATTTAGTGTCCTGTAAATGGCCATGCCAACCTTATAATTTAAGTAGGACAATGTTCAACGAATTAATTACAGCTTAGGTGGTAACATTATGATCTATAAATAGAAACATTCATGTGCTTCACAAATAGCTATCTTTGATTTCTAACACAATTTTCACAATTTAAATTTAATATCAACCATTAAAAGAGATTTCTTTATGTCAGGTAATTCAAACCTGTGTCAAATCTTTGCAGTGTGCTGCATCAAATCTTTGCAGTGTGTAAAATAAAAGATGTCCAAATTTTCCTATACAACTGAAATGCTAAAAGAGTAGAGACTATTTGGCCAAAACTGGTTCAGCATGGCATGTTAAGATTTTCGCCCGATGGTATGTCAGCATAACAGGAACAAAACTATTGTCCTAAATACATATAAATAGGGCAATGTTTTTGTCCTAGTTTTATATATATACATATATATTATAGTTAGGAAATAGAATTTAAAAAAACCTTAGATATTCACTGTAAAAACAAAGGTTACAGGGACGTTAAAGTTAGGTTCAGATTTCACACGCACAAAACCAGAGAAATTCAGCAGTTAGCAGTTAACTATAACTCACGCCCCCACAATGCACTACTTATGACCTCACATATTACATCACTCATGACATGGTCAGTGACATCACGGATGACATCACTGACGACATCTCAAATAACATCACTGATGACATCCTCCACAGAATCTCTGACGTACCCACTCACATCCAAATATAACCTTTCATACACCCACTCCAACTTCCATGCTAGCATTCTCAAAACCATTGAAACACCTATACCCATACTGACACACCCACTCTCTTATTCATAGGACTACTTTTTGCCTTTTGTAGTAAATTTTAAAGTAAACTTCAACCAAAGTGTAAAAGTACATACAGTGTCTCAATACTATAAATCCGAAAACACAACATAAGAGCTATTTCTGTTTCTCTCTACCACTGTGTCACTGGTAGATTTAGTGTTTCAGTACTTTTCTACTTAGATGTGCCCGATTTATATTTAGAAATGCTGCATATAAAAATCTGTACATTAATCTGTATCACAGCATATGGCACTCTAATTCTTCCGAGTACATGCAAACAGTGTGCGACAGGTTACATATATCATTTACCAGATGGTTCTACAAGAGTACATTTTCCTCACTAAAACTTGTAAATATATGTGTTTGTGGTTGAGTACAACAATACTCCCTGGATGATTGGATGAGTGCATAGATAGTGCCTACGTAATTCCCTCAGAATATAAGTAGTGCCTGTATGATTCCCTGAGTATGTATGAATTATATTGGTGGTCCCATATCTACAAAGCTAGTGCCTGTGTATTCACATAACTATATTGCTACTACCTGGGTGATTGGATGAACGCGTGGGTGTTGCCTGTGTAGTTCAATGAGTACATAATTAGTGCCTATGTGAGCGGAAGACTGCATGTGTAGTGCCTGGGTAATTGAATATGTCTAGATATCACATTTGATATATAATTGCATACATGGCTCTATAAGAGTATACATTGCTCTGCTACTCAGCGTCCAAATAATATTTTACTTTCAGCGTGCAGTCTTGATAAAGTTATGCCGTCAAACATTTGGCGAATCAGTTTGAATTCGGCTATGACACTGACCCTGGATGGTGTGTGATTTATCTCACTTGACAACATAAGTGTCGATTCGCCAAATGTTTGACGGCGTAACTTAGCGAGACTGCACGCTGGAACTAAATCATACTGCAGGCAATAATTGCTTTGATTCATTATTATCCAATTTTATTCACTTTCATGCTGACATCATCCAACGAAATATATCTTAAAAAAAAAAAACACCTCCATTTTAACTGCTTTTCCTTTGGAAAACAACATCACTCAGCTCCAGCCTTCTCCTGACTACTCTTGCTCTTTCACTTAAAAATGCTTATAGTCCGGATTGTGGGCCACAACTATATCTATTGGGCTAAAGAGGCTGCAAAAAAGAGAGGCATTGACAGGGACTTGGGTTTGCCAAATGTGCAGATTACTTGGTTTGGCCAGAGAGGATTAAAGATTCATCAGTTGCTGGCTTTGGTTAAATCCATTGTGGATTCCCAAGCTCCTCACCTCAGGATTGTCCAGTGTGGTGGCAATGACTTAGGCACATTGACTGGGGTAGGGCTGGTGAAAGAAACCTTTGCAAAACTGATGTCACCTTTCCCTCACACTGCCTTGGTGTACTCTAATATATACCAAAGATAGAAATGGAAGTGGTCAAATCAATTCTGTCCACAGACTGACAAAGCCAAGAAACATTTTCATAAAACTCTTTCTGCATTCCTCAGAGACCATCGCATGGGCTGTATCTATAACAACAATCTGCGTTTTGACATGCATGGAATTTATAGAAATAATGGAGTGCACTTTACAGATGAAGGCAACAGGGTGTTTCTAAGTAATCTGAAACTCTGCATCCAGTCTTATGTGTAGCAGCCATATTAACACAACCAATGCAACGGCTCTTGTCAGAGCCACCCTAGTGCCCACAATATTGTGAAGTTTTTTTCTAAAGTTTTTTTATAGTATTTGACAATCTTCACGGTGTCACGAAAATGGAACACAAAAGCAAACATTCAACACATCCAAAAATAGTATGTTAAAAAATCCATTCTGAACATTGCACTACACATATTACAATGTACATACTTCTTTCAAAGCATGTTTAAACTCCTATTTTTGTACTAAGTTTCTTTAAAAAACATCTTTCAGACCTATTTTCCGTTTCTGCGGTTATTCGGAGCAACGCGATGTCGCCGTTAACTGTGACGATTGCGCCGTTTCCATAAAGTGAAAACACATATATGCACACATATTATAGTATTTTACACACTAGGGGTTTATTACTGTACACTTCAAACTCATGTTTTTCTAGTGTATTTCTAGAACAACCATCTCTAAAACCTATTTTCTGTTTTTGCGGGGAGGCCGGAGATCGTAATGACGTTGGTCATCGCGATCCCTGTGGTTACATTGCGAAAGTTGATATATTTTTTTATATTCCCACCAAGCTTCGCAATGACTTCATGATGGTCGCGACATTCCCGCGACGGTACTTGGGGGCCGTGCTGAATGTCGTGGCATCGTCGCGAATATCACGCGCAATCAATTTTTTTTATTTATGACACATAACTTATGTCACTTACACCCCCATTTCTCAAACATAGGGTCGGAGTACCTCTACTCTGACCCCTTATGTTAGCCTTCTTCAGAAATTGTAAGCCCCGGGAACTGTTCCCGAGCAATAAAATGGTGGCAGCAACTTTTTGTTCAGGTTCCGTCCAGCCAATCAGATCATTCCCGCTGGCGCGTGCATTCGTGAATAATCACGAAATCATTGCGAACTATCCGCAACCAGAGATATCACTATAATTTTCAGCTTAAATTTTGCAAAAACTACCAAACAGATTTACACCAAATAGGCAAAAGATACTTCCTTGAACCAACATCTACCTCCCTGCCAAATTTGGTGTAAGTCCGTTCAGTGGTTCGGGCTGTAAGTGTGGCTAAAGGTTCCTATGGGCATTAACATTACAAACGCACCCTTAATTTGTGCCCCAAATTCCCAGTCCCCACTGCACAGATCACCCCCAAACTTTCCATGACAACCACTACCTACTTCACACTTTTTTGGGAAAATTTCATAAAGATTGGTCAAACGACGCCAAAGTCATAGGCAAGTCAAAAAATGCTTTTCCTATGGAAACTAGATCCTAACTATAACTATCTACTGGTGACCGCCAGAAGGTATATATATATATATATATATATATATATATATATATATATATATATATATATATATATATATATATATATATATATATATATATACATATATATATTCACTGAAAAAACCATAGGTTACAGGGACGTTATAGATAGGTGGACATTTCACTCGTACAAAACCAGAGAAATTCCACCGTTATAGTTAGTTCAGCTAACTATAACTCGCGCCCGCAATGCACTGCTGATGATGTCACATATTACATCTTTTATGACATGGTCAGTGACATCACTGATGACATCACTCATGACATCTCAAATGACATCACTGATGACATCATCCAGTGACTGTGTGTTTCTATAAAGTTTAAATATGTTTTATATATATGCCATGGTGTATTGAAGAATGAGTGGGTATATAAGTGTCTGGATGGAGGATTTAGTAGGTGCGTGACTGACTGTATAAGTGAGTGATTAAATGTGTCTTACTGAATGCATGGGTTAGTGACTGATACAGACATTCACACAGTTTAGTTTGTCACTTGGTGTGTAAGCGGTTGCATGGGTTGGTGAGTAGCTAAATGAGGGTCTATATGGGTTATTGATTGGTTGTCTGAGTATCTGTATGGGTGCCTGAGTGTCTGTGTGTTGTGACTCTGTGCATAGATGTGTGAGTGGGTGATTCACTGGGTGTATGGGTTCAAGAGTGCATCTGTGAAGGGCTGTATGGGTGGGTGAGTGTGTGAATGGGTGTGTTGGTGAGTGAATGGATGCCTCAGTGGTACATGTGTGAGTAACTGCATATGTGAAAGGCAGTATAAGTGAGTATTGGAGTATATAAATGACTATATGTGAGAGTGAGTGATTGTGAGAGTGACTGTATGGATGAGTGTGTGCTTGTATTAGTTATTGTATAAGAGTGTAAGTATGTATTAGTATATGTTTGAATAAGGGAGGTGGAGTGTGTATAACTGTATAGGTGAGTAAATGGGAGGGTGATTGATTCTTTGCATGACTGACTAGGTGTGTGAGTAACTCTATGGATGAGTGGTGGTGTGTGAGTGTCTGTATAGATATGTGAGTGCATATGATAGTGCTGTATTGATGGATGACTGCATGTATCAGTGACTGTATGGGTGAATGAGTGGATGTGTGTGTAGACCTAGGAATTAGTGAGTGGGTATGTACTAACTGGTATTGGTATATCTATGGTTTCGAAAATGGTAGTCTGTATTTTAGAGTGGGTGTATCAAAGGTTATATTAGGGTATGAGGAGGTGCATCAGATTATCACGTGGATGATGTCATCAGTGATGTCATTTGAGATGTCTGGCTGCATCCCCACTGATGTGGGTTATGTCCCCAGGGCACTGGTGTGATGTCCTCCATTGAGGTTAATCCATTCAATCTCCAAATGTACATAAAATCAAAAGAAATGTTTCTCTTGATTTGATTTATTTGTTTCTTTAATGTCGTTCATTCTCAAATAAATTCATTTGTGTGAGTAGTTTAAGCACTACATATCCCAACATGCATTTCGCTGATCCCAATGCATTTCGGCCTGTCAGGCCTTCATCTGGGGACGATCTGAAAATGATAATAAGAGCCATCGCTCAATATACTGGAAAAAAACCACCTGTAGGAACTACTTGTTACACATATTATGGCGTAAACAATAATATGTATAATTACTTCGTTGTCATAACATAATGTGACCAGAAACATCAGGCAATTAAGTGATATAATGTGCTCCACCAACCAAAAGGAAAAATGTATTGAAAGCGTATCTAACGCGTGAGGAGTTTTTAAAAAAAAGACTGTACTAACGTGTGCTCAAAGTAACTGGAGAGACCGTGTCTCGCTATTCATTTGTTAGTGAGCTTATCTGTAACACCGTGTTTAAACAAGCTCAAGTGTGCTATGCTCTTTAGAAAGTGTGCTGTTGAAAGTTTGCTCTTCTACTTACTAGTGGGTTTGTGTAACCGCGTCTCGAGTTTCCGGTAGCGTATGGCGTCCCGTCAGCTGGTGCGTTCTATGTGTTTACACGTGAATCCGTTTTAACCAAAAATGGATGACGGACTTTTCCATGCTCCTCCCAATAGGGAATGGGCATAAAGAAGAGACTATTTACACTTCTTGGACAGTTCTAAAGCTATGTATGTTTTGTGAAGAACATGGAAGAGAAGGTGTTTGTGCACGTGTAAAAAATGAGAATATTAGTATGATAAATCAGTGAATGCTACAGGTCGCGTTCGACTGGTACGTTCTACATGTTGCTCGTGACTCCCTATGGATATTAAAGGTGATCAAAAATGGATAACGGACGGGCATAAAAGAAAAGACTATTTACATTTCGTGAACTCTGAGCCTGATCAAGATATATACATGGGAAAGAAAGTGTTCATGCATATAAAATTGAAATGTTGATATGATTTAGGAAACATTACAGGAAACCTTAAATCGTTAAATCAGAGACTGCTAGTTCAACAAGTGTCAACATATGTGGTTCAGTCATTGTTTGTATAAACATTGTTAATTTACAAATAACATTGGAACTCCATCCGGTCGTTTAACCCGTTGGGTTTGAGTGAGTTCAGAAATCGTATCCAATAATTTTCACGTTGCAAGAGGTAGATATGATTGTCTCTGCCTTCGATCTTTTCAATTATTTCCAAGACACAAAATTTTAATTGCCAGATATTATGTTTTGCTTCAATAAAGTGATTTGCTACTGTTGACTTCAGTTGTTTCGTTCTTATATTACTTTTATGTTCATTTACTCGAATCTTAAGTTTCCTTTCTGTTTGGCCAACGTATACCTTCCCACAGGGACATTTCAGTAGGTAAATGATGTTTGCTGAATCACATGTAGCGTTCACTTTTAATTTGATGTTGTGATCTTTCATAGGGTGTGGTATGTTTGAACCTGTAATAACATTATTGCAATTGTTGCAGTTCTAGCATGGGGCCGTTCCTTTATATATTCTTGGAGTGGGCCGATTTTTAGATTGTTTGATTATTTCTCCCACGTTCTTTCCTCGTGTATATGCAAAAATGGGCTCTTGATCAAATATATGATTAAAATCCGGTTCCAATGTCAATTTTGACCAGTGTTTCTTAATGATCTTCTTGTATGTACAACTCAATGTAGAAAATTTGGACACTACGGTTGTGCGATCTTGTGCTGGTCTATCTTTCCATATCAGTGACTCTTCCCTCGATATTAATTGGCAACGATCTTTTGCTTGTTGCAATATTTCATCCGGATATGCCCTTTTTCTAAATCGTTGTAGCATCTCTTCTGTTCGTTCCGTTCTTATCATGGGATCCGATACGATCCTCTTTACTCTCAACAGTTGTGTGAAGGGCAAATGTTGTTTTAATGCGGGTTGGTGAAAGCTTCCATAATGCAAGGTGTTGTTTCTATCGGTTTCTTTTCTAAACAGGTCTGTAGCAAAACCTGTATTTTTTTTGATGATTCTCACATCTAAATATGTTATTGACTGTGCCTGCACCTCATGAGTAAACTGTATTCTGCCATCAATTTGATTTAATTTGTAGAGTTCATTTTCAAGCTCCGTTGCTGAACCATTCCAAAGGATGAAGATATCATCTATAAATCTCAGAAACATTTTCGTATGCTTTTTCCATGTAGGTGTTGACAAAATATGTTCTTCCTCAAACTGATTCATAAAAATGTTAGCATACGAGGGGGCTGCACAATTGCCCATAGAAGTTCCGGTCTTTTGTAAGTACCACTCATCTTTCCATTTGAAATAGCTGTGCATGAGTGTAAATTGTAACAGCTCCAGTAGGAATATTTTTAGCTCCTCATCATAGTCAGTGTGTAACAAAGCTTGTTCAATTGCATCGATTCCCAGTTGGTGTGGTATAGAGGTGTATAAAGACTTCACGTCAACTGTACACATGAGTATGTTCTCGTCCCTGGCTATAGTTACTTGGTTGATTTTGTTTAAAAAATCAGTTGTATCTTTTATAAAGGTTCTCATTTTGGTCACTGTGGGTTGTAAATAGCGGTCCAATAATTTTCCTGCCGGCTCATGTATGCTTCCTCTAGTGGAAACTATGGGGCGGAAGGGCGGATTAACTGGGTCTTTGTGAATTTTTGGTACCATATATATTACTGGACTTTTGGGATTAGTTGGTATTAGGAATCCTTTGGTTTTCTCATTGATTGTACCTTGTTCAAAGACTCTTTGTACGATAGTTTTTAAAACCTCCACAAATTGGTCTGTGGGATTCGTGTGTAATTTCATATATGTGTGTTGGTCCGATAGGTGTTCCTCCACTTGATCATTATAATGACTAGTATTTAATACCACCAGTGCTCCACCTTTGCCTTTTGGCATGTTATGATTGGATTTTGGGCTATGGATCTTAAGATCCCATACTCTTTTTGAGTAAGGTTGTTTCATTTAGGTGTTGGCTTAAAATCCAGTTTAAGTAGATCCTGTTTAACGAGTGATTCTTACATGTCCAGGCTTTTATGGCTTATTGGAGCCATGAATGTGCTTCTTGTTTTTAAGCCCATCAACTGGTCCCTTTCTCTGTTTTTTGGTTCATGAGGATATTGTCAAAGAAATGTCGAAGTCTCAATTTCCTCATTAGTTTAAAAAAACTAACTTCCAATTCCAATGAGTTTGTATGGCTAGTGGGAACGAATGATGTTCCCTTTTGTAAAGTCTTTATTTCCAGTTCGGAGAAGTGGTAATCGAAAATGTGGGGGTGAGTGTCTGAAAAGTTTCAGCGCTCCGTCCATCATCTCCTTGTGTTTGCTTTGTTGCCCTAGGTTGGCAGGGTATGCCCAGACGTGGGTCCCTTGCTCACTTTGCCACTGGATTCAAGCTAGCCTGGCTGATGAGGGCTGTTAGCCCGAAACCGGTCCCAAGATGCTTGTTTCTGGTCCAGGGAAGACATGGCTTGGCAGTTCGGGCTGGACTGTTCCCATGAGGCACAGGGTCAAGACTGATTTGCATATAGCTGTGTCTGAACTGGGGTGGCAAAGTGAGCTAAAGAACAATGATGGATTCAACCCAGATCTGTGACTGGGGGTGAGTGTCTGAAAAGTTTCAGCGCTCCGTCCATCATCTCCTTGTGTTTGCTTTGTTCGCCCTAGGTTGGCAGGGTATGCCCAGACGTGGGTCCCTTGCTCACTTTGCCACTGGATTCAAGCTAGCCTGGCTGATGAGGGCTGTTAGCCCGAAACCGGTCCCAGGATGCTTGTTTCCGGTCCAGGGAAGACATGGCTTGGCAGTTCGGGCTGGACTGTTCCCATGATAAACAGGGTCAAGACTGATTTGCATATAGCTGTGTCTGAACTGGGGTGGCAAAGTGAGCTAAAGAACAATGATGGATTCAACCCAGATCTGTCCAAATATCAAGGACCCCCTGCAATAACTCTAGAACTCCTAGGGCAGGGCAATGTTATAATTGTATGCAAAAACCCTAGGCAGTCATGCGGTTCAATTACATTAACAACTCATCAAAACACATAACAATACATATAAGGAACTCAGTGCAACTACAATGTAGCTCTATTAAAAGGTATAGATTTTATTTGATTATTTTTTTCAAAAATTATATATATAAAAGTTATAATAATTCCAACATATCTTTTGTGGAATATAAATCTCAGTTGAGAAGATCTACTGTATAGCCACCTCTTTATTATATATATCTGTATGACTTTATTATAGATTGTTTTATGGTATCGTTTTCAAATCAATTGTAATAACTGATATTGAAGTTTGGTATTTTTTATGAATTTCGATTTATATTCCACAAAAGATATGTTGGAATTATTATAACTTTTATATATATAATTTTTGAAAAAATAATCAAATAAAATCTATACCTTTTAATAGAGCTACATTGTAGTTGCACTGAGTTCCTTATATGTATTGTTATGTGTTTTGATGAGTTGTTAATGTAATTGAACCGCATGACTGCCTAGGGTTTTTGCATACAATTTCAACCCAGATCTGTGACTGGGGGTGAGTGTCTGAAAAGTTTCAGCGCTCCATCCATCATCTCCTTGTGTTTGCTTTAATCGGAAATGTTTATCACTAGATTATCTATTGCGTCCCTTTCTTGGATTTGTCTTTCTTGGCCATGATGGTTCGTGTCTGAGGATGTTCCTTCTCTTTTTCTTTCTCTTTTTCTTTTACTCCGCCTGGGTCGTCTCTGTCGGCGGAGCCTAATTCTAAAAAAGAACCTCCTGTTGTAGAGGGTTGCTGCAAGGTGGTGATTGATGTTGATGTTGATGGCTCTGATGTCTGTTTGGATCGGTTGGAGATATCACTCCCGGTTGAGGAGGTGTCTGTGTTTTGGGTGTATGGTTTAGTTTGTCTTCGCCTGCCATATATTTCTGCCCATGTATAGACTTCCCCTAGTTTGTAGCCTATGGTATCACAGCGAAATTTTCGAACTTTTCTTTCATTTACTTCCTGGGTGTGTTTCGCTAGTTGTTCATTGATATCTTTTAACACTTTTGTCCAATCGTCGGCTGACATAGAATCACTAAGTTCTGATTTGATGGTGGATATTTCTTTAGACAGTTCCTCCAGAATGTTTGATAACTCCTCTATTATTAGCAGGATTAAATCTAAGGAGCATTTATTAAGTATGGCGAACCAACGATGTTTGAATTTTTGCACATTCTAACACAATGATGGCTTTAAAGGTATTCTCAATCCTCGCGGGATTCTTTGTACTCTGTGATATTTAATCATGGTGCTTGCATGCAGTCTCTGATTTATTTCCTTTTTGGACAAATATAATAATTGTCGGATGTTTTGTTCCTTTGTGCGATTGGATGTGAATTCTGTGGTTTCTTCCTGTATAAGTGCGAATATTCTTGTGGCTTCATCTTGTGCAAAAGCAAAAGTCTCCGCTCTCAAGTCTGTTAGATTTGATATTTCCTCGTATTCCATGGTTTGTTGAGGTGTGCCATGTACTCTGTTCAGACTAAGAACATATACAATTGGTGCTAGTGCGTGCACAACCTGTGTTGATTCTCCTAATGTAATTAAGGTGTCCCGTGCCTCCTGGGCACGGGACACCTTTTAATTACCTTAGGCTTAGAGTTCACGAAATGTAAATAGTCTTTTCTTTATGCCCGTCCGTTATCCGTTTTTGATCACCTTTAATATCCATAGGGAGTCACGAGCAACCCGTAGAACGTACCAGTCGAACGCGACCTGTAGCATTCACTGATTTATCATACTAATATTCTCATTTTTCACACGTGCACAAACACCTTCTCTTCCATGTTCTTCACAAAACATACATAGCTTTAGAACTGTCCAAGAAGTGTAAATAGTCTCTTCTTTATGCCCATTCCCTATTGGGAGGAGCATGGAAAAGTCCGTCATCCATTTTTGGTTCAAACGGATTCACGTGTAAACACATAGAACGCACCAGCTGACGGGACGCCATACGCAACCGGAAACTCGAGACGCGGTTACACAAACCCACTAGTAAGTAGAAGAGCGAACTTTCAACAGCGTACTTTCTAAAGAGCATAGCACACTTGAGCTTGTTTAAACACGGTGTTACAGATAAGCTCACTAACAAATGAATAGTGAGACACGGTCTCTTCAGTTACTTTGAGCACACGTTAGTACAGTCTTTTTTAAAAAACTCCTCACGCGTTAGATATGCTTTCAATACATTTTTCCTTTTGGCTGGTGGAGCACGTTATATCACTTAATTGCCTGATGTTTCCGGTCACATTATGTTATGACAACGAAGTAAAATTACATATTATTGTTTACGCCATAATATTTGTAACTAGTAGTTCCTACAGGTGGTTTTTTTCCAGTATATTGAGCGATGGCTCTTATTATCATTTTCAGATCGTCCCCAGATGAAGGCCTGACAGGCCGAAATGCATTGGGATCAGCGAAATGCATGTTGGGATATGTAGTGCTTAAACTACTCACACAAATGAATTTATTTGAGAATGAACGACATTAAAGAAAGAAATAAATCAAATCAAGAGAAACATTTCTTGTGATTTTATGTACATTTGGAGATTGAATGGATTAACCTCATATAGAGGACATCACACCAGTGCCCTGGGGACATACCCCACATCAGTGGGGATGCAGCCAATTTTCTATTTTGATTCACTCGGGTTCAGGGAGTGATTCCCAGGAGGCAAGAGACATCTTCATTACATTAGGAGAATCGACACAGGTTGTGCACGCACTAGCACCAATTGTCATTTGAGATGTCATCAGTGATGTCACTGACCATGTCATGAATGATGTAATATGTGACGTCATCAGCAGTGCATTGCGGCGGCGCGAGTTATAGTTAGCTGAACTAACTATAACTGTGGAATTTCTCTGGTTTTGTACGAGTGAAATGTCCACCTAACTATAACGTCCCTGTAACCTATGGTTTTTCAGTGAATTTCTAGGGTTTTTTAAATGCTAATTTCTAACTATAACGTGCCTGAAACCTGTGGTTTTTTCAGTGAATTTCAAAGGTTTTTTAAATGCTAATTTCTAACTATAACGTCCCTATTAAATCCCCTTGAATCCTGAGGGTCCCTGGGGGCCAACTAGCCCACAAGGTACCTCCAGTAAGTGCCACAGAGCTGCGTTACAGAGAGGTGTTCCGAGGCCACGCCTCTTTTTACACCACGCTGCAAACGCGGCTTCTGGCGCACTGCTGCTCGGAGGATGAAGTCCACTTGTGTCCTGAGGTCTTCAGGCCACAAGAGGACCTCATCGCCCCACCAGCAGTGCACCAGAAGCCGCGTTTGCAGAGTGGTGTAAAAAGGGGCGTGGTCTCGGACCACCTCTCAGCAACACAGCTCTGTGGCGCTTACTGGAGGTACTTGGTGGGCTAGTTGGCCCCCAGGGACCCTCAGGATTGAAGGGGACTAAATCCCCCAATTTAAAACACTCCAGGGGCGCCTTTGCACACTTGTTGTTTCAGGCCCCGCCCCCTCGCTGCACCACTGTGCAAACGCGCCCCCTGGCACGTTGTAAATTGGGGGATTAAGTCCCCTTCATTCCTGAGGGTCCCTGGGGGCCAACTAGCCCACCAGGTACCTCCAGTAAGCCCCACAGAGCTGCGTTGCAAAGAGGTGTGAAAAGAGGTGTGGCCTCGAACCACCTCTCTGCAACGCAGCTCTGTGGCGCTTACTGGAGGTACCTGGTGGGCTAGTTGGCCCCCAGGGACCCTCAGGATTGAATGGGACTTAATCCCCCAACTTAAAACGCGCCATGGGTGCGTTTGCACACTTGTCACATCAGGCCCCGCCACCTCCCTTCACCACTGTGCAAACGGGCCCCCCTCCCTATGAGTGCAAAGCCCCGGGGAGGTGGTGGTCCCCGGGGCTCGGGGGTCCGTAACGGACCCCCGCATTCGCATATTTAGTGCCCCAGGGAGGTGGTGGTCCCCGGGGCATGTGGAGGGGCTCGAGCCCCCCACACAGGTAATTTAAAATAAAAATAGAGCCCCGGGAGGTGGCAGTCCCCGGGGCTGCAGGGGGCTGCGTGCCCCCGCATTTTTGTTGCAAAGCCCCAAGGAGATGGCGGTCCCCGGGGCGTGTGGGGGGGCTCGAGCCCCCCCCACACATGTTTTTTTTATATAAAACATGAGAGCCCCGGGGAGGTGGTGATCCCTGGGGCTCCGGGGGGGCTGCGTGCCCCCACAAATAATGAAAAAAGCCCTGGGGAGGTGGCGGTCCCCGGGGCTGCGGGGGCCCCCACGGACCCCGCTATACAATTTGGCATTGCCCCCGGGACCTGGCCCACCCGGGGGCTTAAAACTAACGAAGCACGGGAGATCGCGCTTCTTTTTTAAAAATTTTCTCTGCCGAATTCGCGACCCCAGCGCGAATTCGGCCGATTATTATTTTTTTTAAATGCTTTTTTTGGCCCTGGGGGTCCTTGTGGGACCCCCTGAGCAGGCCTAGGGGGTCAGTGTGTTTCTACCCTGCCCCCTTGTCTTGTTTTTCAACCTCTTTTTCACTGTTTTCTTGGGACTCGGTAGAACCGAGTCACAAGATGGCTGCCAACACTTCCTGGTTTGGAGTGTTGGCAGCCAATCAGAATTGAGCTCGTGCTCGGGTGGGTTCGCGAACCCTCCTCGGTGCTCAGACATCGAAACCTTTTCTTTTTTAAATTTCTCAGGAACTACTGAATGGATTTACACAATTTAAAAAAATGGTCTCTTTCTGAACCAAGGGCTACCTTTTTGCCAAATTTGGTGTAATTCCGTTCAGCAGTTCGGGCTTTAGCCTGTTCCAATTTTTCCTATGGAAATTAACATGGGGAAAACGCGTTTTGGGACACCCCTTTTTTCTCGGCTCACGCTTGACAAATCACCACGAAGCCTTCAAGACAGGAGCTGACCTGAGCGGGCCATTAGTTTTGAAAATTTCGCAAAGATTCGTCAAACGACACCAAAGATATTGGCAAAAGAAAAAAGGCTTTTTGAATAGAAACGAGATCCTAACTATAACTACCTACTGGCGACCACCAGTAGGTAATATATATATATATATATATATATATCTCCGTTGTGGGAGTCTCTGACCCTAGCAGGGCAGCTTCAGTGACGTATGGGAACGGAGCATCCCGAAAAAGCATCCGCAACAACAAAATGCATTGAAGCACCAGATCACAGAAAGAGCTCTTTATTCAATATTTTTGCTGGCAACCTGCTCTCTTACTCTGACATGTTTCGGCTGCTACAATCAGCCTTTTTAACAGGTGAGCAGTTCAGTCATCAAGGGTGATCACGTGCTTTTAAAGTAATAATGCATAAGTGGCTCAGTAGTCTCTTTGATCATATGAGTCCTACAATGCACTTTAAAGTAATTTAAAAAATAAGTCAGAACTACAGTGCAAATTGCCATTTTATGAAATGTGTCCTTACTGTGCACTTATCCTGGATATTGAAAGAGACAGTAAATACTCCTCCTTCATCCCTTTCCTGCCGCCGTTTCCAAATGGCTCGGGTAAGTCCCATTGCAGCAAGCAGGTCATGCTCCCCAATTCAAACTGCATACCAACTCTCCGTTGAGGAAGCCTCTGACCCTAGCAGGGCAGCTTCAGTGGAGTACGGGAATGGAGCGTCCCAAAAAAGCATCTGCAACAACAAAATGCACTGAAACACCAGTTCCAGAAAGGGCGCTATATTCAATATTTTTGCTGGCAACCTGCTCTCTTACTCCGATGCGTTTTGGCTGCTACAATCAGCCTTTTTCACAGGTGAGTAGTTACGACATCAAGGGTGATCACGTGCTTTTAAAGTAATGTTTAAGTGGCTCAGTAGTCTCTTTGATCATATAAGTCATATATGTTAGATGTTAGATATGTTAGATGTATAGTATACAGGGCAATATTTTTGTTGTTGTTATTTTTAACATGTCACCGGAGTAAATCTGGAGTTACAACCGGGATAAACTTTATTGAGAATATAAACTTCCAAAGTGGAAGTATGTTTTCACAGTACAAAAAATACATAGCCCCAACATGCAGCAATTATTCATCCTGCATTTGGGCTAAATTCAATATTTTCCCTGCCCTTATTTATCAAGTCAAGCATGGTGGATACAGATAGGGAAAATGACTGTTCATTGTCCCACCCTCAATGTATGTATCTGCACATGTTATTGTATAGTACAAACCTAACTAAAAAACAGAGGAGCACTGTGCAGAGTCAAAGCCAAGAACATAGGTCATGTGAGGTAGTGGGCTTGAGGACTGTTATTGCATCATGTTGTAGTGCCCCTTCAGCTCTTTCCTGAAGTGCAGCAGGTTTGTGTCCATCCTGCTGAATAGGTGGTGTTTTTCCAGATTGTGGCTGCAAGATAATGTTCTTGGCAAAAAACAGGAATTCTATTTACGGAGTAGAGATTCAGGTAAGTGCTGGACATACCAATCTGAATGACATTATTTGAGGCATTGGCTCTCTGGAGCAGAGAATACTTTCAAGTAGAGTTGTGCATCATCAGCATATTAGTGACTTTTGTTGCGGTTGTCACTGAGTTGAGCTCCAAGGAGCTCCTCGTAGATCTTGAATATGTCGTGTGAAAGGAGAGAACCAGAGGGAGGAGATAGGGTTCTTCTGGTGACCACATGAATTAACTGGTGTTGGTTGGATAAGTAGAAGGAGAAGTATTGTCACTTCCTGTGGGGATGGATGATGGAGAATGAAGTCCATTTCCCTGGCTTCTTCTTTTAAAGATGTTTTTCACAGGAAATGAGTGATGTCACTTGTAGAAGATGTGGATGCTGGTAAATGCATTGATACACTACCTGAGGAGAGTGATAGTGGAAAATAAAGTCTATATGTCTGGCCTCTGGATTTGGCAAGAAACTAGTGATGTCATATCCTGAAGAGGTAAATGTTGGGACATATATTGATGTCACTTCCTGCAGAAGTGCAAGTATGTCACTTCTTGTGGAAAGGTATGATGGATAATGAGGCACACTTGTCTGACTACTGTTTTAGGTGGTTATGGTGGGGAAACCCATAATGTCACTTCATGAACAGGTAGAAGGTAGGTGAGACAACCATCTTAGTGACCTGGTGGCCCCTTGGTGGATGGTCCACCATGACAGGGTTTTACGCTGCTGTAACTAGCTGAGGATCTTCCGATGTAATTGTACTTCTCCCCCCAACTTTAAACAGAGTGAAAGAACTGCAAGTTTAACAGGACTAGAACATCACTGTTTTAAAGAAGTGCTTTTAGTTTGGCAAACTCTAAAAGAGTTTCAAGATGAACTAACCTTGCTATCCAGAGCCAAAGAGAGCAATGCAAGCTTACACATTTCTCCGAACTCACTGAAGACTTTAAGTATCACGTTGGCATTGACTTTTGCATCTAACCTCTGATAATATATAAGGTACACTTGTTGACACACTTGATTTACACCTCTCTATTCTGGTATGAAACTCAATATTTTTCTGAACTGAAATTTAAATAGAGTTGTTATAACTGTGAACAAACACTGGGAGTTATTGTTAATTGCTTGCTAAAGAGAGCTAACTTCAATATCACATGACAACATTCTGTGGGTCTGATTATGTTCGGTGTAACTGGTATATAACTGCAACTTGAAAAAGTGTTCAATAGTATCACATGGTTGACCTATATAACAAGCAATCACAAACCAATTCAAATTAATATCTTAATACCATAGGTGTTCCAATAACAACATCTAATCTTTGCTAGATGAAATTCCACTGACTTTTCTCATAATACAAATGCAAGAGCATTATTGAGTTTTAAATCCAAAATGACGACTCCCTGTTAAAACATAGTGCAAAAGAAGAGATTGTACTACTAATGATTGGCCTTTGATGAAAACTAGCAAAGTGCAAAATAAAAGTTCATAATACTACAGTACTACTCCTTGCAACTATCTTGCTATGAGTGCTGCACTAAAATCTTTCTCTGACTCCCCAGAGTTCCTACCATAACGGGTTACAAGGATTTCAAACTTGTAAACTGCAAGTCCTGGCTGCTGCAGCTATGTATCATTGTTGCGTAGCAAGGATGCTATGGACAATGAGGAATTTATACTCCAAGCATCTAAGATGCCCGCCACCATTTGCAAGTCTCATGAAAGCCATGTGGCTCTATGGGCCATGTAGTCCTTCTTGTCTTCATTTAGGTGACTGGAGTAGTGTGCCCCTCGGAGACATGAGGCTTCTGTCCAGGTGGCACCCACGTTCTGTGCACCACTACATCCTCTGCTCATGAATGTGCACCTGTTCAAGAAATTAGGAGTAGCACATTCATGAGTGGGAATAACTTGCAAGTGTAAGTGCATCCTGTGCTGCATCCTGACAATGGGGCAATATGTTTTTGCATTACTGAGTGTTTTCACACTAAGATAGGTGCAACAAATACAACAAAATAACGTTATCAAAGAAGCGATGTAGCAACATAATGATTTAGGACCGAAAATTAGATATCATTACTCAGTAAAGGCTTGTAATTTATCCCCACATTACGTCCCAACTTTCTAGAACTTCAAACCGAATTGTTACGTTTTTTCCTGGAAAATTAGGCTAAACTTCTTTCTTAAAGACAAACCGGGCATACAGAATACTGCCAACACCTCATTACGACCCCCCTCGACCTTCATTCCCCCAAATGGGTGCTTACCCGCAGAGATTCACACCTTTGAGAAAAGGGTTCTCAAATACATGAACACATTGGAAAACACACGCACTTTCATTCCATATAACTTACCCCTGTCAGAAACGCAGGTGCTGGATAACCTTAAAGCTAACCATACCGTGGTTATTAAACCAGCCAATAATGGCGGTGGTATTGTTATTCAAGATATTGATCTGTACAAAAAGATTCTTAGACAACTTTCCATAATGGATCACTACATGAAACTCACGAAAGATCCGACGAACGAGATTCGTGAAATCATCCATAACTTAACAAAGGAAGGTAAAACTGCAGGCTTTCTTACCCAAAATGAATTTCTGTTTCTCAACATCCAATCCCCCAGAGCTCCTGTAATCTATACCCTCCCCAAAAATCACAAAAACATTGATACCCCTCCAGGACGCCCCATCGTTTCTGGCTGTGGGTCCATTTTGGATCCCTTGGGACAATATGTCAATTTTTTTATAAAAGACTTTGTACCCAACACTCAATGTTACATTATGGACAGCATGGATTTCATAAACCAATTGGAACACCACCCATTTACCCCACACACAGATATTTTATTTACCTTGGATGTAGAATTGCTCTATACCAATCCCCCAGGAGGAAGGACTAACAGTCATTGAGAGTAGACTCAACAGTAGAGCACGCCCACATGCAGTTCCAACGTCCTTCATTTTACAACTATTAACCCTATGCCTCACGAGTAACTTTTTTCTATTTGATGACCAATTCTACCAGCAGATTAAGGGTACATCTATGAGGGCAGTTTTTGCCCCTAATTTTGCTATTCTTTACATGGATAATCTGGAGACTACCGAAATACGTACCACGAGCAATCCGCATCAGAGTAGTATACTAACCTGGAAGCGATATATCGAGGATATTTTTATAATCTGGTGTGGTGATCAGATCACACTACTCAGCTGTCTAGAATGGCTCAACAACAACAGTAATGGCTTGAGATTTACATTAACACACAGCAAGACGGAGATCTCCTTTCTAGACCTTATGATTAGACATACAGAGGGTGAACTTTTCACTACCTTATACAGGAAACCCACTGTAAGAAACACATTACTACTATACAGCAGCCACCATCCTCACACCTTACGTGACTCACTACCCTTTTCACAACTCCTCAGAATTAGAAGGAACTGCACATTCAAGGTTGACTACTTCCAAGAAGCCAACATCTTAGCAGAGAAATTACTGTCCAGAGAATATCCACGTAAACTAGTACGAAAATCTATTAAGAGAGCATGGTACTGCCCGAGAGAAAGTCTGCTCACACCTAAAACCAAGGACACACAACCGGTTAGTTTGCGCGACCACTTTTTCCCCCATTTCAAAAAGGGTCAAGAAAAGTGTTCTAAAACACTGGCCAATAGTCAATGCCGGTGACTAATTTAGAACGTCCTCTCTTTGCATTTCGTAAAAATAGAAACATTAAGGACCATTTGGTCAGAGCTAGCCTCCCCCCCAAAAAAAACACACAGACACTTAATGACGTCTGGGGCCTTTCTCCCTTGGTGGGCCACTCGAAATGTGGCAACTGCTCGGTATGTAAATACACTATTGAAAGCAAGGCATTTGTATTTAATGCTATCAAAGTTTCTCTTGAACAATTCTTCAATTGTAATACTTGCAATGTAATTCATGCCATCATGTGTCCATGTAATATGATCTACATTGGCCAGACTACCCAGAAAGTGAGGATTCGGATTTGCCAGCACCGTAGCAGAATTCGGTGTAAGGTCCCAGGTGCTCCGCTTGTGGATCACTACAAAAGGACACACAAAGGACGATATCCGGTGGCAAGTCCTAAATGTGAT
Source organism: Calotriton arnoldi (assembly GCA_963921515.1). Taxonomy (NCBI): domain Eukaryota; kingdom Metazoa; phylum Chordata; class Amphibia; order Caudata; family Salamandridae; genus Calotriton; species Calotriton arnoldi. The sequence goes on along the minus strand of CAWUFW010004481.1, from coordinate 28,029 downwards.
TAAACCACCACCAAGAGGAGCTGACATTAAGAAAATCCTCGACAAAGAAGAACTTAAATGGATTCTTCGGACGAAGAGTCTATACACTGGTCTCAACCGTAGTGAGGACTGGACTACCCTTGTCTGACCTATAATTCGAATGCATCATGATCTATGCTCTTCTCTCAGATCGCCCCTTGTACAGATTTGTTGATGCACCAATTGCCTCACAGACTATGTACTCCCAGCACTGTAACCAATCTTGAAGGTGATTAGTACATCAATGTCACTAGGCAACAAGTATCTATTATTTTTTATTTGATTTTATTGTGCACCTATGACCATTATATTGCTGTATGTGGGTAGATCCCTGCCAATTAAAGCGATGTCACATGCCTGTTCTTCACTTGATGTAGTTTCATACTACTACTATGTGCTCGACTAAGCTGTGGAATATGTCCCCGTTGAACCGCACTTTGATGATCACCATTGCCAATAATAATGTCTATTTCACGCGATTTTGTACCTACTTGTTGGGGCTACACGACGTGCCCCTCATGGAATTCTCTGAGTTCCAAGGAGTTTATAATTGCAGCCTTACATTATGAATGGGCGCTCATTGAGGTGAACCTTATTGTTTCCATTTCATTAACTCACATACTATGTTCCCATGGAATTATGTGTAAATAACAACGGACTCTTTTTCCCCCATTTCTGTAATTTACAGGTTGTTTCCCTCCCTTGATAATACGTGTAAACAATAATGTACTCTAACTTCCCAATATATTCTTCACTCACAAAAATTGAAGTCTAGTATAACAAAATAGACTACCAATGTATTAACAATTATTATGTTTATTTTCTGTGGATCTGTCTCTACTTTACCTAACTCCATTCTAAGATGGCCGCTGACTTCTACCATAACCCACACTTCCCCCACCCACACCACATCATTATGCCCCTGCCCCGCATCATAGTCACGTACTCACTCTGCCCTAATGCTCTATGGCACCGCCTCCCCGGTGCTGCATTCTCTTCGAACGCCAGCCACGGATCGGATTCCAGTCGCGCTTGGGCACTCATCCTAACAGGTAAGATCACCACATGGGGTAGGGACACTCGCTTTGACCGCATGTAGCCCGTCCCCCTTCCCCCTAATCAGACCTAATTTTTTACCCATCTTCCGCAGAGGTATCCTTCTGGCTTGCCAGTACCGTGCACCTTCGTTGTCCCATCGAGGACCTATCAACCACCCTCTGTGGATTTTGGACCTACGCGCACCCCCGCAAAATACCCCGCGAGGTAGGCAACTTCACCTTCACTTCTCGTTTACAGCAAGGAGTTACACGCCCTTGCCATACTAACTGGGCTTCCTATTTGTTACAGGTCCATATGCCCTACAATGGCCTTAGCGCTTCAGCCCACTGTCCATCCTCAACGGGCCTTCACGCCAGCACCTTGATTCTTTGATTCCTTGATTCAACGATAGATTTCCAAGGTACCCATGTTTTCCGGCATCACTCAGTAACTACCCCATCACTCCCCGCACCTCACGACCTTAATTTTAGCCTGCATGCCCCACGGCTCAGGCCATCACCAGTTACCACCACTCAAATTGGTATTGTTGCATGTCTCACCTTCTGTTATCCTTGGGATATGTGTTGGACCTGTGACACATCCATTGGAATTCGCTAATTTTGTCCCTCCTTTTTCTTCTCTCTTCCCTTCCTTCTTCTGCTCCTTTTTTCCCCCCATAGGCAATTGCCTCAGGCACCTATTCCTTTGTCCGGAAGATGATCCCTGAGTTCTTGTAGAGGGATCGAAACGTCGTCGAATTCTCGCACCTTGACATAACCGAATATTTTTTTCAGTATGAGCTAGGAAGCGCAAATGTATTCCTTAGTAGTTTAAATGTTGAATTTGTATGGCCACAACTCGTGGTTGCCTGAAATCCCTGTCATGATTATGCTCCCACTTGTATTTTTCTGTTTAGTCTTACATTAAAATATCATGTCCAATAGGACATAAAAAATAGTCATCACTGTATTGCTAGTTGTATATGCTGTGAACTAATAACCTTCTTGTTAGGGACCATTGTTCCTTGAAACAGTTCATACCCAAGGTCCCTGACCAATTATTGGGTTCCCTTGTTTGTCTAAAAATATATAAGGACCGAAATATGACATGAAATAAAGGATAGTTTTCATTATTTGGAGCATATTCTACTTGCTGATTGTAACTCCATAGTAACTATTGCACAAGTAATGTTTGCTGCCTTTTGGTACAGCATATTTAAATATCTAACTTACTAAATTTACTTGTAGCACCTTTTAGTCAGTCAACATTATCAAATTGTCAATCCAAGTTAGAATACATTTCAATATGTTTTGTTTTAAGTAAGAAAAATAAAAAAGAAAGCCTTTCTCAAAGTGTATGTTCTTGGGAGAGAAAGAAAATGTACTCCCCTAGACCTTTAACTGTGTAATCAGTCAAGATAAAAACATGTTATCAAGTCACTGTTGCAAAACATGTAGAGAGCCTGTTCTAGTGTTTTTTTCAACCTATATGTTAAGAGCTGGATATTGATAACTACATATTCCTCAAGAAAATGAATTACTTGTTGTAATCACAAAACTATGCATAACATTAAACAATGACTGTAGGGATGCTACTCCAACACCATGTAAGAGCAGCCACTTATCAAGTTGTGACTGATACAAACAGTTTTTAAACTCGATCTTTATTTAATTGGTAGAAAATTAAGGTATTGGAATGACAGTGTTTTGTGAATATAGCCAATCCACTAAAGGTTTACATGAGGAGTCTGATAGTAGATATTTTAGGATCTTGAAAGTAATTTGGGAGACCTATCTACAGCTTAATGGAAACATAAGCCCAACAGAGACTTGATCCATTTCTTAAAACAGGTGGAGGAGTCGCAAGACTCCTCTTACCTAATATAGGTGGTATGTTAAAAGAGGGATTACATACAGACAAAGAGCACACCCACGCTATAGACTTTTTCCATTGATGCAGGAACATTTTGGCCTGGCTGAAATTTTAATTATGCCGGAGTAATTGGCATAATTTTGGTTACTCTGCATAACAAAATCTCCGCTAAATTATTGAGATTATTCATATTACTCCACATTGCATTATTTTGAGGAAAAATGTTAATGTGAGATGTACCGTTCGGGTAAGTTTTACACGCGAGTTGCATTTCACGTAGATTTGTTGCCCTTTGGTGCATATGTTGACCAATGGCCAACACAAGCACAACCTCTCTGGTGCATTAAATGACCATTGCCTGACATCCTGGAGTGCTTTAGGGTGCACCAGAGGTTTCTTTTGAAAATCAATAACCCGGGGGGATGCAGAATCACTCCTGTGTTCCTCCCCATCCCCCCTCCTGCCCATTTGTGACGTCAGCGCAATGCGAGGCACGCTGACATCCCAAACCCCCACCCGAGTGGCTTAGAAAAAGCAGGTAAGGGCTGCTTCCTTGTCCGGTTGGGTTTTGGGGGGTTTTAGATGTCCCCTCATGTTTGAGGGAGACATCGCTGGAAAGGCAAGAGTCTCCCATTTCCAGCGATTCCTTTCATAAACAGATTCCTGCTCGTGGATGGCGGCGCACCTTGATCCATGAGCAGAAATCCCACTAGGCCCCACTAGACCACCAGGGACACCATAAAGGGGGGGTCAGCCCACGTAGTAAGGGGCCAGCCCCCCACCCAGGGTCAGCATTTATTTTATATTTATGTGTATTTTTCCCCTGGGCAATGCGACCACACACCCCCAGGGGACTATAAAATAGTTTTTAAAAAAGGCAAAAAAATTAAATTATGAGGGGGTTGTACACACTGTGGGAGCTAATTTTTATTGCATGTGTGGTTTCCCTGAGGGCCACCATCACGCCCCAGGGAAACCACACCGGAGTCACTGTGAAAAAATAAAATAGGTTTTACAGATGGTTTTTATAGAAACTCTCTACAAAAATGTAACTTTAGAGAATATTGTAAGAAACCCCTAGTATGTAAAATAGTGTAGTATGTGTGCATATATGTGTTTTCACTTTATGGAAAAGGTGCAACAGGGAAAATTGAAAATAGGCCTGAAAGATTGTTTTTAAAGAAACTTAGTACAAAAATATGAGTTTGAACATGCTTTGAAAGAAGTATGAATATAGTAATATGTGTAGGGAAATTTTCTGATTTTTTTTTTTTTACATAATATTTTTGGATGTGTTGGTGGCCATTGAATGCCTACTTTTCTTTACCGTTTTCGTGACGTGTCCGCTGGGATCGTGCCGCTGTCGCAAAGATTCCCAAAAATGAAAGAAAAAAAAAACCTTGTACTGATGACAGAATTTTCACAGTAAATGCAACAATGTTGTTATTAATGTATTTTCTGATAAACACATATGAAATCAAAAAATGAGTAGTGTATTATATAGATATAATACACAATATCCAATTATAGAAAGAAAGTATGAAAATCTTAGATGTTCAATTAAAAAAAATGGACGTTACAATTAAGAAATAGAATTTTAAAAAACCTTAGAAATTGAAAAAAACAAAGGATACAGGAGCGTTATAGTTAATTAGTATTTAAAAAAACCTTAATAATTCACACAAAAAAACAAGGGTTACAGGAACATTGTAGTTAGGAAATAGAATTTTAAAAAAGCCTTAGAAATTCACTGAAAAACCCAAAGGTTACAGGGACATTATTGTTAGGAATTAAAAATTAACAAACAGCAGAAATTCACTGAAAAACCCAAAGGCTTCAAGGATGCTATAGTTATGCTGAGATTTCACTCGCACAAAGCCAGTATAAATTCACCAGTTATAATTACCTGCTCATATTTCTGCCCTCTGTTTTGCCCTCTTCTGCTCTGTTTTGCCTAGTCTGTTCATTTTTCTGCCCTCTGATTTGCCTCTTTTGCATGTTTTTATGCCCTTTGTTTTGCCTTATCTGCTCATTTTTTTCCCTTTGTTTTGCCTTTTCTGCTCCTTTTTCTGCCCTCTGTTTTGCCCTCTTCTGCTAATTTTTCTGCCTTCTGTTTTGCCCTCTTCTGCTCTGTTTTGCCCAGCCACCTCTACCTGGGCGCCCTTGCCCCACCCAGGGCACTGTGCCTAGTTTGATGGGGACTGCAGGGGAGCCTTAATGCCCATGTGGTCCCAGCCGGCTCCTCACCTCCTGTGGGAGCTGGCATTGCTCCCTCACACAGTGAGCTGCTAAATATGCAGCTCCTTCTATGTGGGAAACATTCTTTCATCTGTTTCCTTGCCCGTAGGACAGCGGGCAGGGAAACAGATGAAAACTCTGCTCCCAGCAAGAGGGAGCAGTTTGACAGCTTCTACTTGCTCGGAGAGAAGTTAGTATTTGCTCTCTCATTAATGGCTCCAGAAGGTGGACCATGTGTCTCCCTCCTTTAAATAGCAGCTGCTGTTCCCGGGGAGGTGGTGGTCCCCCAGGCCTGCGGGGATCCACGGGACTCCCTCTTTAATATTTATTTTGCCCCGGGGAGGTGTGGTCCCCGGGACATATGTAAGATCCTAGAGCCCAATGGAGGGGGGGTCCCTGTGGGCCCCCTTCTTAATTTCAGTAAAGCCCTGGGGAGGTGGTGGTCCCTAGGCTGAATAAAAGCCTCAGGAGGGGGGCTCCATGTGCCCCTTCCTTTATTTATTTAGTTAATCTATGTGCATTCCCCGAGACCTGGCCCACCAGGAAGCCCGCACTTGTTTTTTTTTATTTTTGCTGAAAATTTGCGAATCTGTCATGATTTTTGGCGGAATACTTTAAAAAAATACGTTTTGGCCCTGGCAGTGTCCCTGGGGGACCCCAGCACCAGGCCTAGTGGGTCAGGGTATTCCTATCCTGCCCCCTTGTCTTTATTTTTAGCATTTTTGTTTCATACTCAGTTGAGTCCGAGTTCCAAGATGGCTACTAACACTTCCTAGTTGAATTGTTGGCAGCCAATAAGATCTCTACTCAAGATCGGGAGGTTTCGCAGAGGGTTCGTGTCCCTATATATACAAATGTGGTTTTCTTTTAATAACTCTAAAACCACTAAATGGATTTACACCGAACAACAAAAAGCACTCTTTCTGGGCCAAGAGCTAGCTTTCTGCCAAATTTGGTGTAGTTCCGTCCAGCAGTTTGGGCTGTTGTCCTGTTCAAAATCCCTGTGGAAATTAACATGGAAAAGCACTTTTTTTAACCCACTTTTTTCTCAGCCCCAGCTTGCCTGATTGCTCCAAAATCTTTCATACATAACTAGAATGAATTAGCGGTGCACTTTTTTGGTGAAATTTCATGAATATTCATCATCTGGCGCCAAAGATAAAGGCAAGTCAAAAACGCTTTTCCGATGGAAACATGGTCCTCACTATAACTACCTACTGGTGACCGCCAGTAAGAAAAATATATAAAAATAATAATAATAAAAATGTCAAGATAACTCTTGTGATTATGTTCCTGCTGTTAGAGAGGAGATTCGAGTTTTGTCTACTGGCAGTTTTGACATGCCATAAAAGTAGCGAAGAGGGTTAACCTACCTGCTGCAAAGAACAGATCTGTATTATATGTGGATAGCTGAGTAGATTAGTAAAGCTTGCCGTTACCACCACTTTCAAATAAATGAAATGTATGGGAGAGACGGGCTGCGGAGGGATTTTTCTTGCTGGATGGTAGTGAGGGAACCCAAGGAGGAGGTAATGGGGGAGTGCAAAAAATGATTGTAGCACTTGGTGCCACATGCGCTAAAGGCTGTGATGATGGGTATGTGGCAAGGTGAAGTAATACTGTGTCTTATTTAGTCTTATTTAGTGTCTTTGGAGAACCTGATGATTTTGGAAAGAAGGCAAGGTAAGATGATTTCATCGTTATTTACTGTTGCACCAACTGTTTCAGAACAACATATCTGCCTTCTATGTAGGATAGTGTTTTAGAAGGATGGTTTTAGGCAGTAGCAGAGATGGCGTCTCAGTTGATGACTGCTGCTCAAGCCCTAACTAGGGTTATGGAAGAACACTCTGAGTCAGGATCAGAGACTGAGACAGCAAATACTGAGACAGCATCTGAGGGAGAGGACAATGGAGCAGAATCTGGAAGTGATTTTTCGGTTGACGCAGTACCATCCGAAGACTCATCTACCTGCGATTCTGAGGGAAATGATGACAGCCATACTGTCCCTTCGCAAGCACAATCTGTGCAGCGGTACAACAGTAGCAGGTTAGACCAATCCAGCGAGCAGGCATGTGCTCTCTTGGCAGCCCCCAATTTAGTTCAGCCCCAAATTTCGCCTTTCACTGGCGACGCTGGATGTAAAGTCGATACGGCCAATTTTTTGCCACTTGACTGCGTCCATCTCTTTTTGGATATTGACTTGCTTGAACAAATTGTGCAGCAAACAAATTTGGGTCCTGAACAATTTCTGGGGGAGCATAGAGGCACTCTCATACCTCATTCTACGGCATACAAGTGGACTCCCAATTTATTAGAGGAGTTGAAGATATTTTTGGGCCTCACCCTCAAAATGGGGGTAGTGCATAAACCAACCTTGCTGTCCTACTGGTCTACTCACATAGTTTGGGTAACCCCAATCTTCGCTCCGTATATGAGCAGAGATCATTTTGTGCTATTGCAAGGCATGCTGCATTCCAATGACTATTCTGCTGCATTGTCCCGGGACCACCCAGATCATGACAGGTTGTTCAAAATTCAGCCTGTGTGGAATATTTGTCTGTCAGGCTTCCAGAGGATTATACTCCTGGAAAGAATATATCCATCGATGAGTCCTTGATCCTGTACAAAGGGTGTCTGATGTTCAGGCAGTACATTATCTGCAAAAGAACTCGCTATGGCATCAAGCTGTACCTGCTTTGTGAGAGCTTGACTGGCTATGTGTACAGCTTGAGAGTGTATACAGGGAATGACTCTACTCTAAACCCTGTAGGTTGCCCTCCCACGTTAGAATTCACAGGGAAAATTGTTTGGTAGCTGGTCCAGCATCTCGTTCACAAAGGTTCTAGCCTTTATGTGGACAATTTCTATACGGGACTAGAGCTGTTCAGTGAGCTGTACAAAGCTGGCACTGTGGCCTGCGGTACAGTACTCAGAGGTAGCTGGAGAGCTACAGTAGCTCATGAGATACTGGTTGGAGACCCCTGTACCATACAAAAGTGAACTATTGGGAAATTTACTGAGGTGGAGCTGCTGTTACGTAAACCTTTCAATGACTGTGCATGGGTACCTACTTCCGATAGGCCACTACTTCAGTAGACAAGCAGCTGTAGAGTTTTTGTGCATCTACTTGAGGAAATCATGGAGTTGCTTATGGCCTGCTTGACACCTTTATCCGCCGTCAGAGTGTGGTTGGTGTTCTGTTTGCCGATTGACAAGTGCATTATAGTCCTTAGACTGCACATGATGGTGGGTGGAACATAAGCCACGTTGCCACTGCGTACCCTGTGTGGCAAAATTTTAAAGCCTTGACTAGATAGTGAAGTGCTTTTGAGGGAACTTATGTATACAACACAAGAACCACCCTGATTGCCCATGAGAATCAGAGTAAGTGTAATAAGTCAAAGAAATGTCCATGGGACTTATTCACCAACACTTCTACTTGCTTTTAAAGTGTGCAAACTCAATTAGTAACTTGAATCATAACCAATTTATTGAAAAAGGTACAGGACTCACTATTGTATATGATGATTGTTTTGACATCTTTAGTATTGCTTATGATTCAAGTTAGTAATTGAGTTTCCACACTTTCAAAGCAAAAATCGAAGTGTTGGTGAATGAGTCCCACTGTACATTTGTTTGGCTTATTACTTTAGGGAAATTAGGCAGTATTTCCCAGCATGTTTGCCTTATTTTCAATGGTGGATATGCTGGCTCAGTTCGAGGAATGAGCTCTCGGAGGTAGGCATACTCAGACACCCCCAACTTGCATCCACAAACTGGAAGAATTTGGATTTATCACAATAAGTGCACCGATGGTGCACGAAAGACACATTTTCTGGAGCTTCAAGTAGCTAGGTACAGAAGGCATTAGCATAGGTTCCCTTGGCAATTATACAGGATTAGTCACAACTCTGATGAGGACAGAGACATGATTGAGTAATAAATGCTTACGGCAGATGTGATTTCCCATGTATATTGCATAGGTAGAAGGCAGATAGTAAAGGTAGTACAGATACACATGCCATGACTTCATTTTCACCTATGGATTCAAACCAATTGGTGCCACTCTCGCCCGATAGTGACTTACTATGGCATGTATGGGTAAATGCTTGACCTGATTGCATGGTCATCCTTTGTCAGATGTTCATTTTGCTGTCTGATAAGTCCATTACAATCACAGCACTGCATATAATCATGGATGGGACATATACTATGTTCTCATGAACTACCCTGTGTTTCAAAGCTACTGTTCTTCATAGTTTATGACGTTCTCTTTGGCAAACTTCAGAAAAGGTAGCTATGCTTGCTCAGTTTGAGGAATATGCCTTGGGGAGTACTAGGACACCCCCAACTTCCATCCACAAACTGGAAGGAGCTGGATTTAGTGCAACAAGTGTGTGCTAAATGTGCATGAAAGACATGTTTTCTTGCATATCAAGTGGCTGTCATGGCAGCCATTAGTAAAGGTTCACTAGGCATGCGTTCGGTAATGTTCAGAAAAAAGGAGGTGGTTACTTGACAGGTGGTAAAATGTAGTCAAACTGATTCCGTCCTGTGGTGTATGAATGTGCTCAGCCCTTGCATGGTGGCGGTATGTTGATGTGAGTGCACTCATCTGTTGGATTGAGCCCATGGCTGGTGGTATGAAAGTCTTGGGTGCGGTGCATGAAAGGCATGTGAATGGCCCATAAAGTGGTTGGTACCTTAAAGTGGGTTTGTGGCTTCCCTTCAGAAGGCCTGGTTTCCATATTTAGATACTTTGATAAGTATTTGTGAGTTGAAGCCAGCATTTCTGTAAGTGCTAAAACCAACCAGTGTAAGTGGTGAATCAACTTTAACAAATTAGTACCAGATTTATATCTGTGGTGGTAAGATGGCCCTTAGTAAGAACTCCTTGTTTTTTTTGTCATTATGGATAGCTGTGGATTTTGTGCCCTAGCTCAGCCGTCACCTAGGCAAACATGCCCATATTTGAAAAGTAGAAAACCAGGGGAGTACAGGGATGCATAACCTGTGGGGCTCTCACCAGTTTTTCTTTTTACCAAGAATCCCCTGCAAAGCTCACATTTGGCCTAAAAAAACATGTTTCCTTGCATTTCTGTGAGGAAAAGTCCTGCAATCTGCAGGCAGCCATAAATTTCCTACCACCCAGCATTTTATTAAGTCTCCTGAGAAAAATGGTGCCTCACTTATGTGGGTGGGCCAAGTGCCCGCGACAGGAAAGGGCCCGCAACGTATTGTGGATGCATTAAAATGATGTATTACAAAGCGATCTGTTTTTGCAAGGGGGCACATGCATTTTTTGTCTCGGGCTCGGCGACCATCTAGGGAAACCTACCAAACTCAGACATTTCTCAAAACTAGACACCCAGGGGAGTCTAGGGAGGTCTGCCTTGCATGATAAACCCAACGCTTTCTTACCCAGAATCCCCTGCAAACCTCACATTTAGCGTTGTGGGATCACCGGCCTGTCACAAATGTTCTACCACCCAGCGTTCCCCCATGTCTCCCAATAAAAATTCTACTTCATTTGTGTGGGTGGGCTAAGTGGCACTGACAAGGAAGGGCCCAGAACGTATTGTGGAGGTATCAAAATTATCTATCACAAAATTACCTGTTTTTGCAAGGGGTCACCTGCATTTTTGGTCCCGAGCTCGGCCACCATCTAGAGAAACCTACCAAACCAAGAGATTTCTGAAAACTAGACACCTAGAGGAGTCCAGGGAGGTGTGGCTTGCATGGATCCCCTAAAGCTTTCTTACCCAGAATCACCTACAAAGCTCAAATTTAGCTAAAAAGACACATTTTCCTCACATTTCTGTGTGGAAAAAGTTGTGGGATCACGGGGCCGGAACAAATTTCTGACCACCCAGCATTCCCCCATTGTCTCCCAATAAAAATGAAATTTCACTTGTGTGGGTGGGCCAAGTGCCTGCGACAGGAAAGGGCCCAAAACATATTATGGAGGCATAAAATTATTGATCCCAAAATGACCTGTTTTTGCAAGGGAGCACCTGCGATTTTATCCCAGGCTCCGTGGCCATCTAGGGAAACCTACCAAACCCAGATGTTTCTGAAAACTAGACACCTGGAAAAGTCCAGGGAGGTTTGACTTGCATGGATCCCCCAATGTTTTCTCACCCAGAGACCCCTGCAAACCTCAAATTTAGCTAAAAAGTCACATTTTCCTCACAGATTCCAGGACTTTCCATCATAGAAATATGAGGAAAATGTGTTTTTGAAGGCAAAGTTTGAGGTTTGCAAGGGAATCTGGGTAAAACAATGTGGTGAGAGCCATGCAAGTCAGCCCACCCTGGGTACCCCTGCGTGTCTATTTTTAAAAAATGTATAGGTTGGCTAGGTTGCCCTTGGTGCAGGCTGAGATAGGGTTCAAAATATAGAGCTACCCACATTGGAAACAAAAAGGGTCAGTTTTTGGTGAAAAAATGTGATGCGCCCATGTTGACTTTTGGGCAAATTCCTGTCACTGGCACTAGGCCTACCCATACAAGTGAAGTACCATTATCATCGAGAGACTTGGGGGAATGCTGGGTGGATTGAAGTTTGTTGCTCCCCGCAGATTCCAGAACTTTGCATCACAGAAATGTGAGATAAATGTGTTTTTATTTAGTCAAAATTTGGGATTTGCAAGGGATTCTGGGTAAGAAAATGTGGTGAGAGCCATGCATGTCAGCCTACCCTGGATATCCCTAGGTGTATAGTTTTGGAAAATGTACAGATTGGCTAGGTTTCCTTAGGTGCCGGCTGAGATAGGGTCCAAAATATAGAGCTAACCACATTGGAAAAAAGGCTCAGTTTTCAGTGGAAAAATGTGATGCATCCATGTTGCATTTTGGGCATTTCCTGTTGCGGGCACTAGGCCTATCCACACAATTGAGGTACTATTTTTATCAAAAAATATGTGGGAGCATAGAATAGTAGAACATTTGTTAATACTAATTGGATTTCACTGCATTTGTGCCTTTCAAATGTAAGCCAGTGTATGAAAAACAGAACCTTTAGAAAAATACCCTCTAAATCATATGCTACTATGGGTAGCTACAAATTCAGAGATGTGCAAATAAACACTGCTTCTAAACTCCATATCATGTGCCCATTTCACCAAAACATAGGTTTCCTAAATACCCATTTTCACTCTGCCTATTTTGCTATATGAATTGGTCTATACTCGGTAATCAATTCAAAACCATTGTATGGAGCAGCTCAGTTGTTGGTTCTGAGTACCTTGGGCTCTTGGAGATCCTACAAAAGCTATAAATCCCAGCAACCAGAAGGGTCTAGTGGAGGTAATGGTATATTGCTTTTGTAAATTATCCATCATAAAAATGTTGTCACAAATGGCCATTTTATCCTACTCTTTTTCAATATTATTATTATTTTATTTAACTGTTATTTTCCTTGAGAAAACCTTGAGGAATCTACACATATGACCCCTTGCCGTATTTGGAATTTTGTCTACTTTTCAGAAATCTATAGCTTTTCTGGATGACCCATGGGTTTCAAACTGGTTTCCGCCACAAACTGGAAGCAGGTTGAGAGCACAAAAAATAGAGATAATAGGCTAACTCTAAGAAAAATGCCACAACTGTGGTACAAAACTAGGTTTTCTGAGTCAGCTCTGCATGTTCATCAAAGATGGGAAGATGGTGACTTTAGTACAGTAATCTGTTTGCAGATGCCATTTTTAAGGGAAAAATTAGCCAATTTTATCTGGAGCACTTTTTCTATATTTCTGTTAAAAAAAAATCAAAATCTTGCTATATTTTCCCTATTTTCTTAATCCCCTCAAGGAAAATTCACAAACCCTGGGTACCTTTAGAATTCCCAAGATGTTGGGAAAAAAGAACACAAATTTGGCATGGATAGCTTTTCTGGAAACATTTTTATGGAGCCCTAAGCATGAACTACCCCAAATAGCCACAAAGGTGCTCAGCACTGGGGGGAAAAAGGCACAGCAGTTAAGGGGTTAAGCATGGAACTAAAATTTTAATGTGAATGGTGGTGTTTTGAATGCGAGTGGCAACTCCTTTAATGTGGGTGGTCAACAAGTATTTCAAGTAGATTTTTTTACTTGAGCAGACCTTCCTTGTAATTTCTAAAAGCAAAACTACAAAACCAAATGTGGGTGGCAGTATTTTGAACGTGAGCAATAGAAAATCAACTTGAAATTATATTTTCAAGTAGAATTTTCGCCCAGAAGGACCATTCAGGTTATTTTTTCAGTGCAAGATGTATTTTGCATAAATATGCAGAATTTAGCATAATTGTTTGGTAATTGCGGAATTACGCTACCCAAAATTAAGTGAGTTAACCCCACCCCTAGGAACAATGTCCAATATCTAAGGCCAAGTAATGGGGAGGAGAACCTGTTTACTAGCTCACAAAGGGGGTTTGCAAATGTAGATAGAGGCAAGCAAGGTACCTTGGTCTGGTGGGAGATGTCTGAAATTTTCACCATGATCTCTCTTGGATAGCAGGAGACATAATGCTGAGCTAGGTGCCACCATCTCATGATCCACTCAGAGCAGTTCTTTCATTTAATTTCTGACCTCATTATCAAAGGCTTAAAAATATTCCTTTTCTGCACATGTACAAATTGACTTGTGATCACTGAAGTGCATGAAACATGCAGTATCATGCAATGGTGATTTATTTATTTTTAAATAATTTTTTGATTGACTTTTTAGTCCTTATTCTTGATGTTTCACTCCACTATAAGGAAGGTTGGTTGGAGTGGAACAACAATGTTTTTAGCTGTGTTATTAATATGTGTTCAGTCAAACAGCTATGGATGACAAATGAAGGTTGTTCCACATTTTATGGGCAAGAGCAGAGAAAGATCTTCTGCCCTCCGGAGTGCGTCGCACTCTGGGGACTTGCAGCAGAAGTTGGCGGGATGATGTCAGAGATTTTAGAGGGAAATAGGGAATGATTCTATCCTCAACTATTTTGGGCCTGTCTTGAGGTAGGGTCTAAATGTCAGCAATAGACAGTTAAACATTTGCGCACTGGGTGCCACTGTAAGGATTCCAAATGCGTGATTGTAGGTTCTCATCTAGGAAGCTTGAGAAGATGCCTGGCCAGTGAATTCTGCACATCTGGAAGTTGATGGATCAAATAGTCGCAAAGGCCAAGATACAGGATGTTAGCATAATCCAAGAATGAGCTGATCAAAATTTGGGTATTTATCCTGCAAGTGTGCCTCAGCACTATCTAAAAAATATTGTACAGTCTTTGCAGCAGTTTAAAACAGGAATCTGACCTGGGGATGAAAGGAGAGGTCCTTGTCAATTTCTATACCTACATTTTTGACCTTTTCCATTGATTTAAGTGGAGCACCTAGCTCATTGAATTAGGCTCCAAACAGCTTTTCTTCATCTAATTGTCTACCTTAGTTAGGCAGGAATTAGAAGCATCCTTCTGCTCACAGTTAACCTTTTGAAAGGAAAACATGAGTTGGGTGACATCTGCATTTGGCTCCACCTTCTGCCTGAAACGCTGAATGATGTCTGCCAGCAGAGCCAGATAAACATTTACAAGGTTGGGCTAAACCATGAGCCCTGTGGGACACCGTGTCTCAGAGGCTTGGTCCTCGAGGAAAAAGATAGAAAACAGACAGTCTGGTACTGATCTGATAAGAACAATTTTGTCCAGAGCAAGGCAAAAACACAAATACCTCTCTTGGCCATTTTTTCCAGGAGGATAGGATGAGACTTGGTGGCAAAAGAAACTGAGAGATCTAATAACACCACAGCTGTACCATGGTCCAGGTTCAGCTTGATGAATTATTTTACCTCAAGCAGAGCAAATTCTGTACTATGGCCTGGGCTAAAGCTGTACTGTGTGCTTTGGAGAGGATCGTTGGATTGAGCTGTCCATTTAGTATTTTCTCAAGCATCTTTGAGAGGACAGTGAGCATTAAAAAAGGCCAGAGAACGAAGAGAAATTGCAACTTGTAATTCCATGTGTGCTAGGCTACAGGCAGGTATTCTAGATGGGGATCTATCATGTATAGAACCAATTTAGTGAAAATGTGAGATTGCGTTTTGTTTAGAATTATCTTTGAGGTGAGATAGCGTAAGATCCAGGAGATATTAAGTTCATTTTCAAAGTTTTCAGTGAAAAAGCTGACCAAACAGTTGTCTGTGCAAGAAACTGCTGAATACATTTGAGGGGGAGGGTCAGGAATAAAGGATAACACTAGCCTTTTGAGTGTATAGATTAATCAGCATATTCTTCAATGATGTTCCGGGTGTACATGATGGATGAGTCACAAGCCAAGATGAACAAGTCATCAAGAATGAAAGCTTGATTACAGATGCATTTGTTTGGAGAGTGGTAGATTATGTCAGAGATTAAGGAGATGGTCAGGCTGGAATATACCCATGAATTCAAATCAGTGAATGGATCATATGATGTGTGATATGTGCACAGTGTTCAGTGGGACTCCCGTTAACTAGTTTGGGGGTCCACCAATCAATGTACAGTTATATTAACACAGTAATGACTTATTACTTGAATTATACAAAAAAAACATGTCACTGAAAGAGTCACTGTTACTGGTATGTATTACACAGTTTATATGCAGTAGTCACTACGCCAGTGAACAAAAGTGCAGACGCTGCAGTGCTCAAGTAGGTGAATAAACATGTATAACACTGTACAATGCCCATGGTTCCATCCAAAATTTCAGATATGTTAGGGTGCTGTGAATCAATCCACAGTCCCTATTGATTACACTGAGTCTGGGAACCAAGGGGGGAGGTATGTTGACATTTTGACCATGAATAAATGAAGGAGTCTCTTCAGGACTAAGGGCCTCATTACGATGACAGTGGGACTGCCACGTCACCCTGTCGGTGGCGGTCCCACCGCCATCAATGACTGTTTTACCGCCCACCTCATTATGATGATTATGATGGTGGGCAGTTCTTTTGCTGTCGGAGAGACCGATCGCCACAGATCCAATGGCCGTTGGAGGTGAAGTAATACCTAGAAGAGTGCCGGTGCCTGCCAGGCAGTGCCGTAGATATTACAATGTTCCTTTCTGCAGGCCCTTTCATGGTGGTGAACCCACCATGAAAAGGCAGGCGGAAAGGGACATTGGGGGCCCATAGCAGGCCCCCCTCCCCACTGGGCCTCCGAAATGGGCCCTGGGGGGCACCGACATATCCCTGCACCATGTGGCAGGCACCGCATGGTGCCTTCCACGTAGTGCAGGGATATGTGTAATGTCTGTTTTTTGTACTGCGGCATGTTCTGAAGCCTGCAGCACCCGCCACAATACAAAATATAGACATTGCTACCACCGTGTTGGCGGTCGCATCCTAATTTGTCTTGCAGAACTGCCAACTTGTAGTCGGGCGGTCCCGTTTCCAAATGGATACGTACGACCGCCATCCTAATGAGGCCCTAAGTCATATGACTCAGCACCTGCATATAAATGGGGATAGAGAGCCAGAACCAATCTTCACTCCAATTACACCTCATATAAAAATATTAGACCATATTTTGATATCCCTAGGTCTCTGAACACTCACCAGTTTGTGAGTACTTATTCACCGTCCTGTCTACTCCACGGACACACCACAAACAATCTGAAGTTGGCCTGTAATAAATTCAAAGAAACAGAAAACATTCTCATAGGTCACTGGTGCACCTATGGTCAATCCTTAAGGGTACTACATGCACAAATAATTGTCAATATGTGTGGGTTTTCCATGGTAAAACCATCACTTAAGGAACCATCCAGTGCTCACCATATCTCCATGAATGTGTACCACAAAACAGGAGCTACTCAACTCACACCCGAACAGTGTAAATAATATAACTTCTGAGCAGAAGCTGAAAACCTGCTCATGTATTACCGGTGCACCTGCATTCAATCTTCAAAGGATGCCCATAAACGCCAATGTGTGTGTTATCCCACGGTAAGGCCATTACTTAAGGAACCATCCAGTGCTCACCACATCACCATGAATGTATTTCAGGAGTTGTTCAACTCATTGCCGTGCAGTGTAAATAATATACCTGGTAAGGTGCTGTACAAACTCATTCAGTGATAGCCTAAAACACTTGTGATACACATTTTGCATCAATATTCCCAGAGTGGGGCCAAACCGTTGAACGTTATAAGGCCCGCAACACTGCTGCTACCAAACTCTGCAAGTTTGTTACTAGCCAGCATCATGCTCGTGCCGGTCCACCGTAAGCATGCATGATCTATGTGTTAATCCGTCAGCAAAAAATAGTACCCACTTAGTGTGATGTGAGTTTTTTTGGTTCATGGTTCCAACCGCATTGAACTTATTTAGTCCTTTACAAATAAGTAAAGTCAGATCCATGCCTAAGTGGCCATATACATGCATCAGCTGTAGCGCCCCACCAGCGACAATGTTGCCTTCTTACGTTTACCCTCTGTGTTCTTAGTGGTAGTGAGGCCACTCCGTCAAATCCTTCCGATATTAATTTTAAGTAATCCTGCCCAAAGTCATAAATATTAAAAGCATCAACAATATGCAGCCAAAACCACAGTCCATTCATTGGAATCAAGTCCTTGCTATCCTCTTACCGCAGCGGGGGAGAACATCATCCACCCCGAAGATGCTGCCAAGTGATGCCAGGTGCAAGAACAAGGAGACACAGCAAACACTGCTGGTTTAACTATGAAAGTGTCACTTACCAGCTAGACTGCCATCTTGGTTGAAGAATACCCATGTTGTATTGTGAACACAGGCGTTGTAAATCCTTATGTCATAACAAATCCTCAGCACATTTCAATATGAGAAGCTCACTTGAAGTATCAAGAAAAGGGGGGGGGATCAGTTCCACAGCTGGTAATTAATGATGGAGGGCAATCATCACAGGACATTGGTCCTCACAGCAGAAGATAATTCCCTACCTTTAACATCTCTAAATATGTCCTGACCCATGATGAAACAAATGTTCTGAGCAAATGGTTGCAATTTGTGATCACAAGGAAGCCAGAATTTTTTAGACTAAAAAGTAAACTATACCGGTTATTTAGAACCATTAGGCTTAAACATTTCTTTAAAGATAAATCACTAATCCAGACTGATGGGGGCACGGGTCTACGCCTACCCTCAAAGTTTGACCCTCCTAACCACCTGATAAGCCAAGAAATCCTGGCTTTTGAGAATGCGGTTCTCAAGCAGGTGAATGAGCTAGAGAAACAGAGGACATTCATCTCGTACAACATCCCCAAAAGTGAAAAAAAGCATTACACTCCCTCGCAATGAATTCTGAAATAACCATGACCTGGTTTGTGTTGATTGTATCATTGACCTATTACCAACACAACAGGCATGGTTCTCTAGCTTCTCTAGGTATACAGCAAAAGAGAACCGTCCTTTAAATGATATACATATTGTTCCCAAATAAAGAACAAAACTACCATGCACTACTAAATAAAGAAAGATCAAGGACGTCATTTAGACGTTGTGATTTTAAAGAATAAAATGCACATTAAAAATAGTGAACATTTATCATCTGAAAGGGTGCAATTCATAAAAATTAAAGAAAATATAATCATTTATACATACTGCACGTCAAAAAGAAAAGAAATAGTATGTTATTTATAATAACCATGTGTAGATCACAATTGTACAGGATGATTTTTTTCACCTTCGAGTTTCAAGTGACATTGTAGGCAATCATCTATGATGGCAATCAGGACTGAGCTGAAAAACATGCCTGTTGATGACAGCTACTCATCTACATTTCTATAAGTGTACCTTTTAAACAACAAATATTTGGCATCTGGAAAAAAATGTTAAACATGCATCTTAATATGCAGGCACTCGTGACGGAGCCAAGCAGAGGAAGAAAGAACATCTTGCACTTGCAGTAAAATAGAACAGTAATTTGAGACTTTTTCAGCAAAGATGGAAAACTACATCTGTCAACAAATGAAAAGGGAAGTCTCAGCTGGGAAATGTTCCCATACTAAGTAAAATGTTAGTACTTTCTGCTGTTGCAAGATGGGAAATAGCCACAGAGATATGAAACATGAAGAGTGCTTCACAATTCAACAAGCTAACTAATTTAATTGAGATTTGCAAGTAAGATACGTAGGGATAGCCAATAAATAATAAAAGTGAGCATGTATACAATGTTATCCTGATGCGTACTGAACGAAAGAGGGAAGTGAGAGAGCAAATCTGTCTGCCCCAGCCTTACCACAATAGGAAATATTTCAGGGACCTCCTTTTTCGAGAAGGATAAGTCTCTTTTCAAAAACTTTGCAAGCTTTGCACTTTGCTTGGTTTGCTGAGTCTATGTATATGCAAAATAGGGAGTCTGCAGACTTCACAACTTCACACTCCTTAACTTTAAAAGCCTGCAAGCTCCCACAATGGTTAATAAAACGCAACAAGCATGTTTGCTTTAATTTCAATATAAGGCATTTTATTTACTATCAGGGTGGACTTACTGACTTAAAACCAGAACACCTTACATTCTTATTTTTAATCAAATGTAATTTCACTGTGAAACTCACCACTGAATGGGAGTAGAAGGGCTACTTAGGATGAGGAAAGGAAGGAAAGATGACGAATGGGCTTCGAAATATGGAAAAACCAAGAAGGTGATTTAAACCCAGCGGGCGGGTCCGCCTAATCCACTGTAGTGATGGAGGCCTTGCCTCTATCCATCACACAGCAAATGAGCACCCTATTTTGGGATAACAGACATGTTGATGGTTCATTTCCGATGAAAGGGCTGTGGCCAACGTGGGAGAAGCACTTTCTTCCAATATGATTACCAAACACTGTTTGATATTCTTTTCATTTCAACAAAACAAAGCAGGATTGTTTCTGAAAAGCAACTAATTATGATTCCGATATGCAAGAACTTCTTACCTGTGTGTGGGAACCATTTATTTCCCTTGCTTCTCATGGTGAACCAGGGTACGCAAAATCTGCGCACCCTGCGTCCCTAGGATAGCCCTAAATAGGCCCTAATGCTTCTGAAATACTCTAAATGCAATTTTCTCAAAGGCGGTCTGTTGAACAAGCTAAGGCTACCAGGGGAATGCCAGAATCCTGTTTCTAGACACTATGGGCAGATTCACAAATATAGATGTACATGTGTATATTTACACATGTGTATGTTTACCACTATTTATAACACTACAACCACATTGAACTGTACACATTTTATGTGTTTAGTATTTCTGAGTGTAGAGTAACACCTATGTGTAGACTTACATGCCTCCACGACTCAAACCATGGGGTGGAGTCTCCTACAACAAGATTTATAAGTATAGAGTTACCACCAATAACTTTTAGTCACAGATCTCCCTCACAGTGGCAGAGAATCCCTATAAGAAAGTAAAAAAAAATAGTTAATCTTAAAAAAATGCAAAAAAGTTAAAGTGTAAGATTAATAAAAATGTTATTTAAAATATGTATCAATTAACCTAAAGCTAATAACATAAACTGTTACAGTACATTTACTTATCAAACTATATGTGTATTACACCATTAATTAAATAAAAAATATATTCACTGAAAAAAACAAAGGTTATAGGGACATTTTAGTTAGACTCAGATTTCACTTGTACGAAACCAGAGAAATTGAGCAGTTATAATTGTCTGAGCTAACTATAACTTACGACCCCGCAATGCACAGTTAGGGGTGGGCGGAATTTGCGTAGTCGCGCTACGCAAAGTTCCGCGAAACGGCAAAAAATCTCCGCGAGCACGCGGAATTCCGCGTGCTCGCGAAATTTCTTGTTCCGCCCGTTGTAACTTTGCCACCGCGCCGAAAGGCGCCGGGGTCCCTTGAGTGAGCTGAGTGAGCTGTCCATCATCGTGGGTAAAGAGCAGGAAGACATTGCATACCGCTAGTGTGTGTGGGCAGGGCCAAACGGGCGGGGCTTCTAGGCCAGTTCACATGCCTCTTCTTTAAAGGGTCAGAGCAGGGTCTCAGGGGCAGACGAGGAGAAGGAACCGCCTGGTCACAGGAACTACACGAGGATTGCGCTCGAGAAAATCAAGGATGCAAAGACCTCCATCAGGGATTACAGCTAGCTTTTCAGGATGGAAATGGGGAGAAGGCACATCTGCTTAACCACGCTCACGAATTCTACACGAGGATTGCGCTCGAGAAAATGAAGATGCAAAGACCTCCTTCAAGGATTGCAGCTAACTTTTCAGGATGGAAATGTGGAGAAGGCACATCTGCTTAACCACGACCACGAATTCTACACGAGGATTGCGCTCGAGAAAATGAAGGATGCAAAGAGCACTTTCTACTGACTAATCAGTAAGTGCTACCTCGAGGGGTAAATGTACAGTGCTTTTCCTACACTACAGCGGCGTAAAGTGCCAGAAGAGTTGTCTCCAGTGACCATGTGTGTCTGTAACTTTGCCACCGCGCCGAAAGGCGCCGGGGTCCCTTGAGTGAGCTGTCCATCAAAGTGGGTAAAGGGCGGGAAGACTTTGCATACCGCTAGTGTGTGTGGGGCAGGGCCAAACGGGCAGGGCTTCTATGCGAGTTCACATGCCTCTTGTTTATAAAAGGTCAGAGACCGATCAGAGCAGCAGATGAGGAGAAAGAACCTCCTGTTCACAGGAACTACACGGGGATTGCGCTCGAGAAAGTCATGGATGCAAAGACCTCCATCACGCATCACAGCTAATGTTTGACGGTAGATATGGGGAGAAAGCACACCTGCCCAGCCTCGACCGAGCTCACGAATTTTTTGGGCTGATTAATGCGTTACCGAATGTGAGCTTCAACTCGGGCACCTGCTTTTTTTATATCTGTAAGTGCTTCCTGTTGAGGTTTAATTTTTGTGACAGGAGCATCGTGCCAGAATGAATCCTGCCCTGCATATTTATCCAAGAAGATGCCACCGTTTTGTGCAATACCTCTACTGTACTCACCATCACCATGCCCACGAATTCCGTTCCGCCGTAGATCGTGAAATTTTCGGCAATTCCACGTTCCGCGCGGAACGCGGAATTGCCAAAATTTCGCAAATTCCGCGAGCGGAACGGAATTTGCCGCCCACCCCTACTTATGACCTCACATATTACATCACTCATGACATGGTCAGTGACATCACTGCATTGCGGGTGGTATAAGTTATTGTTAGCTCAGGTAACTATAACTTCTGAAATTCACTGTTTTTTACGAGTTAAATCTGAGCCTAACTCTAACGTCCTTATAACCTTTTGTTTTTTCTGTGAATTTCCAAAGTTTTTTAAATTCTATTTCCTAACTATAATGACCCTGCAACTTTTAGCTTTCTAAGTGAATATCTATGGTTTTTCAAATTCTATTTCCTAACTATAAGTCCCTGTAACCTTTGGTTTTTTAAGTGAATTTCTATGTTTTTTTTAACTACTAGTCGCGTTTGCAGAGTGATGGAGAAAGGGGGCAGGGCCTTCAACCAGCTCTCAGGAATCCTGCTGTGTCGAACTTACTATAGGTAACAGGAGGGTTTCTGGGCCCCCAAGAACCTTCAGCATCCAAGTGGACTTCATCCCAGAACCAGCAGTGTGCCAGGAGGCGCGTTTGCAGAGTGACAAAGAAAGTGGGCGGGCCTTTGAAGACCTCTCAGCAATTCCACTGTGTGGGATTTAGTGGAGGTAACAGGAGGGCTTGTTGCCCCCCAAGGACCCTCAGCATCCAAGGGGACGTCATCCCCAAACCAGCAGTGCACCAGGAGGTGCGTTTCCAAAGTGCTGGAGAAAGGGGGAGTGGCCCTCAAAGCCCTCTCAGCAATCACGCTGTGTGGGACTGGACCCTCAGCATCTAAGGGGACTTCATCCCCAACCATCAGTGCACCAGAAGGCATGTTTGCAGAGTGGTGAAGAAAGGGGGCATGGCCTCTGAAGACCTCTCAGCAATCATGCTGTGTGGTACTTACTGGAGGTAACAAGGGGGCTTGTTGGCCCTCAAGGACCCTCTGGAGCCAAGGGGACATCATCCCCCAGCCAGCAGTGCACCAAGAAGCATGTTTGCAGAGTGGTGGTGAAAGGGGGCGTGGCCTTCCAAGACCTCTCAGCAATCCCACTGTGTGGGACTTACTGGAGGTAACAGGGTTGTTGGCCCTCAAGGAGCCTCAGCAGCCAAGGAGACTTCATCTCCCAACTAGAAGTGCGCCATTTGGAGCGTTTGCAGAGTGGTGAGAAAGGGGGCGGGCCTCCAGTGAATTGCTGGTCCTTATTTTCAATTAATAATTTATTTCATTAGGGGGGGGCTGCGTGGCTCCCCTTCCTGGGCTGATTTGGGCCCCGGGGACCCCATACCCCGGGGCCAGGCCTTTTTTGAATGGGGGAGGGGGGCTGCATGGGCCAATTACAGCCATTGGGACCCCCATCCCCGGGGGCCCTGCCTTTTTTAAATTTTATTTTTTAACATACAGGTAGGGGGGCTGCGCGGCCCCCTCCCCGGGCTGAGTTTGGCCCCGGGGACCCCATCCCCCGGAGCCTGGCCTCTCCATAGGAGACCACAGGAGCCTTAAGGCCCCCACGGTCCCTGCCAGCTCCCCACCTCCTGTGGGGGCCGCCATTGCTTTGAGACCCAGGGAGCTGCTAAACATGCAGCTCCCTGGATCTCAAAGCAATTTGTCTGTTTCCTGCACGCTTGACAACTGGCAGGGACACAGACACATGCTCCACTTTCAGCAAGCGAGAGCATTTGTGAGCTCTTGGTTGCTGAAAATTGAGCATTTGCTGTGGCTTGGCAGGAAAGTTCCACCATGCCGCAGTAAACTGCAATGTCCGGGTGTGGGCACTAAGGGAAATTGCAAGAGCCGGCCCTGTAGGGTGGCAGTCCCCAGGGCAGTATGTGGCTCCAGGAGGGGTACATGCAGCTCCCCTCCAATGTTTACTTTAGCCCCAGGGAAGTGGTGGTCTCCAGGGCGTGGGTCCGCAACGGACCGCTTCATTGTTTTGTTATTCTTTCCCATGGGAGGTGGCGGTCCCCAGGGCCACGGGGGGCTGCGCAGGTCACTAGCAATTATGTTATTTATTTATGCCACGGTGGTGGTGGTCCCCGAAGCTGCAGGGGGGTCCATGTGACCCCTGCACTGTATTCATTTAAAGCCCGGGAGGTGATGGTCCCCGAGGCTACTGGGGGTCCATGCAGATCCCCTGCTCTGTATTAAATTAAAGCCCTGGGAAGGTGGTGGTCACCGGACTGTGGGGGGCTCCACGTGGCCCTCACTTATTTGTATTAAAGCCCCAGGGATAAGGCGGCTCCTGGGGCTGCTGGAGGGTCCACGTGGTCCCCCACATTCTTTAAACTTAAAGCCCTGGGGAGGTGGCGGTCTTCAGGGCAGCGGGTAGGCCATACGGGCCTCCCCTGCATTTTGTGTACTATAACCTGGGGAGGTGGCGTCCCCAGGGCATCAATGAGCCCCAGGAGGGGGGCCTTGCGTTCCCCCCTCCTTTAATACAATGTCCCTGGGATCTGGCCCACCCGGGGGCTGAATAGAAATGAAGGGCGGGAGCCTGCACTTCGCTTTCTTAAACATTTTCAGCAGGATCTGCGGATCTCCCTGAAAATTATGAAAAACATGCTTTTTTTGCATTTTTTGTGGGACTCGGCTTCAAGCTGAGTCCCAAGATGGCTGCCAACACTTCCTGGTTGAAGTGTTGTCAGCCTATCAAATTTCAGTCGGCTTTCAGTAGGATTTTGGGCTCTCAGATATCTATATTTTTTAAACTTAAATATCTCAAAAACTACTGAACAGATGTACATCAAGTCCCAAAAACCACACTTCATGGGCCAACATCTAGCTTTCTGCCAAATTTGCGGCTCAGGCTGTAGTAGTATTCAAAAAATGAAAAACCCCAAAGACATAACATGGGGAAAACGCATTTTGGGACCCCCCTTTTTTCTCAGCCCCTGCTTGATGGATCACCCCAAAACTTTCAACCCAGCAGATGAACCAAAAAGGGGGAGTTTTGTGAAAATTTCATGAAGATTCATCAAGCGGCTCCAAAGTTATTGGCAAAACTTAAAACGCTTTCCCTATGTAAACTTTGATCCTAACTATAACTACCTACTGGCTATCGCAAAATCTACGGGCAATTAAAAATGCAGACAGGGCATACCCGGTATCCCAACATTTTGCATGGAAGTGATGTGTCGGGCCTAATCTACTATGTGGTTGATGTAATTGCTCTTAATGTCAGAGTTGAGATACATAATAAAATTAAATACTAAGACCACAGGAGGCCTGAACATGGAGGAAGACTTGCACACATATCTGTAGATATTGAATAAGAAATTTCTGGGAATACTCCCACTCCAGCATTGGTTTTAAACAATTTGCTTTATTTTGTATTATTTTATTCACTAATTACACATTAGGAGTTGTTAGGAGAGTGATACCTATGAACAAATATGTTGGGCTGGAGGGGTAAAAACACATAGCCTGTATGTAGTATGGCGAAGTCCACAGGGACATTATTAACACTCAAGAGCACACAGCCACCTAATAGTAAAAAACATTAGCTCACCAGGGGCTGGAATAGCTGGTATACAAAACGTGTGAACTTAGGTAGGACGATATGTCCATCTATATGTTTTTAACACTGTGCATGCAGAGACAATGAAAGCCTTATGAAGTGCCGATATAAGAGATCATGAACAGCAGACACAAAATGTGATGAATATTTGAGTAGTTTATTCCATATCATGAAACTCCAGCCACTGCACAAACCCAGTCAGCTGTTACTCTCAACTATAATTTTCCCCTCGCTCAACATTCTACATCAGCTCTATCCAACAGGGAACTAAGGGGGAGGGAGAAGGAACATTCTACTGTTGAATAAATAATATAAGAATACCACACACCTCCCTCCCAAACCCAATAAATAGATACACAACATGAGATACAAATCCATGATACAGAAACAAAAACAAAAGTTATAAGAAATAAAATATGCACTTTATGTATTGTAGGCAGGATGCCTGTGAAATAAAGAGAAAATGTCTATCTTTTTGACAGTAAAACCACATGATTGAAATTCCAAATTCTTTTACTGCCCCTTAAAAGACTTTGATAACCTTGCGAGGCTAATAAACAAACTAAAAATCTTGGCCATCTCCCACTCTGACATCCATTTGTTTGACATCTTTGTGAAGATCGTACCTTGCCTTTCTGTCACGCTGAATAAGTGATTCTCTCACCCTGCTTTCTTTCATTAAATCAGCTATAATAGGAGGAGACTCCTGATATGCATTTATCCATGATGGGCACACCTTGGTATGCAGATTGCCTTTTCTAAATTGTACAAATGAGCTCAAACCTGTAGTGGTGTAGGGTGTATATCTGTAATTCTCCACTCTGCACCTTACCACATCAATCCAATCTACCTCCTTGAGTTTGGCAATCTGGATAGTCTTTTTTAACGTTCTGTTAAACCTCTCAACTACGCCATTTGACTCAGGGTGGTACAAGGCATATTTTTTGTGCCTAATTCCTTGTGAATCCAAGAACTCTTTCACGTTATCTGTAAGTATTTGCTTCTGGTTGCCTTCTCTAGCAAATACTTTAGTAAGGAACTTCACTTGTGACCACAATTTTAGGCCATCTAGAAAGCATGTCAATCAAGATTAGTAAATATTTATAGATGGACCCATAACGTATTAGTCCCAGCAACCTCCTCCCAAACTTCATTAGGTATTTCTCAGCAAACCATGGGAGATGCTTTTATTTTGTAGCTCTTGTCCGCCAAATTGCATTTCACACATTTTCCAACCATTCTCTCAACTAACAAATCCATGCCTGGGCACCAATAAGCAATTATAAGCCTCTTTTTGGTTTTACACATCCCTTGATGCTCATCATGGGCCAATTTGATCAGACATTCCCTTAATCCGAACAGAGTTACCAATCTGCAACCCTTTAGGAGAATACTATTGGCAGCAGCTTACTCTCCAAAAACTTTATCAACACCTTTGAACTTTTCTTCACAGGTCCAGGTATCCAATCCTGACAAAACAACTGCACGTACTTCTTTAAGCACCTCATCTGTTTCCAGTCCTTCCAACCATTCCCTTTCAGAAACACATGCATTAGTCACAGCGCATACCTTAATATCATCCAATCACCACGCTTCTAGTATTACCTCCAAATTGTGCACATCACTACGTAATCTTGATAAGCAATTAGCAGACTTATTTTCTGCACCATGAATATATTTTACCACAAACTGAAAATCTTGCATTCCAACAATCCATTTGCAAATGTGGTAAAACACACAATCTAACCCTCGTTTGTTAAAAATTCCTTGGAGTGGTTTGTGGTTGGAATGCACAGCAAACTGCACACCCCACAAAAACTGCTTGAATTTCTTGAGACTTCAAAACACAGCTAGAACGTCCTTCTTTACGGTGGAATAATGTTTTAAAAGATTAAGAAGCAAATGCAATGGTTACTTCCTTTCCAGCTCACATTTGCTTCAGCAGACACCGAAGACCTTTGTCACCGGCATCTGTTATTTAACAACACAGCAAACCTGCTTTAGAATTCTTTAAAGATTGAGCTGAAGAAAAAGCTTGTCTAATGTCATTAAACTCCTCTTACCAAGAAGGAGTCTTTGATTTTAATTATGTGTCCCTCCAAAGAATCAGTGAAAATAAGCACATCATCCTGGAAAATTGTATGCCAGAAATCCCACCCAACAACCTGGTCATAAGTCTCTGGCAAGCAGACGCTGCTGAGCAAAGACCAAACAGCTTCCTGTTCCAAATGGTGTTATAAATGCTGTTAGGTGTTTAGACTAATTACACAACTCGAACAGAAAAAGGGGGAGGAGGAGGATTGGGCTAGGTTCACCCTCCTGTGTGATC